>CM053771.1:428095657-428133596 GCA_028658325.1 Potorous gilbertii
AGACAAGATTATGAGAGACTTAGGGTTGAAGAGCAGATCTGAGAGTGTCAACGTATCATTGATAATTAAAATCATGAGAATTGATTCAATTTCAAAATGAAATATCATTGAGGAAAATGAGAAGGGAGCCTAGGATAGAGCCTTGGGGAGACCCATTGATAACAGGTGTGACAGAAATGAAAATCCTTCAAAAGAGAAAGAGAAAGAATGGTCAAATGGGAAGAACAACCAGGAAAGAATAGTTTCATGAAAACCCAGAATGAGGAATGTATCAAGGAGAAGGACAGAAAGGCTAGCAGCAAATTAAGAAAGATGAGAATTAAGGAAGTCATTAGATTTGTCACTTAAGAGACCATAATTTTGGAGAGAATATTTCAGCCAAATGATGAGAAGTCAGAATAAAGGATAATGTAGAATTCCCATAGTTGTTTCACCTAATTTTCTCAGGGAAAAGACCATTAAAAAATAGTAAAAGAAAAGAAAACAATTCAGAGAAGGAATGGGATTATTTCCAATCATAAAATCCACCCTAATTCTCAAAATAGATTACCTCCTCTTTCCTTAAAGAACAAAGTAAAGAGTTTGATTCTGTCTTACCATTGACAAAATATGCAGTTATTTTGCTTACCACATTATTTTAATTGTGTAAATGCCCTCTGCTTCAGTATACATATTCTTAAGGTGATTTAACATATGTCCTCACCCCCAAAGAAAACTGAAGAGGGGTTGTGATTGCTGCCTTCCAATATCTAAGGAGCTGTCATGTAGATTGTGGATTAGACTTCTGTATGAATTTAGGCAAGTCACCAGAGTTCATTTTCCTCCACAGTAAAATGAAAGGGTTGGAGTAAATGATTTTCAAATTCCCTTTAATCTCTGAAGTTATATATCTGTTGTTATTATGTGTAATTCCGGAGGACAGAGTTAGGAACAATGGATAGATATTATAGAGTGGAAGAGTTTGGATTATTTTAAGGTAATTTTTATTAATACTCTGTGTTTTAAATTTCCTAACATTTCCAATTGCCTTAATTTGGTTCATTTTAAGAAACATCTACTATCTGGGGCTATCCAAAAATGTGATGGGTCACTTCTTCAAGACAGTGGTTCCTTTCGTTGAAAGTAATCCAAGTAGAGGCTTAATAAATACCTGTCTGGCCTGTTATAAAGTGAACTATTCATTGAGATAAAAAAGCTGAACTCCATGATTTCCAAGTTCTCTTTAGTACACTATTACACAGTTAACCAAAGTCTGCTGGCACCTAGTGGAGTCCTTTTAAATAAACCATGTGTATATGGGCAGAATTGTATGGGGGTAGACACAATGCCTACCTCGAATTGTGAGAGATGGTACAGGTGTAAGATGGGAAGCTGTTTGTCCTAAGGGATTGGCCTTTGGGCTAAGATAGAGATTTATTGTACATGGAGAGAAAGAGATAGCTTAGGCCAAGGTTTTCTGGATTCATTCCATTTGGAAACAGAAATAAATGAGACATGCAAATAAAGGAAGAATCTGTGAAATGATTACTGCGAAATGAAATTTACTATGCAGGCAAGATAAGAGTTGCCTTTTAAAAACACTGATAAGTGAATGTCAAATCAGACATTTATATGCAACCATTTGGTTACTTTGGCAACACAGGCATTATTAGTGCTTCGCGATAAGGAGGGTTCCTTTCATTACCACCTGTGGCTTTTGTCCCTGTACCTACCAAGAATATTCTTGTTTTGATAAAACTAATTAATGTATTTAACTGTAAACTATATTCAATGATTTGAAGGGGGGCGGGTTTCTTTAATGTTTCATGGGTCACTATAGCTTTCTTGGTTTTCTTAATGTTACAAGAAGGATTTCCCAGTAAGATTTTTGACTTAAATTTTTCTGGATTAAACATTGAAATGTTTAATTAAAATATAAAGGTCTTTTGTTAATGCTTCCCTTTTTTATACTGGTAATATCTGTTTTCTAATATGTGGAGTCGGTATCATGAAACACAAGAGTGTCACAAACACAAGCTAAATGCCATGAAGTATGGTTTTGTAGCAATACTATGTTGTTTGTCAGTGAATCTGAAAAGAAAAAAAGATACAGTGGTACTATTGGTGAGTTATTTTAATAGTCATTCCACTTACAAGTCAGGCAAATCCATGAATTCCCTATGGCATAGCACAATCTGATTTTGAAATCTGTTTTTGTACTGTTACTTTTGAACTAGCTAACTGAAAGAAATGATTTTTTTTCCATTTAGAAATCAAAATTATTCTGTCTCTTTGGAAGAGGTTTGAATTTAGAGGCATATTATTTTGAAGGCACTAGATTTATATCTGATCCTAAACTGATAGGCAGGAAAATACATACTATAGAATGCAACATGAATTGAAAAACACAAGGAAATAGAAACTCTTTGTAGAGAGGCTAGTAGAATAAACTAGAGATTCATGTAAATACCTTTCCATTTTATGTTCTTGCGTATAATCTAAGACAGCTTCAGAAAAGTAGCTTTAAAATAATATTTTTGGAATAAAACTTCAGCCTCTCTAGAGTCAAGTGAAGATTTATTTCCATAAATTGACAACATCCAGCCAGTTGACTAAAGTAGTGAGGCTTTCCTCTTTCTTAGCACAGATAGTTTGTTCCTATTTTGATCATGTATATATATGCCAATCTGTTTCTTTCACAAATACTTTTAAAATCTTTTTAATTGAGTCATAGACATTATCAATTTCAATGATGTTTCATTACCATTTAAAATAAATACCCTCATGAATCGGATTTTTTAGGAGACTAGTCATATACCATTTGGCATCTTCCCTTTAAGTGATGGGTAGTAACAGAAACTGAGCATCTTCCTGGTCAGACAGGCATGTGGATATGCCTAGACCAATGCTACCTCACACAGTGCCTTTAATTTGTTCACTCTATTTTTAAGGGTACCACAGTTAGGGTACCTAATATTTGGGGGTTATAGAATTTCAATTTTTCCAGACCAAAATGCATTTATTTCTGTGAAGTCATTGAATCTTATATTTCCTACATTTTCCAAATCGTTAATAAACCCAAGTGAACTTTGAACCTAGCAACAGTTTTTGTTCTGAAAGTTCCCTGGCTGTTCAGTTGCTTAGAAATCATTATGCTTTCCCTTCCCAGAAACACGTAAAAGGAAATAGTAGTTATGTTCCCAGAAACACGTAAAAGGAAATCGTAGTTATGTTGCCAGAAACACGTAAAAGGAAATCGTAGTTATGTTGCCAGGCTAGTCCTCTGAGATGTATGTACACGCAGAGAGCGGTGAGAGAGCACTAGACCCTAAGTAATAAGAACCGCATTCTGACACTAGCTTGTATCCTTCTAACCTCTCTGACTCCCACTTTCCTCAGCTGTAAGTTGTGGAGAGTAATATTCAGTAATACTTGAACTATTTTCACTACAATGTTGGGGTAAAGTGCTTTAAAAAGACATTAAAGTAATGTGTAATTGACTTAATTTGAATAATGTTATTGAAAAGCTAAATGGTTGTGTTTTTCATATATATGTATATATATATATATATATATATATCATATAATATCAGTCATATCATGATTTACAAAGACCTGCTATGTACCCAAAGCCAAGGCAGGCAGCAGGGACAAAGCAGGAATCCATGTGGGGCAACAGGAAAAGAATTTATACCATTTTAACTGTCATTCTTTTGCATGAGACATTTCAGTCAAGTGTGACTTCACATAACAACAACTGGCTCATTTGGAAAATAAAGAAATATATATATATATATCTATATACTGCCATTGATTTTGATGCGTTTGATTTTCAGCTTGGCAAGAATGCTAAAAACCATTGGTCATGACTCAGAGTATCATGCCCCAATTCTGGGGCAATGTGCATTTTAGTAGGGAATGGCAGAAATGCTTTGTGGCTGTGGGCTTAACTTCGGTAGATTTCTTTGCTCCAAATCTTGGCTAGCACATGATGGCAATACCATCTTTAGATGATCATCTGATAATATAACCACATAGCATTCTGCCATCTGGCTTTTTTGTCATTTTCAGGGTGTGGTTTACTTTGATGTCACAGACTATGGTTATAATATCAACAAAAATGGCTAATTGATGGAATATGACTACTATATTATCCCAAACTAATTCTTGTCTGTAGCCACATATAAACTAATCAGTTAGACAGCAAGTTATGCCAGCTAGATTTTTTTCTAGTAGAATTAATAATATAAACATATAATGAAAATGAATTTGCTAGGATTCATATATTCAGAAATAGCAGTCCTTTGCTATTTTTTAGTTCCTTGGTTGTTTTTACTTTTTTATATAGTTACCTCTCTGGTTCAGTTCCAGTTTATATTACTCTGGCCTTGAAAACCATGGGAAATTTGAGTCTTTGAACTTAATTGTACAATGACAATTGTGCAGTGAAATTAGTTATACCAAACCACTTGCACCATTTGTTTTAAATGTACTTTACTTACCTAAGGCACTTGTATATATTCTGAATGAATCTTGAAAAAGCAGATCAATAGTATTTTTTATGATACTGTAAAAGGTATCTTCTCAACACAGAGGTCTGACCACAGCACGTATTTAAGCGTTTCTTGTCATTCCTTGTTGCCATAGGATGAAATATGAAGAACTTGTCCCATCGCCTGATATTAGAATCTTGTTCTATTTTCTTTCCAGCATTATTTCCTTCTATTTTCTTAATTTCCAACCAGCTTTTGTTCATCTTCATCCTGGCACTTTCCTAATCAATGCATTCCAATACTCTAGGTCTTCTTCCATGCTCAAAACATAGTCTTTCCATATGTGTGCGTTTTGAAATGGATTTGCTTAAAAGCAACAATTCAAATGCTACTCTCTCCCTCAAGTCTTCGTTTTTCCACTATGCACCTCTATCCCAAGAAAGTTACTCATCCCTTCTCATATTTTAGTAGTATTTTGTTTTGACCACTCTTTTGTCTTTATCTAATTCCATATTGTAGTATACATATTTGTACACATATCCTAAGTCCCTTATTAGAAAGTTAACAATTTGAGGGAAGGATCTTTTATTAATTTTACATCTTTGAAATATAAAGACCAGAACAGTACCTTGTGCAATTCATATATTTAGAGATTTTCTTTCATTTCCTTATGAGGGAGAGACAGAGAATTTTTCCTGATCTTTTACACAAAAGCATTGATATTCTCCATGAATACTATCAGCAACACTAACCCTCTTCTGTGATGTTAAGCACTGACAAAACGAAAAGTAGCTCCTGACCATCAGAATGTTGGCAGTCTGAGAGATCGATGGCCATATTTGCTATGTTGTGCCTTTGAAGTAGCAAGATCAACTAGATTATTTTTCAGAAGTTCTTTCCTGTTCAGAAAACAATGTGATGCTATGGAGCTTAGAATTATCAAACAGAAAGGCTAGTCTCTAAATAGACATGAACAAAGTAAATGGGCATTGGAAACAGAGAATAAGAGCAAGTTCCAAAAGAGCTGAAGAATAATATACATGTGTGGTACTTCTTGAAATGGAGTTACATGTTTAAATTTAAAAAAATGCTTTAAGAATGATATGTATTCATTAAGTATCACTGGTTTCTGATTAAATCTAGATTGGCAAGAATAATACATTTATAAATATAAAGTATCTACTTTTACTCCTAAGTAAAATTGATTCACTTCTCAAATCTAATCATCTATAATCCCAGCAGAGTATCATTTATTGCTTTTGTAATAGTTATGATAATGTCAAAATAATATTACATTCTAGAAAATATCAAGTTTTATGGAGTGGCTTATTCATGGATGAAAATAAAAGTCTTAAGATTAGTTCAAAGGCTGAAAGAGATAAATGTATTACTGAATAGGATGAACCCCATATATTTCACTATCCATTGTCATGATTCAAAGCTATGAGTAGCATTTATTTTGAAAAGTATATTATTTTATTGGGAAAAAAATATATGAACCCATATGGAAACTGTTTGAATTTTATTGATTACTGCGAAACCTTTGCTACCTGGAATTTTTAAAGAAGGAGTAAGTCATTACGGAGAGCCAAATTTCCTGAAGGGAAGAGTATTTACTTTTTTAAATACCAACTTATTTTGGAAACTATTTTTTGGATAAAGAAAGAAGTACCTTTCTACCTAAACCATCTTGAAACTTCACCTCTTTTAACATAGAGGGGAATCTAGAAATAAATGAAAAGTGCCGTTCAGCAGCTGTGCCAGTGATGACAACACCCCATACATTATATAGCTCCTGTATTTTATTCAAAGCAAAACCTCTCTAGCCTTCAGGGCCATATTTAATCTAATTTTATGCATTATTTAGCAAGCATGAGAAGAAGTCAAAGATGATTGAAGCTTTTTAGTCTGGAAGAATGGTTTTTGTCATTAATAGGGAATATAGGAAAAATACTTTTTGGAATTATGGACAAAATCATGCATTTCATTTGGGAGATGCTGCTTTTTCAATGCCAGTTCTATATACCAGTAGAAATGACTAATGTTAAAGGACATGGAACCGAAATTCCAGATCTACTCCTCCCATGAGATACCTTTGAATGACTAGAGAGTATCGAGCCATATTTTTATTTGTTGAAAAATTGTAAAGGAGGATATATTATCACTTAGATTAATTCCATTCCTTATACAGTAAACGTGAGGACAAGGGAGATTCTCCTCCATTAGCTTAGAACAAGGGTCTTACTCTTTTTTGTATGTGTCATGTGAAAGGCTTTGCATTCCATTAGGTGAATTTCTTTCTTACAAGAAGTTTGGGGTCATTGGAGTTTATGGTGTTAAAATGGGTTTTAATGTGGAAATAATGCGGTAGAATATGTGCTTTAGGGATACCATGTTGGCAGCTGTTTAGAGGATGAATTAAATGAAGGAGAGACTTGAGCCAGGGAAATATGGAGAACAAGGCTATTGTAACTGGCAAAGTGGGGAATGGTGAATGCTTGAACTATGGTGATTGCCCTATGAATGAAGAGAAGAGGGCATATGGGAAAGATATCATAGAGGTAGACTTGAGAATTATTTGGAGTGAGAGAGTGACTCTTCAGTTGAGAAACTTGGTCGGTGAAAGAATAGTGATATGCTGAACAAAAATAGAGAAGTCTGAAGGAGAGATTTTTGGGTTTTATTTTATTTTTTGCAGGGAAAGTGATGTTTTGGTGGAATTATATTTTAGGCATGTTGAGTTTGAGATAACTCTAAGATATTTATGCCCAAAATGCAATTGATAATGTGGACCCTGACTCACAGTAACATAGTTAATGTCACTATTAATGGTCATTATAAGGTAATACAAAATTTCATTTGCAAGATAAACCAAAGATATCTAATGAGTGTAGGTGGATAATAGAAAAAATGAAAATTAAAACTCATGTTAGTTTCACAGTATGTTATACCAGTAACTTTGTATGCCCATACAGATCTAATTATATTTCCTGATAGGAAGGAGGGGGTTTTGAAGGCAGTTTGACTCTATAACATAGAACCAATGAGAATTCTGTATCCAGTTAAATATGGAGAAAAAAATAACTGGTATAGATATAGGTGTTTTCATGAGTGGTCTTAAAATAAAGGAATAGATGGTGAATTACAATGGCCCTCTTCCTACGTGCTTCTCTTTGCTTTCTAAAGACCAAATCCTCTTCTGATTTTATCACATTGGTTGTAGTTTAACACAAGATTGCTTTAGGAAAGAAATGTTAGCATTTTAAAGCAAGTACACCCTTTTCCCCATTGCCACAAAGAGACATTGAGATATGAAATGAAATATAACCTAAGGGGAACAACAGTAGTCATTTAAAGAACTAATCAAAAAGTCAATTTAAATTTTGAACCTATTTCATCTCCTGTATATCTTAGAGGCAGAGAACTATAATCTGTCTGCCCTCTCCTCATCTTACTCATAAGACTTATTTATCACGAAAACCCATGTTATTTTTCCTCTATCTGTTCTATGAGCTGCCTCTTTGGAGGGACTTAAGTAATCACATCCATGAGATCTCTAATCTGTAGGAGTTTTCAGGTATCCATTTTAATCTTTTATTCACTAATGTCTTATTCAGATGCTTCTTTCAAAAAAATTTATGTTTATGTACCTATTATATGTAAAGCAAGGCAGAATGTCATAGGGGATAAAAGGTGAGTCTTAGAGTCTGGGAGATATCGATTCCTGCCTTGCCTTTGATATATGTATTTTTGCTGTTTGACCACGGACAAGCCACTAATCTCAGTGCCCCTCAGGGCAGCTCTCTAAAACTAAGTTACCAATGAGTTAGTGATCTGCATTAGTGCACTGAGAGTTCCCCAAAATGATTAAAATCACATTCTCCATCTTACCCTCAAATGTGCTTGGTACGTACAGAGAAAAAATGAAAAGCAAATGAGAGCATAGCATATTTGGTAATAGAAAGGACCTCAGAGATTGTTTAATACAGTCTTTTTTTTTTTTGCAGCTGAGGAAGCAAGTTTAAAATTATATTCTCAGTGACATAATAGGGAAGATGTAAAATGCCATGTTTGGGGAACCACCAGCAAGGGAAGCCTACGATCCATAGTATGTGGCATCTGGTCATGAGAGTCCCTCTACTTCCTAAATGAATGTGTTAATCCAAATCCTAGCAGATTTTACCAAACTGTAAAGGCTTTTGAATTTGTACATGAACATATTATCTGAGTCCTAGCTAAGGAACAACCCGGCTGGATGCAGAGATAGCTGCCACCATGAGGTCGGCCACCAGATGAAGTGTGCCATTGATAATATCAATACGTGGAAATGATTAGGAAGTCATAAAGTACATGTATGCATTCTGCGTCATTTAGTTTCTCCTTGTAAATACAATGTAGACAGTGTCAACAGCAGAGTTCAAAGGGTCAGGTTTCTGACAATACTGTTGTACAGATGGAATCCATTAGGAAGAAAAATTAGGAAATTGTTATCTTTATTTTTCCCTTCTGGTCCAATAACCAAGAAGAAACTTGAGAAATCACAACTCCTCCCAAAAAGAGTTTCTCTTCAACATTCTTTGAACATGTTGATCTAAGAAGAATGCTTAGTTTATAGAGTCATGACTCTGATACCGTCAAGTTGTTTGAACACGACAGCTTGTGGTTGATCCTGTCTGTCCCTTTTTTATTAAGAAAAGATTAAGATCCAGATTTTCCCCTCCTTTTGCCAGAATGAAAGTGCAATATTTTACTTTTCATTTCCGATCAGATAGTAGCCTAGAGCATCTACATTCATATTTGTGTTCTGATTGCTCATGTGAAAGCAAAAGTAGCAGCATTTTCTTTATCATTAGGTGATGAGACTTGTCACCTTACTTTATGAGCAGCCGAGTCTTAGCTCAGGGAGCAGCCAGGGGCAGATCATAAAATAAAGGATTACAGAGCAAAGATATTAGTGGGATAGAAGCATCAGCACTTCTTATTGTATTTAACTCAAAGACGATGAGGTCTGCCTGGGGAGCTAATGCTACTTAACAGTGTTTGGGCCAAAAGCCAAAAGGAAATTGTATTTCAGAGAAAGTAGACCTGGCATTCCATATGTTGGGTAATCCTGGTCACTTAATGTAGGGTGTATGGCTATTTAATAGTAGCCAAAAAAAAAGAGGGAATTGGGGAGGAGAAGAGATAAAAAACGAATTTCATTGTCAAAGAACAAACATTTGGAGTTCTTTGTAGCCAAGGGGTAATTGATAACGTATCATATTACTCAAGTTGAGAATAGGATAGTCTGAAAACATCTTTTCCCACTGAATAAGTTTCTATAGCTCAAAGTAAGGACCTTGGACTCTCTTCCTGCTCCCATACTCCTATCCAGGCAGAAAGTATTTATTTTGGGGTGGTTGAACTGATTAGACACAGTGGTAAGTTATCTGCAGTGTCATTCCCTGGGGCAGTAGGAAACCCAATGGAACTTTGTGACTTTACATAAATTTTACAATCCATATCCTACAAAGTTTTCAGGCCAGTGATTTGAGGTTTAAAGGAATTTAAAGGGCTCTCTTGAAGGAAGATAAGTTTGGAAAAGGCACATTTTCTTAAAGTTAACTTTCTGTGCCCTATGTCTTTTCTCACTAGTTGCAGACTTAATAGGTCATTGTCTAGCATCATCAGTATGAGACCTCAAAAGCACAGATATCTTGGATATTATTCATAGGAGCTTATATCCTAGCACTCAAATTATTGATAACATCTGTTACCACTAAATAATAAGTATTGAGCACTGAATCAATGTCCTGTCTGCTCTGTATCCTAAACAGATTATTATTGATGAAGAGGATTAGACAAAAGGTTAGAGACCATCTGGATAGTCATTCCTAAAAGCAAATTTGGTCATTTGCTCACAGGAGTCTATGCCTTCTACATCATCCATCACCACCTAAAAGTTTCATTTTCCATGCCCTGCTCTGAATGGCCTCTTTGCAGTTATCAAGAAGTCCCTCAATATTATTGGAGTAATTCTGGGCTACTCTGCTTTAGCTCCCCTAGATTATGAGCCTATTAGCCGGTCAGTTCAGTAATTTCATTTAGGTAGCTAAATTGTGAGTAAATCTTTACTTGCTGTCATCATTACCTGTCAAATTACTAGATTGATTTTTTACAATTTGTCTCATTTCTGCTATCTGGACTATACCTTTGCCTAACAAAGATTATACTCATATGATGTAGAATCTGAACCTGGAGGGTCTTAAAGAAAACATAGGTAGTACAGTGGATAGTGTGCTAGACCTGGGGTGAGGAAGACTCATCTCCATGAGTTCAAATCTGACCTCATTCACTTACTAGCTGTGTGATCCTGGACTCGTCACTTAGCCCTATTTGTCTCAATTTCCTTATCTGTAAAATAATCTGGAGAAAGGAATGACAAACTCTTTCAGTATCTTTGTCAAGAAAACCCCAAAAGAGTCCATGAAGAGTTGGATATGACTGGAAAATTACTGAACAGTCCATGCACTTCCTTTTATAGATGAGCAAAAAGAGCAGTACAGGAGGGAAATGATTTGTACCACATTACATACGAAGTGAAGCAGAAAGCATTTTTTAAGTGTCTATTATGTGTCAAATGCTGGATCAAATAACAAATTTGATCCTCAAAATAACACTGTCAGGTAGATGCTATTACATATCCCCATTTTAGTTAAGGAAAATGAGGCTGACAATTAATTACTCAGATTCACACACCCAGTAAGTATCTGAGGCTAGATTTGAACTCAGATATTCCTGACTCTAAACCTAGAGCTCTTCAACTAAGCCACCTTGTTGTCCCTCATTGATCTACATAACCAGTAGATGACCCAGTTGGTACTCAAAGTTAAATTTTTGTACCCCCAAATCTGTGACTTTTGCTACTAAAACACCTTATCATTCTTTCTAAATTGAACAAAATAGAGCGTGGCAGGGGAAAGACCTGTTAGGACCCTGTTGCAATAACCCATGGATGGAAATGAGAATCTGTCCTGTTGCTGCAACAGTGAGAATGGAGACCAGACGATAGATGCAAGATGTGGGGTTGGAATGATTTAATAACTGTTTGGATGTGAGAGCTAAAAGACAGGGAAGAATGAAAAAATAACACCAAAGAGCTAAGCCAGCTAAATGGTAGCACCAGTAACAGAAATAGAGGTTAGGAATAATTTGTTTGTTTGAGATTATGACCTTGGTTTTTGACATAGTGAGTTGAAGTGTCATGGGACATCCAGGTGGAGATGTCTTGTAAGCAACTGGTAGTAAGGATCTGGAGCTGAAGATAGAGATTTTGGAGGCATCAGTGTAGAGGTCATCACTGGAGATTTAAACATTAAAAGATGATAAGAAAATGGTGTAGAGACAAGGACTGTGGACAAAATTCTGGGAAAGATCTGATTTATATGATCAAAAAGAGGTGGGAGAGCTGGTCAGTGAGTGATTATTGATCTAAGAAGAGACTGAGGAAAATGTATCTCAGAAATCGTGGTATGTGAGCACATCCAGAATAGAATAGGCAGTTTGAGAACTGAGGTCTGTTGGAGTTGTCGGTTAAGTGGCAATTGTCAATTTGGAGAAAGCAAGCACAATAGAGTGATTGGGACAAAAGGCAGTTTGCAAATGTATGAGAGAAAGAAGAGGTGTTAAAGAGAGGCAGATTACATCTAAAACCTATAATCATGTCAGCCATGATAACAATAGAGCTAGAAGAGATTTTGGAGGTCATCTTGTACAGTTTCTTCATCTTAGGGATAAGGGGCTCTGAAGTCTAAAGATGTAGCATGCCTCTAGCCTTATCATACAAGGAGTTAATGCTAGAGACATGACTGAAGTCCATTGCTTGTCCATACCTTGATGATACTTTAATTTTTATTTGCTCCATTACCATCCCACTGTACCCCTGATAAAAGACATTAGTGTGATGTTTGTCTATTCCTTCGATGTGTTTTTGGATGGTTACTCCAAGTATCATCATACTTAATCAAGTCACATAAATTTTAAGCTTCTTTAACCAGGTGAGTTATTTGGCAAAATTTAAAAGAATACAACAGAAAGTTAGTAAGCTGCCTATTATTCCAGGGTAGAAAATACCATTTCTGGATATTTTCTAAGGCTACACTGTTCCCAAACTCCTTGTTTCCTGATACTCCAAGTATGGAGAGTTTGAGAAACCTCTGGGACATCTGTGCAATTGAGAATGAGGGTCTAGAACTTAGAAAAGAGATGTGGCCTGGTTAGGAGTTATATACATAAAAATGATAGTGAAATCCACAAGAGTCAGTTGGATCAGCAAAAGAGAAAGAATATAGAGAAAGAAGAAAGGGTTCAAGCTAGATCCCTGGAGAGAAACACACATAAAAAGAAGGATAACTATAAATTGCTAAGAGGAATGAGTCTGACGGGTAAAAAGAGCATCTGTAATCAAATCATGTCATAAAATCTCAATGAGGGGGTAGTATGTGGGAAAAGGAATATGTCCACCATGGCAAGTGCTGAGAGAAGTCAAAGTTGAAGACTGAGAAAAAATCATTAGTTTTAACTAAAAATATCCATTGAATTTGGAGAAAGTAGTTTATGTTGAGTAATAGGGATAGAAACTCGATTTCAAGGGGGTAAAAAAGAGAGTGCAAAGTTTAAAAGAGGAAGTAATAAGAAAATATAGCTTTTTCGTGGAGTTTGTAAAGGAGAAAATATGTAGAATAATAGCTTAAGGAGATAATAGGATTAAGTTGATTGTTTCTTAAATGAAGAAGATGTCAGCTTATATGGAGGTAGTAAGATATGGACAAGGGGAGGTAAAAATTAGGGAGATTGGGGGGAGTAAGATGTTGGATGACAAATGAGTTAAAGGAGTAAAGAACACAGACAGGGGGTTTGACTTTGGGAAAAAAAAGGGCCAGTTCATCCTCTGAACCCAAAGCATAGGAGCAAAGAAAGTCATTTAAAAGGTGGAATCAGGGGAGTCAGGCAGCTCAGAATGGATGGCTTCAGTTTTGTCAATGAAGTGTGATACAGGTTCATTTACTGAAAGGTGGGAGGGAAGATGTTGATGTAGGTGGTTATGTGATTTGGAAAGAGTAATCGACATCTAGAATAGATTTGAGGGAAATTTAATATTCATTCTGAGATAAGCAAAAGCATTGTTGTATAACAGGACATAATTGAAATTAATTAGTATACATTTGTAATGAACCCTGTCAACATGGTGTTATGATCTCCTCCTGTGAATTTTAGCAGCATATGAAGAAAGAAGGCAAGATGGTGGGAATAATCCAGAATTAGGGTTTATAAGAGGATGATATGTGGTGGCAATGGTACAAATGGCTCAAGGAGTAAATAAAGTATAAAACAGTTGCTTACCTTGCCTAACTCAAGATTTACTGTAAGAAAGTGAGGCAATATTAGAATGATGGCCTGGAAAAATAATTAACATGAAAAACCACACACTTATTCATGGAAGGGGTGGCCAATGAGACAGTGTCTTCTGGGATTGGTTGGGTTTCTATTATTTCAGTGAGATAGAGTCTGTCCACAAAATGGTCTTCTACAGAGAGTGGGTCATTAAAATAGTTTTAGGGTTCCACTAGGCACACGGAGTGGCACAGGAAGCGCTGAATAGGATCCCAGTAATGACTCCTTTGAAATGGGTAGGTATAAGGAAGTAGGAGCTAGAGGCCAGGGCAGAAAAGTTTACTCTTGGTTTTCAGATTCTTGAAAAGAGCAATGGATTTTCACTTCTCTAGTAGCAATGGTTATCACTTCCTGAGGTGCAAAGTGGCCAGGTGGTTGATATGGGAGGTTGGCTTTTACTCGTGTTGGGCTTTAATTTCCTCAAATCAACAGCTGAGTATTTTTATAAAACATACAAACTAAAGTCAATCTCATTGTTAAATATTTTAATGATTTCTTTTTTCAATTTGTTCTCATAATATACACATAGTTACAGCAGATTATATTCATGATATAAAAGGATAAATATAGCTTAATTGAATTTCTCAATACTTCAAGTTATATGACAAAATTTTTTAAGAGATACATAAGATGGATATTTTTGTTTGGCATTTGACACTCAGAAACCTAAAGATAAGTATAGTACTTTATGCTTTCTGGTTTTTACTAATGTCTTAAAGGATGAATTCTTAAAGGATATACTAAATTCTGATTTTTATCCAAAATACATGACTCCCAATCCCCTAAAATCTATTGTTTTGTGAGATCCTCTCTGACTTTATCTTGTTTAAACTTATTAGTAGATGAATGCTAATGTCTGGTGTTCTTGTAAGCATGGTACAAAATGCAAGTGTTGTGTGATCCAAACACTTCAAATGGATTTCAGAAATTTGGAAAATAAAGATATTGCTCAATAGCTCTAATAGAGAAAATACCTTTAAAAATAATAATATGAAAATGGGTAGAGAAATAGGTTTTCCTAGCCTCTCTGGACTTTATTTTTTAAAGGGGTGAACCAAGTCTCCTAGTACATCCCCTTGGGCCCTTGTATTATATATATCACTCCCTATATCCTTAAATTTGCTCTTTGTTCATTCCTTTGGCAGACAGTCATTAGAAGTTCATCTTTACTGTGACTGAAGTGGAATTTTTTTTCTTTTTGGTATATGCTTGAACATAAAATGGGTTCTGAATTAATGAAAATATAAATAAAAATTTAAAATAATAGTTTCAGGGTAAAACTAATCCATAGAAAACTATTGTTTTGTAAGTTTGTTGTTTTTACAAGAACTTTCAACAAGGAAAGAAATCCTTTAAACATTGGTGCTTTATCATTTCTGATAATATTTGCTTTCAGGCTGTATTTATGGAATGCTTAACATGTTCAAGATCCTGAACTTGGCATGTGGGAGATGTAGAGATGAATAAGATAATGTCCTTACCTATTATATACCTTAAAAATCTATCTAACAAGAGAGATAAACCATGTAAACAAATGATGATATGAAACAGAATGTAAAAAGTGGCATAAGACTTATAAGGTGCTGTGCAACTTACCAAGAAGCAATATTATCTTCTGCCTGGAGAAACTCCAGGAAGACTTAATGAAGAAGGTAATATCTGAGCTAGGTCTTAATAGATGGGTAGGATTTCTAAGGGTTTGGATATTGTAGGAGGCTGGAGCAGTGAATCTCTGCCAATGGGAACAATATGCACAGAAATGGGAAGGCAGAAGAGTAGGCTTGTAGGACAGTGAGTTCATTTTGGCTTCAATAAAAGATATATATAAAGGAGCAGGAGGATCTAAGCCTAGGGACTTAGATTTGATGAGAGATCTCCATTTTTACCCCTTCCCAAGACCTTACATCTTCATATACTTCACTACCACCTTTTCCTCCACCTCAGACCAAGAACTGGTATTCTAGCTCATGCACCAAAAACTTGAGTTTCTGATTGATGGGAATTCTCTTTATGTAACTGGACTCCAGCTTCTGAATCTAGTGAATGGTCACCTCCATAGAATGGAGGGTGGGACAACAGAATTTATTTCAAGAAGTTAATTGGTGATTCTACATTGAGAAAGTAGAGAGAGTAAATGTAGATAACTTTCACTAAGTTGGTTTCTTTTTAAAGGAAAGAAGAGTGGTAACTACATTGAAGGATTGAGGAAAGCTGTTGATCTTTAAAAAAAAAACATCAGTATAACAGAAACCTGAGTATTTAAGGAAAGGACAAATCACTAGAATTAAATTGGAGATGCAGAGGTGAAGAAATAAATAAGATCAAGATAACAAGTAGAAGACCTAGCATCAGAAAGAAATTGATTAACACTCTAGTTGCTATAAATACTTTTGTACATGTGGATCCTTTTCTCATTTTTATGGTCTTTTTGGGATACAGCCCTAGAAGCAGTATTGCTGGGTCAAAGGGTATGCACATTTTTACAGACCTTTGGGCATAGTTCCAAATTACTAACCAGAATGGTGGGATCAGCTCACATCTCCACTAACAATGAATTAGTGTTCCAACTCCCCCACATCTTCTCCAATATGTATCATTTTCCTGTTTTGTCATGTTGGCCAATCTGATAGCTGTGATGTGGTATCTCAGAGTTGTTTTGATTTGCATCTGTGTAATCAATAGTGATTTAGAGCATTTTTTCAAATGACTATATATATATAGCTTTAATTTCTTCCTCTAAAAACTGTCTGTTCACATCCTTTGACCATTTATCAGTTGGGGAATGACTTGTATTCTTGTAAATTTGACTCAGTTCTCTCTATATTTTAAAGTCAGTCCCATTTGTCTATTTCTCTCCTAATCATGGTTGCATTGGCTTTGTTTGTGCAAAAAATTTTCAGTTTAACGTAATCAAAATTATCCATTTGCATTTCATAATACTCTGTCTCTTATTTGGTGATAAATTTCTCCCTTCTCCATAAATCTGACAAATAAACTACTGCTTGCTCCCCTAATTTGTTTATAATATCAGTCTTTAAACCTGGATTGTGTACCCATTTGGACTTTATTCTGGTACTTGTTGTCAGACATTGGTCTTTGCCCAGTTTCTGCCACACTATTATCCGGTTTTTCCAGCAGTTTTTGTCAAACAATGAGTTCTTATCCCAGAAGCTGGGGTCCTTAGGTTTGTCAAACAGTAGACTGCTATAATTATTGACTACTGTATCTTGTGTACCTAACATATGCCACTGATCTACCACTCTATTTCTTAGCAGTACGAAGTGGTTTTGATGATTGCTGATTTATAATACAATTTAAAATCTGGTATGGCTAGGCCACCTACCCTAGCATTTCTTTTCATTAATTCCCTTAATATTCTGGATCTTTTGTTCTTCCAGATGAATTTTGATACTATTTTTTTTCTAGCTCTATAAAATACTTTTTGTTAGTTTGATTGGTATGGCACTGAATAAGTAAATTAATTTATCTAGAGTTGTCATTTTTATTGTATTAGCTCAGACTACCCTTGAGCAACTGATATTTATACTGTTATCTAGATCTGACTTTGTGTGAAAAATGTTTTGCAACTGTATTCATATAGTACTTTGGTTTCTTTTGGCAGGTAGATTCACAAATATTTTATAATGTCTACAGTAACTTTAAGTGGAATTTCTCTTTCTATCTCTTGCTGTTGGGCTTTGTTAGTAATATATAGAAATGCAGATGATTTATGTGGATTTATTTTTGTATCCTGCAACTTTGCCAAAGTTGTCTATTATTTCAAGTAGTTTTTTGATTCTCTACGATTCTCTAACTGGATCATCATATCATCTTCAAAGAGTGATAACTTAGTTTCTTCTTTTGCCTGTTCTAATTCCTTAAATTTCCTTTCCTTCTCATTGCTAAAGCTAATTTTCTAGTACCATATTGAATAACAGTGGTGATAATGGACATCCTTGTTTCACCCCTTATCTTATAGGAAATGCTTCTAGTCCCCATTACGTATAATGCTTGCTGATGGTTTTAGGTAGATACTACTTATTATTTGGAGGAAGGCTCCATTTATTTCTATGCTCTCCAATGTTTTCAGTAGGAATGGATATTGTATTCTGTCAAAATCTTTTTCTACATCTATTGAGATAATCACATGATTTCCATTAGTTTTGTTGTTGATATGATCAATAATACTGATAATTTTCCGAAAATTGAAGCGATCTTGCATTCCTGGTATAAATTCTATCTGTTGAAGTGTATTATTTTCTTGATAAGTTGCTGTGATCTTTTTGCTAATATATTATTTAAAATTTTGGCATGCATATTCATTAGACATATTGGTCTACGACTTTCTTTTTCTGTCTTGGGTCTTCCCAGTTTAGGTGTCAGCACCAGATTTGTATCTGGTGTATCAAAGAATTTGGTAGAACTTCTTCTTTGCCACTTTTCCCACATGGTCTATATTGTTTTGGAATTAAGTGTTTTTTAAATTTTTGATAGAATTCACTGGTAAATCCATCTGGCACTGGAGATTTTCTCATAGGGAGCTTATTCAATTTCTTTTTCTGAGATGGAGTTATTTAAGTATTTTACTTCCTTTTCTGTCCATCTGAGCAGTTTTGTAAATATTCATCCATTGCACTAAGATTGTCAAATTAATGGGCATACATTTGGGCAAAATAATTTCTAATTATTTTTTTAATCAAATTGAATAAAGGTTTATCAATTTCATTGTTTTTTCCCATAAAACCAGCTCTTAGATTTATTTATTAGTTCAATAGTTTTCTTAATTTCAATTTTATTAGTCTCTCCTTTGGTTTTCAGTATTTCTAATTTGGTTTTTAATTGGGGATTTCCAATTTGGGTTTTTTCTGTATTCTTTAGTTGTGTGCCCAATTCATTGATCTTTTCTTTCTCTATGCACACATTCAGAGATGTAAAACTTCCCTTAAAAACTGCTTTCACTGCATTCCCATAGATTTTGATAGGTTGTCTCGTTATTGTCATTCTCTTGAATGAAATTATTGATTGTTTCTATGATTTGTTGTTTAACCCACTCATTCTTTGGGATTAGATTATTTAGTTTCCAATCAATTCTTTATCTAACTTTCCATGGACATTTATCCCATATAATTTTTATTGCATCATGATCTGAAAAGGATGCATTGACTATCTCTGCCGTTCTGCACTGGATTGTGAGGTTTTTGTCCCCCAGTATATGGTCAATTTTTGTGTATGTGCTATGAACTCCTGAAAAAAAGGTGTATTCCTTTCTGTCTCCATTCAGTTTTCTCCAAAGGTCTATCATGTTTACCATTTTTGAGAATTCCATGCACCTTCTCATTTATTTGGAAGTTAGATTTATCAAGTTCAGAGAGGAGGAGGTTGAGTTCCCCTACTAGGATAGTTATGCTGTCTATTTTTTCCTGTAATTCCCTTAACTTCTCTAAGAATTTGGTTGCTATCCTTGTTGGTACATATATATTTAGTAATAATATTATTTCATTTTCGATTGTGCCTAGTTTCCTTCCTTATCTCTTTTGATTAGATCTATTTTTGCTTATACTTTGTCTGAAATTAGGATTGCCACCCCTTTTTTAATATCAGATGAAGGATAATGTATTTGTAAATAACATATTGTAGGATTATTTTTTTAATTCACTCTGCTATCTTCTACTATCTGCCTCCATTTTATGGGAGAGTTTATCCTATTCACATTCAAAGTTAGTATTACTATCTGTGTCTTTTTCTTCATCGTATTTCCTCTCCTTTTTATGCTTTTATTTCTTCCTTCTCCTTTCAGCTCCTCAGGAGTTCTGCTTTTACCACTGCTTCTCTCAGTCTTCCCTCTTTTGTGTCAGCTGCCCTCCTTTTTCCCTTACTACCTCTTCCCTCCCTTCTAACCACTCCCTCCCTTTTCTTTCCCCTTTCCCCTCCTGCTGCCTAGAGGGCAAGTTAGATTTCTATACTTGACTGAATATGTTGTTCCCTCCTTGAACCAAATCCAATGACAGTAAAACTCGAATAATGCTCCCTTCTTTCCTTCTATTATAATATGTTTTTGTTCCTCTTCTTGTGATGTAATTCACCCTTTTTCACCTTCTCCTTTCCTCTTCTCCCATTGCAATCCCCTCACACTCTTAATTATGTCTTTTGTTTCCGCATGAGTTAATTTATATCCACTCCCTCTATCTATGTATATCCCTTCTAACTGTCATAATGAATATACAATTCTCAAAATTAATAAGTATCATCCTCCTATATAGTGATAGTTTGCTGATGTTGAATAATAAGTTTTTACTTTTTTATGCCTCTCTTTAGTCTTATAGCTGAAGATCATATTTTCTACTGAGCTCTAACCTTTTCATCAAGAAGGTCTGGAAATTCCTAATTTCCTTGAATATCCATCTCCTTGCTTGAAAGATTATGCTCAGTTTTGCTGGGGAACTGTTCTTTGATTGTAGTCCAAGCTCCTTTGCCTTACAGAATATCATATTCCAATCCCTCTGATCTTTTAATATAGAAGTTGCTAGGTCCTGTGTGATCCTGACTGTAATTGGTTGACATTTGAATTGTTTTTTTCTGGCTGCTTACAGTATTTTCTCCTTCATCTGATAGTTCTGGAGTTTGGAAAGAAAATTCCTTGGCATTTTCAATTTGGGGTCTCTTTCAGGAGATGATGGGTGGTTTCTTTTGATGACTACATTTGCCCTCTGAATCCAGGACCTCATGTCAGTTTTCCTAATGATTTCTTGGAAGATATTGTCTGGGCCCTTTTTCCATCATGCTTTTCCGGGAGAATAATTCCTAGATTTTCTGTCCTGGATCTACTTTCTAGGTCAGTTGTTTTTCCAATGAGATATTTTACATTTTCTTCCATTTTGTTTTTCTTCCTTAGGTTTTGTTTGACTATGTCTCATAGAGTCATTAACTTCTTCTTGCCCAATTCTAATTTTTAACTAATTATTTTCTTCAGTTGGCTTTCGTGCTTCCTTTTCCATTTGTCTGGTTTCCCCAGTTATTTTCTACCTCCTTATCCATTTGACCAATCTGATTTTTTTGAAGAGCTGCTCTCTTCAGGGAATTCTTTTTTTTCATTTTGTCAATAGTATTTTTAATATCATTGACCAATTTTTCTTCTGTTTCTCTAATTTGGCTCTTAAATACTTATTGAGCTCTTCTAAGAATGCTTGTTGGGTTTGAGAGTAGTTCATATTCCCTTTTGAGTTTCCAGATGGGGTTATATTGTTGGTGCTTCCTCTTCCGAATTCATATTTTGATCTTCCCTGAGTCTTTCTGAGTTTCCCTGGGGTTACACTGAAGCTCCACGCATGAGGCATGAGGGAAGAATGATCTGGCCATGGGAGATCCTCTCCTCCCCTAAATCTGCACTAGAACACAGGCATTTTCAGGGGCTGGTGAATCCCCATCAGTGCTGCTGTCTGCCCTGGTTGTCCTAAGGCACACTTAGAGCCCTGTTGATATTTACCATCTCTACCTCCCTGGAGTTTAGGCTCTTCTACTGGTCCACTGAGGTGATGTTGACTGGGACACTTCTGTTCCTGCCCTCGTGTTGATCCCTCTAGCCTCCTGAGATAAAAGACTGCTGTTTCTCTTGAGCAAGCTCAATTATTCCAGGATTTCTCCTGGGGCAGTATTCTCTGGGTTTTTTCCCCCGAGGTCAGCAAGGGGATAATGAGAGCACTTAGGTTTTATTCCACCATCTTGGCTCTGGGAAGTTCAAGTAGGTGACTTTCAAGCATTTATTCTGTGGGCAGATTGCCCGTGGATTCACTGCAGCTTCTACTGTGGGCCCTTGCTTTTCTCTCACTCAGTTCCACTGGACTCCTTTCCTACTCTGAGAGACTTGGGAATCCACACTGCTGCTTCTGATTCAGTCCACCAGGGGCCGTTCCCTATGGCTATGACTGAGTCTGTCCTGGTGCAGCCTTCATGGTCTGCATTAACCCAGCCTCATGGAACAGATTCTTCCTGTTGACTTTTTGGGCTGTCTTGGGCTGGAAATCTTCCATACTCTGTCTCCCAATGGATTCTGCCACTCTAAAATTTGTTCAGATTCCCTTTTTAGAGGTGTCTGACAGAATTCGTACAGGAGGTCAGATGAGATCCAGCTTTCATTCCACCATCTTGGCTGTGCTGTGATTTTTTTTTTTTTGCCTGAATATATTTGTTCCAAGGGGCTTGTTGTTTCTTGGTTCTTCCCACAAGGGTAGGTTTTAGTAATAAGGTAGCCTCCCTAAAAAAAGAATAGAAAGAAAAATTCTTTGTTATATCATTTATTTGAAAATGAAAATAACAGAACAGAAGGATGGCCACAAAGAAAGCAAGATCAAGAGGACAACTTTGAAAATTATAGGTTAATCTTAGCATATGCTTAAAAAAACAAGAAAGAAGCTATACTTTTTAGAGATCCATTGTTTCAATGTATAACCTCCTTCATTTTTTTTTTCTGCACAGCTGTTTGCTAATGTCTAATCTCTTTGGTATTTGTAAAATTCAAAATGAAAATAAAAAACTACTTTAGAAAATAGAATGTAAACTCCTTAAAGCAAGATTGATTTCCCTTTTTCTGTAGTTTTCCCAGCCGACTTAGTAGAAACAGTGTCTATAATGTATTAAGTTTCTAATAATTGCTTCTATATCGACTTATTTCTTATTCTCCTACTATGTTTTACACAAGAGATTTTATATTTTTCTTAGCTTCCATGGCGCTCTACATGGCAAGGAGATCAAGAGTTTTCCTGGCTAAGTTGTTTTCTAGGCTCATTTGATCTCCTTGAGGCAACTGCTTTACATCAATTAAGATGTTCAGGAAATGGTAATAACACTACTGAATAATATAACTTCTTGCTATGTTATACACAGTCTAAATCTGTCTGCTTTTCTGGTCCATTTGAGAAACAAAAAATCTTATTCAGATAAAGAAACTTCATTCTGTATATTTCCAGCTAAAGAAATGAAATATGATGGCCTAGGGTTGTAGCTACAAAATAGTAAAATAGAATTAAGGATTTCCGCCTAGAGGTTCTTAGCTCTGAGGCTATGCAACATGCTTTTGCGGTAGGTACAGTTAGCTTTGGTATATATATATATATATATATATATATATATATATATATATATATATATCATTTATCATTTCCTCCTTCTTTACCAAATAAACACTGCATTGGGAGCAAAGTTAGAATTGAAGAGGTTCCTTGGGGATGAGGATTTCAAGAAGGTCTGAAATGATGGATAAGAAACGAGTCATTCTAAGGTGAAAAGTAAAGTGACAAACCATGTTGAATGTGGAAGAAAGTGAAAGCAGAGTGGCGACATGGAAAGTAATGATAAATGACCAGCTGGTACAGTAAAAATGAAGAGTTGGTCTGAGGAGAATCAGTAGAATGATGGAAAGATAGATGGTTGTGGTTGTAGATTGGAATTTCCAAGTACCAGATGCTGTAAGTACTGCAATTGCAAGAGCTGATGAGGTCTACCCTGAAAGCATGCTAGTGGTCATGGCATGTAGTTATAGTAGAGTAAAGAGTTTGGAGACAATTGGTACTGAAATGCTTATGGAATTCAGAGCCCAAGTTGTTAGAAGGAATGCCTGTGAATAGGTGAAATTTTCAAAAAAATGCTCGAAAGGCATGAAAGAGACCAAAGCTTAAAATAATTTAATCCTACTTAATAGTCAGAATGCATAGAGAGCTCTTTTACTTCCTTAATATTCTTCTTCAATGTTTAATAAGTTTTCTGGATAAAGAAACACATTGGCTGATACCTTACAGAACATGAAAAACGTTTTGGAACTACTCTATTGAAATACCATTTTTTTTTCCTTAACTAAAAAGCTTGTTCACTCACAGTAAAGGGGTTTAGTATAATCAACCTTTAAAGAGTATAAAAAGTGTTATAGTTAAAAATAGACA
The DNA here is from genome assembly GCA_028658325.1 of Potorous gilbertii. Taxonomy (NCBI): domain Eukaryota; kingdom Metazoa; phylum Chordata; class Mammalia; order Diprotodontia; family Potoroidae; genus Potorous; species Potorous gilbertii. The sequence goes on from CM053771.1 coordinate 428,119,494, forward strand.
ACATTGTTTCCGACATCCACTCTAACAACCTTCTCCTATTACTCTTGCCCACCCACCCTCCTCCTACATGAAAGCATCCCACAAAATGTCACATCAAAGGAATTAATCTGTGTAGATGCATTTATAAATTGCAGTGGAAAATGATGGTGATCTTACTTAATGTCTGTGATGCATTATTTCATTAACAAAAGCTTCCCACCACATTATGTGTACCCTACACCCACCTTTCTGGTTTGTTTGAGAGATGTCAAGTTCTTGCCCCTTAGATGGAAACTTCAATCTAAATATTTCCACTTAAGTCAATGAATTAGAGTGACCTGTCATTGTGACTTCAGAGAAGTAAATTTGAATCCCTACCTTGGACCTGAAATCTCAGAATCAAAAGTGGCCACTAAGTGACACAACAGATAATACTAGACCTGAATTTGAATTCTAGGAAGAGTTATGTGATTGGACAAAATTACTTAACCCCTTTTAGCCTCAGTTTCCTAAACTGTCAAATAGGGGTTAAAATATCCCCTCACTCCCAAAGTTATTCTGCTGATCAAATGAATCTCTGTGAGAGCTGTTTTGTAAACCTTAAAGAGAATGTTAGCTACTATGATTATTATTTCCGTAATTATAGTTCAAATTTGAAAGCACCTTAACATGAATTGCTTTTTGATTTTCTATCCCTATTGCTTAGCATATAGTATTCATTTAAAATTCATGTTGAATTGAATTGCATCCCTTTGCCACAATCTCACTAGTAGGTATTATATCCCACTTTGGACGGATGAGGAAATTCAGACCCAGAAATGTTCAGTGACTTTTGACGATGTTCGTAAAAGCTGGGAATGCCATAAGACCATTGTTCAACTCATTATTCTGCTGCCAAACTTAACTATATAAAATATTAAGGGATGTTTGTTAAAAACAAGAGAGGGAAACAACATTTGGCATGAAAATATTTATTTGGGAAGAGGATGGTGAGAAACAGAGAAGTGAAATATTGACAGATGGTATCAGAAAGCTTCTACCCAACTTGTTGCATGTAGGGGTAGCCTTGGGGAAAATTGTGAAATAGCGTTTGTCATCAGTGCTTCTCCATCTCTATGCTAGAAGCTGTTTTTCCCTTAGTATTTCATGATGATGTGGAAGTGAACCCTGAGTTCCTTACGGTTACACTGACAGAGTCTAGGTTCTGATAGGTAGTACCAAGATAGGAAGGCTTTGATGGTGAAGTCAGGGATTAATTGTATTTTTATTGTCTAAAAACAAGCCCATCTAAGTTTGGATGACTGGTCCCCAAATTGATTACTAGGTGAAGTTTTTGGCCACAGGTACTCTCAAGGACCATATTTTAAATTTAGGAGGGATCATGACTATGAAAAAATCATGAAGTAGTGAAGAAATCCCTGTTACCTTTACTATGCTTTCTCCCTTCTTACCAGATTCTAATTTGTTCTGCTGTTTCCCCCAGCCCTTAGGCACTAAGTTCCTTCATGTTGCTGACCAGGGCTGCCTGCCTCTGGGACTCATTTGTCATGGGCCCCTCCCTAAATATTTTCTTATCTTTCCTTCATCATGGCAATATGTACATGGTTTTTTATGGTTTACAAAGTGATGCAAGTATACTGTTCTCATTCACTCATTAAAATAACCTATGATGGTTATTTTATTACTCTCTGTAAGGAATGTGATATTAACAGAGATTAAGTGACTTACCTCGGGATGTCTGAGGCAGAATTCAAACTGGGGCCTACACTTGATCTACCATAACACTTAATCTCCAAGTTCAAAAATGTTCCATTCTTTTAGTTGTGCAAGTTCACAATGTGCTGTGACTGAGTCAGGACATAATACGACATGATAGGTTATGGTAACCAACCCTGACTGGGTATATAGATGCCACTTGGGAGTAGACAATAAAAATAATGGCTTTACACAATTTCCTGCTTTAGGTTAAAGGGTTTGAATCAGATAAATATTTAACTTTCTTACACTCCCTTCCTTTTGCCTTCTGTTATCTACTGACATGAATTTTTGCACATGACTCTCCAAATTATCTCAATTACTTGCAATAACCATAAGCCAGCACATTATGGTGCTAATGTAGAGTCCTATGTGTGTATACATGTATGTATGTGTATTTGTACACACACATATATGTTTATCTTCAAATGAGGATCTGCCCTTTCAACCTGTTTTCAAGGGTTTTCTTACACTATCTGTATCTTTACCTGTCAAACCTGTCCAGGGGTATATTATTTCAAGTGTGTAAAGAACTTCTTTAATTAACTAATTGCACCATCAAGGTTGGATGACAATGGCCTCCTTTATCTTCCCTTTTAGTTAATTTATTGAATTTCTGACTGAAGTCTCATCCCAAACAATTTCTTATGCAAGAAATCCAGCTACTGTGACCAAATAAAGGTCATATTTAGAGACAGAAGGAGCCTTTGGGAAGTTTCATATTGTAGTCTGTAGGGGACTACGTGAGTGTAAGTAAGCCCATCTCTGATTACCAAAGATATTAAGGACCTAGCTTGTGAAAAGCAGTAGTAAAAGGAGATTGAAAGAGATGAAGAGATTGCAGCTAAGAGAAGCATGGCTGGAGGAAAACTCTAGGGATTCAGGGATGAACGAAGCTTCTGGGATGTCATAGGCTCTCATTTCTGTCAGTCTTAGCAAATAGCAACATGTGAAGAATGAGTCCTGTTTGTGTATTTTATTTGAGATAAAAATCGTTGATATAGAAGTAGCTGTACTTTCACGTACATCCATGAAATGGATGGCATTTTTATATTTATGGAACCACTAGATTTAGATCTTGTGGTTACTTAATCTTGAAGTAAAAGATTAACACGTTAGATGTAGTTTATGTCACATTTAGAAAAAGCAATCCCATGGGGTAGGAGGGCTGGCATATAAAGTTTGATGTTTTTTGTTTGGTTCTCAAGGGAAATTCATTTCTAAAAATATCTATCTGCACTTAAAAAAAAGCAGAAATATTGCTAATCTTCTGGGTGATTGTTAGGAAGGAACAAAGGTATTCCGTAGTAAAATAAATAAAATTACTTTTGCTTCAAATTTTCATTTTATTAGAAAAGCGAAGAAATGAAAATTGTGGAAATCATGATAATCAGATATAAACCAAATCTACGTGTCAAGAACATTAGTCCTATGGAATTAGGCTACGGAAATGAGTCCTTTACTTTGAATATATGGCATAGGAAAGTTTATGTCAGTATGAGCAACGGTGAAGAAATGTCTGAGAATCCTCCTTTAGAAATCCCAAGGACAATCTAGCACTTCAAAAGGGACTAAATATTAAGCTAAACTTTCATTAACAATAATAGTTAATATATAGAGAGAGCTTTAAAGACTGCAAAGAAATTTACATATATTATCTCATTTGATCCTTAAAACCATCCTGGCAGGTAGGTGCCATAATCATTCCTATTTTGCATAGAAAATATTGAGAGATATTAAGATTAAGATATTAAGAGATCTTGACTTTCCCATAGTCACATAGCTAATAAGTATCTGAACTCCTGACTGGTAAGTCTAAGGTTCTGTATGATCTGCCACTTATTGTCTCTAATTTATAAGAATAGTTTCATTATTTTAAGAAAAAAAAAGTTATTTGAAACTTCCAGATATCCCTAAAGGTCTTATTGATATATGGTTACCTCTGCTACGCAAATACTTAAGATGATCTTAACAATAAAAATAGCAAGCATTTATACACAACATAAAAGTTTTCAAAGTGCTTTACATACAATATTCCATTTGGTCCTCACAACAGCTCTGGTAGGTAGGTGCAATAATGTTCTCAATTTACCGATGAAGAAACTGAGGCAAGTTATACTGCTAGTAAGTCTCTTATGCTAGATTTGAAATTAGGATTGATGAGAAAATATTTTTCATGTTTTGCATGACTTTCACATATCATCAGTGTCAATATTGCTTACCTCCTTGAGGAGTGTGGGAAGATGGGAGATAATGTTGGAACTAAAAATTTTAAGACATGGGTGTTCATCTTTTACATGTAATTGAGAAATATTTAATGAAATAAAAATATACTAGAAATGATTTTGCTACAAAAATGTAGCTTGATACAGGAAATATAGTTACTTATTTTAGTGTTAATTATAGAATAGTGATTCTGCAGCTGGAAATGACCTCAGAGTTCTTCTAGTCCAGTATTCCCATTTAACAGATGAGAAAATTGAGGGTGACTTTCCCAAGTTCAGCATACACTAAACATTAGAGGTATGATTTTAACCCAGATCTACTTATGTTCCCATTGTACTAGGTAGCCTCTACATGAGGAATGTCTCTTTCCTCTCCCTAAAGCCTTAATATGACCTAAAAGAGGGATTTGTATCTGATAGTGAAATCTTTTTTTTTTTCTGGGGAGAAAGGTTGGAGTGTTGCCCATAAGTTATTGGAAGTTACATACATAGTGGAGGCTGCGTTCACATGATTTCAAGCTCTTGGAAATTCTAATGCAGAGAGATAAATAGTAATCTCATGATTTTATGACATGTGCTAGAACTTACTTTAAAAAATAAATTAATGGTGAAGCCAGTGACTCTTGTATGCTACTTATTTTTTGCAAATTTGTTTGTATGCATTTTCATCTTTGATATTCACAAAACAAGCATTTCTTGTCCCCTTTTTTAAAAATAAGCAAACTAAAGCTCAGAAAAGTATGATGACTGGCCCAATATTATAAATTGCTTCTGCTTGCAGTTACAGTGGGTCTACATCATCTGCTTTTCTGTGAGACTGATAAATCAAAGCAGCTTCCTTCTGAGTTGTTTTTCCCCATTAACAAAATCATTTCCCCTATTTTTCTCAGCATTGCCTGGCTTTTACATGTCCCCCCCCACTCATTCTCTATTTCTCTGTCAATTTTGGACTATCCTCCCTGTCTGCTTCAACCTTGTCTTATTCAGTCTCACTGCCATTAAATTTGTTGATTGGGTGTGAGACTTCTCCATTTGGGAAATCTATGCTAATGTTCCTCTGCCCCTTCTTCTAAAGCTCTCATATTTTTTATCTGAAATTCTATAAGCATAACCCAATTTGGTCTGAAACCCCTTTATGACATAATTCTGGTTATCACCCACATAAAACATTTCATATTTTAAGCTATGAAAAGACAGTGCTGCTTGATATGATAAACCAACTTTTTCTTGAACTCTTTTCTGTAATAACATCTGTTATCATTTTCTCTAATAAAATCCTCCTACTTAAGTTGAATCAAAATTTAACAAGCAGAAAGTTAGTAAGAACATTACTCTTTCCTCAGGGATAAGTTTTATAATTGATTACTCTTATAATAGCTTTCTTCTACCCTTTTCAGACTATATTTCTAAATTTTACCTGCAAATACAAAAATACCAAAAGCAATTCAAATCAGCACAGATAAAAAGAACCAAAGCCAGGTTCATGTGTTTTGTTTGCTTGCTTTACTCAAGGCAACAGGTAAACATATGACATTTTTTGCAACCTCTGGGTACAAATATATTTCCTAATTGGTTGCAAGTGTATATAATCTTAGTAGTGCGCATATGAGTGTGCACACACATGCATAAATACAGGCCTGAAAATGTATACGTAGGAAGATAGATATAAATTATGATAATTTTTATGATTTTATATTTTGTCATATGTATACAATTATGTATACATATAAGTGTATGTATATATGCATAATTATCTATAGTTTTATATATGTAGAACTATATAGTTATGTGATATATGCCATAAATTATACATATGATTACATTACATGCATTGCATCTATGTGGCATATATAATATATATCTTCTGTACATATATTTCATCTCAAATCTCTATAACTTAGTACTGCCTTTTTCCCTTACCTAGAAAGCTTTCTCTTCCAACATCTACTTTTATAGTAGCCCTGACTTCCTTAATAATAACATATTTCAGGAAGTTTAAATAAAAATCTTTAATCTGTGAGGTTTCAGACATACAATGAAATTGACTTATCTTGTACTTAGTCAACCAGAAGGCTATGTTTTCTCATGCGTCTCCACACAGGGCATCATTATGGGTGCATAGACTCATCAAGCTGAAATAGAGGGAGTATAAGGTCACCAAGTCTAGCCTCTTCACTGAATAAATGAAGAAAATAAGCCTTGGAGAGATCCAACTGTTTCCTTTTTTCTGCAGAATTTTCATTGACCATTTCAATTTCTGCCATGGCCTCAGTTATTACTCTCTGCTGATTTTCCTGTCACCTCATTGTGATTCAGTTTTTGCAGACCACATCCCATTGTGTTCCAGACAGTGTTCTAGGTATTGGGAGTACAAGGACAAAAGTGAATTGGTTGCTGATGTCAAAGAAATTATGATCTATTGGGGGCTAGGAGAGATACTCCAACCTATGCTTATCCCCTAAAATTTTGTCCTGTGTTCTAGAGGTTCCACAGACTCTTACAGGACATTACTTTGGCATTTAAATAGTCATTTACTAAATGGCACTGTAAGGGCCAAAGTATCTGTGATCTTTTTTAAAAACTCGGAGTATTTTATTTCCAGTATTCCCTTTCAATTCACATTTATGGAGAAACTGTTTTGTTAGAAAACACATCAAATATTCCAGAAGAACATTGCAGATTTGTGACAGTTAAGGGGATGGGGGAGGAAAGAAGAGAGGGAGGTGGGGGGAGGAGGAAGGAGAGAGAGAGAGAGAGAGAGAGAGAGAGAGAGAGAGAAGCATTACACTTCTTGCAAGGAAATGTTCTGTTTCAGAGAGGAATTGGCAGATAATCATGATAAGTTGCTAGATCATGGAAGGACAAAGGATGCTTCATTTAGACCATATAAAATGTCATAATAAATGAAGTGTCATCATTAGTAAATGACAATCCACTTTCACTTTGGAGCATTTGATCTGTAATTACGTGAAAGAAACACGTTTTCAGTGGGGAGATTTTGTTTAATAGTCTCTAGTGTATAGAAATCTTCCAAAGTGCCTATGAAGCTGTCATACCCAACAAGTGAAGGAGACTGAGAGGCCATAGTTACTGATGGAGTGATTTCTTGGGTCAGGGATATAGTTATAGCTAGCTCCAGGAAGTGACAAGGCATATTATGTGCCTTTAATTTTGGCTAGAGTTGATTATTTTCCTAATCCTGTTAGTGAGTAGGCCACAGGGACATAAAGGTGGATGGACCCAGGGCTCAGCCCTGAGAAGATTCAAGAGAATGGTTAGACATTTGAGAGAGGAGAGTTTACAATTGTGTGCTTTTCCTGGCCAACGCAGCCAACCCACCTCATGCTAAGGTTGTTTACTGAAAAGTGATTCTTAGGAGAATAGGTTAGATTAGTGACTTTAGCACAGTCATTTTCTACTGATTTAAATCAAAATCCTTAATAGAAATTCAAGTTCCACATCCTTGCTTCTTATCATTTCATAGTGCATCCTTATAATTTGTACATGCTCTTTGTTATCCCTATCTCAACATTATTAAGACCCCAGAAATTACTGAAGTTGCTTTCGTTTAGGATGGAGAAGAAAGTTGGCAAAAATAATTTGAGAATGAGACAATGTGGAAGCCTAGACAGTATTGTGATTTATGTCCTGTATGGATACATAAAGCGTTCAATAAGCACTTAGTAATTTCTAGGTCTGGAGTTTAAAAAAAAGCACAAGAAAGCAAGATACTTCCTTTTCTCAAAAAGCTTACATTCAGATTTGAGAAGATAATACGTAAAGGAAGGAAAGAATTGTAATGTTCATTATGTTAATGAGAGTTAAAGATCTTTCCCACCCATTCATGGGCAGGTCCCTCAAGGGAAACTTGATTAGGGGAGATTTGTTTTGTAGGAAGGCCCACACCTTTTGTTAATTTCTAATGAGGCACTGGTTCTCCAGGGTTGTGATGTCCTCTGGCTCTGAAAAGTGTATAAATACTCTAAGGTGAGGTTTTTTTGAGGGGTTTTACACATTGGAAGTATTTGTTTGACTAGATGAGTCTCTGGGTAGGCACTAAGGACCACCGCCCCCCTTTGAAAACCAGTTGTTGCTTCTTTGTCTGGTAGCTATATATATATGTATGTAATGGTAAGACAACTGTATTGTCTGTTGATCTGTGATGTATGTAGTGCTTATGGTCAGACAGTTGGAAGCCCTGTCTGTTGTTTGTCTGTTTGTATTTTCTCTGAAATTTAGAGTGCTGACTTTTTCCCTGAACTAAATGAATGATACATGTGCTTGAGTGAAGTGATTGTTGACCCCCTCAAAGGTTTCTTTCCCTTCAAAAAGGAGATCTAAGAACCCGTACAGGAGGTGCTCCTGTGTATGCTGGGGTCCTTGCTGTTCATAGGAGTGCAGAATATATTATAAGGGAGAGAGGGCTATGAGGGTATATTATAGTTTGAAGTTATTGACCTGGAAGACAAACCTAGGATTTATTGAGAGTGGAAAAATCAAAAGGGTTGGCAGAGAGCCAAGCACTGTTTGGGAAACACATAGCCATGACATACATACATACCCTGCAAGACATGGTCAGTACCTACAGTGGTTCAGGAAAAATGCAGATGTATGCTGTCTTTTGATCTGTTCTTATTTTGATTTGTTTTGATTTGTTCTTATTTTTTTCTAGAAGGATACAATTAGGAGAATGATTGATATAGAGATGATAGACAACCTGTTCTGGAGGAGGAAAAGTTGATGGAGAGTCAGAGTAGGAACAGTATGGTGGCAAGGAGCCCAATGAAGAGAAGGTTCTGGAATTCTTACTGTTCTGTAAAGATGAATGATAGACAAGAAGTAGCAGAGAGACTTTGTTTAATTAGGAAGAGAGCTGACCCCCCTCACACAAGGTGGGACCAACTTCTCCTTAAGCCCTACTGTGCTTATCATTAGGGTTCAAGATTCTCTACTTTTTATAAATAACATGTTAATGTTGCCTTAATTTGGGTCCTGTTTTTATACCTCTCCTCTCCTTACCTCCTGCCCTCATCTTCCCAAGAGAACTTGAAAGGTGCCAAAAAAAATATACCAGAAGTCTTGTAAAGAGGAAATAAAATGTGATGTGTCTTTACTCCTTTCAACTCGCCACTTCCACATATATAATTAAGCTTGTAAAATGCACTTATTTCAAAATGCCTTTATTTGAAATATTCTTGAAGAATCTATAATTTGACTAGTGTAGGGTATAGTGGCTAGATCATTGAATTTGGATTCAGGAAGACCTGATTTTGAGTCCCTACTCAGACATTTACTAGCTCTATGACCCTGGGCAAATCTTAACTACTTAACTACTATCTGCCTCAGTTTCTCCCTATATATAATGGGAATAAAAATTGTAATAAGACTATTGTGAGGGTCAAATTTGACAATATATGTAAGAATGGCTAACTTTCATATAACGATTTAAGGTATACAAGGTGATATCTAAATGTCTTATTACTATTCCAGAGTTACTGTAGCTGAAAACCCCATCCCCATGTAGGAAATGTGACGATGGATGTCTCAAAAATAGGTGGAGTGCTCTTTTGAAAAGAGACGTACATAAAATTCCATAGGAAAAATGCTAAAACATTTTTTCTACTTCTACATAAACAAGCATTCACCACAGAACACAGAGTGTATGTGTATGTGTGTGTGTGCATATGTGTGTTTGTGTGTGTGTGTGTTCAAATTATGAGCTGCTAGGTGGCAGGAATTGTCTTTTACTTTCCTTTGTACCTCCAGTGCTTAACACAGTGCCTGGAATACAGATCCTTAGTTAATGTTTATGGATTGACTAATGTGCTATGAACAATGCACAAATTTGTTTTTGCTTTAACTATACATGTTTCAGGTTTCCTTCTTCTTGCTTTCCCCATGGTAGGCAGGTGTTCAGGAAGGGGAAAAGCAAGAGAAAATAATGAATTCCAAAATAAAATATAATGGAAAATAGTTTTAAAAATCTGACATATAATCCATCAGTAAACCCATTATAGTTCCCCCCAAAAATGGACCTGAAAACAAAATATAATTAAAAATGTCAGACATGCAACCCATCGGTAAAATCACAATGACCATTTTGCCAGCCTGGAAGACCTACTCCACTGGCATAGCCTTTGAGAATTTAGACCAAGATGATATATGTGAATAGGACTTTAGTGGAGATGGCTACCATTTTGTTAATTAATTGGGCTTTATTTCAGTTTACATGGCATTGCCTGAAGGGGTTCCAAATCTGCTCAAAAATTGCACTCTGAAATAATTATTTGTTAGTGGGACTTAAATGTTATAAACAATGACTGGCAAATACAAAATATCATCTGATTTTGTTTTGCCCAGTTGCGTTACTCCATGATGACAATGTCTAGACAATAAAATTTTTGTGTGCCACTAGCCATCTATCCATCTATTTGTAATGCCCCCTATTTAAATTGCAAATAATTGCTATTCTTTGTTTTGAAACCTAAAATGGTTTTCTATTTTGAGGTGAGCAGAAGGTCATTCACTTATTTTTTTTCTTATTCAGTGGAGACCAAGTTAGAATATTTCCTATGTCTTCTATTCTGTAAAGTAGAATCTCAGCGTCATACCAATGAGACCATATTAGAAAGTTCTTTCTAGTCACATTTGCTAAAAGGTACCTAGTATTAATGGCTTTTTATGTCAAACAATTGCTATAATGCTTCTTCTTCTGGAGCAAAAAAAATACTCTTTATTTTTAGAATAGAGGGAGCTCACACAATGTTATGTATGGTGTGATATGGCCATCAACAGCAGGGTGCAATGACTAGTTTTTCTCTCAAGTATGTTTATCTACCTAGATGATATGCACATTGTTATGCTTATATTTAACTGATGTTAGTTAATATAGATCCATCCAGTTGCTCTCCAAGCTTGCGTTCCATCCCTGACCCAAACTGCCATTCAACACAGTAGAAACTGTGTACTTTTATTTAACTCAGTAGCTTGCCATACAAAAAAATCCATTGTGAAACTTACTTTTCCTAGTAGAACAATGTGATGAGTAAACACAATGCCTTTCAGAGATGTTAATGGAATATCCTGGAAAGAATCTGTGCTTATTCATAAAGATTATTATTTTTTTAAAGCCTCGATCTAAGATCTGTTGAAATACCATGGCAACTTTATTCAAACGTGAATGCCCCCTTTATGTTTCATAGGCACTTTGGGAGGAAAGGTTTAAAGGCAGTTTATGATTCAGTGTGTTTTTGAAAAGCCAAGCAAGCGAAAGATGTGCAGGTGCTTGTCATTGAGAAAACAAGAGCCCTCAAACCTTCATGAAATGCCTGCTATTGCATTTTAATTTGCTTTCAGAAATTGCCTACTTTGTTTATGCATTTTTTGCTTTGCATAATAGTTAGGGCAGCTCACATTGGTTTGTGATTCTAAGGAGCTTCTGCAGATGCAGAATTTTCAGATTACACAGCTACACATGGGTTTCTGTGTTGAATCATAAATGGGATGCTTTTCATGAAAAGGTAATTTATACTTTGAAGCACATTTTTTTTGCTAATAAACTAAATTCCATTGAAAGTATCTTTCCTCACTTTTGAAACTGCAATTCATCAAAATAGTATGTACACATGTCTAAGAAACAGACATATATAATGTACACATATATACATCTATTTGATTACATAGAATGTATATCTGCACGAATATATATGTCCATGTACACATTATATTCCTATATCTTCATGTGAATTAAATATATGCATCTTTATGTGTATATTTGTACAGGTATGTCTACACATATGTGAATTATACATATATGAACCAATATACCCATAGAGTTGTCCATATATGCATATGTATATAGACATATATATATATATATATATATATATATATATATATATATATATGTGCCTAAACAGCCCCTAAATCTATTAATTTTCATTAGAGAAGTAGGAGGAAAAAACTCCTTTTTGAGGTAATATGGTTACTTTAAATGAATCAATTCTGGGAGGAAATTAAATTTGCAGCCAAATGGTAGGTTGTCCCAAAATTTAAGAGTATACAGATGTCAGATAACAACATGCTGGTAGAAATGAACACAAGCATATTATTTGTACGTGCACATACATTGGTGTCTCTATTATCAGAGATATATTGCAAATCTAAGAATCTAGAGTTTCCCTTCTTAAATGCATATTTTAAAATCAAATTTTAAATAGCAATTACCATGCAAGGAAACCATTTAGTTTGAGTAAATTAGCTATATTCAGTGTTCATGACTGATCTCCCACTTTTGATGCCAGGAGAACTTTTCATCTTTAGTTACTATCTTTGGTAAAACTGAGCTATATAACTCAAGAATAAAATCTTGAATCCTCATCCCCCAAGGTAATGGGGGACTGTTTATTTTCATGATCCTCTCTTTAATGTATTTTTTGTATATATACATGTGTACATACAATATTGGGATGAGTTTTGAAGGATGGTATGCCTAACCCCTTCCTTCCTGCTCTTATATGTTTTATTCTGTTTTCTTTCCACAAAATTTAAAGTTGTTTTCTTTCACTGGAATTACTCCATTTTGGACCTGAAAATAGTGGTGAGTTTGGTAATATAAATCAATCCCTATTTACTTTGTTGATTTCCTTTCCTACACATTGAGTTAGCAATACTCTCCCCCACCCCGTCTCTCTGCCTCTCCATCTCTCTTTGTCTCTCTCTCTGTCTCTCTGACTCTGTCTCTCTCAAAGTTGAGGTGTAGGATATGATCATTGTGAGGAGCTAATAAGGCAGAAACTTTCTACTGATGCAAATCAGCAGGAAGTCCATAGCCTATAATCTTCAAGAACAGAGAAGGAAATAAGCATTTATATAGCCCTACTATGTGCCAGGTATGTTTTATAAATATTTTATATTCACAATAACCTTCTGCATCAGGTACCATTATCACCTCCATTTTACATTTGAAGAAACTGAGGTAAAGAGAGTTTAAGTGACTTCTCTAGGTCACATAGATATTAAAGCTCTAAGGCTGAGCTTGAACTCAGCTCTTCCTGACTCAATGCCTGTTATTCTATCCATTATGACACCAACTTCCATCAGAGTTGTCTCTGAGAGGCCAAGTAACTTAAATCACATAACTAGCATATGTCAGATGCAACACTTGCACATAGGTCTTGACTAAGCTAAGATGCCTCTCTTACAAAGTATATACAGACAACCAAATTGGAATTCTTAGCTCTGCCCAAGAATATCTAATTTTCTCAGTGATATCTTAAGATGAATAGCATCACAAGATTCCCAAATTTGAAGGCATCTAGACCAGAGGTTGGGGCAGCTATGTGGCACAGTAGATAGAGCACTGGGCCTGAAGTCAGGAAGATCTGAGTTCAAATCCAGCCTCAGACAGTTATCAGCTGTGTGAACCTGGGCAAGCCTCAGTTTCCTCATCTTTAACATGATCTAGAACAGGAAATGGCAAACCACTCAAATATATTTGTCAAGAGAAGCCTAAATGAGATCATGAGGAGATGGACACTACTAAAACAACCGAACAACAAAAACCAGAGGTATTAAACACATGGCTCAGTCCACAAATACTCTCAAGTGCAACTCTAGACAGATTGAAACATAATTAAGAACTATTCAAGAAAATAAGTAAAAATGCAGTAAGATAACATCACGCTACAATATACAAGAGATAACATGTGTGGGTGTGTGTGTTTGTGTATGTGTGTACACAATAACATTACATTTGAAAATTCCACATAGGGCTCCCCTTCGTTTCTTGTTGAGTTGACACTGCTGATCATTTTGTCCCCTCATTTTACGGAGGAAGATACCTAGTCCTGAGAAGGTTGTTATTTGCCTAAGGTCACACAGGCTAACTTTCAGCTTTCTGCTGTTACTGTTGTTTTGATAACACATTTACATGCTTAATCTGTTTCCTTTTACTTGGTTAATGTGCCAGTGATTTATCAGAACCAATAGGGTAAAGTTCTCTGTCTTGGCAGTGAAATTATGAAACAGTAACTGAATACCAAATCCCTTTTCACTCTACTTTCATTTGTGTAATACTGTGCTTATTTAATTTGCCTCCCATCGGTGTAGTATTTTAATGTTTTGTTTTTTTTCAATGAGGAAC
>CM053771.1:428143339-428176802 GCA_028658325.1 Potorous gilbertii
GATATTCTAGAACCAGAGGGCAAAATAAGTATTCAAGGAATCCACCGATTTGACCTTCAAACACAAGAATGAGAAGAAGCATGAAAAAGTAAACAGCAAAGAGAAGTCACAAGGGACTTACCAAAGTTGAACTGTTTACATTCCTATATGGAAAGACAATATTTGTAACTCCTGAAACTTTTCAGTATCTGGTTAGTTGGTGGGATGACACACACACATGTGCATGCACACACAGAGACAGAGAGCACAGAGTGAATTGAATAGGATGGGATCATATCTTAAAAGAAATCAAGGTAAACAGTGAGAGAGAAATGTAGTGGGAGGAGAGAGGGTGAAATGGAATGGGGTAAATTATCTCTCATAGAGGAGGCAAGCAGGAGACTTCTTAGTGGAGAGAAAAAGAGGAGAGCTGAGGAAAAAATCACGAAGTTTACTCTCATCACATTCGACTAAAGAATGGAAAAAAATGGAACAAAATAAAAAATGGAATAAAATACTCATTTTGGTATGAAAACCTATCTTACAATACAGGAAAGTGGGGGAGAAGGAGATAAGCAGGGTTGGGGAGATGATGGAAGGGAGGGCAATGGGAGGAGGGAGCAATTTGAAGTCAACACTCTTAGGGAGGGACAGGATCAAAAGAGAGAATAGCAAAAATGGCAGGATAAGATGGAGGGAAATATAGTTAGTCTTACACAACACGACTATTAATGAAGTCATTTGCAAAGCTACTCAGATATGGCCTATATTGAACTACCTGCCTTCCCAAAGGGAATGGGTGGGGAGGGAGGAATGAGGAGAAGTTGGAACTCAAAGTTTTAGGAACAACTGTTGAGTATTATTCTTGCTACTAGGAAATAAGAAATACAGGTAATGGGGAATAGAAAGTTATCTGGCCCTACAGGACAAAAGAGAAGATGGGGTAAGGGAAGGGAGGAATGATAGAAGAGAGGGCAGATTGGTGATAGGGGAAATTAGAATGCTGGGTGTATTGGGGTGGGGGGAGGGGATAAATGGGGGAAAAATTGGAACCTAAAATTTTGTGAAAATGAATGTAAAATGTTAAATAAATAAATTTATATTAAAATGAAGAAAAAAAGAAAGAATCTTAGGAAAGTTCTTGCTTTACAGACAGGAAAAAACATGAAGATAAAAATTAATACACATCAGTAGCTAATACTGTACAATAGAAATTGTGCCTCGAATTGCAATGTGAAATGCCCACCGGGTGATCAGATCTGAAGCATTTTCTACTTATTTACTATTCACACTAGCAAACACATTAACCCAAATTAATACTTTATATTTTCATTCAATAAATGTTTTATTTTTTTAAAAAGCTAGAGTTTATATTATAAAGATTGTATGTTGATTGTATGTATGTAATTGATATTACATATATTATATATATCATATGCATGTAATTCATATTTCTTACCTGCTAACTATTCTTATTCACCTCATTTGACAATAGGAAGTCAGTTCTGAAAAATGCGGCATATGGCAGACTGAAGTATTTGTGAACTCCATTGATTTACAGATGAGTTCAACATTGTCCATATTTACACTCACAACTACTACTTAGAGGCTCCCAGGTAACATCATTTATGGACATTCTATATTATACAACCTACACCATGTGGCCCAAACTAGTTGGCATTTCATCCACAGTTGTATGTTTTACACTGAACTGTGTTTATATTCTGGTGACCAAGTAGCCGTTTTATAACTGTTTCAATGATAGGTCAGAATTAGGGATTTTTTAAAACTATCACGAGATCCTGGAGTGTTTTATCCTTATTTAGCTGACAGATAAAAACAGGGAGAGACAGAAAGGTGAAAATGATCACCTTAATCAAGGCATGTTCCCCGTTTTTCAGAAATGAAAGATTCTATTAAAATGTTTATATATTTGTTCCTTAAAAGAGTTTATATAGGGATTAATTGTATACTGCCTGTAAACAAATCTTTTCCTCCTCTAACACATTAAGAACACAATAAAAACATTTTCATGTGCTGATTTATAAGAACAACTTTAACCATTACCCCCACTGTGACTAGATGACATCTTCCCTAAAACAAAAATATATTGTTTTTGGAAAAATAAGATAAATGAATACAATTTCACAATAAATGGTATGTTGTCAAAACAAACCCTCAAGAGAAATGCATATACTCTGCAATCTAGGAAAGAAAAATGAATTGTTCTGGAACTTTAATGAAATGTATCTTTTAAACTCTCCTTTCTGCCATATGCCCTCCAAAATTTGATGGTTCTTCTAACATGCTTAAAAGTGTCAATAAGTGAAGGTCTTTTCATTAATCTCCTCAGGACTCTTAGACAATAACATTGGTTGTTGAGTTTTTTTACCTGAGAGACTTAGTATATAGTATTTGCCTTAAAGTTTTTCCCTTGGGTATCTGTGAGGACAAAAGAAAACTAGTAGTCTTACATCACAGTGTCTACTACAGAGCTTGTTTTGATCAAAATCTCTTATTTGGAAACACAGAGACTCACAAGCTCAAAGATTTGGAACTGAGTGGGACCCTCAGAATCAATGAACCCGTAATTTTTTAGATGAAGAAACTGAGGCACAAAGATTTTAAATGAAATCCTCAAGGTTGCTCGGTAGAGCTGAGACTTCCAACCAGGATACATCCTTCATCCATTTCATATGTCATGATTATCTGAAGAGATTGGATACACTGGGAATTTGAGAAGTATTTTTTTAACTTTCTCTTCAGAATATGAAATCGTATTGTGGTTGGCCAACTTTGCTGTACAGTCCCAGCTATTCATTCAGCAACAGTTAAAAAGAAAATTACATTTTTGTCCTTTTGTTAGTGGTATTAAACCAGTCATTCTGGGTTAAAGCCAAGAGTAGCCATAACTAATGACTTCTTTCAATGATTTGCATCCCAAAACTCTAAGGTAGGGAAGGAGTAAAGTAGATAGAAAGTGGTGGTGGATACTTTGTTCCAGAATCATAAGAAAAGAAATGACATACTTTTATTTCTCTTCCCTTCTATTTTTCTCACATTTAGATGACCCATGCATGGGATTTTCTTTTATTTGCATCATCTTTCAATTGTATTCTCCCTAAAATGGATTCTCCTCACCCACAGCAGACTGAGTAGATCACTGTTCTTTGCCCTGTCCATGGTAGGTCTAGGAAGATGGGGAGTTATAAACTTACTATATTTAACCTCAGTGAAAGTCACTAATTACATTGTTCATTATTTCAGTAATAAAATCATTCCTAAAATTTAGTGGATTAAGTGTTTTAAATAAAATGTGAGTTGTGTAAACAAATCTCATATAGATGTGCATATATGTATATCCATACATATTTAACATAAAGCATGCATACATAAATATCTATCACATGAGGTGGAAGCAGAGCTTACTTCATGGATATTAATTATTATACCGTCAGTATCTGGTATCTAATCTTCAAACCAATAAAATCTTATTTCCCTTAGTACTACTATTTAGCCAAGCATATGGCACATAGCAAAAGTTTAATAAATGATTCTTGATAGACTAATTGAACCAAATCACCTTAAAAGGACCTTTCTCTCTCGGTTTACAAATAAAAAAACAAGTTGCCTAGAAGTGAGTTGCCCAAGGTGATACAACTAAAAATTAGCAGTCTTAATTTGAATTTATGTCCCCATATTGAGAGTTCAGTTTTTTCCCACTGTATCAAGTCTTGCTGTTGAGTATTTCCGTTCTCCTTACCTCCCAAAAGATAAGGGAAATCTCTTAATTTTCACTGTGCAACAATGAAAATCCCACTTTCACTAATGGAACTGTTGTGAAACTACTCTTTCTTACAGCAGTAGAAAGTGTATTTATTCCTTTTTATTTCAATGTACTCATTTCCAGACTGAATTGGTCCTTTTCAGCTGTTGTCCCTTAATTATGAATGCCAAAGCTTTTATCTTCAAAGAATAAGTTGGGTTTGATTATGAATGATTAAGGGTTCATAAAGTTTTACCTGGCACATTAATCTTGAGGTACAGAGTAAGTCATAGCACTGGTTGAAAATCTCCAGCACTTGCATCACATTGCCCAAGGGGAGCATTAAGTAGCTTCAGTACTATTCCCACCATTGCTACCTAAGATAGTGGCTTAACAAAAACAATTCCTCTCATCATAAAGAATCCAGCTTATAAATTAGTTCAACATACATAAATATTTTAATATTTAAATTCCCTTTCCCTCGGAGTTCAAGTACTCTGCTGCAAAAGTCAGAAGTAGTGAATACTTTCTATTAACTCTCTTCAGGTCCTTTGTTTTAAAGAAGGAAAAACTGCTCTGTATCTAATAATAATACCTAGCACTCATATAACTCTTTAACATTTTCAAAATGCTTTACAAGTATTTTCTCCCTTGATCCTTATATTAATCCCGAGGTAGACTGTATTATTATTCAATTTTACAGATGAGGAAACTGATGCAGAGAGCAGTTAATTGACTTGCCCAGGGTCACACAACTAGTGTCTGAGGTCACATTTGAACTCAGGTTTTTCTGACTTCAGTTCCACAGCTGTATTCACTTCATCATGTAGCTACTTCTAGATATATAGACTGTCCGGGTGTACACAATGGCCTCTGAAAGAAATTGATTCCTAATATATAAGACCATTTCTGACTAGTGATTGCATTTTATGTGTCCAGAAAGCAATAAATACAGATAGAGATGATTTACTTTTTCTGCCCAGAAAATCATCCTGACAGAAAAGGTTTGAACATCTTTTCTTCCTGCGTACAAATGATTGCCTGAAGGGACTGTCTATATTGGGAATTTGAGAGGAGTTTTGAACTTTCTCCTCAAAACATGAAGTGTTTTGTGGTTTGCCAACTCTGCTAAATGGCCCCAGCTATTCATTTAGCAAACAATTAAAAGAAAAATTACATTTTGGTTCATTTGTTGGTGGCATTAGACCACAGTCATTCTGGGCTTATGCCAGGAGTAGCCATAGCTAATGACTTCTTTCAGTCCTTTGCAACCCAGAACTCTGTCGGGTAGGGAAGAAATAGGTAGATAAAACACAGCAGTGTATACTACACTCAAGAATCACAATAAAATAAAATGATATATGTGTTTCTCCTACTTTCTATTTCCCCTCACATTTAGAAAAGCCACGTGGACATATATCGGGGTTTTGTCATAGGAAAACATACTATCAATATAGAAAGATCTCATGTAGAAGATTGTATTTGAGCTAAACTTTAAAAGAAACTAGGGAATCTGAAAGAGATGAAGAGAGAGAACATTCCAAAGAGGAGGGAGGGATAGTTTATACAAAATACTAGTGACAAAAATAGACCGTCACGCATAGAAATAGTAAAAAATAAGATAATTTGGCTAGACTGGAGTGGGGCAATATGTAATAAGCCTATAAAAATTAGTATCACTTTTTAAACTGTTTAGATGCCACAAAGAGGAATTAGAATTTGATCCTATAGGTAAAAGAAAGCCACTGGAGTTTACTCATCAGATGAATGATAGGGTTAGACTTGTGCTTTAGGAACCAGTCATTTGTGGTGTACAGTGGATGAAGCATCAAACCTGGAGTCAGGAGGACCTAAGTTCAAATCCAGCCTCAGACACTTGATAATTAGTAGTTCTGTGACCCTGGGCGAGTCACTTAACTCTAAACACTTTGCCAAAAAAAGAAAGGAAAAAAAGGAACTAGCCATTCTAGAAGACAGAAGAGAGACTAATAGTAAAGACAAACTTGTAGGTTACTAGAAACATTCAGGGAAGGATGACAGCATGAAGTTGGAGGAAAGAAAGAAGGGAGAGGGAGAAGGAGAGGGAGAGGGAAAAGGAGAGGAAGAGGGAGAGAGGGGGAGAGAGAGAGAGAGAGAGAGAGAGAGAGAGAGAGAGAGAGGAAAGAGGGAAAAAGATTTGGCAACTTGTTTGTGTACCTTTTGACATTAGGAACCTTGGACAGCTCCTCAAAAAGTAGGAGAATTCAGAAGAACAAAAAAGATGCATTGCTGACAATATAATTGGAAAGAAAGAACAACTCTCAGTGGTTTTAATGTATGTACATATGATGATGGTGGGCTGGACCACTGTAATCATCACCACAACTATGACCATTGCTTCCATCTTATGGGTTTGGTAGAAGTCAATTTTTACATGCTACCGCATCCTTGTTCAGTGACTAAGGACAGTAAATGTGCCTTCAGCAACAACTTACAAATTGACCTGAACAAAAGAAGTGAGATATGAATAAATAATCAGAGGTGAGAGAGATATAGAAGAATGAAAACCTTAATTCAAGACATGGCAATAGAGGAAGCATTTAAATAGTGATACAAAGTAAAAGTATCTTAAGGATAGGTGAAGTAAGGTTAAGAGAATAATTAGCATAAGATATGGGGAGAAGTTTAGGGAAGACGGTATTCATTAGCTTTTAAATAATACATTCTAATAGAAGCTCAAATCTACTTTAAAAGGAAATTTGAAACGTTTTCTATCTTGGTAAATTCAGACAATTAATTATCTGTAACAGTCAAGTCCCACATACTACCAGTAGGAGCCATAGAAGAGAAACAGTCTGTTTTCTAAATGGATGATACCGACTCAAGAGTATTCTTAGGTCAGCACTTAGAGTATATTGGGCACTGTTATTAAGTAGCTATGAAATTAACAGAATATTTTCTGGGGAAAAACATTTTAAGAAGGCATTAAAAACCCAGTCCCCTTTCTAATATCTTGTTTTCCTTTCAACAAACTAACTAAATGTTTATATTCATAGAAAAATCTGCCTCACAGAAGCAATCCTTACTTACAAGCTTCAAAATGGCATGTGATGCTATTTGAAAAATAGCCATCACTATGGTTAGATGGCTAAAGTTATTTTTTCCCCTTCAAGCAAAAAAGGTTGAAGCATGACTGTGAAACAATTTTGACTGTAACTGGTACTACATCGCAAATAGCATCATCTCACTGGCCAACACTCTTTCATAAGGTTTATTGTAAACATAAACTATTGCTGCATTACCAATACTATTGCTGCCTGAAGTTGCCCAGAGAAGCATTTTCTATCCTTTCTTAATGTTAGCATAAAAATAAACTCAGCTGAGATAGTCTCCCAGCTTCTGTTGGATTAACTGTACCTTTTCTGAAATACACTATCATGTTGATATGACATTATGAATACTGGAAAAGGTCAACTTTAATTAAATGCACTAATAAGTTTTATACTAGAGCATCTGGTAGTTGACACATTGCTTAAAAATGAAAATTAGACCAGCAGCAAATGATCCCTAAACTGAAGACCAATAATATTTTTAGCTAGAAAGGAAAATCTTTTTTTTTCACTTTGGATGCTGAACTAGAATTGAAAACAAGCATTGTTATGATATTTCGTATATAAATGCTATTAGAAAAGCCATATTTTAATTATGTCATGGAACTATTAGTGGACATTCTCTCCTCCGATGAAAACCGCTTTTCCCTTTGAGATAAGAATTTTAAGATTAAAGGTTGTCAGCAAAATAAAGTTTATAACTTAATAGAACTGTTAAATGTTTGGCTTAGGAAAAATTACATTTGCATTCTCTCAGAGATGAAACTTCCAGTCAAAATATTTGGAAGGAGTGATTGCATTTGGTTGTTTTCATCATACAAATTATCTTTTTTGATTATTTTTATGAAGATTTTCAGGTTATGTCACCTAGAATATGTCAATGGTATTATTTTTTGATAAATTTTATATGCTACAGTATCCAATGCTCTTCAAAATGAGTCTACAAGATTGGAATCTTACCAGTGGTGAATGGTTATTTCTATGCCTCTATAATCCCATCAACACCATTTTATTGCTTTTAATTATTTTTTGCTCATTTGATAGAATTGGTAAGTTTCTCAAATTTATTTTTGTCTGTAAAAATTATCTTTATCTTTTGTTACTAGTAAGCTTTAGTGTATCTTCAAGTTTAACAATTTGAGAGTTTCCCTCCTTTTTTGAAAATTATATTTTCCTGTTCTTAGACCATTTGCTCATTGTGCACTAGATGTTATTACTATTTTAAAGAGTTTTTATATCTTTTATATCAAATTTTATATATTTACCATAAATATCCCCAACCTCTTTTAGTTTTTACAGCATTTTGTTGTACAAATATCTTTAGATTAATATGCATATGTACCTTGCCACACTAATTCTTATGTACTGAATTTTAAAAATTCCTTCCACAATTGGTATAAAAGCTCCATTCTATCCCCTTCCATATCTGTCTCTCGTCAACTCTCAAACGGACCTTCAAGCTCAACATGTCTGAAACTGAACTAATTTATCATCCTTCTCTATCTTCCTCCCAACTACCCTATTTCTACCGAAGCTATACTTATTCTCACAATTATCAGTGCTCAAAACCTTTTATCTTTGATTCTTCCAGCTCTCCCATCAAAGAAGTCACCAAGTCTCTTGATCAACACTTGCCTCTTCCCCTCCACACACACTGACACAGCACCCTAATTCAGTCCCTTATAACCATTGTCTGAACTACTGTAATAGCTTGCGAACAGCTCTCCTTGCCTATGATCTCTCCTTTTTCCAATATACACTTCAAAATAGTTTTCCCAATACACTGTCCCGAACAAATCATTCTACTGTTCAAAAGTCACCAGGCTCCTTCTTATAAATAGGATAAAATACAAACAATACCTGGTATTTCAGGTCCTCTAAAAAATGGCTCCTACAAAGCTTTCCAGATTTATTTCTTACACCTGATGTTATAGCTAAACTAGAAAGCTAGCTAATCCCCTAATTTCATTTTGTACTCTTAAATCTCTGCATTTACACTAGTCCATTTCCCCATAGTTGGAACAAAAATTGTATTAAGTGGTTTTTACTGTTTTCTTCCCAGTAACTAGTGCTGATAGCTGATAAATAATATGTGCTTAATAAATGTTGATCGATTTGAATAAAAATATACTTATGTTCTTTTTTCTGAATCACTATGAAATATTCTGTTTAGTAATCCATCTATTATACCTATTTTGTAGATGCAAAAACATTGGGATAGAATTGGTGACTTGTCCAGTACTATAAACTAGTATAAGGCAGAACCCAAGATACAAACCCAGATCTTCTCACTGTGATTCCAATATTCTACCACATGTTGTTAAAATGGAAGGTATATCCAAGTACTCTTAAATCTGGGTCAGAAAATTAGGCCAGGGAAACCAAGTTGGGGGTAGCAACATCATGGATTGGTTGATCGGTAGAGACCTATTTAAGGGTGTTTGGAAAACTCCCACCACTCCTTAGTCTATGAATTGAACTGCAAAATGCATTCCTTAGGAGAATGTCAGAATGCTACAGGCTCCACAGACTCCTAACAGGTATCAGAAACAGAAACAAGTCCCTTCCCCAAAAAATACAACCAATAGCCACTCATATCCACAAACACTTACATACCCTACTGATAACAGGTCAGGTTATCAACAGCTGTGGGTTGTTGTATTATTTCAGTCAAGTCTGACTTTCTATGATTCCATTTGGAGTTTGTTAGCAAAGATCCTGTGGAGGTTGGCCGTTTCCGGTCTTCTTCTCCAGCTCACTTTACATATGAGGAACAGGGTTTAAGTAACTTGCCCAAAGTCACACCACTAGTAAATATCTGAGACCTGGTTTTAACTCAGGTCCTCATGACTCCAAGGCTGGTGCTCTACCCACTCTTCCACCCAGATGTTTTATAGACACTTTTGGCAAATCTAAATCTTGTATTCATAGCTGCAACATATTCTGTCTTTCTTGCCTGTAAAATGCATGTGTAGCCAGTACTCTTAATCCTATGTAAAATATAGCATCTGAAAAAGACCTTACATACATGGGGGAGGCGGGAGATGTCACACAAATGCAAAGTGACACAAAATTCTTTGATTTTCTTCCTATCCCTCATTTTCACCAGATATTGCTTTAAAAAGAAAGGAAATTGCAGAAGGCTGATTTGGTATTTTCAGCTTTCTTTCTGGAATTGTTCATATTATTTCCTGGCTTATTGTATTGTAAATATTTGGATATCATGCTAAAAGAGGACAAACATTGAGTCAGAGTAGCTATTAATATGAAGCAAAGGAAACCCAAGGAAAAAGAAAAATAGATAATAAATACAAGAGTGCAAGATTAGTGAATAAAATTTTGGGAAGGAAGAGGGCAATAGCTTACTGATTAGCTACTGGAAAACTAGATCCAGGATGTGCTGATAAATGTTTAACAATTGGTTCTCTAATGGAAAAAAAAGTATGCTTTCAAATCTAATATCCATCATTAATATATTTCCCATCACTTCCTTAAACCTAGACAATCAACAAAATGATACATCATGTCCCAATTTGTGGTATTTGTTCATTTCCAATGTGTAAATGCTCACACTGAAAAAATTAGCAATTTCAGGGACTGTAGATAAGTTGGCTCTGGCACACTCAAGATGAATCAAGTAAATTCTCTGGAATTTAAATGGTTTAACTTGTATAGGGCAGGTATGAGAAGTGGAACAAATTTGCATGAGCTGTGGCTTGTCTCCCAGAATCCAAAAAAAAAAAAAATCCTGGCAATTACTGCTTTCTACCAACTCTTACTCCAAATAGAGTTTAAAGAGAACCTAATATCTTGTGTATAGTGACTTGAAAGTAAGAAGGGTACACACGTATTTTCTTGTATCTATTATAGACTTCGGGTGAGTTTCAATAAATCAAAAAGAGAAATTAGAACAATAGAAAAAATATGTAATCTACTTCATTTTCCTTCTGTCCTCTCTCCTTTTTCTCTCTCACATACTTTCCAAACAGGTATTTGCAAAAATCTCACTATATGAAACACATTTGACTCCACATGGAAATCTTCTATGTTTCCCTGTTG
Organism: Potorous gilbertii; assembly: GCA_028658325.1. NCBI lineage: Eukaryota > Metazoa > Chordata > Mammalia > Diprotodontia > Potoroidae > Potorous > Potorous gilbertii. The sequence continues at coordinate 428,154,233 of CM053771.1, forward strand.
AACCTAGGATAAAGATACAAGATTTTCAGACTGGAATTCCAAATCCTTATAATAGGACTCCCACTTAGCACTCTAGTCATTCCACAGGATTCTTCTTATGTCCTCTCTGTTCTACTCAAACAGGTTTCCTGGCCTTTCTCTGCATATGATAGTACATCTCCCATTTTCATTCATTTTTATAGGCAGATGTACTTTTCTGAAAATTCATTCCACTTTCCATAATGACTTTCTATCAAAAGACAGCAATGATGGTATCTCCCAACACGTATCCTCTCCTCTATTATTAGCATATTCTCAAACTAGAAACTAGTAGAAACTACTTTGTATTATTTTGAATATATCTCACATTACTGAATTGTGTGCCTGTTGCACACCCACACTAAAATGGAAGGTCTTTGAAGCCTGAGGATGGGAGGAGGGTTGGATCTAGGAGTTTATAGGTATAGAGAATTCCCAGTTAGGAAACCACCTATCCCATTGCAGTTCAGCATCTGCTCGACAAGTACCTTGCATCTACTAAGTGTTTAGCAATCACCTGTTGAACTGAGGTGTACCTGATTACTTCATCTTGATCATATGAGAACAAGTCTAGGTTAAACTGTAACATCCAAACTATAGAAAGTCTGCATGATTTCTGGGTGAATTCAGAACTTTTCTTATCTAAGTCAGATTATCCAGACCTGATTACTAAAGTAATCATCCCACTAAGAACTTAATGACAGGGATAATATGATCTTTTAATCATGGTGATGAATGCATTTTCATGCAGAGGAATAAAACTCCCTCAACAGTAGTTCTCTAACCTATAACATGCTTTGCAGAGATGATCAATATTCCATATAAGCATCAATTCATTAAGTCTCATAAGACTGCTGAGGGGAAACTGAATATTATTAAAAAAACATTTTACAGATGGTTAAGGGAGGCTCTGAGAACAGATATGAGAGAAAGGGGCATTATTGTCTCAGATCCATGGCATAATTAACTTGGTTGTTTAAAGTAAAAATCTGCATATTAAATTCAGCACAGTGGAGAACAGATTCTTTATGAACAGACACACACAAATGCCTGATTAGATCTATTTTTGAGTTAGTTCATTAATCCCAGGCCTGATCGACTTAATTCTCTCCTGGAAACCCCTACTTTGATTGCGTAGAGATGTTTTCATAGTTCATAGAAATCTTTTTTCTCAAATTATACAGGTTGGTCTTTTTTGTTATTGTTATTTGGCCATTATGACAAGTTCAAAAATGAGAGAATGCATTCACTAAAAATTAATTTAGTCCTCGCCCTCCAGAGAACCATCCTGTCTCCCACTCATATCTCTCCAGAAACCAACAATTCAATCACCTGACTTCATATATAACCATTAAAGATAATGATATATTTTTACTTAAATGAACACAGATAAAGGGGCAAAATCTATATAATACTGAGAGGAATTTACTCAGAGAAAGTTTGCAATTATGCATGAATAAATAACGTGAACTAATTCCATAGAATTATAGGATAATGAAACTCAAAAGAAATATACAGACAAAATAAATGTAGTGTTATTTATTTGTGTGCGCATATACACCTAATACATCTTTTCAACCATTCCTAGGTTTTGATTTTATGGCCATTTTAGAGATGATGGAATTATGGCTCAGAGAATGTATGTGACTCCCATAGGGTGATACAGATGGTATCCTGATCATCTAATCCAATCTCATTTTGCAAATGAGGAAAAAGAGGTGGGCATTACTTTCCTGAGATTGCATATTGATCCCAAACACTAAAACTAAAATCCAGGAATCACTATAGCTATTTCTACTACTCGGTTAGTGGATACACATTTATTATGAACTTACTATAGTTTGAGATATAAAGAAAGGCGAAAGTACCATTAAAGTCAGGGAAGGCAGAAAATCAGGAAATACCTATTGGAGAAGGTGCAACTTGAATCAAGCCATGAAGGAAGGCAGGGTAGGTGAAGAAAGAATTTCAGACCATTGGAAAAGCCATTGGAAAAGTACAGTTTGGAGACAGTGTCCTGTGTGGGAAATAGTAAGCAGTCCAGTAGAACTAATTCTGGAATAATACAGAGGAGAGTAAAGTGTAAGAAGACTGAGATGACAGGAAGAGACTTAGTTGTGAATGGATGTAAATGATAAATTGATAGGATTTACGTGATAAGAAGTAAATGGAATTTATTAAGTTTGTGCATGGAATGGTCAGAAGTGGGCTTTACAACAATCACTTTGGTAAGCTGAGTGGACAATGGACTGATGCTTGTGGAGAGTCATCCCATGCAGCTGAAGCACACCTTTTGAATCTGTGTTAAGACAATTTTTATTTGAAAAAAGTTCCTACATTTTCTTAAAACAGAAGAATGTGAGTTCTGATGATGTAGCTTTTTTATTTTTTATTTATTTAGAGATATTTGGAGCATTTCTACACAAGTTTAAAAGGGCCTTCAAGGAAAAGCTGGACGGCCATTAGTTGAGTGCACTGTAGAGTTGAAAGCATTCCTTCTTCTTCAGGTATGAGTTGGACTGAATGGACACTGAGGAACCTCCAAAATTCTATGCTTTTATGACTTCTCTGTTTTCCTGACCTTGTCCACATGTATTTTTCACATTGCAACAAAGTCACATGCTAGCCTTGCTGTAGTCTTTGGGGATAGCTAGTGCTCTCTCACCAAGGCCTGTTTTTCAAAAGCAACAGGTATTACACTAAAAGCTTTTCAGAGACATTGACTCATTGTAGAAAATTATCAGAAAGATGGCAATGGACAGATTCTGCAAAATGGTTCCAACTTAGGACATCTCCTCATCTTCTGGGCCAATCTCCACATTTTGCTTCTCTATTGATAAGACTGGCCTAGATAAAAATTGAGAATGATTTAAGCAGGTTCTTTTCCTGAATATGTGATAGTATTTATTTCATGTTTTGACTTTTGTTATTAAATTTATAAAAAAAAATCTTTGCCTGAAGTATTGTTTTCATTGGAAAAGAAGTTTGATAAAGTAAATCAGAAGAGTCAGATCTGCAACTTGCCTTTAAATGGATGACAAAACTTGAGGATAGAGTATTACTTGTAGATGTGGGTCTCTTGTTTCAGTCTTTGTCAAACCATTCTGTCACAGTGACACCCAGAAATTAGTTTTTAATATTAGAACATGTCAGAGGCCTATAGTTGATCACATCAGTGATAAAAATCCTATAGTTCATATCCTAAAGTCATGCTAATATTCAAGAGATAAATCCTTTTAAGAAATTTCAGTTAAGAAAGCATGAAATTAAGATCATCAGATCACTATAGCACACAATTAGTTCATTTGCTTCTAGAATAACACCAAAATTTGGTATCCTTCGGGCTAAGATTGGCAAAATGCTGAAAAAGTCTGAAAGTAAGGGGAGATATACAGATTCCATCAGAAGACCACCTAGCTGTCAGTCATGCAGGGGATACTACATCCATATCGTCACCGTCACCACCATCGTCATCATCAAGAATAAAGACAATTAATATTTATTTTGTTTTTAGGTTGATAAAGAGCTTTTCCTAGGTTATTTTATTTAATTCTCAGTTTCACTCTATGAAATAGGGGTCTTCACTATCCTGTTTTCACAATGAGGAAAATTATACTGAGAGACATTAAGAGATTTTCTCAGGGTCATATGGCTAATAAAAGGTTTTAAATTCAGGTCTTTCTCACACCAAGTGCTACAGTCTATTCACCATTCCACCTAGCGATATCTTGGTCTCCTAGTGTCTTGGAATGAGTGGTGAAATAGGAGTCAAGAGGTCTGGGTTTTCATTTTTCTTTTTCACAAATTTGTTGTGTGACTATGGGAAAATAACTTAATTTTCCTGGGTCTCAGTCTCCCATCTTATAAAATGAAAAGCACAGGCTTATATTATAATAAGGTCCCTTATAGCTTGAAGATTTTATTATTTATTAAAGAAAGTCACTACTAGTGGCACTACATAATCTTCTGACATTTATTTTTTTTGAAAGAATGCTGATGTATGATAAAAGACATCTTGAACCTGTTGAAAATAAGAATTAGAAAACATTTTCCAAACAAAGAAGTTAATATTTTCCTCTGGAAGTAATATTGATGGTTCTTTAGGGTCAAAAGCAAATATGAACAGCAAAAGGCAAAGAAGATTCATATCGAAACTTTTTGGCCAGACCTCATTACACAAGGATTTGCTGGTTGGGGGCATTATGCTAATTCTCCCCAGTTTTGTCTCCCAGTGAGAAGGCCCTGACAGAGGCTGCGTTTGGCCTGGGAATTCAAAGGAGGTTTCTTTATCCTGTCTTAACTTGTATTAAAAACAACACCAGCCACAAACTATGGTGACTGAGAAAAGAGTTATTCCTGCCTCATGCTGTATAAGAATCCAGATTGCAACCAAAAACTTCCTAAGTGCTTTTTGTTAGGCCATAGTCTAACCTGGAAGTCTAACTGGAGTCCAATTTCAAGTTCAATCTCAGACATCAAGTACAACACAGACACTGAGAGGTTTTGACATTACCCTCTTTAAATTTACTAATGTATGTAACTATTTATTATCCTAAATAGATAGATGATTAATCTGTTGTTTTGTTTTATTTTGTTTTTAACTTCCAGTTATGGGGATTTCTCTGTAACTTTTTTTCATTATGTTAACATAATTACCTTTTTTTAAATCATTCATCCTTTGCCTAACTGAAATACCATCCTATTTCTTTTGCTTCACTCCCACAGGAGAAAAAACATAGCAGAGCACAACTTCCAAATTTGCCCAGGGAAATCCTAATTAGGCTGAAGTCAGAATATGTCTGACAAACTCTTTTGACCTAGATTATTGCTACATCTGAATGTGACAGGGGCTCATTCAGGTCTGCCTAATCCTACATTTTGTCCATTATGGCTATTTATTCTTAATATGCTGATCATGTGCAGAAATGAGCCTTGTGAAGCTTGAATAGTGCAGTACTAGGAGCTATGAAATACTCTACATCTGTAACCACCCATTATGAGAAATGAGGTTACATGCACCCACATAACTACTCAGTAAAGATAATGAGATTAAATTCACTATTATCTAAATATCTACTGGCTACAGAAGAAAAGGGGGAAATCATAAAAATCTCCCACTAACCCAATGGCTTATACCAGGTATTTTGTTCCATTTCAATAATGCCCTCCACTCTCTGACTCAACTCTATCAGAAACTACCAATTGAAATAATAAATAAGTAGGTTTCATTATGAGCAGAAACCCTAGTTTAGACACTCACATTAGGAAAAGACACAATGACAGTCATACAAAAGGTTCCCAATGTAATATTTCACCAGCTTCGGTGAGAAACTGTAAAGCATAGAGTCTGCTTCATTTGCAAAATTAAGCCATAAGAAGAGATGTATGTATTGAGGGGAACAATTCAAAGATGGTGAAGTAACCCTCTCCTTAAACTTTAGGGTAAAGCAAAAGCAAAACTGAAAACTACTCTATATTATTGTGCCAAGGAAAATGAAGCATCACCGAATGAATGACTCATTGAATGAATGCTAGTTTTTAAAAAAATGACTATGCTACCAAAATATTAGAGATACAATGGAAAAGGATATATGCACAAAAGTGTGCATTAACATTCATTCAATCAATATTTATTAAGCACCTATTTATAACAGTGACTGCCACTGAGGTAAGCACTGAGAATCCAAAAAGAGGCAGAAGACAATCCCTGCTCTCAAGGAAAATACAATCTAATAAGGGAGAAACATGTAAACAAATATATAAAAAGCAAGATTCAAACAAGATAGACAGGAAATAATTAATGGAGGAAAGGCATTTAGAATCAAGAGGGGTTAGCAAAGTCTTCCTTTAGAAGAAGGGATTTTTGTTCGGGACTTAAACATAGACAGAGAGGTCAGTAGTTGGAATGGAGGAGGGAGAGCATCCTAAGAATGGGGGAGAGACAGAGAAAACTCCTGGAAAAGAAGAACAGAGTGCTTTGTTTATGGAACACTAAGAGGCTAGTCTCATTGTATCAAAAAATACATGTCAGGGAATAAGGTAAAAGAAAAATGGAAATAAGAGGGGAGAGGGTTTAGACTATAAAGGACTTAAAATGTCAAAGCATTTTGTATGAGATAGTAGAGGCAATAGGGAGTCACTGAAGTTTATTGAACATGGGAGTGACATCTAAAGAGAATACAGTATTTGACAGAATTTTGTATATTGGCTGTCAGAATCATTGAAGAAAATTCAAACCTCTACCAAGAAAAAAAAAACAACTTTAAGTATGGCTTATGTCACTGAGAAAACTAAGAAAAGAACAACTATTATGTTAAACTGAATTGGCTATCTCACAGTTTTGCTCACAGTTGAAGCAATAGGTTTTTGTTGCTCGGTCTATCCATTCTCCCTTTCCTCCCCTCCAGAATTTCTTTCAGTTCACAGGTCTTTCTTCTGCCACAATGATTTGCAGTCTATCTAACTGATCATGATCCAGGAAGAGCCTGGTAAATCATTCCTATAAAGGGAGTTTCCTCACTAGAAGTTCCACAAACCAGGAAACTCACTGGAAAATGTGTGTGTATGTGTGTATACACACAACACACTCCCATACACACACACACACACACACACACACACACACACACACACACACACACACACACACACCATATTGGGGACAAAGGAAAAGTAACCAAATTAAAGACCAATGGAAACATATTTTTCTTTGGTTGCCAAATATGTATCTGTTGCATAAAATACTATTATGCTTGTTGTACCATAATTTAGATAATTTCTGTGTTTTCCTCCCACTGTTTGCAGTACAGCATTGGAAGAGATTTGCTCAGGTGTTGATCCATGTTTATACAAATACATACAGCTTAGCTAGCAGCATGAAAGGAAATTCTAAAATACCAAGTATCAGTTAATTTCCACATTCTACTGATCAGGTATGGGTGAAGGTTCAGTTCTGTTCAATTTTACTGTATTGTTTTCAGTGCATCAAAGGTATCCTTGCAGCAAGAGTGTGCCTAGGTTTCCCTATTCCACCAACTTAATCAGTAATCAGAAGAGTCGAGAAGGTTGTGGACATGATGGAAAATGGGCAGTGGATGGTGAGAGTGTTTTATCTGTTTCATCGGGCAGCAGCCAGCTTGGTGCCTTGTGCACCACAGGCATTCAATACATATATATTGAATTGGTAAGGTTGAAAAACATTCAAAAAAGTGATCTGGGAGCCATCTCATCACATAATGGCTTACTGGATCCAGCATGGGGTACTTTTTTCTCATATGCAGAGTGAAATGTTCTTTAAGGCTCCTTCTACCTCTTGAAAAAGCATGTCATTCCAATCAAGCCTTTTATTCAAGGGGAAGAAGGGCAGGCATAGAAACCAAAAATATTTAAATGATACTGTTCTAATGGTGTTTGGAAGAAGGGATTCATCCATCTCCTCACTTTCTCTGTATCCTTTAAAACAAAACAAATTCTGCTCAAACTAATCCTGTTATCCATTTATCTACTGCCATCTAAACCCTCATCCCTTCTAATCTAAGCAATTACTTTATCAGCTAGGCTATTTCCCCCATAGTTTCCCCCAATTGCAATCCATTTTGTATCTGTTGCCAGACTAACCTTCCAAAAATCAGCTTAAATTCAGCCATTTACCTTCCTGAGAATTGGTAGTGGTCTCTGATTGTTTATCAGATCAAGTCTGAATTTCTTTTCCCAGTATTCAAAGCCCTTCAGTAATCTCTTCAACAAGAATTCTTGGCTCTGTTTTTCACAAGTCACCCTTATCCCATGACATCATTCTTGCCCTCCCCTGCCAGTACTTTTTCTTCTACTCTTGACAATCCAAATTCTTTACTTCATTAAAGAATAAGTTCACAACCCATATTCACAAGTGTGGTCTTCCTAGACTAACTCCAGCTCTTTATCTCTACTGTATAAATGTACTGCTATAGCCATGAATTATTCTCTAGTCATTTCAAGTATCTACCTCTTGTCTTCCCAAGTAGAACGTGAGCTGCTCCCTTATCCTACTGCTTTGTTCCACTTTTAAATATTTAAAATAATTTTAAATTGCATTGGTGTGAGTTGTCATTCCTCTCAATAAAGATTATGACTATTTTATATATTTAGAAGATGGTTTAATGATTTCATTCACCCAAAACAATCACTACTTGCTGGCCAAACGTTTGAGGATTTGCCTGTGATTCTAGCTACCCTCCTAGTCTCATCCTCAGATAGACAACTGTATCATTAAGAAACCCCATACTCAAAGTCTTTCCAGCTTGGTAGGAACCTCTACATTGTGCTTCCCACTGGAATAACCTTTGACCATTCAATAATCTTCTGAATAATAAAGAATTGTCAGAGTAGAAATTTAGTGGGAGGGTAGTACATATCATTTGAGATTAACAAATAGGATCATGTATGACTTAAAGCATAAATAGAAGTTAGATTTCTTTTTTAAAAAAACCTAATTTGGAAGACAAGGAAATCAAAGATAGAAAAGTTATGACTTTCTCAAATTTAACAATCAACAAGCATTTAATAAGTACCTAGGCACTGGGCTATGCACAGGAAAGGAAGGGGAAGAATCACTTCCTAACTTCAGGAACTAATATTCTATTGGGAGAAACAACATATTTGAATAGTTATATGTAGATATACATTATCCCATTTGAGTAATGAAAAACATGAACAAAAGCATGGTGGTTTCAATATCACTTTTCCTATGCCACTTGTTTCAGTGTTTTTTATGCAAACAATAACCAATCAATGTTTGCTGAGTTACTATGTAGTAGAACAGAATATATAATATATAAAAATGGAATATGTTACTGTTATTCAGATATTTCAGTCATGTCCAACCCTTTCTTACCCCATTTTGGATTTTCTTGGAAAAGATAATGAAACGATTTGATATTTTCTTCTTCAGCTTATTTTACAGATGAGGAAACTGAGGCAAATAGAGTTAAGTGATTTGCCCATGGTCACACAACTAGTAAGTGACTGAGGCCAGATTGGAACTTAGTAAGAGGAGTCTTCCTGATTCCCAGCCTAGCACTTTATCTACTGTGACCTAGGAATATGCGAATCCAATATCTTATATCCCTCTTTCTCCCCACTTAACCTTGTTCCAGGGTGGCTAGCAAATAATAACTTTCAAAAGGTGAAACAGCAGTGTATTTTTTTTCTCATCCACCTAGCTTTGAGTAGCAAAGAATATGAAAATGGTCAAATGTGGGAAGAGGACGCTATTAGAACCAAGTTTGTATCATCAACCATGAAAAGAAACATATATCCAATGTAGGTGGCTATTTCATGGGCACCAATTCCATCATATGACAGGACACAACTTGGCCATGAAAAAAGTCGTTCATGAATGGATGGGTTTCCTTCCATAGTATGTCCAGGTTTCATATTAATGTGATATTATGAAGCAGCACAGCATTCTGCAAAGAGCACGGATCTCAAATTCTGAAGGCACAGGTTTGAGCCCCAGATTCTGCCTCTGGAAAAATGAGCATAACAACACTTGTGTTACCTTCTTCAAAGTTGCTGTAATGCAAGGAAAAGTGCTCTCTGTGAACAGCAATGACAATAATGATGGTTTTTAGCTGTACTCCCAAATTCACATTTAACGAAATGCCTGAATTGATGAGATTTTCTCCTTTCTGCTTCAGGTTAAGTGATGCCATGAATAAACAAGCTTTCACAGGATGTCAATCTGTTATGCTGGCATCTTTTGTTAGTACTCTGAGTATATTAAATCCTTATATTTGGGACTTAATATTCTCTCCTACTATTTGGTTTTCTTTGCTTTCTAATGGTACCTTAACACTTCCTCAAAAAAAGGCTAATTCATAGTCAATTATTCAACTTAATTTAGAATTTATTAAGAATTGCTTATGTCCATAACATTGTGGAAACTGATAAGTAACATGCAAAGTTCAGAAAAGACAAAGATTCTAAACTTCAATGGGCCAAGAAGTGTATTTTGTTCAGTCTTGTCTGACTCTTTGCAATCCCATTTGGGGTTTTCCTGGCAAAGATACTGAAGTGGTTTGCCCTTTCCTCTAGCTAGTTTTACAGATGAAAAACTGAAACAAAGAGGGTTAAGTGACTTGCCCAGGACCACACAGCTAGTAAGTTTCTGAGGCCAGATTTGAACTAAAGAAGTTAAGTCTTCTCGAGTCCAAGTCCAGTGCTCTATCCATTGTGCCATCTACCTTCCCAAGAAGTTTATGCTTTAATGCAAGTATATGATGCAAAAATATATCTAAGTATAAAAGAGATATTTCAATAGAGTGTTGTGTGAGGTTAGTGGTAGGGAGGGGAATATCATAGATCACTCTAAAAATCATGGAAGTCTTCTTGGAGTATTTAATATTTAAGTTTGGAGTCTTGCTATTTGAATTTGGCCCTCATGATGACTTATATTCTTATATCATGGTGTTAGCATCCCATTCAATATACTCCATGTGATCTAAGTCTACAGGAATACAGACAAAATGCCTGATTTATTCCCTATATCTCAGGGCATTTATTCCTAGTCCTTGTTTGTCATTTATACTGCTGATAATTGATGTACAAATGATTTTCAATGTCTTATTCCCAATGACATCCTATTCTCACTCTATATTCTGCTGATATTCTCTGCTTATAGTGAGAATTTCAATGATTATTTTTAGTTTAGGGTCTCATGACTATTTCTGATATGGAATTCAAGTAGTCAGCCGGCGTCTTCGACATTATTTTCATGCAAATCTTTCTGAAAGGTTTTGATCATGTGGTTTTAGCAGCAGTGATGACAAGGCGTAAAATGATACTGAATAGACAGTAAAATGTCTCTCAGGACTCTGGCTGACCCAATAAGCAATATTCATTGTGAGGTCATTTCCACATGCTCTAAGAACAAAGAGGGCAGTTTTTATTAGTGAGTCAACTGATCTAGAGCCTGGGGACATTATAAATCATCCCATAAATAAATGCATCACTCTGAGCTCATCTCCCAGTAAGCCAAGTCAGCTAGTGTCTTTTCCAAAGGGAAACTTGTCCATCTAGGAATGCTCTTCATCACTGTTAATCACTGTTGCTTTCTCCATATTCTTCTTTACATATTTTTTCCCTAGATATAATGTTCTCATATAAAACTGTGAAGTTATAATGTAGGGAGCAATATCTTGTTCGTAGAGGAGATTAATACAATTTTTTAATTTCAATTTCACTACATTTATCATTTTAAGAAACAAAATTACTCATTTTTGGGGGCCCGTTCTTCTCTAGCATCTACACTAAACCAACTTGGTCAAGGGTGGAATGCATTCCCTTCTCCCCTCTGCATCACAAGCTGGGAATTCCAACTTCCTCAAGACTCAGTTCATTGTCCATGAGAAATTCTCCTAGTTCTCTTAGGCATTAATGTTTACACTACCCCTACAAATGATATTGTATGTACTTATTTGTGCATGTATTGTATCCTCTCTCATTAAATTGTAAGTTCCTGGGAGATGGGCATTGGTTTCATTTTATTTTTCTACCACCAGCATGTAGAATGGAACCATCAGAATAAAAAGGTCTTTAATAAATGTTTGTCCAATTGCATTAAATGAAATTGGATTGACTCTGGGCTTGTGCAATCAGAATTGCATTCAAAATAACCATTGGAGCAACTACTAACTACATTAAAAGTTTGGAATTGGAAGTCATCCAGTGATCCAATCTGAAAAGGGCTAAATCTTAGCACCTTATCTCTTATTTAACCCTTATATTATGTAACATTATTACAGCAGTTAGTGTTATTCAATTGATCAGAGGCTCCCTGATCAATCTCCTACTATAGGAGTAAGCATTGGAAAGTAATGACAAGGTTAGATGGAAGTTGAGAATAGGAAAAAGAATTCCCAAATTGGTTTCAATGTTAATATTAGTCAAACAATGAGCACCCAAATAATTTATTAGTGCCAAGAGTGGTAGACTGGGAGTCAAGACACCTTGGTTTAAATCCTAATGACTTACTATGTTTTGAATATGATCTTGAATGGGAAATCTATGAGATCTATCTCTTTGAGTCTCAATTTCCCCAGCTGTAAACTTGACATATAATGACACTAGCTAGTTCCTATAGCTGAATAAAAGTGCTTTTTAAAACTTTATGTGACTAGAACTTGAGGTTAAAAGGATCACAAAGATCCTTCAGTTCAATTTAAACCTGAGCAGGAATAGAAAGGAAAAGATTCCAGAAAAAATCCAGCCTCTGTTTGAAACCCTTAATATTGAGGAAATAATTACCTCTGAAAGCAGTTCATCCCACTTAGGGACATATCTAAATATAAGGAACTCTTCCTTTATAGTGAAATGAAATCCACCCCTGCACATTTCATGCATTTCTTCTATATTTGTTCTAGATGGTGAGGGAGGGTAAGTTAAACCCCATCCTACCTGAAAGGCTCTCAGATTCAATGTGACTTTTTGTCCCTTCTTATTAAAGTACAAGCTTCATCACAACAGCTACAGACATGTTTATCCTTAAAGTTTACACAACCAAAGGTACTACTGCATAATGGATAAGGAGCTGATATTAAAGCCTGGCAGAGCTGGGTTCCAGTCCCAACTTCCACAAATAATGTGATCAAGGTAACTAACTGTCTTAGGAGTGTGTTTCTGAGAAGTTGTAGATTTTCATTAGCAGAAGGAATTTCCTTACCTGTGAATTCTCTAAACCAAGAAATCTCAGGACCAAATGCTGCTAATTTACAGTGAAACTTCTATGACTCATATGTATCGTTGACTTAAATGTTCATGTCACACCCACTGTGGATGCACCCAAAAGCTTGGTCCTATGTCTTCATCTTTTATTGACTTATATATACTTTTTGGGGGGTAGTGGAAAGCACAAAGGATAGAATGCCAAACCTGGAGTCAGGAAGACCTCAGTTCAAATATGACATCAGACACTCATCAGCTGTGTGACCCTGGGCAAGTCACTTAATCCTGTTTGCCTCAGTTTCCTTATCTTCAAAACAAGCTGGAGAAGTAAATAAGAAATCACTCTAAAATCTTTGCCAAGAAAACCCCAAATGGAGTCACAAAGAGTCAGTACGGAAATGACTGAACAACAAATATTTTGTGACCTATCAGCTCTCATGAGTTCAATTCCCATTTCTATGTAATGATCCTTCATATCTATCTTTCATCTTTCTCCTGAAGTACAATCCCAACTGCATTTTGGAAATCTCAAACTGGATGAACTAGATGTCATCTAGGCAACTAAAATTCAGTATGTCCTAAAATGGATCTCACTCCATTCCTTATTGCTGTCCAAGGTACTCCTACCCTCCCAGTTACTCAGGATCTCATCCTCAATGCCACCTTTAACTCCTCACTTTAACTCACCCTATATTCAAACATTTGTCAAATTTTATTTTCATCAATGAAATGCTGGTTCTCTTCCCATGTAATCTTGGTCTCCTAAAATTCTTTTCCATGGTAACACATTAGTGACCTATTGTATCAGTAAGGACCCCAACATACACAGGGGACTGCTATCACAGGTTCTTAGATCTGCATTCATAAAAGGATAGGCAATTTTTAAGGAGTTAATAGACACTTTAATCAAGCATGTATATCAATCCTTTAACCAAGCACACACACACACACACACACATATCATTCACTTAGTTCAGGGGAGTCAACACCCTGAACCTCAAAGAAAATACAGAAAAATTAAAAATTAACAGACATGGTTTCCTTTGACTGACCATAAATCAACAGATAGGTACAATCTGACCATAATTACCAGAGAGGGAAGCATGACATCTGGGCTCTTGATGCCAGGGCAGCTTCTCAGAGTCCTCATCTGGCACTCAAACTTTCTTACCAAAACTAAGCCCCAAAGTAAAACTTCACCTTCAGAGTTTTGTATACTTTTTAGAGTCAGAGGGCATCATATGCCTTGAGAACCAGTATCTCATTAACAAAAGGGATTAACAAAAGGCCTTCTTATGAATCTTCCCAAGCCTGACAATGAGTGCGAAAGATCTTCCTCAGGAGCATTCAAATAGAGGCATTATACTTCTTGATTATACTAAAACAAAAACAGCAAAAAATCCTGTATTATTTGCTATTAAGCCTTATCAGCTATCAGGATTCTAATTTTTTATCTTATGCTGATGATCTACTGTAATACCACAACACCAACCCGATAATGGAAGTCAACTGCAAAATAAGATTTATTTTATAGAAACTCAGCCAAAAGGAAAAGTTTAATAAGCTCATATAGTTCAAATATTTGAGATATTAGTATTGTCTCTTCCCTTTTCATATAAAATTCAATTTTAAAATATTAAGTACTATATGTGGATATCTATCCATATATGTATATACATGTATATATATATACACACATAAAACAACAAAATATTGTGTTATAGAGTTCAAAATCCAAAATCAATACTGTCCCTACCCACAAGGAGTTTAGACTCTAAAACCAGAAATATAACATATATACAAATAAATGCAATTGGCTATACTCCTGTTATAAATCCAACTATTACTTATTCTTCAACAATCAAAAATAATTTGAATTATTTTCCTTAACATTTTTAGATATCATGGGATGATGAAAATGCTCATTCTTCCTGTGATCCTTGGAACATCCTTCAAAGTGGGTGAGAGAAGACATGATGTAATGAGTCTTAATTTCAGCAAGTATAAACCATAATCCTAAGTGATTTTTTTCATACTAAAAAGTCCCAACAACAGTTCCTTTTTTTAAAATGTTATTAGTCTCAAGTTGAATAATACTTTATCACTCTCTTTGGGCTACAGATTAGTTAACACAAACTTTAGGAAAATAATGGAGATAAATAACTTTAATTTTCCAGCTTGTTTTGTCTTTGCAAAATATAGAGAAGCTCCACATTTCTTTTATTTACTACGAGTTCCTACAATGTAGTACATTAACGCAGCTTTTAGCAAGGGAGTCATTGAGGACATTAGCACTGCCAGCCTCACTTAAGTAGCAGGCTCAATCTCTGAGCTATAGTCTAAAGGATAACATGTTTAAATGCAACAATAAAAATTTAACACATACAACTTTTTTGTGACTTTATCCTCAACTAGACTACAGACTAAAGTGTATACACACATGTGTTTATGTATACATGTATGTATACATACATATACACATGTGTGGTTATATGTATATTATATGTGCTATAAGAAGTCATAGTCTGCGATGACCATCCTCCATCCTAACTTCCATGGTTAGAATTGCACTCTAAAATATTATAGTCAATTGTAATCTAAAAAAAAAATAATTGAAGTTTTTAGTAATCTTATCTCCTCTCCTTCCTCAAAAAACTTCAGTGGATTCTGAATATCCAAAAGAAGCCATTTGAGACTCTTTGCAAGCTGGACAACCTCCCACTTTATCTGTATTTCACATATTAACCTTCACCTGCACACACACTCTGTATTCCAGCAAAATTGGACTATTAGAGTTTCTTCTGATCTAGTCATGTGCTTTTCTATCTACATGATGGCTTCCAAGCATGCCTGCAATATTTCTTCCTTAATTCCTGACAGGTTAAAGTCTTTCTAATTTTCTCCAACTCAAAGTGATTTCTTCCTTCTCAAACTTTCTTACAACATTTTATCTGCATTTCTCTTTTCTATTATGATTTGTTTTTCTGCTTCATATTTGCACACATGCCACATACTCCATTACCATAAACTCCTTGATGCAAGAGCCAATCAGACCTTGTGTTCACTTGTGCTCTAGCTCCCAGGTCAGTGGCTTAAATATTTATTGTTGTCATTTGTCTTTCAGTTTTTAAGAGGACCAGTGACATCACGGGGTGATATCTCGACTTGTTAGTAAATCTGATTTAAGTGAGGCAGAGTTGAACCAAGTTGTCAGTTTCACTCTCTCTTCCAGAGTCATCCAAGTCCAGGGTCAAGACAAAAGCCACGATGATTGGGATGGCCTGGTGTGCCATGAATCAACGTATGACCAAGCTCTCAGCACTCAGCATCTGTTTCACCTGTCTTTATGGCCACTGGAACAAATTTTTATCTGCCCACTTCTCTGGGGGATGCCATCCTCCTAACATACTAAGGAGTTTGTGGGTTCATTGATTGACATCAATGCCTTAAACAGTAGAAGTTTAATTAAGATTGAGTGATTTAAATGTTGTTGCATTAAAATTTTGAATCTATTCAAATATTTTCAATCTATACTATTTTTATGATATGCAAGTGTCACTGATTTTACTCTCTGATCTTCAGATCACATATGCAACGGAAAAAATAAGACTTCCACTTGAACCTGTTTTCCCCTTACCCAGATGAATTTAAATCAATCAAATTCATCACCATGTAGCTTCTTTCTCTTCACCATAATTTCAGATAAGCAAACTTTCCAAGGATATTACCCATATGCCACAAAACCAAATGATTTTGGACTATATCAACAAACAAAATTGGGACTGGAGGGGTGTAACAGCAAGCAAAGTAGGATCTTTTGCTGTTTTTCTGGATTGAGTTTTAGCCAATCAACCATGTAAGTGGGCTCTAACAAATCAGATAGGTGCATGTGGACTCTGACCAATCAGATACATAAATGTGAGCTCTAGCCAATCAGCTGCTGAGTAGGACTATATATAAAGAGAGCTAGTGTTGAGAAAGCAGACATTGAAGAGAGCCAGTGTTGAAGGAATGATCCTACACTGAGAAGAAGAGAGCAGAGAGGAGACCTCTGAGAACTCAGAGACTTGCTGAAGGAGACTCTGAACTTTGAAAGCAAATAGAGCTGTAGGGCAGAAACCTATCCATGGGAGGGGGGCTTAGTTAAGTTCCTTCTGAGAGCCTTTAAAGTGAAGTGAGAGGTGATCACCGAGCCTCTGAATTGAGATAACAGTGCTGGTGTTGTGTGTCAGTATTGTTGTTGCCCTCTTGAGCTTTTTTCCCCAGATGCAGAAGCTGTGGTCAGGAGACAAGAGAGCTTAGAGTGGAGCAGTTCCTGTGAGCTGAGACATAGAGTAGGAGCAGAGAACTGTCTACATGTGAATCCAGGTGAGAGTCAGAAGTAGTCAGATCACAGAAGAGCTGTAGGACTTGGAAGTCAATCTTGGACACTTGATATTGACTGGGGAGATTGTTCTTACTGTGACCTAGGGATGGGGAGTGTGGTATTTTCGGCTACCCCTTAAGGATGTGTTGTGTTAGGAAAGACCCTAGCCTGGGACCCCCTGATTTTGGGGATGCAATGATATATGCTGCATAGAGTGATGTTCTTACTGTGACCTAGGGGTGGATGGTGTGGTATTTTCTGCTACCCCTTAAGGATATGTTGTGCTAGAGAAGACCCTAGCCTGAGACCCCATGATTGTGTAAACAAGTATTTTAGGGAATGCTACGGAATGCAATGATACATGCTACGTGCCATATGACATACTGAGTGTTATGATACCTATAATGAATGATCTGTTTTTATTAAGGATGTTGCTATGAATGTTGTGCTATCAAAGTTTAGCTTATTGCTGAATAGACAGTTCATTATGCTATCCGAGGAGACCCTTGAAATGATTCACAGAAGCAGTCCTCAGGTATGCTGCCATGATTGGCATTACAAGGGGAAAGCACCATCTTCTTTCCCAGTGACAAACTGTTTTCTTCTCTTCCTTAAAATTAAGTTCCCATAGAACCCATTCCTGTGCAGAATTTTCTTTGATTAATAGTTTCTGTCTTCCCACCTCAGTTAATTCCATATGCAAGGTCTTCATCAAGTTCTTTTGCAGTTTTTATCCTTTAATAACTTGGGTTGTAGGGATGATAGAAACTATCTATAAATGCCATATAAGAGGCAAATTGAATTTCTTGCTCATACATGATCCAGATTCCAATTTTGCTAGTCATAGGATGAAGCATACCTTCTCATTTGTGAGGATTATTTTTCTTTTCGAATAAGAGTTTTGGGGAAAGAATCATTGCACAAAATTATGTAATACTGTTGCCCTCCTGAACTATAATAAATTAGTGAAAGGTTGTGAGTATAAGACAAATGAAACTTTTTAAAAATCTGTATACATCTACAAATGCCCATGGGTTTTATGAAGATCTTATTGATTATATACATTTACATTTGTTCACTATATACAGCACAGGTCATTGTAAAGATCAAATGAGAAAAAATATATAAAACATTTTGTAAATTGCAAATCACTATCAAAGCCAAATTAGAGGTGTTAATGTTGTCCCTCCTATGCTTAAGAATTGCATACTCACTCAAACATGCACTAACCACCTTGCATTCCAACTTAATGAATATTGCTTGAGGACAGAACTTAAACCATGTGTAAGTCTAATTAACTTTAATGCAAACAGTACTACCCCATGGATCATGGAGACTTTCAGAAAAATGACTGTCAGTAATTCACTCCATCAAAATGCATATGTTCAGTGTCTTCAACATGCTAGGTGTTGTCCTAAAAGCTGGGGAAGTAATGGAAATACAAAAACGGAAAAAAGAAAATTCCTCCCCTCAAGAAGCTTACGATCTAAAAGAAGACAACAACTATGTACAAACTAGCCACAGGATAAGTAGGAAAGAAGTAACAGTGGAAAGGTACTAGACAAGAGGTGGTGGCAGAAGTTTCCTCAGACGGTGAGATATTAGCTGACTTTAAAAAAGCCAAGAAAGCCGGGAAGAGGAAATGAGGGAGAAGATTCCAGGCAAGGAAGACAGTCAGATACAATACTTGAAGTTGAGAGATGAAGTATCTTGTTCAAAGAGTGTGACAATGTGCATTTCTTTTAGGTTGGGGAGGAGTGAGAGGAATCTGTTGTGTAAGAGAGATTCAAATACAATAGTAAAAAATGCAATTTTTTTATGCTGTACACTTTATTTGGCAAAATTTGGAGGAATTTCTCACATGATGGATAATCTAAATAGAATTTTGCATTTAAGTTTTTACCAAATATAGTCTTTGATTCAAAAGACAACTTCTGTGTTATGTTGTATTTGTCCTTCATACTCAGAAAGAACCAATGACATCATGATGTTGTATCAAAGTACGGTATGCTTGACTATGACTGATCAATCCAATATGATCTCAGAAGGCTCTATCATAGGATGGGCATGTATAGTTTGAACACATGCAATGAAAATGTTTTTAGATTTGTATATCTCAGGTTTCTTTTATACTGTGGCAATTTTACTGTTCTCATAGAGCATGATATCTTGTTTGATGAGGGCATGCCAATTTGGACAGTCCTGTGCCAACATTTTGCATATCCCACAGCTGATACTAAAGGTCTTCAGAGAGACTTTAAAAGTGTTTGTGTACTGCTTCTTCTGACCTCCACATGAGCACTTACCTTTTGCAAGTTCTCCATAAAATAATCTTTTAGGTAAATGTACAATAGACATTTGTGCTGCATGGCTAGTACATAGGAGTTACACTGTGTTATATACACAGCATACTTCTCTCATGTCATCACAAAATTATAGAAAAACAGGATTAAAAATCAAAAATTCAGAGTTTGGTCTATGAGTCATTTTGTGTTGTCTTAATTCCCAGTTAGTATGTTATTTCACTCAATAATACCAGTCCTCACAATAAGATGATAGTGTGCCATATCAAATAGAATGAGAGGATTTGGGTTTGATTCCCATACCTATTAACTGTGGAATTATAGACAAGAGATTTCATTTATCTGAGCCAAATTCTCTCACTGCAAAACTCAAGTCTACTGCCTACCCCTCAGCGCTACTGTGAGGAAGGCATTTTGTTAACCTCAACACCTTGCACATAGCAGGATCTCAATCAATCATTTGTGGAATGAAATTGAAATGTCTTCCTGTCAACAGTCACATTTTTCAGTTAATGCAAGGAAAATAACTTTTTATAATCTTTGTTTCTAATGTAAAGTTGTTTGGTATTCTCAAAGCTCTTTCATATAAACATAAACTTATATAAACATCCAGACTTCTTAAAAGAAGCACTTCCACAGGATTTCTTTTAAATACAAGGAGCAAATGGGTGAGTGTTTTCAGATGCCAAATTAAGGTTTGTTTTGTCATTATAAGTGCACTTTTACCAAACACATACTGTGCTCAGAGTGACTGACTGCTCGTCTTTTCTCTCTTAATTATCGTATTCTCTCAAGAGTCAGATCTGCATCCACTTTAAGACTCTCAAATCTGTATCAGTGGTGTCTATCCATCTTGTCATCTGCCTATTTCATCTCCTCCTTCCTTCTGCTTTCCAGGGAAGGAGCTTTCCAAGTGATTTCTTAGTATTCTTTCTTTGACACTGGTGCTGATATAATTAACATTCTTTTTGGGTTTGATGTATTTACCTTTACCTACTTCTCCTTTCCTTCAAACTTCTCTTTTTTCACTTCTTTTCTTAAATTCCAGCAATAGGGAAATAGCATTCATTCCAAAAATGCTAAAGATGCTTCAAACAGGAATGACAATGAGTAAAAGGTAGATTATATATAAGATGTGATGAATCTTCTTAGGAAAAGTTGGACATTTCATATGCTTCTAATATTTCTGATTTTGATAAATTGGAGAATAAATGAGACCTTTGAAGCTTAATAACTTTAATCTTTTATGTTGCTCATTAGCTAGAAAACCTTATAAAAATATTGTTTTATACTTTATTTTTACCATAAAAATTCTCATTCATTTTCTCCACTACAATTTTTTTCTTTTACTAAAAGAATTCTTCATTGTATAATTGTTACAGTGAAACTGTCATTTACTGAGGGTTCTGGGAGCATTTATTAGCATACTACAAATATAAGGTCATTAGAGTGAAATAAAAAACCACCAGATTGCATATTGATTAAATCTTAAGCCCCAGACCCATGTCTCACGTCAGGATACAATTTCCATAAATAAAGTGGATGACCTCGGGCTACAAACTCCTGGCTACCAGTTTTTCCTACTTGTTAGGACATCTCAGAGGGTCAAGGGCCCTTTGCCAGAAACTAAGTGAAAATTATATCCGTTGTTCGTTGTATGTGAAGTACTATGTTAGACAGCGTGATATAGTTTAGAAGACACTTCTGGTTTCTGTCCATAGAGAGCTTATCATTTAATCATGACTTCAGAAAAAAATGTATGTAGCTCTACGTACAAAAAAGAAATGCTTATAAGTCATAAACAAAGCAGGGAAATCTAGGTAAATTGCACAGCCTCATATCAGAATGCCTAGAGGTTACAAGTGTTGTACCTGAATCTTTAGGATGCTAATCTGCTGTAACAATTTCCCTTGGTAAATTAAGCTACTGAGTTATTCTGATAGCAACAAGGATGACACTATGTCTATAAGAGAGAACTAGGGATGTATCATGATGAAGGCTTATTTTTTGCTTTGTTTGGTAGTGAAGAAGGAACTGGCTGACATTTTCACTTTATTCTGTACCTAGATGTATGCTCTACGACCTGAGGAAGTAAAGCTGATGGCTGAAGTAACATAAGAATATGTATGTTTTTTACTTCATATATAAGAGAATTATATTCAATGACCTCTTAAGATTTTAAATCAATTTTAAATCTGTGATATTCTAATAAAGGAAACCATCCTATAATACATGGGAAATTAATAATATTGGTCAAAATTGTCTTTTTGTTTTGTTTTGTTTTATTTAATAAATTTATTTATTTAACTTTTTACATGCATTTTTACAAAATTTTGGGTTCCAAATTTTCTCCCCATTTGTCCCCTCCCCGCCTCCAATACACCCAACATTCTAATTTCCCCTATCACCAATCTGCCCTCTCTTCTATCATCCCTCCCTTCCCTTACCCCACCTTCTCTTTTGTCCTGTATGGTCAGACAACTTTCTATTCCCCATTACCTGTATTTCTTGTTTCCTAGTAGCAAGAACAATACTCGACAGTTGTTCCTAAAACTTTGAGTTCAACTTCTCCCCATGCCTCCCACCCCACCCATTCCCTTTGGGAAGGCAGGCAATTCAATATAGGCCATATCTGTGTAGTTTTGCAAATGACTTCCATACTAGTCATGTTGTGTAAGACTAACTATATTTACCTCCATCCTATCCTGCCCCCCATAGCTTCTATTCTTTCTTTTGATCCTGTCCCTCCCCAGGAGTATTGATTTCAAATTGCTCCCTCCTCCCATTGCCCTTCCTTCCATCATCACCCCCTACTCTATTTATCCCCTTCTCCCCCACTTTCCTGTATTGCAAGGCAGGTTTTCATATCAAAATGAATGTGCATTTTATTCCTTCCTTTAGTCGAATGTGATGAGAATAAACTTCATGTTTTTCTCTCAGCTCCTCTCTTTTCCCCTCCACTAAAAAGTCTCCTGCCTGTCTCTTCTATGAGAGATAATTTGCCACATTCCATTTCTCCCTCTCTCCTCCCACTACATTTCTCTCTCACCACTTAACTTCATTTTTTTAAAGATATGATCCCATCCTATTCAATTCACTCTGTGCTCTCTGTCTCTGTGTGTGCGTGCATGTGTGTATGTGTGTGTGTGTGTGTGTGTGTGTGTAATCCCACCAACTACCC
>CM053771.1:428177302-428192875 GCA_028658325.1 Potorous gilbertii
TTAGCCTCCATCTGTTGCATTCTAATTTTGAAAAAACTATTTTATTTAGTGAGCTTTTGTACCTCCTTTTCCATTTGGCTAGTTCTGCTTTTGAAAGCATTCTTCTCCTCATTGGCTTTTTGAACCTCTTTTGTCAATTGAGTTAGCCTATTTTTCAAGGTGTTATTTCCTTCAGCATTTTTGGGGTCTCCTTTAGCATGGTATTGACCTGCTTTTCATGTTTTTCTTGCATCTCTCTCATTTCTCTTCCCAGTTTTTCCTCCACCTGTCTACCTTGATTTTCAAAATCCTTTTTGAGCTCTTCCATGGCCTGAGCCCACTGAATATTTATTTCGGATGTTTGGGATACAGAAGCCTTGACTTCTATGTCATTCCCTGATGGTAAGCATTGTTCTTCCTCATCAGAGAGAAAGGGAGGAACTATATGATCACCAAGAAAGTAACCTTCTATGGTCTTCCTTTTTCCACCCCTTTTCTGGGCATTTTCCCAGCCAGTTACTTGGCTTCTGAGATTCCTCTCCATATCCGCCTTGCCTCCAGATCTACCCAGCTAGTTCTTGGGGTCTGATACTCAAATGCTGCTTCCCAGCCTCAGGGCTTTCAGCAGGGGTGGGGCTGCTATTCAATGTAAGATTAAATTCAGGTGCTTAGGTTGGGGCAGGGCCTCCACACAGGGCTCAGTTCCCTCAGGGGGTTTACGTGGAGACCTTCAACAATGGATCCGAGTTTCTGCTTGCTTTGGGAGTCCCCGTAAGCTGCTGCCTCCTGAGGGGGCCTGAGTTATGGAGACACCCCGCTTCCCTCTCAGTCAGCCAAACAGACGCTCTCACTGACCTTTGCGCCTGTGGATGGAGGGAACTGCATGGCCCTGGAGATTCCGTCCCAAAGCCCACCCAGATCCACTCCTCCCAGGCCACGTGGCCTGGGCAGGCGTGGGCTCCGTTCCAGGTCTGGTGCATAATGGACCCTGTTGTTGGTTTTTCTGGTCTCTCTGGAACAGAAATCTCCTCCACTCCGTCCTTCTGCAGCTTCCTCTGCCCCAGAACTTGTCGGGAGTTCCTCCTTACAGGTATTTTATAGGCTGTGGGTTCAGGAGCTAGAGTATATGTGTCTGTCTACTCCGCCATCTTGGCTCCTCCCCACAAAATTGTCTTTTGCAAAACACATTATCTAATAGTGTTTTGAAAGTACAAGTTATACGTTGTTCTTTTCTACCTCTCTCCAAGGATCATATGCATATGCATATGCACATATATACCCATGTGCACATACATAAACATACATGATCATAGCAAAGAGAAGTTAAAAATCTCTCTTTTTTTTAGCAGATGATAATATATAGGTGAAAAATACAGAGAGAGATAGACAGACAGAGAGAAAGAGAGAGAGAAGAAAAATCTGACTGTTGAGCATTTCAGAAAAAAAAGTTAAATGGCATGTGAGGAATTGCTGTTTATTTCATGAAGTCTAGCTCAAGTCTTTCTTATTTAATGCGTCCACACTTTAATACTTGCTTTTTTATCTAATGAGAAAAATCTCATTCTTCAAAATGCTCAGTCTACAAGTCTGTGGATTCTTGTGAAAAACATGAATTTACCAACTTAGTATGTTATTCTATACTAAAATTCTCAAGTGAATAGTGTTTTCAATGAGTTATTCAACACACTGTCAAGAAACAAAGTGTCAATTCTTTATTCACAACATTGTGCAGATTTGCTACGATTTTCTCTTCCATTGAAAGCATTCTACTCCCAAACTCATTATCATATACCCAGATTGCTGCAATTAGTGGTCTTCTTGTCTCTATGCTTTTCTCTCTCTAATGCGCCTTGTCCTCTATCCATTTCCATCTTCATCATTTCATTATCATTTCCACCATATGCATTATTCTCACTTTCACACCTTTGCTCATCCTTTTTCAATCCTAACATAACATGTAATTCTTTCTTCCACCAGTCCAGTTCCTAATGTCACCTATGTCTGAATTCAAAGTATTCTGCAATAAAAGAATGAATGAATAAAAAATGTATGTATTAGCACTTACCATGATAAACAATTCGCATACAAAAGTGAAGATAATTCCCTTGTGGCCAGAGTATTTTTGATGAGAAAGTTATCCGAACAATAAGTGGCATCATATGGAAACAGATTGGGGAACCCTTTTCAGTAGCAATAACAGAGTTGGTTTGATTATTGACATTATTAAGAGCTAGAAAGCAGAGATAGGTGGAGAACAGCAAGACAAGATGGCCAGTGTATGATATATGACTGGGTCCAGAAGAGCATAAGTGGCAACATTGATAAAGGAAAAAGAAATGGAGAAAACCAATAGCAAGTTCTAGTTAACAAAATACAGTCATGATATGATCTCACCTTTATAAAAACTTCAGTAGAAACTACAAGCGTTAGTATTACAATTTTACAGATGAGAAACATGAAATTTAGAGAGATTAAATGTCATGTTTAACATCATCCAACTAGTAAACTGTATAGTGATTCTTCCACATAGTCACAAATTATATTAATTATAGGTAGTCATTAAGGAAAGATAAATGAATATGGCCATCAATGGGTTCTTTCGCTGCTTAAGCTACTCTAACTATACTCTCCATTTGAATATTTTAGGGTTTTCAGAATCATTCCTGGGAAGATAATCCTAAAATGCATACCAAGTTAAAAAATAATGATGAACTACAAAAATAAAGGAGGGGGCATCTGTGGGGCACGGGGTAGAATATTGGGCCTAGAGCCAGAAAGGCTCATCTTCCTGAGTTCAAATCTGGTCTCAGACAATATCTGCATGACCCTGGGTAGGTCATTTAAACCTGTTTGCCTCAGTTTTCTCATCTGTAAAATTAGTTAGAAAAGGAAAAAAACCAACTGCTCCGGCATCTTTGCAAAGAAAACTTCAAATGTGGTTATGAAGAGTCAGACATGACTGAAAAAAAAATGAATCAACAACAACACCAGAAAAAGTAAATCCCAAATATTTTGTAATAGATTTATACCTAAAGATATTCAACTTAATATTTTCTCTTCAGGAAAATTCTCATGAGATATTCCTATGACTATCATAAAATATACTAGTGTCACAGATCATCTAAGCACAGATTATCACAGACAGACTATGTCCACTGAACAAACTGTGAAAACTTTGCTATTTACTATCTCTACCAAATTATAGACTATTTCTATAAATAATAGAAAAAATTGGTACAGGAGACCTCATTATTCAACAGAGCTCATGAAAAAATCATCACTGGTTTGAGTAAGTAGGTAAATATACAGAAGTCTCTAAAGGGGCATGAACTCAATTCAGTATGAAATATTTTTGAGGAAGGGAAAGCAATTAATTGGTACTTTTTTGTTTTTACAAAACCTAAAGGATGAAAAAAATCTCTAAAATTTGCCCCAGTTCATATTTTCCTATCTATAGTTGTAAAACTATTATTTTATTTTCTTTATCTCAAAAGTAATATTTTCATCATCCATTCTAAAGGCAAATTAAGAACGTGACAACCAAATCCAATGTGGCAACATTGGTAAAATTCTCACTTAATAGTAAGAGATGAAAACTTAATGGGAATTTAAAAAAAAGTATCAACCTTTTTTACATAGTTTTATTTACTTCATTATATTTTAGATCATACAAGTAGATATGGCAAGAAGATGAAAAACTAGGCAGACAGAAAGCCTGGGAAATTATGTTTGTAATTATTTTTAGACATGTTTTGCTTTCTTTATAAAAAGTCTTGGTATGGTTACAGCTATAACTTGATATATTTTCTATGTAAGCATATCTTAACATAACATGGTTTATTTCATCATCCTTTTTTTAGCTGGAATGCTCTTTGGACTAAGGGAAAATACCTCTTACCATCAGGGTTTTTTTAACTTCCTGTGGTTTTACTTCAGTTACTACAATTGACTTTCTTATGAGGCCTACCATCTAGAGGATTCTACTTAGATAGAACTCTATTTCCACAAAATATCTTTAACTTTTTCTTTTTTTAAGTGATCTTTTTACTTCTCTAGGTTTATTCTGTTATTTTGCTTTAAAATACCTGTACTTGAAAAAAATCAGATGAGTGGAATTTTGTATTTTCAAATATTCTTCTAAATACTAGTTAATCACATAAATTTAGAGGAAATAAGACACAAAGCAACTTGTCCATGGTTAGTGACAGAGTCAATGCAAATATTTTATCATTGATAACATAAATTACTATAGCATATATAACAAATTATTATAACATGAATGTATGACATAAATACAACAATTATATAACATGACTGATACTCATTACATCAAGGTTCAGGACCCTGCAGAATCTTTTGGAAGACATTTGCAATCACTCAAAAGAGTTTGTTCCATCCATTTACACAAAAACGATCCAATGCTCAGCGTATCTATTCCTAAATTTCAACAAGAATTTGCAAAGATAAGCTATAGAAATCACTGAATTGTATGTGTACCTGGGACAGTATACAAACCAAAAATGAGCTGTGGCCAGAATTGGAAAATGGAAGATAATGGATGTGATTGTTTTTTGGAAATTGCTTGGAATTTTGAAGTTGGAAAACAATTTTTTTCTGACCTGGAGCTTCTTATGAAAGTAACAGACCATCCTTTCTATACTAACATTGCGCAAATATTGCTATGTGGCAGTGAGATGCACAAACAGAAAACCAGAAGATGAGTGCCAGAGGGTAAAGGAATGGTTTATGGTGGCTGTAAGTAACCTGTGTCATATAAAAAAATCAGTAACTTCAAAAGAATAAAGGCTAAAATTAAAAAAAAAAAGTCAGTAGGAAGACAAGATTGGCTGGTCGTGTGACAAGCATAAAGGATGACAGGTGGAGAGCTAGAGAGATCCACTTATCACCCATTTTCACATAGCAGGGAACAGGAATGATGGCTAGATTGCAAACTTCAAAACTGCATCATTGGAGGGGTCTTCTGATTCAATCATAGAGTCCTTTGAGTATAACTTGTATGTGCGTATGTGTGCATATTTGTATATATATATATATATATATATATATATATATATATATATATATATATATACATATATAAACACACAGACACATAGATATATGCATATAAGGTAATAAATGCAAAGGTCTATTATGGGTAACACATAATTAATAAAGGTATCACCTAGGAAAGTAATAATGTAAGATCCTTAAAGCCAATCCAGGCTATAGAGATTATAGCCAAACTGCGGTCCTTAGCAGGCTTACTAAGAGAGCTTACACACTATAACAATGGTCTCAAATCAACATGAACCATAATTTCCCTTAATTTTTTTTCCATGCATTCAGAAAGAAAGCAAATCAGATTTAATTCTTGGGCGTATAAACCATCTTTATGCATCTATATAATGTTTTTGATCACTGTAACCATTGATAATCCTCTCCCCCAACCCACCTAGACTTTTAAAGATTTTTCTTCTTACTCAGTGCCTTTTGTGTCTTAAATTCTAGCTCCATTTTAAAAGACGGTGTTTAAAACATGTGCCAATTATCCATCAAAAATCAGTGAACTATGAAAAAGGGTGCTTTAGAATCCCCTCCTATCATCAGGGACAATTTTAAAAATTTAGCACAACACTTGAATGCAGTAGATATATGGCTTCAATATTTTTTTGAGACAAGGATAAAAATAAAGTAATAAATATACCTTTAAACTGATAAATAGAAATTATATGACATTAAAAAAGGAAATTTCTATTATATACGTATATGTACATACATATGTACCTATATATATTCAAATACTTATAGTTATCATTGTTGAGGAATCTCTTATAAATACTCTCACAACAGACAATCAAAGCAAATTTTAACATAGTCTTAGGGTGTGTTTTGGAGAACAATCCCCTGTTTGGGGGGAAAATGAATAATATTTATAATCTTAACATTCCTACAGTTTAAGTTTCAGAGATGCAGAAGAAGGAAACAAGAATCATCAGACAATATACTAAGAAATTACACAGATACACTTCATGTCCCTAGGAGTAAAGCATCTTTAAAACATGGCAGTGTTAGCACAAGGGCAATACTTAAAGTTTCTAGAAAGAAAATGTGAGCCCATGATCATAAGTGGGGACTTTCTTACAACTTTATTTAGATCAGAATTCTTGGGATCATGATTCAAGCATGTTTGTGGGTTCAGAAAGTAGGAATGAAAGGGGGAAAGGTCATGGATATATTTGATTCCAAAGAAGAAAACAGGACAAGAAAGTAGAAAGAAAGTAACATAGGTAGAGCAAAGAGATGAAACATAAAAAAGTAAGCACAGCTAGCAGTGTAAGCATCATGACCTACATTTAGAGAAGGGCTAGATTTGAAGTTCCAGTAAAGTTTTGAAGGTAACATGATGGCATTAACGTAGAAGTATTTAAAGAAAAGGAAGGGTATGGGGAATAAGCATTCACCTCTCCATATACAAACCATTTCAGATGCACCAGATATGCCCTTTATCTATAATCCAATACTTGCACAGTTCCAATAATATCAGTTATTCCCTTTTGAACCTGTCCACATGTGACTTGTATATCAAAAGGCAGCAATTTAATAGATAATATTGAAACTAGCTTCAGGAAGTATTCAGATGAAATCCCACCACTGACATTTTACTATTTATATGATCTCAAGAAATTACCTTAACCTCTCTGTCTCATTTCTCGTCTCTAAAATCAGTATAATAAGGCCATATCTGCAAAATGAGAGGGATAGTTACCTCCATGAGGCTTTTGTGAGGGTCAAATGAAGAGATGTAACCATGTTGTAAACCTGAAAGTGCTCCATAGTTGTCAACTATATCTCTTTTATAACATCTACACCATGGAGCATTTCCTCACATATAGCCACACAAATACTGGTTCTAAGACTACTCACCTGATCTGTGCTTCCCAATCAACTCTAGCTACTTCCTTTGGACCACCATCAGTCACCTAGATTTAAACTTTTGGATTAATTTTTTTTTTACATTGTGTCTTCTCTTCATGCTACACTTTAAATTCACCCAGTGCTACCTATTCTGTCTCCATCATGGCTGCAGAAATTGAAATAAAGCAGAGACTTCAACCAGGTGTAATCATGTTACTCTCCCTGGCTACATAATGGCTTCCTGACTGATTCTAATATTTCACTGTTCCCATTGAACGTCCACAGAACCTCTTCATATATCAAACCCCAATCTTTCTGTCTGGCAAATCTTCCAATAACTGGCTCTCCCTATCTCCCCAACAAAATTTCCCATTCTCTCCTACTCACTCAAATATTTTTCTAGATCATGAACTCTTTAAAGATGCTGTGTATAATTTACCTTTGTGTCTTTTACAGAGCCTAACCTAAAGCAATGGAGAGAGATAGAAAGAAAGAAAAACATAAGGGTGGCGGAGAAAGAGAAAAGAGGGGGGTGACAGAGCCAAGATGGCAAATTAGGGCAGCCACCCAGCTGTTCCCTTTAATGTTCCCCTCCAAACAACTTTAAACAATGCCTGAAAAAACATTTTTGGAGTGATACTTCCAACAAAAGGTCAATGTGTGCCATTTTTCTTGCCTAAGAAAACAATAAGAGGTCAGCAGGAAAATTCTGGGACATCACGGTAGAGGCCTGTTGCAGAGCTCACAAATGGGGCCTTTTAGCCAGAGATGTTAAGGGGATCAGACAACTGGTCAAAAAGAGATTACAAGGAACTCTTGGCTGACGGTGAGTATAATTGGCACTGTTTTGCAATGCTATTGCCCGTATCAAGTTCTGGGTCACAGTTCCAGGGAAGAGAGGAAAACTGGTGATTGTTCACAAGGGTGAAGGGGACCTGGTCTCTGTTCCAAAGCAGAGAGAAGCACTCATAGCTGCATAGGGACGAGGGGTCTATCTTGGAAAAAGACTAGAGAACAGATCAAGAGGCAGTCACCATCTCACAGGATCATGCCATCTTAGAAGTACCAAAAACTTGCAAATCCAGAAGAATTATATTTGAAAACAAGTGCATAAAAATGGTTAAAGATTGTAATAGTGCCTTTGTACCCTAAGGCAGGAAAAGCCCAACTTTAACATCAAGTTCAAAGTAAAACATATAGGCTAGAAAAATTACTAAATAAGATTTTTTTTCTCATAACAAACTACTATGGTGGCAGGGAAGACCAAGATAAAAACTCAGAAGACAATATGAAAACAGTTACCAAAAAAAAGACTAAAATAAAATTGCTAATTATACCCAAACCCAACAATAATTTCTTGAAGAGTTAAAGAAAAAGATAGGAGTATTAGGATAAGAATTGGAAAAAGAAATGGGAATAATGCAATAAAATTATGAAAAGAGAATTAACAGCTTGGTAAAAGAGCCACAAAAAAATAATGAAGAAAATAACACCTTAAAAAAACCAGAATTGGCCAAATGAAATGAAACAAGAATGACAAATCCCCTGAAGCAAAGAACTCCTTGAAAAACATAGTTGGATAAGTGGAAAAGGAGATACAAATATTCACTGAAGCAAAGAAAAGAACTCCTTAAAAAGTAGAATTGGTCAAATATAAAAAGAAGTCAAAAGCTTACTGAAGAAAATAATTCCTTAAATTATGGGCAAGTGGAAGCTAATGACTACTTGACACATCAAGAAACACTAAAACACAGTCAAAACAAAAAACATAGAAGAAAACATGCGCTATCTCATTCAAAAACAATTGATGTAGAAAATAGATCAAGGAAAGATAATTTACAAATTATTGGACTACATGAAAGTCATGATCAAAGAAAGAGTCTGGACATTATAGTTCAAGAAATTATCAAGGAAAACCTTTCTGAAATCTTAGATCTAAAGCAAGCCTGTTCAATCTGCAGCCCAGAAGTTGCAGGTTGTGCAAGCCTGATCTAAAGGATAAAATAAAAAGAGAAATAATCCACTGATCACCTCCCAAAAGAGAGATTAAAATGAAAACCCCCAGGAATATTAGAACCAAATTACAGAGCTACCAGGTGAAATAGAGAGTACTTTAAGCTGCCAAAATGAGTCAATCCAAACATCATGGACTCACAGGAGGGGAATCATACAAGATGTAAAGGAACTGAAGGGTTGGAATTTGATTTTCCAGAAGCAAACAAGCTAGGATTAGAACAAGAATCGTCTACTCAGCAAAACTGAGAGGATTCTTTCAGTGATCAGGGGATGGGAGTGGGGGAGGTGATATTTAATAAAATAGAGAATTCAAGGATTCCTAAAGAAGAGACCAGAATTGAATAGAAAATTTGACATTCAAGCACAAGACTCAAGTGAAGCATAAAAACATTTAAAATGAAAAAGTAATTATAAGGGAATCAATCAAGTTTCTAGATGATATATGTGACTCCTAAGTATTTTATCACTATTAGGACAGTTAAAATGAGTTTACATAGAGAAAGGACATGAGTGTGAGTTGATTACATTGGAATGATCTAAAAAACAAATCCAAAAGGGTAAGAAAGAAGGAGAAAGAGGAAGGGAGAAGCAGAATGGGGAAATCTTCTCACATAAAAGAATTGTATAAGGAAGAGTTTTTATAATGGAGAGGAAAATAGGTGTGGACCTCATTCTCATCAGAATTGGTTCAAAGAGGGAAAAATATATTCACACTGAGTTGTATATAGAAACGTAACTTATCCAATAGAGGAATAGGAGAAGAAAGTGATAAAAGAAAGGGGAGTGGATGATTAAAGGGAGGGCAGATTAAGGGAGGCAGTGGTCAGAAGCAAAATAGATTTTTTGAGGAAGGTCAGGATAAAAGGAGAGAGAAGAACCAGAAGAAGATGGAATGAAGATAAATATGTGGTTACTAATCATAACTATTGACGTCAATATGATGAGCTCACTCATAAAACAGAAGCAGACAACAGAACGGATTAGAAAGCAGAATCCAATTACAGGTGGCTGATCAAAGAAACACTTGAAATAGAAAGACAATCCAGAGAGAACACATCTGTTCTCCAGACCTGCCATTTCATCAATGTAGAGTAACTTCCGGTGTGGAAACTCCATCCAGCAATGCATACTGGCAACTACTGGGTAACTTAAAGCTTTAGAGAACTGCCTGAGAGAACTGACAGTTTAAATGATTTGTCCACAATTCACTACACTTCTGAGGCAAGTCCTAAATCCAGTTTGTCCTGATAAGGTTGACTTCTTTCTATTCTAGTTGTAGCTCTTAACCTTTTTGGTTTCAGGTTCCCTTTTCACTCTTAAAAATTATTGAGGACCACCCCTCCCCACAAGAGCTTATGTTTATGTGGGTTGTCGCTATCAAACCATCATAGTATTATTATGAAAATAGTTTTGATTGCATGACCCACTGAAAGGGAATCAGCGACCCCCAGGCATCTCCTTAGAATACATTATGAGAATTGTGCAACTACAATATGCTACTTTAGCAGTTCTTCCCTACATATTACTTTATGTAATAAATGTTCCTTGACCCAGAAGAAGTTACCTTGTGAGCATCAGGTAAAAGTTCTACAACATATAAATGATATGCTTATGGCTATAATTCTTCTCCAAAATGGAACATGAGAGCCAATAAATGCTGAAATCATTTTGGGGGCAAAATTGGTGAATGATTGCTTGATGAGAGCAGAAATATCCACAGGAATCAAGTGATATTTTTATACTGCTTACAGAAAAAAAATGTTTACTACATAAG
Organism: Potorous gilbertii; assembly: GCA_028658325.1. Classification (NCBI taxonomy): domain Eukaryota; kingdom Metazoa; phylum Chordata; class Mammalia; order Diprotodontia; family Potoroidae; genus Potorous; species Potorous gilbertii. The sequence continues at coordinate 428,187,990 of CM053771.1, forward strand.
AAGATACCGATAACCTGAGTGGAAAGGTATTTATCATAAGTTGTTAGTAAAGTAAAAAGTGATGGGGGAATTGTCTACAGAAGACAGAGAAAATTAACAACAATGGATAGTAGTCAAAAGGGAGGGAGCAACCAAATGATACTTTGTTCTGAAATACACCTATATATGTTCACACTTGTATACAAAGGGAAATATGGATGAATCAAAATCTTAAAACCTTAGAGATTACTTTGTCCAATCTTACAAATTCCACCCAAACAAGAAATGGAGATATGGATCATTTCCATGAAATTAGCATTACTACATAAGACTAATACTTTTGATGATACTTCAAAAGAGTACATACTCAAAATTGTTTATCTCAATAGTAGTGAAGTATTTATATTAACTTAGTCATTCTCTCTCAACTAGTATCCTTTTTGACCTCCTTGTCAAGATACAGGCCACAGCTGGGGGCCTGCCATAGCCACATACCAGAGCAAAGTTAACTAGAACATATGGAGATCCATCCCATGGCCGTAGCTTCACAATCTGTGCCCTAATCGACAAGAGGGAAAAGTAGAAGCTTGGAAAAAGAAGATACCCACAACTCAAAACATTACAAAAAGCAGGGAGAGAGTATGTATGAAACAACAGTATAAAATAGTGAAATAAAAGTAGATCAGAAGATACTTTTAAGTGCTTAAAGATATAGGGATAAAAAAAGACAATGAGATCTAGCAATGAGGATACCAGAAGGTGAATGAACTGTTGAAAGATTTGAGATCTCAAGCTTAAGCAAGAAATAGACTAAAAATATGCGACATCCCTTGTGGGCATGAAGAGCTAGGTGAAAAATGCAATTCCTCGGTGCCAAGTGATAATTCTAAAGACAAAGTCCTTGATTTTGCAATAAGTATCTTCTTTCAAACAGTGTTTGTAGTAAAGCAAAAATATTGTATCAAGAGGAATTTTTGGCATGATATCTATGTGTATATCATTTCATAAAAGCAAATATACAGTGATTATAATTTCCTGCATTTAATCTCCCTTCATTTAAGCAAAGAAAATTGTTGTCTAAGTCAGTGTCATAGAAAAAGCACCTGAATTTTAAAGTTTCAAAGGCTCATTAAAGATCAAGTCCAGGCACCTCATGTGGTAGATAAAGTTGTCAAGAATTAGAGATTAAGTTCAGTTATTGAATTTCAATACCTAACCCTCTGATCCTGGATATGGAAAGTAATCTCTTTGAGATATAGCTACCTCAATAAAAAGGGGGGAGATTAAAAATACCTGTAGCACCCACCTCACAGAATTGTATACCTAAAATACAATATAATTTAAGCCACTGTTAATCAACCAATAAACATTTATCGATTGGCACTGTGCTAGGTACTGGTATAAAAGAGAAAAATGAAACAATTCCTGTGCACAATAAGTTTTTGTTATTAAGATGAAGATTATTCCTTTGTCTCCATGATGGGCATGAAGGTTTGGGGATTTTCTTTGTGGGTACATAGAAAAATGCATAGACATCTATATGAATATTATATGCATGTCTCTCAAACCCAAGAATATTTTCTTCTTCAAAGAACATAAACTAGGAGAAACACCAGCTGCCTATGTGAATCACTATGTACAGAGAGTTCTTCCTGAGAAGTGTGGGAAAAAAAACATTGAAAATAATGCTTTTATTTTTATTTATGTCCAACAAGCATATTAGTGAAATGGATGACTTGAAAAATAGCAACTGCCTATAGATAATCTTGGTTAAAATAATCACATATCACATGAACCAACCTATAGAAAATTTAAAAAGCAAGTGGTCTAAATCCCTGCTTTTGCAAGCAAATTCCTCCAAAACTTCCTTTCAGTTTTCCATGTATGTTTGATTTAGGAAAGAAGTCAATTTACATTTTCAATGCAAACTTAACATGATGAGCTTAGAGACTCAAGATCTTGCTTGTGAGCATAAATAGATATTATGCTAGCTCCTCTAGATGAAAAAAAGAACTAATGAATTGGATGGCCAGTTTTTTAAAGAGGGGTACAGTTTTTGTAAAGCTCTACCACAAGAAGGAAAATGCTATTTTTTCAAGTGATACAGCTGAATGGACGGAGATGAGAGAAAATGCAAAGCCCCTTTTTTCAGAATGATAACAGACAATTTTTCAACTGATTTCAAGATCCAATTAAATCTAACTTTAAGAGTGCCAAAGAGACTCAACAATTATATTAAAATGTTATGTTGGGGAGAAAAATAAGCAGTTTATAACCATAGTGCTATTGCAGCAAGGACTGAAAAAAAACCATTCCTAGATATCTTGAGAAAATTAATCACCTACTGAACATGAATAAAGTGAACAAACATTTCTTAATATTCACTTTAAAAGACAGATCTACAACAAGTCCTCTAGTTAATGCTGACTAGCTTCTTTCAGGGCAGGGCAAATTTATTCTCCAAGAATAATAAAGACAGCTATTTAACTTATTCTTTTCCCAAGCTCTCCACCTGCTCCCATTAGAAAGAACATTAACTGGAGTGAACTAGACATCAGGGTAATTCCAAACACATTGGCACATCAGGGATTTTCAAAGAACTCACTGAATGTTTTTATTATACAAAAGAATATTGCTTCAAACTGTGGGAAAAATATCCCCAATTTATTTGGCTCATTCTGTTTGCTTAACAGCAAGCAGGTGTCTGCTAGCCTCTGATCAATATTCTTTTTTAAAATTTAGAAAAGTGAAAAGCAGAAAATCAACTTGCCAGCAAATGTAATAAGCATTAACTTTGAAAATGATGAAACATCAGTGACATTAGAAACCAACATTCCACATTTCACCAGCCAGAAAGAGACAAGAATGAATTTGCTGAATTAACTGCTTCCTATAATGTATGGTTAATAATTTGTGCAATATTATCCATGATCACCATGACTACAAAGGACCTATAAGGAAGAATACTGCCCATATCATGACAAAAAGATGATGGAATAATACACATTACTAATATGCAGAACACATCTTTGGACTTGACCAATGTGGGAATTGATTTTCCCTAATTTTCAACAATAATCAGTAAACATTTTTTTTAAAGAACGTCCATGTTCCAGCCTCTGTGCTAAGCACAGGATACAAATGCCACACAAATGCCACAAAGAATGGTAGTTCCCTCCCTCAAAGAGTTCACAGTCTAATGGGTGAAGATCATTTACAAAAGAATTATGGAAAGCAGGGAGGTGGTTGAAGGAGAGAGAAGGGACACCTGTCACAATATGGAGAAGTCAAAGAAATCTAAGTGTGGCTAAATGGGAAATAAAATGTCTGAGAAGCTTCCTCTATTTCCTCTACTTAAACAGATGTTTCACTCCTCTTTATATTCAGTGCAATCTCTATTTAGGAACATAACTATTTGAGGAACTGGACCCATCAATACTGAAAAAAATAATTTTCATAAGTAAAACCAGAAAATATAAAGAAGTTTCAGCTGCACAGTTAACACAAAATGTCAAAAGAACAAGAAGAAAACCTTGAATATATTGGAAGACAGACATCTATAGAAAGAAAGACAAAAATTGAGAAGAATAAGAAGGTGTTGGAGTAGTAATTGCACTAGTGATGGAGTAATCCCAATGCTGATAGTATTAATCCAATGAAATACTGGAACATAGCTTAAGTAAACTTCTGAAAGCAAACTCAGAATATAACTTCCACTTATAATATTGTTTTTTTTTTAAATCAGGAATATAAACTAAATCTAAACTAAAAAAATAAACAACGAAACCCATTTACAAATAGGTACTTGAAACAGCATGAGTACATCACACACAGTAACAGAAATACTGCACGGTGATCAGCAGTGAAAGACTTTGGTACTCTGATCAGGACAACAATCCAGGACAATTCTAAAGGACCCATGATGAAAAATGCTGTCTACTTCCAGAGAGAAAATTAATGAATCCTGGATGCACATTGAAGCATACACTTTCTTTTAGACTTCCTATCATCTTTCTTTTTGTTCTGTCTTTTCTTTTGCAATATAACTAATATAGAGTTATTTTGCATAACTACACATGTATAACCTATATCAAATTGCTTGCCTTCACAATGAGGGGGGAAAGAAGGGAGAGAATTTGGAACTCAATTTTTTTTTAATATAAATGCTAAAATTTTACATGCAATTAAAATAAATAAAAATAAAATATTGTTAAAAGAGTTGAGCATTGTTTGAAATTGGATAATTCTGTGTCGCCACCTGTCTATTTCAAAATCTAAAGATTTTGCAACAGTGAACCAAAAGTTTTTACTATAATAAAAATATTGAGATATAAAGTAGCTTAGATTGTGTAATCTTCAAAATATCAATCAAGAAAGGAAGTAAACTAACATTTTGGTGACTAGAGCAAGGTATATGTTACCATCATGATGCTAAGATATTGCCTTCTATGTGATATCTTAGCATGATGCCATGCACAGAGCAGGCACTGAATAGCTATTAATCCACAAAGTTGAGCGATCTTTATTAGTTAAAAGAATGAATCAATTATTATTAAGAACCTGTGTACTAAGCACCATACTATACTACAACAACTACACAGTAGTGCAGCAGTAATAGTAGCAGCAGAAGCAGGAGCAGCAGCAGTAGTAGTAGTAGTAGTAGTAGTGGTTGTAGTAGTAGTGGTAGTAGTAGTAGTGGTAGTAGTAGTAGTAGTAGTAGTGGTAGTAGTGGTAGTAGTAGTAGTGGTAGTAGTAGTAGTAGTGGTAGTAGTAGTAGTAGTAGTAGTAGCAGTAGTAGTAGTAGCAGTAGTAGTAGTAGTGGTAGTAGTAGTAGTAGTAGTAGTGGTTGTAGTAGTAGTGGTAGTAGTAGTAGTAGTAGTGGTAGTAGTAGTAGTGGTAGTAGTAGT
>CM053771.1:428193375-428295557 GCA_028658325.1 Potorous gilbertii
TTTGTCATTCTTTTGGTTTTGTTTTGTGATTTCTTGGTTTCTCAGAAAGTCACTGGCCTCCATCTATTCCATTCTAATTTTGAGAGAACTATTTTCTTCAGTGAGCTTTTGAACCTCTTTTTCCACTTGACTAATTCTGCTTTTGAAAGCATTCTTCTCCTCATTGACTTTTTGAAGCTCTTTAGCCAATTGAGTTAGCCTATTTTTCAAAGTATTATTTTCTTCAGAATTTTTTTGGGTCTCCTTTATCACGGTATTGACCCATTTTTCATGCTTTTCTTGCATCTCTCTCATTTCTTTTCCCAGTTTTTCCTCCACCTGTCTAACTTGATTTTCAAAATCCTTTTTGAGCTCTTCCATGGCTTGGGCCCATTGGATATCTATTTCAGATGTTTGGGATACAGAGGCCTTGACTTCTATGTCTTTACCTGAAGGTAAGCATTGGTCTTCTTCGTGAGAGAGGAATGGTGCAATCATCTGGTCCCCAAGAAAATAACCTTCTATGGTCTTATTTTTTTCCTTTTTCTGGGCATTTTCCCAGCCAGTTACTTGACTTCTGAGAGTCCTCTCCACCCCTGGCCTACGTCTGCCCAGCTAGTGTTTGAGGTCTGAGATTCAAATGCTGCTCCCCAGCCTCAGGGCTTTTGGTGGCAGGCCTGGCTGCTATTCAGGATAAGATTAAATCAGGTTCTCAGGTGGGGGCAGGGCCACCTCCCAAGCTCAGTTCCCTCAGGGGTTTTATGCAGAGACCTTCTGTAATGGAGCTGCTGCTGAGTTCCTGCCTGCTCTGGGAGCCTCTGGCCTCCCGCTCCCTCTGCTGTTGCCTCTGCTGCTGCCTCCCGAGGGGGCCCGAGTTATGGAGACACCCGGCTCCCCTCTCAGCGTGTCCAGACGTCTCTCTCACTGACCTGTGCCTCTGTGGGTGGAGGGACCTTTGTGGCAGCTGGAGATTCTGTCCCTGAAGCCTGCTCAGATATGCTTGCTCCTCTCAGTGCCTTGGGGCCAGGCCAGGGCTGGGATCCACTGCCGTCGAGTGCACAATGGACCTTTAGGGTCTGTTTTTCAGGGCTCTCTGGAACGGAAATCTCCTTCAACCCGTTGCTGTGCGGCTCCACTGTTCCAGAATTTGTTGGGAGTTCTTTTTATAGATAATTATGGACTGTGGGTTCGGAGCTAGCATATGTGCGACTTTCTACTCCGCCATCTTGGCTCCGCCCCCCCCATGCATATTAGTTTTGATATTAAAATATTTTTTCAGGAAGTAATGTGAAATGAGTAAAATTTGCATAATAGAGAAGGGAACCCATCTATTAAAGACCTGCAAAGTCAAGCTGAAAAATTCATAAAATCTCAGAGCAGTAAGGGATGGCAAATTTCTCCAACTTATTTAACATTCCTAAGGAATGACAATCTAGCTCAAGGATATACAATAATATGGACTCACTACTTTCTAAGGCAGTTCATGGTATTTTTTGTCCCTTATGCTAAACTTCATTTTTAGGAAGTCCTTCCCTATATCTAACTGAATTCAACTTCTCTTCAACCTCTACCCTTGGAGCCAACAAAACAAATCATCCTCACATGACACCTCTTCTGATGTTTAAAGAGAACTCTTACACCCATCCACTACCTCTCTATGTAATTTTCTTTTCTCCTGGCTAAATGGCCCCAATTCCTTCATTTTATACTAATATATCATAACTATGAACTCCAGTTTCCTCACATTTCTGGTCACTTTCTTCTGACTGTTTCTCCATCTATTAATGTCCAAATGAATAAATTTAAATTAGATGAAATCATTCAAATGGACCTACTAAATGTTCTTGGTCAAGATAATTATATAATTACTATAGTTTTTGAAGTAGATTATACTAGGGGTTCATAGTTTGGAATGGAAAGTAATTTATCCCAGGAAGAAAACTAGAAGCCAGTTGATCAAATATGAACTACAGCAGTGGATCAAAAACCAATGGATATAAGATATACAGAGGAGAGAAAATTGGAACAGAGATAGACTGACTATAGTGGTCATGAAGAGAATGGGAAAATTGATTCTAATGCTGTGTGTATTGTGGGATGAGGTATATGATGGTGACTGATGATTTCTGAAAAAAAAACACTAGGAAATGGTGACTGTTTAGGGGATAGGGTGGCGAATTTTATATTTGAGTGTCGCTCAAGTAAAAATATAATGTAGAAAACTTTTTAAAATATATAGAGGTGCTATATATCATATTGGAGAATGCAGAATACGTAGAATATGTTAGAGAGATGCACGTCTATTGGTTAAATTGTAGTGGGTTTCCTTTGCATTTTTTGCAAGTAGATTCTGCTCATTCACTCCTCTACAAATGGGCAAAGATATCTCTGAGTGAGGTTAGCTTCAACATTTGTTCTTAGAAAATCCTATAGATCACAGATTTAGAGATGGAAAGGACCTTTGAGATAATTGAATCAAGTGCCTCATCTTACAGATGATAAATAACAGATAATTAAGTGATTTGGCCAGGGACACAGAGCAATCCAACTTTTAGGGTTGAATTTGAACTCAAGTATTTCTGATTCCAAGTTCAAAGCTTTATCTATGCCATGTTACCTGATACACTGATATACATTATTACACACACTAAGATATACACGTAATATATAATAGAATGTGATTAACAGTCACTACCTATAGTCTTATAATCTCCATATTTCAGGCTGTCTGCAATAATAGAAGTCTTAATCAAATAGCATTTTAAAGTTTATCTTTCTATTCTATGTCTTCAGTCACTAGAAAAAATCACATAGATATAAAGTTCTGCAGAAAAATCCACTTTGGGCCCAAGAAGTAAATGGATATGGACAGACCATAACATACAAATCACAAGTCCCTGTTGTAATGGGACAATGTCTTGACATCATAGGCAGTGATGGGACAAGTAGGTCATGAGATGCTTTCCAGCAAATGATCATTTTAAACAGATGAGGTGTACTTTGTTGAAGAGTCTAGCACGAATTGATCAGCAATTAGTAAATGAAATGAGCACAGTTCAATATAATGAAATTGCCTGAAGACTTTGTATATAACCAGTATAACAAATATTATAGCTAAAAAATATAATGGCTCTGGTCTGGCATGGCAGGTCATGGGATAGGGGAATGGATAATCTGTTGGCTTCTGGTAAGTACTTATGGGAAACAATAGAAGGAAATGTGGCATCATTAAAAGAGAGGAATCACAGAAAAATGTAGTTGTAGTCAATGTAAATTTTGGTTTGATAGAATTTTTCCAGTCTCATTATCTTTCTTTGCTTCTTTTGAATCTGATGAACATCATTTCCCCTTGGTATAAGGAAATGATAAAGGAAGAGCTCAGTGACAGTCTTTCCTGGGAGAGTTGCCATTGGCTGCACTCTGAATGAAAATTATAATTGCTTTTTAGAAGCTTGATTCTAAACCGGGACTTCAATTCATATCCTGGAGTTCTTTACACTCTGGCTTTCTTTTCCAAGTATTCACAGGAAAGATTATCTATAAATTATTTTTAAAATAAGGTTTTGCATCTTTGTGTAGGTAAAACACTAATGTTAGGCATTATACCCCCTATTAATGAATCACTACTCTAGCTGCTGTTTTACAGCACATATATCCAGATCTCAGTCTGGAGAAGTAACGGTGATTTGAGACTTTATTACTTGGTAGTGACAAGTTATTGCTATAATATCATAAAATCTAGCATAACTAACAGATGAAATTGACAAATATAACCAATGACTTTCATAATACAATACTATAATTTAATGGATTAATTGGTTCAAGTTTTAGAAGTTTTACACCAAAGCCATGATATAGGGAGCCTTTCCATTTGTATATGTAAATTTAAATCTAAATTTAAAATGAGATCTAATGAAAAATAGAATATTAAAAAGGACAGCAGATGCTTAACCTAACAATTGGAAAGGAAGCTGGATTAAGGTAATTGTTACAAATGTTCTTTCCCTGATCTGACATTTTAACTATGGTGAGCAAGTTGTCCAGTTCCATTCAATCCCTTCATAAGGGATTCATCCTTTTGGTGAACCTAGTTTCACTAGTTTATATTCTTTTTTTTTTGTCTCTCTGTTAATTCCATATGCTACTGCAAAGTGAACTATCACCTCTACATGGAGGTCTCCCAAGTCATCTAGCCTTAACCAGCACAGAGACTCTTACCTAAATGTTTTCTGGACTTCTCCATGTTATTGTTCCAAGTTTATTATCCTTATCCTAAAATGCATTTCTTTTATATTCTGTCATTAATGGCAATAGCCTTCTTTGAGTCACTCATTCTTGAAAGCTGTTTTATATTTTCGAAACTGACATAATCTATTGATTTCTTGATCAAAATATAATGAACTTAATTTAATGAATTGGTTTTGTGAGGACCCAGTGATTTTACTATCCACATTATCCAGAGATAAACAGTGTTATTTACCCTATAATGAATATCCACAGGTCTCTGTGTCTTATTCTTTTCTTTTTCTCTTGCCTAATTTTCTTAGCTTTTTTTTTTGTTAACCTATCACACTATTATCTCCCATTTATTGATATTATAGGTAGCAGATTTCCCCTCACCTATATAGTTTTCTGCAGGATAGAAAATAGATTAATATCTTCTTAGAATTGTGCTTAAATAAGTGTATTACCTTTGAGTGAGGGTTGAAAGGACATTTTATGAGTAAAATACATAAATTTTTAATTCATGAACTTCATGACATCAATTTTGGCTACATAGGGACTTTGCTGTTTTTGTTTTGTTATTTTTTTACTTCCTCCTAACCCATCAGCTTTGATCTATATAATTGATGTTGCTAAGTGATTTATGTATGAGTAAATGGTTACTATATCGAGGAAGATGTTTTGTTCTTATAAATAGAGATTGGATAAAATAATAAACAAAATATGTCTGCCATATTCAAGTAACACTTGGAGTTAAGTGTATAAGGAAACAATCACTATGATTCGAAAGGGTAAATGGTTCAACTTTAAAACAAGAGACCAAAGTAAAGCTCCATAGTATAAATTAAGTTAATCAGAATTTTCAGGGAATGGGTCATTACATATAGGTAATGTTTCTTTTTTAAATATAAGAGAATTTTCCCCTTAAAGTAAAAAAGGGGATTAATATTTAAACATATTTTAACTATGTTAGATGAAAAATGCGCTGACAACAGAGGACTTCTCTAATTGCTAGGAAATTTATCCTTATATTAAGCTGAAAAATTCAACCTTTCTGCAACTCCATGCGACGCTAGTTTTGCCTCCTTGGGTGATATATCCCCTAGATATATCCCAATGTCCTTTCTAAAAGATGATATTCATAGAGGAACAGAGTTCTATTTTCGATCTGATCAGGTCTACACAGTAGGGCTATACTTTTGCTAGTTATGGACACTATGATTCTCTTAATGGAATGGAATGTTCACATTAACTTCTTGTTGTTTTTTTTTATTTTTTATTTTGTCACATTGATTCATTTTGAGCCTGAAAGTCCACTGATACTGACGTGTGGCACATACCTATAATCCGTGTTACAGGGGAGGCGAAGGTTAGAGTCTGAGCTTCAGTGTGCTAAGATGGTCATGTGTCTAAATTTGGCATTAACATGATGAGTCTCAGGAAAGAGGGTCACCATGTTACTGAATGAGGAATGAACTGAATATGGACTTATCAAGTCAGATATTGGTTAGATAAGAATTGGGACCATGATTAATACTACATGTCCAGCCTAGGTGAGACATTAAATAAATTATTATTTAAAAAATAACAATGCCTTTTCTTAAAAGAAAATCCACTAGAAATGCCCTATCCCTCTTATATTAATTACTATTTAGACACACAATTTTTCTTCTGTGATTACTGAGTTAATTTTTAAAAGTGAAAGAATTTACATTTATCCCTATCAATTTCATCTTATTAGATTTAGTTGATCATTTTAAACTATTACATGTATACATATGTAAATACATTCATATGTGTATATTTATAAATATTTAAGTATATTTCTAAGAAAGTTGGTACACACATGTATATACAGGCACACACACACACACATGTATGTGCATACACACTGTCATCTAATATATTAGCTAGCTCTCCCTACTCCTCTATCTCCAAATTTGTTCATCATATTTTCTATATGTTTGTCCAAGTCATTGACAAAAACATTAACATAGGGGTAAAGACAGAACCCTGGGGTTCTACCTTAGAGATTTTATTCCAAATTGACATCAATCTTTCACTATGATAATGAATGACTACCTTTTCAATCCTACATTTCAAATGATTCAAACAATCTAACTGTACCATCATACAGTCTATAAGAGCAGCATAAAAATTTTGAGAAAAATTTTACCAAAATAAACTTATTTGTTGCCTACAGCTTTTCTCTGTCAAGAGATAGTACTAGTATCAAAAAGACAGTCTCTGTTTCCTTCTTTACAAAATATGAACTTTACTACTTTCATTACTTATCTCAGTGTTTTTTAAAACAAACTAGTTATAAACTATGGTGACCCATATGAACATCAAATATTGTGCTTTAATAAAATAATATATTTCATTGTTGCAGATTGAGATTTGCAGTGCAACATATCTTTAACTAAATCTTTCTAGAGAGCTGTGCTTCTATAATCTTTGTGCCTGCTTTTTATATAGTTTTCACCTTATCCCTTATCATGAAACTGTTGAAAGACCTAGTGCAGTGCTCTCCAAGTACTCGGGGGTCTTTCCCCCTAATTTCTGTTTTTTCAGGAAGATGCCTTTCCAGTCGATGGGGCTTACAGACAATATGAGTTGTAAAAAAAATGAGGTTTTGCTGCAATCACAAATACAACTATTTACTTAAAATGGACATATATTAGGTATCAGGGCAATAGAAAAGAAAGCGTCACCCTTTCCCCTTGACTTAAAGTATATACTGTATTATTTTAAGATCAGAATACATTGGAATAATAGAAAAAAAATCTAATAAAACATGGCAACTATTACATTTCTATGACCACTGAAATTTCCCTTAAAACTATATAAAAAGAAGTACAGAAACCTGAAATCTTGTCATCTTCTCTCAGATTAAAGGATCCAGCAATATGGCTCCCAGAGAACTGAGAGTATTGTCTAAATGCTAATTGTAACTCCACATGGTATACCGAATAAAGGGATGATATAATCACAGCACATCAGGGAATGGTCCACTTATCTCTGTAAGTTGCGTAAGTTGCATCTCTTGGTTTATTTATCTGATCTGTATTGAATCTTTATATTTATAAACTCTGCTCTCACCAAAAAGATTAATTCTACATTTGCTTGGTAGTTGGCTATACCTCTTTCCCCCCTTGCTCTATGATTTTATTTCTCAGTAATAGGCAATACTCAGTTGATCTCATTTAAGCAGGCCTTCTCCAAAGTTCAATACATAGGATTACTAACTACATATACCACACTAAATTTATATTTTTCCTGAGAATTTTTAAGAATCTCTTCTTTATTCTTCGACTGAGGTGATTACCTTGAGCAAGTTTTATGTCTTCTTTAGGACATTTTTTCCCTTACTAACACTGGCAGAAACAATTCAATATGAGGATTTTTTTAAAAAATTCAATTTAAGAGTACTGTGTATCTATCCCTCTTAAAAATGAAACTAGCAACAGTGTGGTCATTATGTCAAACAGAGTGCTTTGTATAACTTCACCGTCAAAAGCAGTAAACTAAGAGGGATATGAAAAGCCTCCTACTGAGTTTAATTAAAGAAGACTATTTGACCAACAAAAAAGCACTCATCAAATATTATCTATTATGAGTCCATCCAATGCAAAAGATACTCACTTAAAAGTGAATTTCTATTCGAAATGTGCCACTTCTAATTTAATTTTAAAAATTAATTATCCTAGGATCCCCTCTCTCTACATTGGTCAATGATAAAGAGATGGATAGGAACAAGGAGAGATAAGCCACTTATTTGCCTTCCCTCCCCAACCTCAGTGTCTCTTTATTGTACTTGTTTGACATTAAAGTCTTTTCCTAATGCCTATTCAAAGAAGAAAAGTGCAACAAGAGTGACTGCTCTATCATTATCTTTCATTTTTTCAAAACTTTCATTCATTCATTCATTCAGTAGATTAAGTCTCCCTATCTTGCAGCGGTCATATACAGGCCTAATTTCAATTCTGTCAGGTAGGGAATATCTTACATTTTTTCCCATCTAAGTCAGTTTGTCCCTCCTTAAGGGCAGGGTGTCTGCCTCCTTCTAGGAGCTCACCATATGTAATAGCAACCACACTGGCATACCTATGATGGCTGCCTGCACAGGTTCTTGGATCTGCTTTACTAGGAAAGAAAGCTTTTTAAGGGGCCAACAATTCTTTTTAAATACATCCAGAAAACAGAAACAGAGAAAATTTAAGCAGAGAAATAAAGACTAAGAGTCAGGGCTCTATTGCCTGTCTCAAAGTAATATTGCTACATACTTTACATACACCCTTGAATCAAGAGAGCCTTCACCTCTGAGCAGTCAGGGAGGGTTTGAACATTTGGCCACTCGGTCTTGACCAGATAATCACAAAATTTTTCTCATATGTAAAATCTGAAAGTAAAACACCAACTTCCCAGTATAAAATGCAAAGACTCGGTTCCTGAGTGGCTCAGCATCAGTAGGCACAAAATCTAACTCAGCACAACTGTGAACTATCAGGGCTTAAAGGAGATTGATCCTTTAGATGTTCACAATTTAGCCTGAGCCTGGGAAACTGAACTCCAAAAAGAAAACCAAAAATCTCACTTTGTTTGCTATTATACAATATTTGTATACTTATTCATACATATTAGTATGTATGAATAAGAATACATATACATAAATATACAGACTTAGTATATATATCCACTTGGCTTTAGCCCTACTACAGCTCAGAACCCCTGAACTCAAACCATCCATGAACCTTAATCTTCTCTAGTAGCATTCCACTAAATCCAGTCTTGTGGTTACTTTTTAATATTTTCTGACATAACTATGCTAAGGTCCGGTTCCTTTAAGGTACTGCCCTTTCATATATATCATTTTGTTGCTGATTTAACTGTCTTCTTGTTAATTAGTCATTTCAGTCATATCCAACTCTTCATGACCCCTTTTAGGGTTTTCTTGGCAAATAATGAAATGGTATGTCATCTCCTTCTCCAACTCATTTTACAGATGAGGAAACTGAGGCAAGCAGAGATAAATAATATGCCCAAGACCACACAGCTAATGTGTGAACTTGAACTAAGGTCTTCCTGGCTTCAGACCTAGAGCTCTATCCAAGGAGTCATCTAACTGTCCCAACACTATCCTGTCTCCTATTACTGTGGCTTAATCACTGGGACATAACAGTAAATCAAAGTAAATGGCTGGGTACTGTGCTCCTCGTCTGTAGCTGAACTCATTTGAAGATCACTGTATGACAGATTTTTATTTGCTTATTTTATTGGGCATGCAGGGGACCAACTGCCTCTATCTCCTCTATTTCTCCCACTCCCCTCCCACAAAACCTAACCTTTTCCTACTTCTCTGCTTACTTAATGACTTCAGTCCACTTGTCTAATTCCCCCCATCTAGAAAATCTAGCTACAACATTTTTACTCACGGGCTTTTACACAAGTAGAGGGACATAGAGCATCAACAGTTTAGAGGTTTTCCCATATTCTCATCTGTTCTGGAGTGTTCCTTTCCCCCACACTACAAGCCATCATACTTATAAGGCTTCTGCAGAAATGGTAGCAGTTAAAAAGACCTTTTTTGCTTCCTATGGAGTAACATGTTCCTTAGCTAAAGAAACACACTTAGAAACCATGAAAATTTACTCAGTGCTCTTCAGTCACACAAATAGCAGTATTGAACTAATAGAATGAATTTTCTTACCTGAATCCTATATCTGTAATTCCATGTTTCTCTGCTGCTTCCTCCCAGTGACATTAGGTGAGTCATTCATCCTCTCCAGGCCTCAGTAATCTCTTCCAGCTCTAAATAAATTACCATTATCTAATACTCTGTGTATATTTAGTCAATTTCAGTTTTATGTTTTTCAGTGTTGGACTTGATCCATAGTATCAGATCCATAGAAAAGTTGCATGTACTGCAGTTTTGGAGCACAGAATCTTAAAGTATGTTGTAAGTTTCAGAAGTTTTGATGGTTTATGTAAATAATTACCCTTTCTATTAAGGATAACTACAACCACCACTAAAGTGGAGTGCTTTCTGAAAGAGAATGGGGCATCATCGCAATTACATAGCAAGAGGGTATGGGGGGATAACGTGAAAATATATTCAACTAAAAATGCAGGGAATGCTATAGATAATGGTCAGTTTCCCTGGTGTTAATTTGCAAATAGTATCTGTGGTTAAAAAATGAATTTTAAGGAAAGAATCCTAGGATCTTGAATAATTTTAAGAAGTGTGTTACATTGGGGTGGCACTTAATAAAGACTTGTTACATGAGCTAAGGAATTGATTTCTCTTCTTCACCCACAGTGACATGACATCAGCACATAGACAATAACGAAAATGGCCTTCCCCAATTCTACATGATAAATAGAGACCAATATAACAGTAGACAAAGGAAACCTCATTTAAACTAATAATTTAAACTATTTATCTAGTAGTTATAATGACTGAGGTCTCTGAGGGACACTCTCCAATTTCAAGGGAATATGGGGTAGGAAAGGAGGGGAATTATGTGTCAGGAATTACATGTCCTTACCAATTCCAAACTCTTTGTATTAGCCAAGAATTCCATTTGCCTTCTCCAAAGCACCTTCATGCTAACTCCTCATGAGATGGTGCCCTGATTAAGCAGGTTAGACACAACAGCTAAGTTTGAGGCAAACAACCTATCTCAATTAGTAAGCTTTTTTTATCTGCCCCTTCGCCTTGCTCATTCCTCTTTTCCAAGTAAGCTACATGAGAAGAGACCTAAATCCTAGTTCATTCTCTGCCAGTAGTCAACTCATTTAAACTTTCCAGTATTCTCATTCCTCATCTATAAAATGAGATTTTGGAGTAAATATTCAGCAATATCTCTTTCCACTCTAAAATCTGTGAGTCTGAGATTATATATCCTGGCATGTGGATTTCCCTTCTTGCATGACCACTGCTGATTCATCACCTGACTCTCACCCACTCTTTACCCTGAACTTTCTGGATTTTTTGTTTGTTTTGACTATAGAAACCTGGTTAACACCGCTCTATTACTGAACCTCTACTTGATCTGACTTTTGATGACTCCTTTCCTCTCCAAAAATTGCTCTAGCTTCCCTGACCTTACCTGCTTATTCTGTGTCTTCACACAGTTGCTGCCTGTAACCTACATCAATACCAAGGAATAGATAAAAAACAAACAAACATAAAAGGTCTTGACAGTTCCTAAGCAATAAGGGATTGATTTTCTTAAATAAAGTAACCATTCCCTCAACCACCTGATCACAGTCATTCATTGTACATTTGCCTCCTTTGGTAATAACATAGTTAAAAAGACACTCAGATCCCTGTTCATTTGAGAAAATCAGTGTGGTAAAATGGAAAATCTAATTGCACTTGGGATCAGTGGGCTTTGGCCTGAATCCTGGTTCTCTACCTATCGTATGGCCTTGTCATGCCCATCATTCTCTATTTCCTTATATACAAGATGAAACTGGACTAAATAATCTCTTAAAGAACCTTCCAGTTCTATAACCCTGCAACACCGCTAAACTCAAAGCCTAACAGCGGTCCACTTGCAAATGCCAGAGGAAGTATTAGTCAAAAAAATGTTAAAAGGACCCTACAGTGAAAGCCTTTGTTCCCAAAGACTCTGTTTTTAGTGTAGGTGGTTTGATTATAGTGCTGTCACCTCTCTCTGGTTACATCACATCTGTATCAATCTATGCCACATTCTGGGAATGTTTCAAGGTATACAGAAAAAAAAATATAGAAGCCTTGATTCTAACCTTAAAGCATTGCAAAGGGGAATGACGTAGCAGAAGCCAAAAAGAAACCAAACAATACATTTATCACTGAAAGACTAGATATCACATCCCAACATGTTAAGATATCCCCTGCTTTCCTATATTCCTTTTAGGATGCATTAGCAACACCATGTAGCATTAAAGAACAGTGCCAGTTTGCATTAAGAATGTGCATTTCATACTCTGCATAGGGTCACTTAATACTATATAATAATACTTGGTTAATGGCATGCCTTCTGGACTGAGGAGAACTATTCCAAAAAGTAATAGCTTCACAAAAATAGAACATTTTGCTGACAAACTGAAAAACAGCAAGCATCAGAAAGAACCATACATCTAAATGTTCTTCCATTCTTTTATCAAAGCAATAGGAAGACTTGTTTCAAAGGAAAAATCTTCAATAATTGGCAATATTTCTTCTTTAAAATATTAGACTACACAGATGTACAAGATAATTTGCATTTTAATCCACTTGCATATACCAAGTGCATCATTTATCCAGTATAGTCCAATTCAAAAAACTTCTACTTAGCTCAAACTATTTGCAAAGCAATTTGCCAGTGATAAAATGTTATATGTATTTTAAATGACAGTTCCTGTTTTCAAAGAATACATTCTGAGTTGAAGTGTGGCTGCTACTGAGTTGGGCATTAGATGGTCATTCAGTGCTCCTCCAAATTTCCATGGTTCAAACAGAAAATTGCAATAAACCTAATGATGTTCTGGGAATTGGATGCCTTTGATAATAAGCTTCAGACAATGAATCTTGAAGTGAAAATCAGAGGCAAGCTTCCTCTAGTAAGTTTGCTCTGCTGGGTCCTTCCCCATATGCAAGTTATAGAGAATGGGATAGGAGTGCAGGGCTGATAAAAATGACAGTATTGTACTGATAATAATCAAGAAAAGCACAGATTCAATTCAACAAGCATTTGTTAATTAGGTGTCTAGTCTGTGCAAGACAAGTAAAACAGTTCTTGCCTTTAAAAAACATGTTCCACCATAGGGAAACATACATACATATGAAAATACAAAATGCATATAATCAAATGCACAGCACTTAAGGACTTAAGAGGAATAATAACTATCCAAGTGTATTCCCTTTGGCCATTTATTCCAGCACTGAGAAGACAGCACTATGACCTCCTCTTCCTTCTAGAAAAGTAATAAATGATGAATAATATTTTCCCAAGGAAATTAACTCACATTTATTTGGTGCCTTTAGAGTTTACAAAGTGTTTCTCATAACTTGGGAATTCCTTTTGCAATTCTCATTATTCCTGTTTTATATATGGGGGTATTTAGGCTCATGGGCAGGGGTGAAGGGGAGTGTTAACTTTCCTATCCCCATGTCACTGGTAAAAGTCTAAGGCAGGATTGAAATCCTGGTCTCCAGGCTCCAATTCTAACATTTTAGATTACACAACACTGGCTCCCAAGAGGTATATGGCATCTATAGTAATGAGACTTTAGCTACAGTCAAAGGAACGAGTAAAAAGTAAAATATGGATGGGGTAGCAAACCATTCTGCAATACTGATGGGACCTCAGGGATGATTAACAGGAATCTGAGAAAATGATAAGGATACAGGGACCAGTAGGGAGTGAAATATACATTGTTTGATCAAACCATGGAATTCATCCAACCAAACAGAATAGGTTCTAATGTGTCCAAACTGAATGTCTGACACTGAGGTATTACTGAAATGCTTAGTATTCTACTTAAATTTGAACATACTGAAAGAAATAGGGCTAGTGTTCATTATAAATTTATAAACAATAGAATAACATTTGGCTACATTGATTAAAAAAAAAATCCAGGTCAAGGAAATCTTATTATGGAAGCCAGTTACTCATTCTGACAATACATACTTTAGTTTCTAGAATGCAAAAAGGCTTAATTATAGATAAGAGGAGGGAATAGTTCATGGGGGGGCATAGAATCCATATGCCTCTTTATGAAAAATTAAGATTTTACCCTGGGAATAAGGCAGCTTCAATATCTGGGAAATATTGAGGAGCTATCAAAGTATTTTTGATAGTTTCTTCTAACCTCCTCCAGCTCATAGATCTTTGGATGCCAAGTCCTTAGTGTGTGGACGAACAGGTAGTCTCTTAGGATTTTCTTTAGCAATTTTCTAATTGTTAAAATATTACACAGAAGTATTTTAGCAAATTAGAAGATCTTTTAGCTAGATGAGGAAGTCAATAGTGGAAAGGAATCTTTAAGGCAATGCTGATGAGTTTGTAGAAGGAACAGCAACTATCCTTTGTGCAAATATCTTTTCGACATTGAGAGGATGAGGTTTCATTATTTCAAAAACTCAATATAGGGAAAAAAAACAATGAGGGAGACAAAAAATCATTGAAAACAATTGGCGGCAGTTACTAAGCTAACAGGGAAATTGGAACTGTACCTTCCAATCTTGACTCTCGCAATTAAATATCACATTGCGAAGTATTAAGAACATACTCTTCATTTATTGAATAAAATAGGATAGGTTTTGTTATCTACTTAATAGAAAAGACCAAAATGGAGACATAAAAGAAGGGGTGGAGGTAGGACCCATACATATTCAGGACATTACAGGCTTCCAGAAAAACCTCTGATTTCTAAATATGTGTTGTTCTATTTTACTATAAATCCTGATTTAAGAAAATGAAGGAGTTGTTTCCTGCAGAGTACCATCTGGCAAAGGAACACCTTCTGTAAGAGGGCTGAGTAATTTTGCTGATATATAGTCAGAAAAATATAGCTGAGCAACTGAGAAACTAGGCACTCAATATCTCCCCATTCTTTTTAACTGTCAAAACACTGAGGGTCTGTCTATAGGAAGATAAAAAGGGAGAAAAAAATGAGAGAACCTGTGATAAATGTTCTGCCACAGTGGCTGTTGCCAGTTCAGAGAGCATGGAAGCTTACAACATGCTGGGACTTAGACACTTAGCTTTCTGTAATTTAAACCTATCTTTAATTTAAACTTCCAAAGATTAGGCTCAAACTTGAAGGGAAGAATCCTAAGGAATTTAAGGCTGACTTTGTTGTACATTTGGGAGCACCCAAAGGTAGCAGTTATATAATAATTACGATGGCAGCAATTATCATAACTGCTCTTTCTGGAGAACCTTAAAACCAGCAAAATGCGCACAAACTTTATCATATTTGAGCCTAAAAGATACTTCCATGAGAAAGATAACATGGGAGAGAGGTTGGAGCCAAGATGGTGGAGTAAAAGCAGGGACTTCCCTGAGCTGTTCCCTAATACCCTCCAAATATCCATAAAAAGTGACTCTGAACAAATTCTAGAGCTACAGAACCCATAAAATGACAGAATAAAACAAATCCCCAGCCCAAGTTGCCCTGAAAAGTTGACAAGAATGGTCTTTTTCATTGAACAGGGAGCAAAGCACAGTCTAGCATGGACCACACTGGTACAGATGAGCCACAGAGGGCCTCAGGGGACTGAATCATTGGCAACTTTGGCAGTTTCCATTGGGAAAACTCTGTGGAACATGGATGAAAGAGGAGCATGTAGTCTGGCAAGCCAGGTCCAGTCAAAGCCCCAGGGCAGTGGGATGGTGTTGGTGGCCAGGAGTGGCAGTGGCAGCAGCAGTCAACAAAGCAATAAAGCTGCTCCCAGAGCTTTGGGTCCATGATCAGTGAAGGACTGAGCAGCTGATACAAAATTCCTGAAACCTGGGACTTTATACCCCCACCCCCTATGGATGCAGGGTCCTACTTTTACCAAGATTTAGAAAGTCAAGTGTTTGGCTGGGAAGATGACTAAACATCATGAAAGAACTCAGACTGTAGAATCTTACTTTGATGACAAAGAAGATCAAGGCATACAAAAAGAGGAGAGCAGAGTCAAAGCTCCTCCATCCAAAGCCTCCAAGAGGAATATGAATTGGGCTCTGGCCATGGAGGAGCTCAAAAAGAATTTTGAAAATCAAGAGAAGTGGAGGAAAAATTGGAAAGAGAGATGAGAGTGATGTAAGAAAATCATGGAAATTGAGTCTACTGCTTGCTAAAGGAGATCCAAAAACTACTGAAGAAAATAACACTTTAAAAAATAGACTAAGCCAAATGGCCAAAGATGTCCAAAAAACAAATGAAGAGAAGAATGCCTTAAAAAGCAAAATGGGCCAAATGGAAAAGGATGTCCAAAAACTCATTGAAGAAAATAATTCCTTCAAAATTAGAATAGAGTAAATGGAACCTAGCGGCTTTATGAGAAATCAAGAAATTATAAAACAAAACCAAAGAATGAAAACGAAGACAATGTTAAATATCTCACTGGAAAAACCACTAACCCTAAAAATAGATCTAGGAGAGAGAAATTTAAAATTATTAGACTACCTGAAAGTCATGATCAAAA
This sequence comes from Potorous gilbertii, assembly GCA_028658325.1. Lineage (NCBI taxonomy): Eukaryota > Metazoa > Chordata > Mammalia > Diprotodontia > Potoroidae > Potorous > Potorous gilbertii. Next base: position 428,209,745 of record CM053771.1, read on the forward strand.
AAAGGGCTTAAATATCATTTTTCAAGAAATTATCAAGGAAAATTGACCTGATATTCTAGAACCAGAGGGTAAAATAGAAACTGAAAAAAATCCATTAATTACCTCTAGAAAGCAAGCCTAAAAGGAAAATTCCTAGAAATATTGTATCCAAAGTCTAGAGTTCCCAGGTCAAGGAGAAAAGAATGCAAGCAACCAGAAAGAAACAATTCTAGTATTGTGGAAATACAATCAGGATCTAGCAGCTTCTATATTAAGGAATCAGAAAGAAACAATTCTAGTATTGTGGAAATACAATCAGGATCTAGCAGCTTCTATATTAAGGAATCAAGGGCTTGGAATATGATATTCTGGAGGTCAGAGGAGCTAGGATTAAAACCAAGAATCACATACCTATCAAAATTGAGTATAATTCTTCAGGGGAAAAAAAGAAAGACACTACAGAACATTATACCTATTTTAGAGTTGAATAAATGGAGGATCAAAAAGGTTAAGTAATTTACTTATGACCCAAAAGTTAGAAAAGAATACAGATAAAAGTAAAGCTGAAATGTTTTCTATGATAATTGGAAGGGGAAAAATTCTTAGCAAAAAAGCATAAATCATCTGAAAACAGAATCAAATTAGGGCTCACCTTCTAAGAGTCAGTATTTAAACAAAGATACATTAACATTTTTAAAAATTCTGAAAAATTTCAGTTTTACTAATTTTGCTCAGAACATAGACCAAATAAAATGTCTTCCTCAAATGGCATAAGGCCCTTGTGAGCAATCTGATGCATAAAGGCATAAGAGTTAATAAGCAGTAACAGTTGTAATTGTAATCACTCTAAATCTCTCCCATTTCCTACTTGGAAAAAAAAAAGACTGATTTAAAAATCTACATGGAAATCTTGCCTTGGATCACAACATTGCTCATCATGGCATAATAGAAAGAAAGAAAGAATGGAAAGAAAAATGATGGCTCTCAACCAATTGTCCAATTTTATGTGCTGGTGTGTGTTGGTCTTATTCCTTATGTTTGCAGAGTTTAAGAAGGTAAGAGAGGAAGCAGTGTTCATATAGGACATGGAGAGTCAGGCTTAAAATAAAAAATAAATCTAGGTTCATACACTAATTCCACCACTAGTTACTAGTCAAGTGACTGTGTGTAAATCACTTCATCTCTAATTGCCCCCAACAACTCCCTAAATATAGTACAATGGAAAGCATACTTCACTCTGGAGATAGAGGGCTAAGCTCAAATCCCACCTGTAATGGTAATTTAAATGGGAAGATCTTTTCCATTGATTAATAGACCCCTTGTGACCTGCTTAAATCACAGGGAAGCCTAAGTCACAAGTGGTGGGAGGAGTTTGCTTAATGGTTGGAACAGGAAGGGTGGAACAGAGCTGAGAGGAAGTTGGTCAGGCTAATCAGAACTGAGAAAGACATAGGCAGGCAGGCACAGCTAGGCTCACCAATGTTTATTTCTTTGTGGGAAGGTCCCAGCAGAGGTAAGGGAATAGACTTAGAAATGTTTTTGTCCCCTGCAGTGCTAATGTCTATTAATTTCTTGGATGCTATGACGCATTTGGCTTTCTGGTGTTGGGATTTGGCTTTCTGGTGTCTGAATAAATGTTTTTCTTCTTTTTTCTATATGGAGAGTCTGTTATACTTTGTGATTCAGAACTACGCCAACATATTCAGTCACCCGAGGTTCTGCGAATATTGCTTAGATGACATATGACTTCAGACATTTATTACCTATGTGATCTTTGGGAAGTTGCTTACCTCCCTGATCTCAATTCCTGACATCCCTAAAGTTAAAAACAAAACAAAACCAAAAAAAAATGCTAATATATTTTGTTTTGTCACTAATCACAATAATTTACCTGACTTCTGAGTCTTTCTATTCAAAGAAAACAAAGATCCTCTCATATCTTTGCTACGGTTTCTATTTTCTAATTTTCCTATCTACCTTACTACCACCCTTCTCTTCCTTTAACACTGCTTCGAAGACCTGGATGCATGGCACCTTAAGAGTCAATCTCAGCTCTGCAACACATCCAACTCAAGCCAGAGTATAGGAATTCCAAATCTGAACCTAAAGGTGTCTAACATTCAAGATAGCTTAGGGTGGCATCACAGCTGATGTGAAGGAAGATACTCTGTGGCCTCTGAGGGTGAGTGGAAAAGGAAAATGATAGTACTGACTTCACTGCGAGCTCTGAAATCATTAGGTACTTGACCAAGTTCAGAGAAAAAAAAAGAACAAAAACGAAAGAAACTCCCAAGGGAAGTAGGAGTGAGGGTAGAATTAACTGGACTTTTGAAAATGATCTGATGAAAGCTAAACAAGAAGGAAGAATCAGAAATAATGGTAAGATTACAAAGACTGAACACACGCCACAAGAAACAGAGGAAGAGAGGAATTGCTCTGTTTAGGACATGATGGATCACTTGTGGCAGTGGTTATATCCAGGTTCAAATGTTTTAAGGGATAACTGAAGATGTTGATCTGGATTTCAGAAGAAAGAGCAAGACTCAGAATGCAAACTGCATAAATCCTGTGAATTAACTTTCTTTTCCTTCCATTTCATGCATAGAGACAAGGAAGCACAAACGGAGTCTTTCTAAAGCGCCAGTAAATAAAGTTAGAAATAGAAAATAAACCATGAAGTCCCACTCTACAGTCTTTCTAAATTATCAAATTCTCTCTAGTCATTATAAACCCAGCACAGTCACATTTTCAAATCCCATAAGCCCAGCTTATAGTTATATTAGAGCCTCTTTGAGAAAAGATTTTTCTTTTTCTTTTTGGAAAGGAAAAAAGAAACTTTCTAGGCCTTTTACCCTTTACAGAGATGGGTAGATTTTAACTATGTTTTCCACAAGTTACTATTGACCCTGGCAGTGGCCTATTAGTATAGACACTAACACTAGACACAGATGGAATCCCACCGGCCTGCTTCTTCCATAGATTTTATCCTTAACAACAAGAGAAATGGCAGAATCCTCATCGCTAGTGTTAGAATGGTCTAGGGAGACCTAGTGGGAAACAATAAACATAGTTTTAAAAAGCTTACAAGAGGAGAATTATCTCCCACGAAGCTGCTCTACTCCTGCCGTAATGCTTGTACCTTCCATTTAAAGACAGATAAATTTTCCCTGACAGCTCTTAATAGCCTCTACAGTTATTCACTGAACTTGCCCTCAAAATTACAGGGTAATGAAAGAATAATAGCATTTGACTGACTAAATGAGAAGGTGGGCCCTCCTAGGAAAGTAGCCAGTTCATTTTCCCCCCTTTCACCAGACTGCCCAGTGAAAGTACCGCAAAGAGCCAGAGACCAGAAACAATGAATCTTCTTACAGCTGAAAAACCAATTGGAGCTCTCATTTAAACCATCCCTAGAGACAGAGAACATTTTTTTTCTATCTTGGTATTAAACATCTATGCATTTGCTCACATTTTAAAGGTAAAAGTGAATCACTTGTTTCTATAAATTTATACTTAATCTATATATTTTGCAAAATATGATCATATAAAGGCATTTCTCTTTAGAACATGTCAAAGATCTGCTCCTCATTAGAATGCATACGTGTATAATTGACACAATTCTGCATGAAGAGTCTCCTCTACAAGCAACCTTTTCTCCTATCTCTCTTTTATTTGATTCATATTGTTAAATGAATGGGGAAGAGAACATGATAACCAGCACATCTGGAAACAAAGCCAGTAATAGCTTTCCCCTCTTACTAGCTAATTCAAATTCCATCACATAGCTTCAGAACAACACAGGCCAAAACAAAATAGATGTTCTAAGACCACAGGACAGCAGTTTATTTTCGCTAACAGTGTTTGGCAGCCTTGAGTGTCTTTCAACGGTTCATAAGTTCTCATGGGACCTAATTCTCCTCCTTGTTTCACCACTTAGAACTTTGGGAGTTCAATCAGCAGATAAGTAGTAAGCACCAATTAAAGTACTCCAGACAAGGCAATATCACAATCTCTTTACATTTCTTCCAGTTTCTTCCATTTTCTCAGCTTGCGTCAACTTATCACTCAGTAGTGGAAAAGCCGACTTTATACATTACCAAAGATTGATAAGTCTTATTACATACTTTGAGGTTTAGCAGATTTATCTTATTTCAACCCATCATGACCATCATTACCTTTAATATCTCTATAACCTAAGAGAGCATAAATTCAGGCAGGTAGTTTAATTGTATGGAAAAATCATTTTTCTGCCATAAATATATATGTGTGTCTGTATGCATGTGTGTATATATATTTGTATGATGTACATAATTAAAATATATTTAAGAATGAAAATTTTGATTGATAAAGTGGCCATCATGAAATATATCTTTGAGACACAATGCTACCTTTTCACTCTGTTTTCTTCTTTAGTTCTTTAAAGTTGAAAACTATATAAAGGCATTTTGAAGCCCCGTATTTCCCTTATCAAACTCCCCTGCATCCTTGAACTTTTCCTCTTGCATTCCTTCTGCCTTTTCAATTAAACCAAAAGCAGGTTTTCTTCAATCCTAATCTCCATCATTGGTGGTCATTTCTTCTCCTGATCCAGAATGTCTCATTCAGGGGAAGGCACTGACAAATGACTTGCTTCTTGTTGCCTCACTCAGACCGTTTCTCTAACTTTGTCCTTCAAAAATGCTTTTATCTTTGCAAACCCATGCACTTAATTTATAACGCTCTCTCCCTATCCTTGTTATTTTAAGTTGGAGGTCATTCTTCCTACTTTCTGCATGACTTCAGAATCTGGTTCATAGGCTTCCTCTTCTCACTATTTCAAAGGAAATTTAATACTCATATAGACAACCCCTCTAATACCCCAACCTTATAACCCTTAAACTGGAATAGTTTGGAACATGATCCCTCAGAACAGGAACCATCTTGTTTTACTCCTTGCATTCCCAACACTTAGTTTAGTGCTTGACATTTACTAAGCTCTTACTGCTTTTTTCATACACCCATTTATTAAATAACATTTTTCCAACCGCCTTTTGCCATATAGTGACAAACCAAATAGTGGTAGAGCAGAAAATCCAATAACTTATGGACCACCATCACCACCAAGGTCCTGAATTTCCAAATCCCTTGTCTACCTCTCATTCACAATAAACCTTCCATGGCAAAGCTGAGCACATTGTCTGGCACACAGTAGGTACTTAGCGAATGCTTGTAACTTGAAATGACTTCCATTTGCCTTCAACTACTTTTTTCAGTTTTGCTAGGCCCTCTTCCCCACTCTAGCTTCACTTGTCTCCAAACCTGGTCTTGACTACACATTACAGTGCTACTGTGATGATACAGGAGCTGTTACCTTCTTGTTCGGAACATTCCTCCCATTTTACCAGGATAATATTCAACCTTCTAATATCCCCATTCTGTGATTTATTTACTCCAGCTCCTAGGCATCACAAGAAATGATTATAAAATCAAACTAATTTCATTCTAATATTATAATATTTTTCCTCATTTAGGGCTTTGTTAATGCTCAGCAATCCTTGTACTTTAGCTTTACTGATCCACTAATCTCATTATTCACAGAGACTACTGCAAATCCTTTTCTCTCTCCTCAATCCCTTTCATCACATACACTTACAAGAGAAAATAGATGTTCACACTTCAGTGAGAAGAAAGAGACTACAGGAAAGGATCTCACTCAATATCTCTGAGTAACAGGATGTGTTCCCTATACCTTTCACCCTGTGTCAGGAGAAGGTGAACCTCTAATCTCTCATTAATGCCAGTTCCTCAATATGTGCACTCATCCCACTTGTTTTAACATCTTTAAGGGGATCTTACTTTATAATATTTGTTACAAATTCATTTTTTCTTTTTTCATTTCACTCCTTCCTATTTGTCTTTAGACATTCTTTAAAAAAGTCCTCCCTTTACACTTCTACTCAAGCTGCTGAAAGTTGGGTATCAAGGTCAATTCTATACATAAAAAGTCATCATATAATCAAATGTTAATCAGTCTTTTTTCTGATAATATCAATGAATTTTTAATATGGTTGCTTAGCATCTAAATGTTGAATAAACTTCTAGAAAAGGAAACGAGTTGGCTTAGTTCTATCAAGAATCAGTCAAGTCAGACTAAAGTAATGTTCTTCTTAAGCTTGGTTCCTAGAATGACAGATCAGAAGAATGTGCAGGATCAAATTTACTTGGATCATGCTACTGTAGATTTATAATCATAGGAACCATAGAGGTAATCTACTCTAGCCATCTCATTTTAAAGTTCAGAAATTAGAGAAGTTATAACCTTTAGCAAAGTGCTTGGGGAAAAAGCCTCTCTTGCTCTTCTTATGGACAAGATGAAGAAAGGGAATTAGAAGTGACAATACATTTTTTAATTCCTGAATTGTGAAGTGGTCAAACATGTACTCACAAAGTATTGTCCTTAACAGTTCAATGCTAACTTGGAAGGAAATCTCTGGTTGTCTGACTTGAGGATCTATGTCTGATGCTGTCCTGTTTAACATTTGCCAGTGACTTAAAAAAAGTGATGAGCATGTTCATCAAATCTGCAAATTACAAAAAAATAAAAATAAAAAATAACTGGGAGAGATAACTGGAATATAAGGTGACAAAGTACAAGTGCAAAATTATCTGTAAGGCTCAAAAGTTAAGCTTAATTTAATAAAAATCAATTAAATAGGTGTAATTATGAAATCTTATACTTGGCTTCCAAAAAAAAACAGACTTTACTAGTACCAGATGGAAAAGACTACCAATTCAAGGTAAAGAATAACATAAATCAAAATGTTTGTCACCCTTTTGAGGTTTAATAAACCATAAAGATCTATATTATTATGTATTTATTACATAATATTTATATGCTATTTTATATTATTATATATTTATTATTTTTCACTCTTTGAAAATTACCAAAAAATTGCCATCTCTCTCATCTATCTAACACCTATCACATCTGAAAATTTTCACTTTTGTGATATTGATCTTAAAAGTATCATAGAAGCTATCATGTCACAAAAATTGGTTGAGAATTTATTTGAAATTACATAAACATTTAAGAGGGGAAAATGATCATGTAGTTTCAAAGAACTCTACATCAATAATAGGAACAAAACAAACTATAAAATAAGTAGAATTATGAAACCAAATTTATAGTATGTAATGAAAATGCTTGTTATATAACTGAAAAATAATTTTTTTTAAAAATCATAATACATAAATTACAGATCAAGAACAACTGATGAGAAAACTGAAGCCCAGAGAAATTTTATGCTTTATTCAAGATTTCACAGTTAAAAGAATTGGGGCTCAGACTCAGGTTTCCTGACACCTAGGTCCAGTGATACTTTTTACAAAATGCCTGCTGCTTGTTTGATTGATTTTGTTAAAAATTTAAATGATGTGTATAAAAAGGTAGATGACATGCTTGTTAAATCTGTATATGAGATGAAGCTCAGATGGATATTCAAAATATTAGATGACAGAGTTCAGAGCCAAAAATCTCATAACAATGGACTATATCTAATAAGATGAAAATTTGAAATTTAAAAATAATAAATGCGAAGTCCCATACTATGATTCAAATAATAAACTTCAGATGAGGATGATGAAGTATCACTAACCAATAGTACTTAGGAAAAATATAAGGGTTTTTATGACCTTTATGATCAACAGGAGTCAAGAATTTGATATAATAATCAACCAAGACAGGAGTACTATCTCCAAAGGCTAACTATTATATTGGATTTATGTTGCCTGTTATGGTTGAGGTTAGAGCCAGGGCTTACTCGACCCTTCTCATTCCAACATTCACCAAAATAATTTTTTCTTATTTCTGAGTGTTACTTACTAAAAGAGAGAAGCCCTGAGATGATATAACTCAGAACAGGTAAACTTTGATTGGGAAGGGTAAGGGAACCTGGATTTTTCACCTGTGGAAGACATATTCTACCCTTGCTTTGGATAACAGACAATTTGAGGAATCAAGATGGGGAAAGAAAATGAGAGATAGAATAAAGCCATGTTGTACCTGGTAGATCTGAAAGGTGGGAAAAGAAAGGAAGCCAAGAAGCATATTAAGAGGGAAATATAAACTCCCTGAAGACAATTCTGTCTCCTCTACAATCATCTTTGACCAATGAAACTTAATAAGTATCTAATAATGAGAACTATATTCACACTAACGAATATAACAGAACAAAATGATGACTATTACGGTTTGGGAATAGTAAGGTCCTTGGAATTATGGTTTTATAAGATTGCTTCACCAGCAACACAGCTTAGTGCATATAATGAATCACAAATTGAGCATTTCCTTTCCTCTGGTATTAATTCACAAATGATGTCAATGTAATTGCCAATGACTGCTTAACAGAATCATGGACTAAATAATGATATAGACATTAAACTGTTCTCAAACTCTAGGTTCATTAGTTCACCAAACAGAGGAATTCTGAGTTAAGGAATTTGAAAAATTGCTTTAAACCCTTGTGGAAAAAAAGCTGAAGTCACTTTTAAAGTTAAATGAGATAGACTTCTAATTTCAAATAAAAATTTTCAAACATTAATATTGAATGAATAATTAGTCATAATATTCCCTGAGAAATGAAAAAAAAAGAATGGCCTATTATATCATTTCTAGGATTCAAGATAATTAGAAAACATTATAGTTGAGTATCTATTACGGTTCATTGGAAAGATATGCATACTAATGCCAACTTAAATTATGAGTGTGATCAACATTAAGCAATAAAAAGGAAGGGTAGTCAAAACACTGCTAGAGATTCTATCTGCGCTCTTGTTCAGGAGTTTGAGAGTAGAACCTTGTAACATCACTTTCTCTCCTCTAAATGGAGATTAATTAATTTTTAAAAATGGGGAAAAAAGGATAATTAAAGTGATGTCCTTTTTAAATTTTTCCCTCAAAATTGAAGTACCTTGTATTTTTTTCAATGGAGCCATCTAGGGGAAGGGAAGGCAGTGAGACACTGAATCTTCTAAGTCAGAAATGCATTGGCTACTCACAGTCCAGTACTATTGCTAATCTGCATAGCATCTCTCAATTGCTCATTACTGACCTGGATTGGTACACCCCTACTTGGCAGATTGGTGTCACCTTGCTCCTAGAGGCTCACCATACTCGAGCCAGGTAATGCAGACACTCAATCAGCTCTAGGTATCCTGTAGCTAAGAACTCCCGGATGCTTCTGTTTTCCCAGCAACAGTTCCTACAAGTATGTGACATTAGGCTTCTGAATGCTTTACCAATGCTAATTCATTAACCACAAAGGTAGTATGGTATGCTGACCAGAGTACTACACTACACGTCAAGGGCTTTGTAATTTGTAATTAAATAATTACACAAATTTCAGTAAGTAGAAATTTAGCAGTCTTGCCTATAAAATAAGGTTAATGGACTAAATAATCTCTATTGTTACCTAACTTTCATTTTACAGAGGGAGACATACAGATGTAGTACATTTTCTCCTTTATTTGATCTGAGAATAGGATGCAGTGTTCAGTTTTTACCCCAGTGATCCGCTCACTATTCATTGGACACATTGTTTCTGTGCAAATCATTTCCTCTAATCAATGCAGACTAAAGATTTGACCCCCGAGTTAAAACTATTGTCACCCTTCTTCATTCCTTGGGGAAGGTCTGATTTAAGCAATCGCACTCTGGACAGCTCCAGAGTTAAATCTTATCGGGAATATATCAACCACCATCAGCTCTGAATAAAGATGATAAAAGGATGTCTCTCATGTACAGAAAAATAGCTGAAATTCTGCCTAACTCATGTTTCTATATAGCACTTTCAGGTTTACACAACATACTTCTCACAAACACATACATAAGTAGTATAAGCTTATAAATGGGTAATTGAGTCAGAGGGAATTGCTTTTGGTTGCCTAATTAGTAGAGTAAACACCAACATTCAATTATAGCACTCCAGACTCTCTAAATCTAGTACTCGTTCCCCTATGCCATGTTGCTTTTTCAAAGTTTGACACAGTATGAAGTCACCTCAAGGATTCTGTTCTCAACACTACAATGGCAGCTGAGCTGTGAACTATAATGACCTAATAGTTTCAGAAAAGAAAGGTTGAAATACTGCTTCTCACAGTGGGAGAAAAGATGTGTGGAATATGGGAAATGGTATTAGTATGTCAGTTAGATTTTCTTAATTGCTTTTCTTTGTAAAAAGGTGGGACTCAATGCAGTAATATATATTGTGGCAAGACAATAGAATAAGCAGAGAAAAAAATCAAAAAATTAAAATGAATTTTGGTTTTGAAAACCTTTCTTCTCTAGTAAAGAACGTTTAGTGTTTGAGTAATAATTTCTGACTTTTTATTTTCTGAAGCATGCCTAATGATTTAGTGACACATTTTAATATGTGTCTCTTCATCAGTATCCCATGAAGTCCAAAGCTAAAATTATAATCACTGAAAATGATGTTAAAATAATTTGGAATTCCAGATGAGATGTGTAAGAGAAAAATCTCACCTTTAGTTTGTACATTACTGAATAAGATCATGAAGTAGGAGTTGACCTCAAGAGATCATTTGTTATAATCATCCTGTGACTTGAAATAAAACAAGGTTTAAACCAGAAGTTAGAAGCATGACTATGTCAAAATACTACAGTCAATGTAATTAGATGCTTAAGGAAAAAGAAGAGAAGATTACAAGCAAATTAAAGTGAAAGAGAGAAAAAGAAAAAACAAAGAACGAAATCCGGTATGCAGTACAAATATCACCAACCATTATTTCAGTTGCTTTTCAGCCACATACAGCATGGCTAATCTAGTATCAGTCACAGATTGTCAATTTTCCTTATAAATATTGGAAGCTTTACTATCTGTCCTTAGAGTTCATTCTAGTAGTGGATCGAATAAACCCTTAAGTACTTATCTTCCTTAGGAAAAGTAAACTTCATTACTCTAACCTTTCTCTATTACTAAGGATAGGGACTGGACATGTGATTTCACTGGTACAGGGAAAACTAAACTCTCCCAATGCATTTGGGCATCTTTTCTGTGATATTATATCTATAGATATAGATATGTAGATATGGATGTAGATATATAGATATATAGTCTTACACTAGTCCTACAGTAGAGTCCCTAACCTTTTCTGTACCATGAGCCTTTTGGTCTAGTTAAAGTTATGTACTACATTCTCTGAACATTTTTTTAAAAGCATAAAATAAAATGCACAAGATTACAATGTTGAGATAGTTATCCAAAATATTTTTAAGGAAATTCACAGACTTCAGTTTAAGATCTTCTGTAAGACTTATGAGAGGTACTTCATCAGGAAGTTCTCCATGGTGTCAATTTCAAACTGCACTGCCTTTGAAACATTCCTCGTAAGGGAATGAAATCTATTTTTCATATAGTTGAGCAATTTAGCCACTCATCTCTATATCATCATCACTCAGTATACTCAGGAACATGGATTTAGAGACTGATTTGTCTAGATTTTGTCACTCTTCAAAGTACGTAGCTTAGATGTCGCACAAGATAAAGTTAAGATTCCTTAATGTGGATAAAGACCAGGTGTTTTATAGTAAAGGGACTGGAGGTGAAAGATGCCTTCCTGGGGCACATCTGATTGATTTTCCAACTCTGAATATCATAGAAGAGGAGATAACAATTAGCAATGGTGCGTGGGACATGGAAGTTTCTAGCATGTAATGTTCTAAACATTAATGACTAAAGAAAAGGGACAAGATAGGGGCACCAAGAAGAAGGCAGAGGTACTGTAATAACACAACAATTTGTTACAAGAAAGGTTGTTTCCAGAATGGAGCAGTAATTGGTGTATCCCCTGTCTACACCCAAAATTTTAGGAGCTTTCCCTTAGAGGAATACAAAAGAATTTTTTACCAGCAATTAGGGTTTCTAAAAATCTCAAATCATGGTCAAAGTTTTGCCTGCAGAAATAATTGCCATGGATTGGTATTTATATTTTGCTTACTCTATCATTTTAAAAGGTTGTTTCCTTGCCCTACTGCATGCTTTTAAATACCCTAGAATTTTCAAAGCCGATTTATGAAAATTGACAATATACATAAAGAAATTAGAGAAGGGATAGTAGACATATTCTTTTAAAGAAATAGTTGATATTAGCATTTGTCTTTTTTAAGTAAGGCATATATTTGTTTAATAATTATATCTTTTAACCATTTCAAATTAGTTCGTCTGTTTCAGTTTCTTCTTTTGAAAACTGTGATTGATTTTGGAACTGCACAAATAACGTTCCCAAAATCTGGACTATATTAGTCACTATAAATGGAGGAGACACATATTTTAAAATATCACTTAATTAGGTCAAGCACTTGGAGCAAATTACTTTCAATTTAAATATATTATCCATGAATGCCTATATTTACTCAGGTATTGCTTCCCCACCCTAAAGTATTAGTCTCTTCATATATATATATATATATATATATATATATATATATATATATATATATATATATATATATATATATAAAATCTTCTTCAGAGGAGAAGAAAAATTAAAAGTTTTTCATAATGTAATCTCTCCCCAGAGCTGACAGCAAAGATGAGAAAAATGATTTTTTTTTTGTTTCCTGAGACCAGACCTCAACAGCGGCTATAAATGTAACTTTTCTGTGTGTCTAGATAAAGTCTAGATAAAGTCTCTGGATAAGAAAACTATTTTAACATTCTGAAACTACTATGAAATATTAGTTTATCTTCTCCTTGGCTGTCACTAGACTGTAACTTTTTTTCAGTTTTTAATATAAATACAAATACACACACAAACACACACATGTATGTGTATTTACATATATCTGTATGATGGTAGAAAGATATCGCTAAATGCATTGAGGGGGGCAATTAGGTGGCACAGTGGATAGAGCACTGGGCTTGGACTCAGGATGATCTGAGTTCAAATCCGGCCTGAGACACTTACTGACTGTGTGACCCTAGTCAAATCATTCAACCCTGTTTGCCTCCCTTTCTTATCTGTCAAATGAGCTGGCGAAGCAAATAGTACATTGTATTTTTGCAAAAAAATCCTCAAATGTGGTCACAAAGAATCAGACACAACTAAAATGATTAAACAACAATGTATATGAGATATAATTTAGAGTTATGGTATGTAGAGAGCCAACTCCATATCAGAAAAGACTGTGATGAAATTCTACTTTATGATAAATCCTCATTATGTGCCCCTCAGCTAGTTATTTAAACTCTTAGGGTAGCAGAAAACTCTCTAAAGCAATGTTTTGGAGTAGTACAGATTTCCTTTGGTAGAAAGTTGCCTTACCTGTAGTTCCTTCTACCAATGATAATATAGCTCGTCCCCTAATACAATTTACATGATTCCTGCTTATTAATTAGATAATTGATGAATACTAAGCTTGTTACCAGAATTTGTTTATGTTAATCCTATTTTTTTAGGTTAAAGTCTGATTTTTGGTGTAGTTTTATCTTTTACTACATTTTCTAAGTGGATAGAGCATTGGACTTGAAGTTAGAAGGAACAGAATTTTAACTGACTTATGTGACACTTACTGTCTGTATGAACATTGGCAGATTGCTTAGCCTCTGAGTCTTATTTTTCTTCAATTATAAAATGAAGACAATACTATCTGTAGTAGTTGTCTGACAAGATACATGTGTGTGTATAACATTCTTTAAACATTGCTATTTGAATGTCACTTATTAGAATACAATAGAAATAAACTCAGTAGGGGGAAACAGTTAAAAATGGATTAACTATGGTTCACCGATCTTCAACCATTCTTTTATTTGGGAAACAACAAAATGTTTCACCACTAAGGTGATCGCTGTGCTAACAGCCATAGCAGCCTATCATGGGGATGTCATATTGATGGTTGAAGTATGAACAGTGATCACTGCAAGAACATTATCACCACATATTCATTCTCCCCTAACCTTCCCCAATATTTTATACTTTTCATCTTATTCAGTATGACTGTGAAAGTGAAGTGGAATTAGACAAGCAAGGTGAAAACTAGGATGGTTTCTGACATTAGAATGAAATTTCTTCATGTGGAGAGTAATTGAAATGTAGAACACAACACACAATGTAACCCTGGGGGTTCCAACTAAAAATGTTTTCAACAACATTTATGCAGGTGCCAATTTTTCCCCACTTTTCTCAGGGTTTTTGTCTATGTTGCTGTTAGAACCCTAAGGCTGTATCAAGGGAAAAGAAAGCAAAACCAAATGTTCCACAGTAATTTGGTGACTATAAAACTGTCCCAACAGACCAGGATGCATTGGGGCCAAAATTATCCTGACTGGTTGTTAATTATGCAAATTCCTGCTTTATTTTGCAGAGAATACAATTAATGAGGATTTAGAAATGACAAGTAATGTAGGTTAATTTTTTTAAATTTTATTAAATCTAGTATTATGGGCTTTATTTTTCTCTGAGAAAAATGGATCTAGGCTATTTCATTTGTTGAAAGATGCTTCTATAAAGTGAGATCCATGAGAAAGGAATCACACTTTTATAAATCTATTCCTTTTCAAGAATATTGATAAGTACCATCTATACACAAAGCACCGATTGACACACTGACTTTTCCTAGCTCTGAAGACCAGAGTAGCAGAAACCAGACTCAGAGGTCAGACTCTTACAGAATTTTCACTATTAAACAGGTTTGACAAAATCTACGAAACAGATCAACCAAATTCCCCACCTCTGAACCACAAATATGGCTGCACTGTTTTCACATTTCTTATGTTACAAATGGTGGAGAGAAGACCCATCTCTATTTTTGCCGATGCTACCCTGCCTTTGATATCAGAAGTATTTTAATTCTCCTATGTCATTTAAAAAGCAGCAAAAAATGTTGGTGAATTTAATAATAAGAAAGACTTTTTCTGTGACTTTTGTCTTCTTCCAGGATCAAATACATAGCCAACTTTGTGATTAGATCATAAGTCAGAACATGAATCTGAAGTCACTTTGTAATAGCATTGGCAATGGGAGAGGACAAAGAAGGCTAAGAAAAAAGAGGGGTTTTTTTTTCTCTGATAAAAAACTGAGGATTATATTCAGCTGTGGATTTTGACAACCCCAGATAAGGTAAATTCACCCTGTTGTATATTTTAATTTCATAATACAATTTCAATCAATCAAAAAGCATTTATTAAGTACCTACATTGTACCAGGCACTGTGCCAAGCGCAGAGATACAAAGACAGATAAAAATAACCCCTGTCTTCAAGGAGGTCACATTCTAAAAGGGACAAAGTCATATAGTATGAACAACTGGGTAAGTTCAAGAAATACACAAAGTAAATGTAATAACTTGGAGAAAACACTAGAAGTTGGGGACACCAGGAAAAGCCTTCTGTATTAGATGAGATTTGTAATAGGATTTAAAGCTAGGTAAGTAAGAAGCAGACTGGAGATAAGTAGATACAAAGGCAGATATGGAAGACAGATATTCTGGGTGATGAAAAGTATGCAGGTCAGTGCAGCTGAACTGCAGGCAGTGAAAAGGAATAAAGTGTAAGAAGACAGGAAAGGTAGAAATGGACCAGATTACAAAGAGCTTTAAATGCTAAATAGCCCTGTATATTGGATCCTAGAAATAATAGAGAGTCACTAAATTATATAAAAAAAGGGAGGGTTTGGGTACGTATGGAATAATTGGACCAGGACTTTAAGAAAATCACTTCGTCAGCTGAGGGAAGAGCGGTTTGGAGGCAGAGACTGATGAGTTGCCCATTGAATTAGTTGAGAAATGATGAGATACTGAACCATTTTACAACTCTGTTGTAAAGTACTTAATTGAGAAATAAATATTTGACAAAAAAATATTTCCCCCAACTATATATATGCTCTAAAAGAGAATATCCAGTATATTATAGGCTCAATTTATACATGCTCTCATACCATTGTGCATATGTGTATTAATGTGTGTATACATAAACATATATATATATATATATATATATATATATATATATATATATATATATATACACACATACATAACACACATACATTTGCACAACTAGGCACGTACCATGTGAACTGGAAGCATTTCCCACCTTTGCTTTACTTTCTAATATTACATCACTGCAAACTTATGAAGCACTTTACCTAAGTTTAAAGGCATTGTTTTGTTCACCATTATGTTTTCCAAAAATAGACCTGAGGCTTTTAATGTCATTTACATCAGAGTCAGAAGAATAATCATGAAAATATGAATAATTGATGAAGCCTGATATCATATTAGAGCAGCGCTATTTTTAATTTATGTTGTCCAGGATAACCTGGATTCCAGAGAGCAGCAGCCAGCAGCAATTAAAGGGGGTTGACGGATGGATAGATTGATTGCTCATCAATGAATTGAGCTGCCTCACTGATTATATTCAAGTGCTACTCTGAAACAGGAAGAGCCAAAGCCAGTGATCTCAAATATAATAACTCCACAGCCATCTCGGCAATAATGAACAAGGTGAATAGGTTGGCGAGCCAATGTGAAGCAAAAATAATTCTTTTACTTTTTAACAAAAGGTAGAATTAAAAATCAGCAGCAGTTCAGGGTATAGCATACAGGAGAAAATATCTCAGAAAAGATCATAAATACCATATTGACATTACCTCATTGCTAGAGTAATCGCCAAAATTATTCAAATAAAGGCATACTGAATGATTAGACCATCAGTAAAATCCCTATTATACTTTGTACAACTCTGTATTATGATTTTTAAATGTATTTTAAGTTGATTGATGTTACTACAGTAAAAGCACTAAGCCCAAATCTTCCAAAGCCTATCTATGCCCTTTTATAGACAACTCACTGGACAGATGCATTGTCCAGTTTCCTTTGGAGTATGGCATAGGATCAAAGACAGGAAATAATTATGTCGTAGGGCTATGCCTAGTCAATCACACTAAGCCCTGTCCTTGAATAAAATGTTAGAAAACTACTTCTTATACAAGACACTTCCATAAGTCTTGGAATCTCTAGTCATTATTTTCCATATTTTTGCTTGTTCCATCATCCTGAAATTAACATTAGATGGGACTATAGAATGAATCCAGTTCAACCCTTATCCAAGGCATGAACCTCCTCCCGCATTTGGTCATCCAAATTCTCCTTGAAATTCAATAGTTGGCAAGTCACTGATTTTGAATGAGACGTGAGTCCCTATTTGAAAGATTCAGTATTAAAACAATTTGTTTACTTGCACTTATATTACCACTAGAGTCAATTTTGAAAGATTTTCCCATTCTTTTATTTAAATTCTATTCTTATAACACAAATTTAATCAATAATATTCAGTCTATAATTTAAACATTTAGGATGCTAATTTAGTGTATTCAATAAGTACTAAGTCTATTCTGTGTGTAAAATACTTATAGATGCTCTGCATGCATTATAAAAAGATGTTTTGTATATATATGTGTGTATATATGTATATGTGTATATATGTGCATATATGTATATATGCATATGTATGTATGTATCTTCACCAAAAAAATTATATCACATAATCCCTGTATCTGAGCAGTTTATAATATAGTCCATCAAATCTAATTTTACATATAAGAAAACTGAGACATGGAGAGGTTTAAATGACTTGTCCGGGGTCACAAAATTAATTAAATATCACAGAGTGAATTTTGATCCAGGTCTTACTGTGCTAAAGTGCAGTGATTTATAGCCTGTGTGATGTTGTCTCTTTGATTGGGCTAATAATTCCCATAAAAAATAAAAAGCCTAAATAAAACAAAGATGTACACAATTAAGAAGCAAAATAAATGATAAAAGTTTGTCCAAGATAAAGAGTTATTTGAGCTATAGTAATAAACCAAGGATTCATAGAGAAAATTACTAAAAGTTTCAGGTCCTTTTCTCTCTCCTTACATATCCTTCAATACAATTTGATAGTGATTTATTATTAGTTCCTGGGTTGTTCTACAGTATCCCAATTATCTTCATATAATTCTTCAGATTTTAGAAAGTGATTTCCCATCCCATAATATTTATAATCTCTTTGGACATAGTAATGGTGGAATCTTTGTCTGCTATCTATTGTATTGGGAGAAACTTGGACTTGGTGCTGACCTGAGTTTTAATCATGATTCTATCAATAATAAGGCATTTGACTTGGCCAAAGCATCTCTTTGGGCTTCCATTTCTTTACCTGTCAAATGATATGTCTAGGTGATTTCTAAGGTCCCTTCTCTCTCTGAAACTCTGTGATTCCAAAGTTCTAAGCCACAGCTTTGCCCAAGGATGTGGCCAAACCCTGGATGAGATTGGCAACAATTTCCACATATTACTGCAATTGAAGGTTGTGGTATCTTTGCACCATCTTTGTACGAGGTTGCTTTTCAGGCCAGATTTCCAAAAATAAAGTGCATTGAGGAAATGGAGGAACTTTGTTAACTCAGATAAAACTCTTGATTTTTTCTCTCTATTACTAAGATTTATTGAAATAGTAACTTAAATGATAATGAAGACCTTCTTTCTACCTCACCAATTCCTCACCCTACCCCTGTAAAAAGTAATAATAAGAAAGAGTATAGTAGCAAAGAGTCAAATCCTTGGATTATGCGGTTGAAACCGCCCTTCATTTTTTCAGAGGACCAGTGATGTCACAGATGAAGTCTTGACTTGTGCATGAACTGGATTCAAGGGAGGCAGAGTTACACAAAGTTGTCGATCTTACTCTCTATTCCTGAGTTATCAAAGTTCATAGCAGAACAGAAGTCAAGATGATTGGTGACAGCCTGGCATGCCTTGGATGACCTTGACGTCTTTGATGCCTGATCAAGTTCTAAGTGCTCCACAGCACCTACTCTGGCTGTCTTTATGGCTATTGGAACAAATGGTTCTCATGCATTCATTCTGTTGAGGAAGTCTTCACATACTTAGTGTAGCCATCCTTCTTACTCACCAACACATTTGAGCAATCTGTGCAAACAGTTTACAGTGGTGTGGCCCCTGTGCATGCTACAATTTCTTGGAATCCCGGGTTAGAGTTAGGTGAAGGTAGACACCAAAGGCAGAGAAGCAGCCCTCATACTGCAGATACTAGTCCTCCTTAAACACCACATACCCCTTGAATCATAATGAATAAGTAAATTTGGTTTCAAACTATCATGTAAAAACTTAGATCTCAAATCAGTATGAAACTGTTCTTTTAAAATAAGAAATTATGATATATCAATTCATTGCTTTATGTTAATCTTTTAATCATCAAAGCATGCACTACATTAATCTGATTCATGGTCTTTTTTTTAAAAAACACAAAATCAAGTTTATGATCAGAGGGGAAAAATACTAATCTAAATTAAACTATCAATATATCTCTGAGATACTCTCCAAGGTAGAACATATGGGCTATTTTAATTGAAAATTAAGTTGTTGGTTATTTCTCTGTTTGTCTGTGTTTCTGGTGGTCTATGGAAAGAGACAGGAGATAAAAGTTTACTTGATTTACGTCCCTGTTTGCAGTTTAGTCACAATGTCAAACAATTCCTACCATGAAGCTATTAAATCTAGATGGAAGACTTAGACTGAAGCAGGGAAATTGTGTGTCAGTGTGTTTAGTTCATTGCTATGTGAAATGTGCTCCTTTGCATTTAAATGGACAGGAAAAGGCAGAAGCATTAACTTGGGGTTCATTATAAGTAAGCATAAGCCTGTCCATTCATTACACCACCACCCCCAAAATCTCCTCTGGTAAAAAGGAAAATCACTGGAACAAACAGCTGGGCTTACATGCCACCATGCCTCCTGGATGCTGCTGTTTGGTAGGTTTAATGTCACTTTTGTACTATTATATAACACACAGAAAGATGTTGACTTGCATCCAGCAGGGTAGCTAATATTCTGTAGCTAATTGTACACATTTCCATGGCAGTATATCGAAAAAAGGATGCTCCTGCATATGTCTCAGAAGGGAATAGAAAAATATTTCATTTATAGTTACCCATCTGTCTGGTCACAACAGATTCACATATGAGCACAAGTCAGTTTAGTGTGTCCTTCAGAAATGATTTTCTCATTATGAAACATCTAATAACCCCCATTCAGAAAGGATGGTGGTACATTCCTACTCGCATGCTTAATCTGATATTCCACTAAAAGAGTTTTATTTTGGAGATTCCATGGTTATAAAAGGAGAACTGCTATAGAGGAAAGAGTTTGAATTCAAGTAAAACCAAAGAATTGAAGGAAAAGGAAAGAAAAAATTATCAGCAAGTATACACTCTGGGTACTTTATAAGTGTTTGTTTTTTTCTATGCCTAATTATCAATGTGTCTACAAATTATGATAATGACAAATATATAAATAATCAGAAATATGTATACATATAAATCTATTCATGACTTAACTAGATCTTTAATCTCAATTATATAAGTATTCCCTCTAATGGTACAGATTAGAGTTTATCTATGCCTTTGGGTCCTGTGGATCTCTTCTCTAGGTTCTGTCAAAAGTTTACAATGGAGGTTTACCCAATATATTGGGGGCCTTCTGACATGGTGAGGACACTAATAAAGGGCATGAGCTGTGTATAAATTAGCATCCACTCTTTCCACATGATTAGTCTATATCTTATTTTCAATTAACTTTCTTTTATCTTCTACTTAAGTGACTTGCCCAAGGTCACATAAGTTAGCTGGCACTAATATAAGCTGATGATCAATCGAGTTAAGTATAGAAAGATTCACCACTAAGATTTAGATACAGGTCAAAAAAATTGACTGTGCCAGTACAGAAGAGAGATAAAAGTACAAATTTTTCCTTGGTCCTATAGCTCCTTCCATTTCTTAATGACAAATACTCCAGAAGTTTAATCTGAACTCAGGTACACAGAGTACCAGAATTCATGACTACCTGTACCATTTCCCACTCCACTTGCAAAACACACATTAATTATATACTTATCCCTTAAGTGGTATAATATCCAAAGACTAAAAGGTCTTCTCTAGGTCACTGATTAGTTAACCAATGCCATCATCACTATTTTTTTCTTGATATGTGACCTCCATCCTCTTTTCATTATGCATGTTCTTGATGGGTTTCTTTCATGTAAATAATCAGTGGTAATACCCCATAATTACATGCATCTCCTCAATCCCCTCTGGTTTATCCATACATTTGATTGTTGCTAAATTGTAGTATTCCATGATTACTAGGCTGTGATATCACTGGGAGGGTAGTGAAATTTTTTTAAAAAAATGTGTTTTTATATCAGGGAAACACTTTGTAATCCCTAAAAACACTGCAGAAATCCTCAAATGTTTGCCAATATCACACGTTTCTCCCACTATTTGATTTTAACATCAGATCAGATAATTATCCATATTCATTGCTATCTGAGACAAGATACATAAACAAATACGCAATACACACAGGTGAAAAAAAAATCAGTGCCCATCCAGTTGCATGTGATCATTTGGATAACCTGAAAGTCTTATACTTGCTATGCAATTCTAGCCTTATATTTTTTGAATGGACATGGATTTCATCAAGAAGGTATTTTAGTACAATAGGACTTGTTGCAATCAGCACAATGTCATCCACAATCAGGATTACCTAAAGAAGTTCACTATCCATAGAGAATTCCTTTTCCATTTAGACTTTGCATAAGACATCCTCGATAACGCTGGTGAACAGAGTCACAAAACGTATAAATTGGAAGGGGATCCTGAGAACTCTAGCTCAATCTGTACCTGAATTTTAAGTATATCAGCAGTAAGTGATCATCCAGTCTCAGTATTAAACCACCTTTGAGATGGTACCTCTTATTTCCTAAGGCAATATATCATAAGTAAATATCTTCCTTGATATTAATGAACAAAGAACCACTGAAAAACTTGCTCACAAAGATGCATCTATCTAGGAATGTTTTATGATTTTGACATAAACATGGAAAAAACTTTGGTTGAAGAAAAACTTTAACTTAGCATTTTTCTCTGTCTAATGTTCTGACTGTATATACTGTTACTTATGTAGTAACTCCTAGTCTCTGGCTGTTAAGTTATATTATATTTATTTTCCCCTTTGTTTCATTTGCTACTTAGCATGTCCATCACTAAAATGTCCAACATTTTAATCTTAAATGCTATTAAATGATAAAGAGCTATGAGACTTCTGAGTAATCTATGTCCTCTGACCTCTTTCATTTTTGTATTAAAAAAAACAATTGAAATCAACCTAGTTTTCTCTGTCCTCCACTCCTCCTACTTTTATAAAGAAATAACTGATCATCAGAGTATATGCTGACTTAGTTGGGATGATTCTTTCAATTTCTTCATGGAATGACTCAAGTCCCTTTCTTATATATGACCCTGGAGTTGCAATTGCTTTCATGTTGATACCTTTATCAATGTTCATGATCGCTGAAAGATCAGGAAACAAAGCATCTCATGAAAGAATATTTACTGTGGCTTTTGGCTTCAGTAAAGAATCTAAATCTTTTATTCACCTCTTAAAGGGTTATCTTTCCATCAGATGAAACTGTTCTTTATCATCTGGCTTCGTTTATGATCTGACTGTGAACACTGATGTGGTTCAGTTCCTCCAGGGGTGTTTCAACTCACAGGTTACTAGACTATATGATAATGAAAGAATGATAGTAAGTTGAAGAAATATACAGCTTTGGGGTTGCCCATGTATACACTCAAATTCTTTCAGTTGTTGAAAACTTAATATTCCTGACTGCAAATGGAAATGTTATTTTCATATCTGTATAGACCTAGAAGAAATAAAGGAGTATGACTCACAAGCTCAGCTTTAGAAGATGTCAAAGACATCTATATTGAAATACAAAATGAAATTAACTGAATTAGTTAAGGCAATTTACAGGGCAAAGGTTAATTTCCATCATTTGCATGCAGGCCAAATAAGGTGTATTAAAAGTAGAGTCAATAGTAAAAAAGAAACAAGTAGAAAAAAAGTAAAAAAAAAAAAGAAAAAGATAGAAAACGTGATAGTACAAGAGTAAGAGCATTGCTCTAAAGTCTGAGGATATGGGTTCAAATAATGATTTTCATGCTTACCACCTGTGGGAAACTGGACAAATAAATGAACCTCTCTGGTCTCCCTTTCCTCATCTATAATATTAGTCAGTTGACCTAGATAACCTTTGAAGTCCCTTTCCATGTTCACATGGTGATATTGAACGCATATAATTTAGATGTTCTTAAATGGTTAAACTGAATGATATGGATGTTAACCCATTTCAGTGTAAAGGTAGGAACACTTTGGTCTAAAACCCATGGACAAGTGATTTGTTTGCTTTATTTTTTATAAGGTATGGATGGCTGGAGAAGAGAAGCCTAGCTCTCAAGCATCTATTTTATTCTAATATGAATGCAGTCAAAGATTTTATTCATAAATCCAATTAGATTGAAGTTTTATCTTCAGAGGAGGGATAAAAGAATGCTATTAATTTAAACATTTTTTACCTTTTCTATAACAGTTTGATAACATAATATTATTGAGTTCTTCAAAAGTTGGTGGTAAATTGAATACTCTTTTATACTATATACAATGTCACTGATTGATTCTCACCCCTCATCATTAAATGTTATCAGCAGGTAAAGCTAAAGCAACCTATATCTTTGTTCCTAGTAGAGGATTCCATACTAACACAGTGCCAAAACATATGCCAAGAAGATTTTATAATTTATCCAGGAAAAGGTCCTAAATTCAGCAAAACCATCTGCCATACAGTCCAAATAGCAGCAGTCTATGCTTTATCCATTTCATAGAAGCAAGTTATTATCTACTAACTGTTTTCCAAGCAGCCTCCTAATAGACTGAACTCCCATAAATTCTTCCATTGAGTTGATCAGCAGGGTGGGCTGTTTAGCAATTGGCAAAGTGCTAAGAGTATCAATAAGCTGACAACAAATGCTATAAATACATGCAAATAACTGGCATAAATGATCTTCTGGGATCCACACATGAAAGAGTCTATCTTGTGTTACTACTTTTTCCTCTCACCTGATATGTTAGCAAGAAATAACTAAATCATTTTCAAGTGAGATTTACAGAACGAACATACCTTAATGTGATTTGTTTGAAAGAATAATCAGTGCTATTTCCCATCCTTATATTAAATAACCCAAACTAATCAGATTTGACACTTTAAATCAATTTAGTATCATTCATATTCCTTTGTAGTAAGCTTGTTTTGTCCCTTAGATGAAAGCATGCTACAGTGCTTCTCAAATATGCTTTCTAATTAGACAAGAAAGGGTCAAGTTATTAGTTTGTGTTCAACTTCTGCTTTGCTAAGGGAATAAACATGAAATGATAAGAATTTTTTGTTTACTTATTTGTCAAGCAGAAATGGAGACAGAAGTGATGCTCACATCCAAAATTTATGTTGGAGAACAATTCAACCATGGAATACTGTAGAATAATTGTTTATAATAATTCCAAGGGTATTAAAAATAATGCCTGATTTCCATTGTTTGACCAATATTTTGTCATTTCATGATGGGACTAAAAGGTAGGGCAATTCTGAGGTCAAAAAAGGGAAAACTTTTCATTTTAGCAAGGTAAGTATCTATCACAACAAATGTTGTTCAGAATTTAAATGCATCTACCCATCAAGCTATTGGCAGGATGGAAGGGCTGCCAGGAAAAGACAGCATAACATGTGTCATTTAAATGAATTTGAAAAGTAGCTCCTTGCTGGTTTTAGGGGAATGTCTATTGGCATTGTTAAAAATAAAATAATGACAATCTGCATAATAATCTGTCAATCAATGCCAGTCGAGTAGTCCATGTCGTAAATGCATTGTTTGAACTATACCGTCTTGATAGATATGGATTTAATGATTATAATATTAAGTCAAGGAATATTAACCAAAAAGGCTGATTGAAGCTTTTGAACATAATTTTTATAGGTCTGGCATTTTCATTCCTCTTTTTCTTCTAAAGCACTGTTGGTTTTCCCAAGTGACAAATGTGTTTAAACTGTTGCTTCAAATGTCATTAAATTAAATACCAAATTGAAGTCACGGCTTGAACTGAACATCACTGGTAGTTGGCTCATTACAAGTTCTTCTGGATCAGCCCATCAAAGCAGAATAATTGGAAGATATATATGCTGGAACTTGAATTTTTTTCTTTGGGAGTACAGTTCAGAAGTAATCAATCAATCAATCAATCTAAACACATTTATTAAGTGCCTACTAAGTGTCAGGCACCTCCAATATCATATAAGGGGAGAACTCTCAAAGTGGAAAACTCTTTCATTGAAACAATTACTTATAGGTTCCTTGAGGACAAAGACTGTTTCATTTGTCTTTTTCCCCAGCACGTAACATAGTGTCTCACACATAGTAGGTAGCTTATAAATATTTTTTGGTTGATTTGAAGAGTTTTCTGCAGATAGTGAGAGATTGACTGTCTTGCACATGGTCACAGTTAATGTATTTCAAAGACAAGCTTTCTCTCTGTTCACTATAATACATTGGCTCTCAGAATTTTCAATAGTCTACTAAAAGAATAAGACAGTGACCAAATCCCTATTTCTATCTCAATATCATAAAACTGAAACACCAAGGGGAAAATAGTAAGATAGAATTTGATCTGACTGGGCAAATAATACCCAGTCATAACAATTACTTTTAAATTATGTGCCCTTTTAAGTAATTTAGTAGCAAATGAGTGATATTTCAAAGAAATTGAAATTATACTCAGATACTTGTGCTTCCCACCTTTAAAACTATACTTGGCATGTATTTGATCTGCATCCTTCATAATGAATTAGAAAGATTGGCACCTTTCCCATATTACTTCCAAAGGCATAACAAAACTCTCAAAAGTCTTTATATCAAACAAATGCTTCCTATTGGTTCACTGTTATATCCATTCTACTCACCTCATGCCAGAGACAATTTGACATTTGCATTACAATATTTTAAAGCATATTTGGAATGTTCCTTAACGACCCTACAAAACTGAACAGAGCCCATTCGGCCATTTACAAGTAATTACATTTTCTGCAAATGTGCAGGTTTTCATATGTGGGCCATTGTCATATGCAGTTTTCTGTCTATTCATGCCTTCCCAATATTTTTCTTCTACTGAGAGGAAAAAAAATTCTACTCAGTTGATTATAGCATAGGGCAAAGGATCTTTAGGAAGGTCAGTAAACTTCACTCTGTTCTACAGTCACAGCACCTTACACAATAAATGTTTAATAGATGCTTAATCAATGTTTTTTTGAATAGCATTATGGCAAGATTACCCCCTAACCCTAGCCCTTAGACTCTCTGTTAATAAAGCTCCCAGGTGGTAGGGAATCATGCCTCCTTTATGAGGCTCTCTCTATTTTCTCAAATTATAATGAAGTAGTCACACTAATTGATGTTCTCCATGTATTCTATCACCATCATCACCATTATGGTTGTTTTGTTAGCGTTACTACTATTAATTATCTCTCTTTAAAATAGCTTTCCTTTCTTGGAACTTACTGGCATTGTTCTATAATGACTCATTTGGTATGTTGTACTATAGCTATTTTGTATGCGTCATATCCTTCCTACTAGGCTGTAAACTCCACGTAGACAGGAAGTATATCTTACTGCACTTCTGCTAACTAGAACCTAGCTCACAACTACCTTCATATTTGTTGTTCATTTGATTGAGTTTCAGTCTCGTTCATGTCCAACTCTTTGTGACCCCATCTGGGGGGCTGTCTTGGCAAGGATACTAGAGTGGTTTGCCATTTCCTTCTCCAGCACATTTTACAGATGACAAAATGAGGCAAATGGTTAAATGACTTGCCCAGGGTGAAAGTTACTAAGTGTCTGAGGATGGATTTGAACTCAAATCCTCCTGACTTCAGAGCCAGTGCTCTGTCTACTCTGCCATCCATTTGCCCTGTTCTTCATAAAGTAGATTTCCAATAAAAAAATCTGCTGAATTGCACTGAACTATGTAAATACATTCCTTTACATAACACTTGCAGTACATGCTTTATAGAGTATAAGGCAGTCCTATTGACCCTAATCCCCTACGTGACCTCGGGAAATATTTCTTTTTTATGGATCTCAGTTTCCTCAACTGCAAAATAAGAATTTGGATTAGCTGGTCCCTGAGGTACTCTATAACTATGAATCTTTATTTTAAAACAATCCCTTCACTCAGCACCTTAATTGTTTCTTTAAGTTCAGTCTATTCTCAGTTATGCCTTTCCAACAATATCTATCCTCCACCAATTTATTTTTGACATAAGTGTTTGCATATTCATCTTCAAAAACTGTGTACTACAAGTAACACTCTGTAGTACTGCCTTATGCTGGGCAAGTAGAATTCTCTCTCACAGTAGAGAAAACTGGAGTGAAGCAGACAAGAGTTCAACTCTGGCCTGAGACCTTTGCAAGTTTTATCACCTTGGAAAAGTTACTTAACTTCTGTTTGTCCCAGTTTTTTCATTTGTCAAATGTGGATAATACTAACACTTATCTCCCAGGGTTGTGGACAAGATCAAATGAGAAAGCATTTGTAAAGCACCTGATGATGGTGATGATGATGGTGACGGTGACGATGACGGTGACGGTGACGGTGGTGGTGATGATGATGATGAAGATGATGGAACCCAGGCCCTCTGACTTCAGAGTAATTATTTTCCCCTTTTATCAAGTTTTGGTAGCCATGCAGCAGTTAATCATCAGAGAACAGATCTGAATTCAGACCCTGTGATTTTAGAGTCATTACTTTGTCCACTGTATCACAGTGGGGTGCGGAGGAGTGTGGATGTGTGAGTACAGTCGTTCTTTTATCTAAAGTCTGTATCTGAGTATAAGGCCCATAAGAGGTTCAAGAAGAATGTCAGTGAGGTCCCTTCCATTGATAAATCCTTTTGATTTTTTGGTAATTCCTTTTACACGACTGAGCTGTTTAGTTATAGATGATGTTTTGCTAGAATTGTCTGTGATGTCCCCCATCCCTGCAAACTACACAGCAAGATGACTAACGTATTTTTAAATGAATCCTAAATAAATTGAACAAAAAGACAACCTCTGAAGGATTATGATGTAACCTAAAAAGCTGTGAAACATGCAGGTGGCTTGTTTTAGAAAGTTAAGCAATTTAGCTCTGTGCTAATTTCTAGAAAGGAAATTGAGCTTCAGTGAAGCATGCATGTCCTCTTCTACATTATCCGCAGCAGTGCATGTAATTTGCACACATTTAATTAACTAATAAAACCCCAATCAGTAACATCAAGTTTGGAAATGTCATCACTGATGATATGCTACTCCATCAGGGTTTTGGTTTTCGGTGGTTGATTTTTTTTTCCTTTTTGTTAATTTAAAAAGTTTAACATTTAACCAAAACATGTCCAGCAGTACTTGAAAAAAACAGTTACTACTTGATATCAAGTAACTGCAAATCCATTTTAAAACATGTTAGAAATTAACTAGCATGTGATTGTTTAAAGGGAATACTTTGCCTAAGGGAAATAGTTTACCTATGCAGTGATGCAGAGTGCATGTAATTGTTACCCCTGTCTCCTGAATATCAGTTGATGACAGGTTTAGTGTAATTTTTGTTTATTTTGGATTATGCTTAAATTTCAATGATGTAGGAAACTCCAATGAGTTTTATCCTTTTACCAACTTGTATCTGCACTTGGTCTACAATTTATCTTAGAGAAATGTGCCAGGCAATGAAAGGGTGAATTACTTGCCCAGAGTCACAGTACCGTGATGTGTCAGAAAGAGGACCTGAACTCAGGTTTTCATGAACCTAAGGCCAGCTCTGTACTCACTCTTCTACCCTGTCTCTCAAAGCATCAGAACAGTATTCTACTAACATTATTCTACTAAAGTTTAAAAAAATATTGTTTAGGTAACATGAATATATGGATGGATTATTCAATCACATCTGTTAGTTCCTTTGAGAAGCAAAGGTGAAGCTTTTGTTGGTCACACAATGTTTCAAAAGCAAGACTTAACAGTTCTTCCTAAATTCAAGGCCAATTTTCTATCCATAGCACCATGCCAACATGGAAAAATTCCTACTCTGCATGAGTTTAATCTAAGAGGGAGACAGGTACTTATGTGATAGATAGACAGACAGACAGATAGAGATGGACAGATATCTTGTAGTTGTATTTGTAAAAATACAACTACAAGATAGATAAGGGAAGAAAGCACTGGCAATGGGGGGGATTACAAAAAGCTTTGTGTAGTAGTAGGTAGAGACTGAGCTGAGATTTGAAGGATGAGAGAAAAATTCTATGAGATTTAAGTGAGGCTGGGAGATTGAGGGCATTCTAGACAAGTTGTAATAACCGGTATTTAACTTTCAAAACCAAGCCACCTGCATATTTCAAAGCTTTAATGTTATATTATAGTCCCTAAGAGATTTTCCTTCTGTTCAATTTATTTAGAGTTCATTAAAAATTATACGAGATGGGATACTATGTGTGAGAAACAGAGGAAAAAAGAAAAGGTCAGTTTGACTGTATTACAAACTATGAGATGAGGAATGATGGACAGTAAGTTAAGAACGAAAGGATGGGGTCAGGGCTTTAAGAGCAAAAGTCTTCATATTTTAGCCTAGAGGGAATAGGGAGCCATTAGAATGAATTGAA
Organism: Potorous gilbertii; assembly: GCA_028658325.1. Taxonomy (NCBI): domain Eukaryota; kingdom Metazoa; phylum Chordata; class Mammalia; order Diprotodontia; family Potoroidae; genus Potorous; species Potorous gilbertii. Next base: position 428,239,353 of record CM053771.1, read on the forward strand.
TAATGCAGTGATATGTTATATACACTTTAAGTAAAAAATGTTTTCCTAGTCATGTATATGTGAAAATATACATCTATCTATTCCTATGGATGTAGACAGAAATATGCAGTCTTTTATTTTATTTTTTGGTGAGGCAAGTGAGAATAAGTGACTTGCCCAGAGTCACACTGCCAGGAAGTGTCAAGTGTCTGAGGGCAGATCCTCCTGAGTTCAGGGTCAATGCTCTATCTACTATGCCACCTAGATGCACCAGAAATACATAAATTGAAAGGAAGCGTGTCATGGTGACTCTGGACCTGAGTGACTATAGGAAAGTCATGTAATCTCTCAGTCCTCAAGGAAAGACTATATAAATGAGTATGTACATATATACGTACATGCATATAGGTATATATTTATGTATATATACAATACATGTACACATACATATATCCATACATATAAAGTCTCTTACTCTGATTACAAGCTCAATGAGTCACTGGGAAACTTAAAGATAAGAAATTAAGTGTTAAGGTTCCGAAGCAGTTCATCTGTTTTAGATGAAATATACCTAATCCATTAGATTTCCTACCCCCATCACACTACCTAATGGATAAAAAAAATTATGCCAAGTGTCACTTCACAACTATGTGCAGTCGTTATAATTAATCCTGAATAGCAGTTTTATAAGACAGTATTTCTTTCATGAAAATAGAAATGTTAAATTGACCATACTATTTTTTAAATGGTCATCTCATGCATCACCATGATTTTCTTACTCATAGCTACCCTAGCTGCATGGCATAAATTCCCATGAACTTTACTTACTGCTTTAATTTCTGTCACTGGTGATTAAACTAAAAGTCCCATCCCTGTCTATTGACAAATTTGTGAATGCAAAGTTTTTGAAAATAATATTTCAAAATACACAAAACCCACTCCCATCATAGTATATTTACAAAATGCCCCAGTGGTTAACGTTGTAAATGAAGATTCCATTTTTTTTGGCTTTGAATAACCTGATCTCCCTTCTGCTCTAATAATTTAAAATATACTTATAGACTGTGGTTAGTAGGCTACAGCATTTACATTTGCTAAATCATAATTTATGTTAAAAGTCATGGTGTGTTTAAAATTAAGAAGATGCTTACACTTATGATAAATATATTTTTATTTACTTATTAAATTAAACATAAATATTGATGCCTGTAGGAACTCTTAAAATGTTAAAAAAAAAAACCGGGAAAATATTTTCTGCTCCATAACAATTCATACTACTCATTGAAATTTCCACCAATGGGCTCCACATTCATCCACTCTAATAAAAGGAAATTTTTTATAGTCGATATATCACATTTCTGCTAGGTCCTGGGGTAGTCAAAAAGAAATATAAAGCAGGATCCTCATCTCCAAGAAGTCATTTGAAGGACATTCTAGAATAATCATCTACTGATCCTGTTGAGGTTATTATTAAAAATAATTTGATAACCATTTATTAAAAGCTCAATTCCTCCTTTCAACTTGGAACAAGTATGTTCCTGTGATCATGACATGGGTACCTCTCTTCCATCCCTTTCTGCCCTTTACCCCAGGCTGGATTTTCAGGTTTCCCCAAAGTACCCTGCATAGTGACTCTTGGGATCTCCCCTTTGTGCTCACATATGCAGTCACAGAGTTCCATGATCAAAGGAAACATGAAAAGAGTTCCTACAGAAAATCCAAACATTCTGTCCTCTCTAAGACCTGGGTCACCACTAAGAAATGACTTTTAGTGGCAGACTATTTGTGACAAAAGCTATTTACATTCACTGGCTAGGTGGCTCACTCAAGAACCTCTATTAAAGAATGAATTTAAACTTAAATTTTCAAAGTATAAAAAATTCTTTCCACAAAAACACTTGGAAAAATAAGGGGTTTTTTTCTTGTTTGTCCCTGTGAACGTTAGGATAAATTTGTTTGCAGATTCAGACATCTGTCCTGGGGGTAAAGAACCAGGCTAAACATGTTCGGTGTTTATCTAATACATTCTCAACAGCATTCTGTGGTGCAGGGCAGTGCCCCAGACACTGGGAAGTTACAAAGCAAATGCCTCAGAAATATGGAAAATAAGACACTAAACTGTTATACATGGGTAATTAAGGTCAGGGTCTAAGACTAATGCAGTGGTTGGACAGAATTTAGAGCTTTAATTTACAGATATCAGATTCAACCTCTTCATTTTACAGATGAGGAAACCAAAAGGCCAGAATGTTGCAGCACAGTTGAAATTCAATCTCAGGTCTTCTGACTTCAAATAGAGTACTCCTTTCATTAAATCATGCTTTGCTTCTTAAATATTACCAAATTTTCATTAAAGAGAAGAGATAAAATTAGTATAATGTAATGGATGGAGTAATGGTCTTGGATTCATAGTACTTGAGTTCAAATTAGATACTTTTCTTGACTCGGATTAACTTAACCTTAATGGACCTCAGTTACTTTACTATATAAATTAAGAGCATTAAATAATGAGATTGTAATCAATGGAAACAACTGAACAATGAAATAAAAACAAGTAAAATGAACTAGGAGGAAAAATTATGCAAAATTTTATATGAAACGGAAGCAGAGTTTGGGCATGATATTACAGGGGTATGATTGAATATCAACCTTAACAACAAAGATAGTGTGCTTAAATAAAAGACCCATTCAACAATCTCTGATGCAAAATGTGATATGAAATGTAATAATTAAAAATAAAGTGAATGCTCAAAATACTCCTCATCTACTATAGAACAGTACCTGGAAACTGATATGCATTGTATTTATTCCTCCACATCCTGTCTCAGTGAGACATTAGATCACAATGACATGAGTAGGTGACAATTTAAAATTCACACCTCCAACATCTATGTACTTCAGTAATATTTTTTTCATTTTGCAATAACACTTGAACATATAATTGCACCACTCAAATAACATGATCAATATTCCAATTACATGGTCATAGTGGTTTATACTTGAAAAAATACTTTCATATGTATCTATTCTCTTAAGCTCATAACAACTCTCTAACAATGCTAGGTCAAGCATTGTGAAATCTGTTTGGGGAAACAAAGAGTCAAAGAAGAAAAAAAATTGTTCAAAGCCATATAGATGGTGGTACAGGGAAATTATATCCTTAATGACAACTGGTAGTTTTATGATATGAGAATAAATTATCAACTGTATACATCTAAAAATATTTTTATCAATAGTCAAATGGAAATTACATTTTGTTGAAATTCTCCTTAATCGACGCCTATCATTTGCAAAAGTGATATGTTGGACTGTACTCCATCATAGTTATGATTCCAGGAACCTCAATGTCAAGAAATTCATCATGCATTCAGACGGCATCAACCTTGGTATTCACACTTTATCAACACTTTCAGGACCTTCTGACTTTCTGATTGGAAAGCTGAGTAAAGAGCTCCTCCCAAAACTTCAATTAAAAAGGGTTCCCAGGCAAGTTATCTCTTCATTACCCAGTCAGTCGCATACTTCTGGACTGGACTCCATCATGATTAATCCTCCTATCCAACTTTTAGCTTCCTTTCATGTGTTGAATTTCCCTCATTAGAGTGTGAGCTCCTTGAGGGCAGGGACTATCCAAATTTTTAGCATTTCTTTCTCCATCCCTTGGCAAAGAGCCTGGCACATAGTAACTCTTCAGTAAATGTTTAATGATTGACTGACTGATTGTGAATATAAAGATATCTAAGTAGACAGATGAGTGTCCCAGGGGCCAGAATGCTGAAACTGGAAAAGATTTGACTCAGAAAGGTCTGAGCTGAAATCTACCCTCAGACAACTACCATTTGTGTCACATTGGGCAAGTCATTTAACCTCCATTTGCCTCAGCTTCTTTAATCTGTAAAATGAAAAGAATGACAGCACCTAACTTGCAGGGCTGTGGTGAGGATAAAATAAGATAATATTTGGAAAGCACTTTGTAAGCCTTAAAGAGCTGTATAAATACTGGCCATAATTATAAGTAAAGAATATATAATCTAGTTATGAAACTAGATTGGTGGTTAGTAGATAAAGGTCTGTCAAGTACCATGTGCTAAACACTGTATTAATCTCTAGGCAGACAGAGACAAAAAATATGGTACTTGTCCTTAAGGAGGTGACATTCTGATGGGGAAAACAACATACACACAACTGTGTACATAAAAGATATACATAGCATGAATCAAGGTAAGTTCAGTGGAATTTCTATAGAGAACAGCATTAGGGAAGAGAAAGAATTGTGGAGAGGGGACAGGAAGGGAAAGTTATAAAGATAGGATTTGAACTGGGTCTTGAAGGAAACCAGGGAAATGAGAAAGGATTGAACTTCAGGCATGGAAGGGGGAGATCAGGGATACCCATGAAAAGACTGAGTAAGGAAAAGCAAAAAGACCAGGTGTTGTGGCGTTATTCTATACATTAAAGGAAGTCAAGTATTTTTTAAAAAGAGACAGGAAAGGTAGAAATATGTCAAGTTGTGAAGGGTTTCAAAAGCCAAACAGAGGATTTTATATTTGATTCTAGAGGTAACAGAAACAATCAGTTTATTAAATTAAGGAAGTATATAATAAGGTCACAAATATGCCATAAGCTTACTTTGGATGTATGAGTAGAAGTTCGTAGATACTTGAGGCAGGTAGACCAACAAGAAGTCTTTTCCAATGGTTTAAGTATAAGGTGATGATGACAGAAAAGGAAGTCTGTATGAGAGATATTGTGAAGGTAGAAATGATAAGACTTGGCAACAGATTGGATGCATGGAGTGAGAAAGAAAGGAGCTGAGGATGAGTTCAAGGATTCCTGAAAGCATTGTGGCACCCAGAAAAGTAATAGGGACATCTGGAAGAGGTGAAGATTTGAGGAAAAGGACATGTGTTTTATTTTGGACATGTTGAGCATAAGTTGTCCACAGGATGTGCAGTGTAAGATGTCCAATATGCAGCTGGAAATGGGATACTGGAAGTCAGGAGAGACATTTGGGCTGGATAAATAGTTCTGAAAATCATTTATATAAAGATGATATAGAAAGAGAAAAAATTGACAAAGAGTTTGACCACAAAAGATGTGAGAACAAGTATGGGAAATACATCCTCCAAATTCTATCCTTCTTTGAAAGAACATAGAATAAGATACAGGATACTATTGTGAGAGTTAACATCTATATTAGCTGACTGAGAAATCAAATCCCCAGACAGTCCTATCTTATTCCACTTCTGACTGCCTTTCGAAGGCAACAAATTTCACCCATATTCTATCCTGAATGAAATTCATTCACTTGTCACTTCAGATTAAATTATATTTATCATCTTTATTTCCAAATGCCCAATAAGGGACAACTATAGGTAAGACTTTTTGAATTCTCAAAGAGGGAAAAAAAGGAAAAACTTCGATAGATTGCAATAGAAAAGATTTGGGGAAATGATGAGAATATCATAATCACTCCCCAACAACTATAACCGGAACTATGATGATCAATTATAATATTATACATGTACATATTTTTTAAATAATGTAACTTATTTGCCTGGAGAAAACTTATCAAAAATGTAATTTGCGTGCTGAGTTCTAACATTAAACAAATTAATGCTTGACAGAATTTGTCTTTCCTTTCATTTTATAAAAATAATAAGATCTTTTTATATGACTGATCTGGTTGTAGATAAAGCAATAAAGATAATTATTTTACAATATTGCTCCAAGTAATTAAAAAATAGTGACCCCAGAGGGCACATTAAATACTGTTACACATTTTCAAAGAGCCACAAAGAGAAAAAATGGAAATGAAAAACAATGTTCTTCATCAATGCTGCATTTCTTTTGTTTTATAAGCTAAAAAAAGAATAAAGCTGGACTGAATAACTCAAGATCAGAGTGCCTAATTATTACATTACTTTTAAATTTAAAATTAAGATATTTTAAAATATCTTGATATCTTTACAAACACTTGGAATTCCTACTTGCTAAGTTTGCAGAATTTCAGTACACAATGGAGGCGATTCATTCAGTTTTGAGGAGACAGATGACCTGCCTTGATTTTACTGCCTTTCCATGGTATCTAAGAGAAGGACTGAGTTAGGGAAAAGAAACAAACATTGCAAGAAGGAAACATAGAGGGGAATGAAAGAAAGGAAACAGAAATGGGAACTTGATTTCTTTTTTTTAAAATCTACCAATTTTCTAACTATTTCAGTGAAATCACTGCTTAGAAATCAGCTTCCTAAATTTATCAATTTCTCCTGATGCTACTTCCCTGCACAGCCCAGTGACCTCGGGTCTCATGTACAATTCCTCTTCTGTGAACTCAGTTCTATGTAATCATCAGATACACATTTTATCCTTGCACCTGTATCCATCCACCAACAAGTCAATTCTGTGTACTGGTCTCAACACGATTACGTTATTGACATTTCTCGGCTGAAAGGCTCTTGCAAATACCATCCAATTTTCCAGCTCTTTCTGAAAAGATCAAAAGATACACCTTGCATAGTAGACAGGAATTTACACTGATGGGTGTCTTTTGTCTTGAATACCAATGCAGTTTGCTATGTTTGCCTAGAGATAACGGGGCAAAGTCTGTATGATAACTAACTGCAGTCAGTCAACTAAAGCTGACTTTTACTGGAGATAAAATATGCCTGTTCTTGTGAATACTTTTTCTGCTTGAACAACCTTGAGGCAGAGATCTTCAAGGCTTCCTAATTAGGGAGGTTGGCAATGAAATGAGAAACCTTGCCCTTAGAAATAAAAGATGTCATGACCGAGAAGGGGGAAAAGAGCCTACTTCTCTTGAACACTGGAAATATTTATGGATTGGTTTGATGTTATAGACTAAAAACCTGAATGTGTTTTCATCATGAGTCATTCCACAATGTCTGATAAAGGAAAAAAGACTTCACCTGTCTTTCTGTTGAAGGCTAATCAAGGGGAATGGTATTTTCCTTTATTACTAATCTAAGGTTTCATTTAACCATCTTTTAGACTCTTTATGCAAACTATACCTAAAAATGTTGATTTGACTTCACTCATAGATTTTGAAGGGATCCTCAACAAGGAATGTGGATAACCTGGCCCTAAGACCCCCTTCTCTAAGACATGATCTTCAGGGTTTATCCTCTTTTGCTCCTATAACCCAAGACATACACACTCCTCAAACTCTACACAAACAAATACAGCTCCTTGGGATTATCTTCCTTTTCCTCATCTCCACCCCCTCTCCCTTAACACATAAATACTCTTGAATAGCTGGTAAGGTCAAGTACCTTATTCCTCACCCCACAAATCAGACTAACAAAGCCTTTATTCTACAACCAGCGATATTAGAACAACTGTTAGTGTGTTGGGTTTTTTTTGTTATTGTTTTTGTTTTCCATTTTAAAATGGAAAATTTTATATTTTGTTGCCCATAAAAATTGTACTTCTTGTGGTTTTAATGTAAATTTTTAAGCTGACAGCTATCATGCAAAGTCTAACTTCACTCCAACACACACAGACACACACATGCACACACACACACACACTATACTATACACACCACAAGAATTTGTACATCCTAAGAAGACTGAACATAAGTCCATATTTAATACTCCCTGAATTTCTATCACCAGAATTCCAAATGTCCTCTGATTTCCAGATGTCAACTTGTAAATATTACGGCAAACTATCAAATGTACCAAGCCTTGTAATTGTCCTTGAAACTGGGCATAGAGTAAACTGTTATTAGGTCTGTTATAGGCAATAATATATACTTTCTAAAAAGTTTTGCAAAGCACTTAATACATTATCTCATTTGACCATCACTATAACCCTGTGAGGTAGGTGCTACTGTCATCTCCATTTTATAAATGGGAAATAGAGGCTGACAGAGGTAAGAGACTTGACGAAGGTCACACAGCTATTAAGTTTCTGAGGAAAGATTTGAACTCAAGTTAGGGCTCTGTATATCTGCCTCTTGACATAGCCTTTCATAGTAAATTAATTATTTAATTTGATCCCTGAAAACAATATAAGTTCTATAATTTTTTTATATCATCCCTCAGGAACTATATCCTCCTTGATAAAAGCTGCCATTTAGCTAATGCTCTTTTACTTTGTAGAGATGTCCATTCATTTTATGAAAGACAAGACAGTAATTGCAGGAAATAAAATAGCCTAGTAGTAATCAACAAAATTACAAAGAGGGAACAATAAGGGGAGGGGATATTACAGAAAATATGAAATAATTTCATCTGAATTATTTCAAGGGGGCAAATTCTAGCATATTATTGTACTTGACTAAGCAATCTTGTAAGGAAGCCATTAAGCTAAAGCCTGACACACTATAATATATGGCATATGTCTAGTTGTCTAGAAAACCAAAAGTAAAGCATCAACCACTAACACACTACTGTTTCTTCAAAGGACAACACAATATGTCATCTTACATGGATTTGGAGTGTTCTGGTTAATTACTTTACTTGACAGCTAACATAGAAGGCAGTATAAACATTTCCTAGGCAGTTACATAAGGTTATTTCTGCAGGGGCAGAGAAACTATTGTCTTTGCATTCTTGGCCTCTTGCAAATAGTAAGTACTTAATAAATGCTTATTGAATAAATGACTAATTTTCAAAGAAATGGACTATAGAACAGAATCACCCCCAACTTGCCAACCAAATTGATCGAAATATATATTTCATGTGTATATATGCATGTCCGTATGTATGTGTGTACATACAAGGTAGCTAGGTGGTACAGTGGATAGAATGCCAGGCCTGGAGTCAGAAAGAACAATCCTCTTGTGTTCAAGTCTGGCTTCAGATACTTATTACTGTGTGACCCTGGGCAAGTCACTTAACCCTGCTTGCTTTAGTTTCCTCATCTTTCAGATGAGTTAGAAAAAGAAATGGCAAAGCACTCTAATATCTTTGCCAAGAAAACCTCCAATGCGGTCCAAAGAATAGGACCCAAGTGAAATGACTGAATAACAAATATATGTGTAAACACATGTATTGTGTTATCTACCTATAATACATATGAAATGGTGCTAGATTGGTGATTTCCTTGGTTCAGGGAACACCCAAGAAGGAAAAGTTCTCTAACTCTTTTCTTTTCTACCACAGAAGAGCAGTACCTGTGTAATTTATGGTTTTAGTGAGTAGCCTGGGACACTGGGAGGTATTTAATGACTTTCACTCCCTTATTTTTGAAACTCATGGAAACTGGGCACTTTAACTTTTTTTTTAGTTTAGTTTTAGTTTTAGTTTTTTTAGTTTAGTTTTTCAGTTTTTTTAGTTTAGTTTTTTAGTTTTTTTAGTTTAGTTTTTAGTTTAGTTTACTTTTTTAGTTTAGTTTAGTTTAGTTAGTGAACTTTAAAGTTCACTAACAACGTCCTACTCTTCTCAGTAGTCCTTAAACTGTCCCTTTCCTTCTTCCTCGCACAACTTCTATCAAGCATCACTACCTTTCTCTCTATGTCTCATATTGAAGGCCAATCAAAGGTCAGACAGTGGAAAAGGGATTCGTTAAAGATGAAATTGCTAATAGTGGCTTCACCTTAAGTCCTCACTATTTATTGCCCCTGCTCTCCATACTTCAACACTGATTCCTTCCACAAATATCCTCAGACCCTAATCTGAATCTTCCCATCTTTCCCCACAAATCTCTGCCCTAAAATGACTACTCGTTTTTTCTTCTTGTAACTGATTTTCTGAGTCAAAAGGCACAATGTGTGTGTACATATAGAAATATATGCAAATATGTGTACAGAACTGTATTGTATCTACATATATACATATATAAATACACTTGTTTCCATGTTAACATATTTGTGGGTTTGTGTATGTGTGTGTATGTGTGTGCGTGTGCGTGTGTGAAAGCTTCAAGAAGTTTCATACTTGACCTGAGGGAAGAATACACAAAATGCCGTTGCTCTTGACCTCAAGAAAGGGATTTGTGAAAAGGGGAACACAGAAGCCAGATTAGGCAGAGAAAATAAGGAAAAAAAGGTGAATATTTTAGAGGAGTAATTTCTGAAAAACCAAGAGATACCATGAGCTGTGATTCAGAGTAGCTACTGAAAAAGAAGCCATAAGGCAAAATTGATCTCATGCTGTGACAAGGCATCTAGCTAGAGAAATAGTACCAGTAATCTAAAGGTTGAGTTAGGGTTGATCCTCTGACTCATTTCACCTTCTAGCAAAGCTCCTAGTCCCTCTGTGGTTATTTAGTCAGAGTATCCAGGTGCACAAGCTTATTTGTTCCTTATTTTTATATTAAATTTTATTTCCTTACCATGAAACTGGATTGGCCAATAGAATTTCAAAGCTATTTGCTCTTTGTTATTTAATGTTCATGAATCTAAAAAGAGAGAAGGGCCAGAAATTTTTCCCTGATACAGAGTGATAAAGTATTTAGCCCAGAAAGGTAGATCTGGGATAGAACCATTAAAAAATGCAGAGTACCTGTATATTACAATGTTAGAAGCCAGTGAAAGAATCCTAAACCACAGATACCCCTAGTTAAAAACAACAGACACTGGTAATAACTCATGGCTCTAAGAAGAAAAGTAAGTGTCTTGTTCACCAGACTCAGCTGTTGGAACATTTCTTAAAATGTAAATAGTTTCATTTGATCAGTCAATCAGCCAATATTTATTAAGTATCTACTTAGTGTCAAGCACTGTGCTAAGGGCTGATGATACAAAGAGGCAAAAAACAGTCTCTGCCCAAAAGGAACTTACAATCTAATTGCATTTATTTTGTATATAAATAACTCATTATAGCATATTTCTTGCCTTTTTTTTATAACCTGAGCCAAAAAATTAGACGAAAGGGCAGATAGGAAGGAATTTCTTAATGCATTGCCTATTACCCAATATTATCAATAAAAGCCTATAAAAGGTCATGTGCTGATAGAAAAAAAGGAAGTTATGCTACTATTTTGTTCAACCTTGAGCCAGGGAAGGAGAGGAAACATGGTCTAAAAAAAAATGGTGGCTGAGAAGTAAATAAGTGCCAAAAGAGAAAGGTGGACTGGTGAAGCAGTCAAGAATGAAGATTCATAGATGCATCTCAAGTGGCTTAATAACATTAGAAGGGCTGCCTCCTTCCGTTCCTTAATCCTGACATCACTCCTAGAATTGCCTTCCTCTGACTTTCTGCACTCACTTCCTATGCTGGCCTCCCTTATCACTACCCATCATCCTCTTCCAGCTCTGATTTCATTCTGGATCCTTTGGACCTCCTTCCACTAAAAGTTTGGGGTCCTTTTTTCTATCACCCAGTTGATATGGAAGAAAAGTAAAGAAAGGGATTATATGAAGTAGAATAATAAAATATTGCATCACTGTGTTTTACTTCTGGATATGTTAATAATCGAAATTATTATTGCTTTTCAGTTGTTTTCTTGGCAAAGATACTAATGTGGTGCCCCATCTCTTTTCCAGCTCATTTTATAGGTAAGGAAATTGAAGTAAACGGGAATTAAGTGACTTGCCAAGGGTCACACTGCTATTATGTATCAGAGACTAGATTTGAACTCAGGAAGATGAGTCTTTCTGACTTCAGGCCCAGACTCTATCCACTATTCACCAAGCTGACCTACAAAAGCATCACTATGTTTCACTTGTGGATACACTGATTGTTCAAATTAAGAGAGCTTTCAAGACACATCTTGCAGTTTTCCAATTCTGTAAAATTGTTTTATATGCATTTACATATATTTATATCTCATTGTTCTATAGAAGAAAGTGGTGTGTTACTTTCTGTGAAATCCATTAACCTCAAAACTTATTTTTCTTAAATAGCAGCTTTTTGTGATACAGACCCACTTTGATCTAATACATTGCACTTTTTATTTAATCATTTTTTCCTAATTTGAGAACTGTCTTACTGAAGGCTAAAAGCACAATTGCCAAATTCAATTTACTCCACAAAAATAGAATGTGTAGAAAGTCAGTTAATGATGTCTAGTAATCACTAAACGAAAAAATACTTTTATACACATAGCACTAGGCAGAATGGCTTACACATAGTAGGAACTCACTAAATATTTATTTAATTAAATTAAGATACATTAAATTAAGGTTCTGTTTCCTCTGTAATACTCCTGACAATATAAAATGGAATTATGCAGGAATGATATGAATTGCTAAAGGCTTTTTATGACTATTTTCTAAAATAAAATTCAAGTACTATAATTTAAATAGAATTTCAAATTATTCCTACTGCAACATCATTAAAAATAATTTTTAATTTTACAGTATTATTTAAGAGCATCAAAGTTATCATTGAGCAAGGAGGTTCTGATTCATTTATTAATTTCTTCCATTAATAGGATGAGAAGGTATTTGTTTATTCTAAGAAAGGAATCATATACTCCAGTCATTCACCACATATGTAACTTTTCAGTGCTTCTGAGAACAGCAAGCTTTAATCCTGACCCTCAAAGAGAAGGAACAGTTCAAAAAAGAGTATTTCTGTGGCTTCATTAGAAGCACTAAAATCTATGGCCTCAAAAGAGATGGAAGCCTTGATTTTTATACTGAAAATATATTTAAATGAGTTATTTCTAAACTTGAAAATAGCACATACTGGGTCTTATGAATGCTACAGTTCTTTTCAACAGCAAATCTGTGATCACATTATGTACATATAGACACCAAGCTCTATATAGTTTCAGAAGTGGGTCTACAAGGTTAATTAAGGAATAAATTTATAATAATTTTGTTGGAAACATACTATATTTTAATTGTCGGAAAACACTAGAAAGGAAATCATTTGCATTTGAAGTCATTATTTCCTTGGGAGTTGGAAGATCTCAACTGCAATGTTGGCTCCCGTCCTGCCTTCTAGTGACTAGTCACAATGTGGGGAATTCCTCACCCTGGGCTTTAGTTTCCTCCTTCATAAAATGAAGATCTTGACTACATGATTGAGGCATTGGATAGAAAACAAGAGCTAGAAGATATTTTTGTTGAGAATTTTTACTTAGATTGTTAGTATATCCAAAGCATAATAGGGCAGTCCCATATTGCATTTAAGAGAGTACAGTTTTAAAAGTACTGAGGCCTCACTAACTCCAAAATTTTAAGATGATGATGATGAGCAAGTCATGTCTCTTCTGTGGATTCAGTTTCTTTATGTATAAATGCTAGAGTACAGGTCCTTCCAAGAGCAAATGTTCTATTTCAGTTCTAATATAATTTCATAATTTAAAATGACTACATTCTCAAATATTTTCCCCATGCAAAGTACAGGTTAGGCATGGGATGTATATGCCCATGTGTGTGAGTATATATGTATACACGCATGTATGTCTATAAATATGTAGATACATATATTATATACACACATACATATATAAATTCAACAACTGGATGATGAATACACATATACAAAAATCCTTTGAGATTAGATGTTTGTTAATTACTTTTTTTAAGTATTTGGGAACATGAATAGAGCATGATTTTAAAGGTTCTTCCCCAACAAATTCCTCTCATTCATCTTGACATTATATAATGGTATCTAAGAGATCTGCAGTTGAACTAGTTGGTTGAACTGGAATACTTCTCAAGTAACTAGGAATGCCCTTGGGTCATTCTATATGAGCTATGTGTTCTGGTTCATTGTTATGTGCAGTCATTGATATGTAACTGACATGACATGTAATTGACATGCAATCATTGGCTCCTGGTTTGTCCTTTGGTACCAATGATCAGAATAGGTGGTGGTGGAGGTGAGAGGATGGCTGTATCAAAGAGGACTACTGGCTGAGGTAAGAAGAGACACCATAGTTGATGTTGCTAGGAGGAGAGGGGACTGGAAATTCAAAAAAAGACTGCATTCCAAAACATATAGAACCTAACAACAACAGAAACTATTCTCCTTATAGAATCTATGGAGCAGTTTACTCTTCTTGGATTCATTATGTCTTATTTAACAAAACCTCTCCATATCAACAACTGAGAAACCAATCAGCCTGATAGGTTTAGCAAAGGGTTAGATCATATTTCTTAGCACATGTGAAACACAGCACAGTTCTGGCACACAGTAGATGCTTAATAAATGTTTATTGATTGATGCTTTATCAGAAAGGGGCCAAGCATAAACATAGCTTCATATAATTGGAATCATTCCAATCCAATCCCACCCCACCCACCACCACAGCTGCAACTGCAGAGATAATTTTATTCAATAATCCTCTGCTTGTCAATCTTATTCAGGGTATAAAATAGGGGCTGTCATGAAGAACCTTGTACATGGCTCACATAAAAGTGGGATTAGCTATAGGTAGTCAGGACCTCCAGATATCCCTATTTACACCTGAAATAATGTTGATTGCCTTAAGCCTTCCTCAGAATATGAAAGTCTCTGCTCTGAGATCCATGACCATTCAAAAGAGATTAGCCTAACAATATACACAGGAAAAATCGAATGGATAAGCTGAGCTCATTGCTCAGACTTGGGATGGATTCAAATGATATGGTACCTGTAAAGAGGTTTTGCAAGCTATAAAGTATTATATAAATATAAGCTATTATTACGATAAGTATTAATAGTTATAGAATTAGTGATACACTGAAATTGTATTTTTTAACATGAAAAAATGTTTCCCCACAGAAATTTTATAATGCAACACAACTGTACCAACTAGGATTTATTAAGCATCTATTATTTTTCTGGTGCTATGCCAGGATTGGCAGGCACATATATGGAGAATGAAACAATCCTCACTGTCAAGGTGTTTGTTTATACTCTAAATAATAACTCACATTTCTAGCTAGGTCCTGATTAGTGCAAATAATGAATCTCCTGAAGTGGTCACATTTTTCTAATTTGCAATGCATATTTCCACTGGGTTAGAACTAATTGCCTTATTTTATATAATTCTACTTCTTAATCTGAATACATGGAATCTCTATTTATTAGTCTCACTAATTAAGGCCTAGCTGCATTACCACTTCATAATTTGCAAAGCATTTTCTAATGCATCATAATTCACCATTCAAACTTACTTTGTCCTATAATAAATTATAGATTTCAAAATATGGTGGCATTGCTTTAGTCAACTGCATCTATATTGATGAAGGGGATCACTAAGGTAAGTGTAAGAATATTTTTATTTGTCTTCAAAAATGTTTCCTACATTTGCAAAAATTTGTTTGAAAATGGTGGATTTCACTTTCTCCATTTTACTTTGAAATTAATAGATGAGATAAGTAAAAAATAAATTAAAAATAAGTAAAACATTTGGGGTCAAATAATTTTGAAATACTCAGTTCTTGAAGACAGGGACACTGAGGTATATGGCATTATCTTCAACAAAAAGACCATACCACTACTTAAAAGATAAACAATTTGATTGGATAGTCAGGAATAACATTTTGACTCATTTCAACCTGAGATATATCTTTGAAGTTTCTTTAATTTCCTCATTAGTTTTCTTTAAGGTAAATTATTTTTGTGGTGTTTCTTCTAATAATTATTACCCAAACCTCTAATATTTTGAATATACATTCCAAATTCTATCTAAATTCTCCTCTTATTTGATCATATTAGTAAAGTGGACCAAACTACAAAGTACTCTTAATAAAGCTATGTTAAATTGAGAGCAAGTTTTGATATTGTGTAAAAAAATTGTCCCCAAAGTTTGTAAGTCAATTAAACATTTCACTTGGAATTAAAGTGAACCAATAACCTAATTCTACAACTGTGAATCAAAATGAATCACCACATTTTTCTAAAAGTGTACTTAAGAATTTAATAAAAATATTCTATAATGTCACTGCTATTGACATTTGAATTATTTTCTGTTCCTAGGCAACATGAATCAATTATGGCGGACATAAGAAAACTTGTGTTCTAGCTCAATAGATGATTGATGGCAAATTTACTGCTTAGAGATGTGGATGGCATTTACTCTTTCAGCATCCACACAAAAATACAAGTTTTACTCCATATATTCCTATGTCCTTATGACTCCCTTTCATTGCATAAAAGAAGTCCAATTAAGAACCCAAAACCTTTTCTCTTCTTTGCCAAAACTTTATTAAATAATGAGTTAGAAAGTGTGGGAGGGGAAGCATCTCAGTATAATAATCTGACAGACTGAAAAGGAATTCCAAATCATTTCCAAATCTAA
The DNA here is from genome assembly GCA_028658325.1 of Potorous gilbertii. Taxonomy (NCBI): domain Eukaryota; kingdom Metazoa; phylum Chordata; class Mammalia; order Diprotodontia; family Potoroidae; genus Potorous; species Potorous gilbertii. The sequence goes on from CM053771.1 coordinate 428,255,484, forward strand.
AAAGTTTGTTTCACTTAACAAACCATAAAACGCTATGCTAATCCATATGTACTTAGTAAATAACAAATAAATATTTTATTAGTATCATCCTGAATATCTTTGGAACTTTTCTTACTTAACATTTAACTGATCAACAAAAATGCTCTGTTTCACCAGATTTGCAGATAATAGGTTGTGTTTGAATCAGTTTGCATGGTTAATTAGGCATATACTGAGCTTATGTGAATATATTTACCATAGACCACTAGTTTCTGGGGTATTCCACATTTTTATAGGCAACACTCAGTGCAAGAACCAAAAGACATACCAGATTGCTTAATGAGCAGTGCTCTTAGAGCTTGTGAACAAAGCAAAATCAATTTTTCTCTGACTAATTATCACCGGAAACAGGGGAGATTCTTGAAAATTTCCTCCATATCATGTTTTTCAATGGAACAGCAAGCAACTTTTGGGAATTAAAACTAAGTAAGAATGCCTCATTTCTCTGGGAGGCCACAAAGATCAGTTTATTCTTGTCATTCTGACAGTTTCAGGGCCTGGCCATGTTGCCAACTACCAAATAATTACAAAAGTAAGCTCCTTGACACTTATTTCATTGCCCTTCTGATCTGAGACCCTTATGCCAAGGATAGATTCACATGAGAAACATAAGGTCTGATACCTTTGAGTGATTCTGAAGGTTTACAAATGAGCATCATTGGGCATTACTGATGCAAAGGAACTGTTGGCAGGAAATACTATTGCCCAATTAGAACTAAACTTTGGGAAAGAAATTGAACAGGAAGATATTTAAGCAGAATGTTATTTCAGACATGAAATGGTGACATGAGTGACCCCTATATTCTCTGCAGAGTAAAAAGATTTTTGTCCCTGCTTCTGTGTGTGACTCTTCTCATTTATACTATGGCTAAAAAGGGGTGAATTAAGAAAGGAGAAGAGCAAATCCGGAAGAATAAGATGACAGCTCCTATTCATTCCATTTGGATGGGCTTTCTATGGCTGCTGGAGGAAGGGGGAGGATAGGAAGGTCACTATGATAAAATGATTTACCAAGCTCAGAACTCATCAGCATTCTTTTTTTTTTGGTTCAGCCAAAAGTATCACAGAAAGAAAACAGTTTATCTCAAGCTTTTTAATTATGAATGGGTAGAAAGGAGTTTGTGTTTGCTTATTTGTTTGTTTAAATATTTCAGCATCTCCTGAGGACACCAGAAAGCTTATGACTAGGTATTTTTTTTTGAAAAAAGAATGCCACTGATTTTATATTTGTGTTAAGTTTGATGAGGATTGGGTTGAATTTAATTATCTGCTGTTTGTGAAAAATATTTAAATTCAATTATTAGTGTAAAATGAGGCACTTTAGAAAGCAAACTTTTAAGTGTTGCTTAAACCAGAGTACTAATTGCAAGTTATTTTTACCCAGGTTTTGGTCAGAGAGTGAAATGTTTTAGAATGATAATTCTAATTAGGGGAACATGTGTGTTTTTAGCCAATCCTTGGCAATAGCATTGCTGCTTGGAGAACTCAGCATGAAGGACTTGAAACGATTCTAAAATGGTCCAGTCATAAGAGGTATCCTATAACTTGGGTTCCAAATACAGTTCTGCTGCTTACAACCTGTGTAATCTTAAGCAAGTCACATTTGGACTTTCTCATTTCTAAAACAAGATTAGAATAGATGGTCTCCAAAATTCCTAGTAACATGAACTCTATAGGAACACATTGCTGGTTATGAATTATTGACCATATGTACTTTAAAGAAATAAAATGCCATTTCTTTAAAACATAAGTCTATATAATTCAGACCTTTCACTCCTCATGATTACTTAACTGGCAATTTTGTTCTGTTTTTCCTATATTGTCAATCAACTTGCCCTGGGAATGAGGAAGGGAAGGGGTAAAAGATCAAATGTATATTCCCAATAATAGGTATCACCAAGCATTTAGAAGCTCTCAGTGAAATTGTCAAAAATTGGAGTCCTGTCAGAAAGTAAATCAATTTCAACTCTTATTATCATTTACAACAACAATAGCATTTATATCATGTCTCAAGGTTTGCAAATGTTGTCTCATTTGCACATGATCTCATTTATCCTCACAACTCCAATAGCACTCTAGGTGCTATTGGCATTCTCATTTTATTGATGAGGAAACAGATGTTAAAGACTTGCCCAGGGTAAGTGTCTGAGGTATGATCTGAACTTAAGTCTAACCGAGTCCATGTCCACTATCTGTTGCCTCATCTAAATGCCCAAGTCCTCTCAAAGAGGTGGAGTTTTTTTTTTCTTTTTGTACTTTGTTTTATTTTATTTTGTGGCAACTAGCATAAATCAAGAAACTCTATGGACAAGATTACTGGAGATCATACCCATCCAGAGGTTCTCCATACTAAAGCTACTCACACCAGAATCTTCTTGGTACATATGCATTCAACATTGGAATAACATCTGAGCATGTAAGTAGGAGGTGGTGTTATCTAAAATACATTAGATAACAAATGAGTTGGAGATGGAACAGAAGACAGCTGCAATGAGTTTCTCAAGCCATCAAGTGTGGGTATGACTGTATCACTGAATACAGAAGGAAGATGAATGACAGACAGAGGTAAATTAGTTAAACTTCATGCTTATTTCAATTCAACCCCCCAAAAATCATTCTCTTACAATATGGAAGGCATGAAGATATTTTTTTTAAATGAAAGGCTAGTTAGATCCTACTCTCAAAGAGCTAACAGTTTACAACTCCTTGAATCTTTTCTAGCCCCTACCCTTAATCTATTTTGAGACGGCTTTCCATTTTTTCCATTTTTTTTTCAAATTTTGCTCTTCACAATCTCTACTTCCCCCCTCTCCAATTCATATACTCATACTAAGTATTAAGTCCTCCATCCCCATTTTAACCTCATTCCCTATTGGCATCAAGTCAGAGATGATAACATTCCCACTCACACTAACTTCCCTAGAGACGCTGTCCCTTGTCAACCTGGGCTACCCTGCCCTTCACTCCAAGGTACCAGTTCCCATGGTAGTGCAGGATAGGGTAAGTGGAATGTCGGAGAGACTGAAAGAGCAATAAATTGTCCTCTTGGTTTCACTGTGGTAAGTTCACACAAAGAAAAGGAAGTTGGTGAAGTGCCTAGAACTCAGTTTATGGGAAACTTAACTGGTAAAAGAAATCCTCTTCTTCTCCCTTTTGAGATAATAAAGCTAGAACAGGAAGGGACCTTGTCAGTTATCTAGCCAAAATCCCTCATTTTACAGATGAGGAAACTCAAGTAAAGGGGCTGGGCAATTTGTCCAAAGTCACATTAGTAGTAAAGGTAAGAAAAGAGAACCCAGATCCCAAAATACCAAATCCAGAAATCTTTCCACTCTGTCTTGTTGTCTACCATAAGATTAAAGGCTTCGTGCTAAAATAATGTCTTTCAAACTTTCATTGTTGCATTGACTCATCTTGATGATTCATATCTTCTCTTAAAAATAAAATTTAAATGGAATATAAGTTTAAGTTGCTGTGTGATATCACAAGAAAAAATTAAGCTAAAGTAACTTTATTAGAGGATCTGATGACCAGAAAAATGAATTATTTTCTTCAGAGCCAAATGTCAGGATAGGCAGTGTGACATAGTGGATACAAAGCTGGCACGGAAGCAAGAGAGATCTGTCCTAATTCTGATACATGTATTGACTGTGTTAGCATGGGACAGACATTTAACTTCAGTGCTCTGAGAAATTCTCTAAGACATCAAGTTGTAAAGAAATCGCCAGACCTTTATTGTTTAAAGAATTTTTCTTAGTTGGAAATTTCCTCCACCAATGAAATCACATCTAGGCCTTCAAAATTCACAGTCATATAGCAACAGAGAACACAAGCCCCAATGTGAGTTCAGGTTTGGTGACCATGAGACTGGGAAAAGTTCTTGACTTGGACCTGAATCAGATGTGTGCTGCTTATTACTTGGGTGACTTCTGACAAATATTTAAATACCTTAGGACCTTAGTTTCTTTATCTGTCAGGTGGATAGGTTGAAGTAGATGATATTCTAGGGTAAAGGTTCTTAATCTGTGCATGTGTGTGTGTGTGTGTGTGTGTGTGTGTTTGTGTAGTCTGCCAAAGGTAGTAAGCAACTTTTTAGAATGTTTTCTTTTTTTTGTTAATAATTAATTTATTTGTTTTCAGTTTTCCACAGTAATTTCCATAAGTTCCAAATTTTCTACTCCCTCCTCTCTCCCTTCCTATGATGATGTGCAAAATTATATGGGTTCTACGCATTTATTCTTATTAAACACATTTTCACATTAGTCATGTTGTATAGAAAAATTAAAATGAATGGTAGAAATCATGAGAAAAAAACAAAACATAACAAAATAGAAAATAGTCCGCTTCATTCTGAGTTCTGACTCTATAGTTCTTTTTCTGGATTTGGATAGTATTTTGCATCAAGAGTCCTTCGGAAATGTTCTAGGACCTTGCATTGCTGTGGAGGGCTAACTCTATTATAAACAATCCTCAACACGATGACTGTCACTGGGTATAACGTTCTCCTAGTTCTGCTTATTTCATTCAGCATCCATTCATACAGGTCCTTCCAGGCTTTTCTGGAGTCCTCCTGCTCATTATTTCTTATAGCATAATAGTATTCCTTTACATTCATATACCACAACTTGTTCAGACATTCCCCAATGAATGGACATCCCCTCAATTTCCAATTCTTGACCACCACAAAAAGAGCTGTTATAAATATTTTTGTACTTATGGGTCCTCTTCCCATTTTTATGATGTCTTTGGGATACAACCCTAGAAGCAGTATTGTTGGGTCAAAGGGTATGTACATTTTTATAGCCCTTTGGACATAGCTCCAAATTGTTTTCCAGAACGGTTGGATCAGTTCACAGTTACACCAACAATGAATGAGCGCTCCAACTCCCCCACATATTCTCCAACATTTATCATCTTCCAATTTTGTCACATTCGTCAATCGGATAGGTGTGATGTGGTACCTCAGAGTTGTTTTGATTTGCATCTCTCTCTAATCAATAGTGATTGAGAACTTTTTTTATATAACTATATACAGTTTAGCATTTTCAAATGGCTATATATAGTAGAATGTTTTCCAATGCATAAAATATAATACATAGGATTACAAAAGAATACTTTGAAATATAGTTATAATAGCTTTTTACAAAGTTCACAGGACCTCAAGTTAAAAAAAAAAACTACCCCAAGGTTCCTTCTTGCTTTAAATCAATGATGCTATGATTTTTTCCTCCCTAAAGAAAGTGATCATTTTAAATCTCAAAATGTTTTCATTAATAAAATGCCATGATCAGATAAGCTGATCTCCAATGGTCACCACTCTCTCTAAGGCATGTGGTTCTGTGATTACATACTCTAGAGGATATTCCTCTTTCCATGCACAATAAAAAAAGAAATAATTAAAGAAATCATTGTCAAAAACACACTTTAATAAAAGCTCAATATATAACCTCTCATAAGATATACTTCTATAAATGCTCACTATATTCAAATGAATACTACAAACAGATAACTTTTGCTATTTCTGTTATTATGTTCTCCATTACCCACTAGCAGCTGGCAGAGTGGCACTTTAGATAAGAGGAGTGAATATCATTCTATCACTATGGCATGACCCTATCAACTGAATACATAAAGGGAGACTTTGAACAATGAGGATACCATAGGCAACTTGCAGGAATAAACCAACAGTAGTACTTGTCAACGTTCTTGTGATAGAATGATCAGTGGTACTGTTATGTTGAATATGCTCTTGAAGAGGCAGAGATTTCAAGCTTGACACTGAAAAAAAGTCCACTCAGAATTTCTAGATTTTAAAACAATTCAGAATGTAGACTTGCCTGAGATACTTCCTTGACATTTTCAATTTTGTTTTCTATAGATCAAGGCTCGGATTTTCAGCATGTTAAATGAAAATTATGAGGATATGCTCAGGTTTGTAAATTATTTCCAAGGCTTTGAGAATTATACTCAAAATATCAAAGTGCAAATGATAAAAAGTGTCTTTCACAAACTGCTTTGTTATAGGTAGGGGAAATAAAATGTCAGTAGGAAGGGTTGGCAGGAAGATAGAGAAGCTGTAAACTAATGAGACAGATTATATCATATGGTTTGTAGCAATGCCTTACTTCTAGACAGACAGATGGCTAAATATCCCAATACATTTTCATAGGTATTTCACAATGCCTGAAACTAATGTTGTCCACCTTTAGACTTTCCTGAAATCTTTTTCCTTTAAGGTATATATTCCCTCTAATTAGCAATGCTCCTTCCCTCTCTGAACCTGCCATCCCTTTCTGTTGATGAAAATTTCCTATGTACTATCACATTCCAACTTGTATTATGTTTTTTTATTGTTGTTGAGCTATTTCAGTTACGTCTGATTCATTGGGACCCAGTTTGGAGTTTTCTTGGCCTTGATACTGGAGTGATTTACGATTGTCTTCTCCAGCTCATTTTACAGATGAGGAAATAGAAGCAAACAGCAGTAAGTGACTTGCCCAGGGTTACACAGCTAGTAAGTGTTTGAGGTCAGATCTGAACTCAGGAAACTGTCTTCCTGCCTTCAGGCCCAGCACTCTATCCACTGCACCACCTAGCTGCCCATTGAAAGTTATTTATGTACCTTTCTTATTTAAGTTCTAGACTGTAAGCTCCTTCAGTGGAGGATTCAAGTCATCATCCAAATATAATTTGTCTTACAAATTCCTACATACCTAAGTGTTTAATAAATGCCCTTTCTCTACTCCCACTGAAATACTGCATCTATGCAATGTTTCCCTGAAAAATCTCCAGACATAAGCTCAGTGTTGTTTTAGTTCTATGACTTTATAAACACTTGAACTTCTATCCAATATTAGTGAGTGGCTATTTAGAGCAGGGAAATTACAGATAATCATGCTCTTCCAGTGTCAGAACTGCTGTAATAAGAGAAGCAGTGTAGAGGAAAGGGCAGGGGATCAGTGGTCACAGAACCACACTGAAATTCCTGGCTCTGTTACATGTGCATGACATTTTGAAAAAAGTCACCTAACCTTTATGGGGTGCTGTTTTCTCATCTCTCGAAAGGAGGTGCCACACTACGCATGAACTCAAGTTCCTCCTAGGTCTAAACTCTGACTCCTTTTTAATAAAATGGGGCAAGTTCCATTGTTGGTTATCACAGAGACCAATAGCTGTGAAATGGTTTTCTTATCATAAATAAAGAACAAAGATAGATGGATACATTGTCTTTACATTTAATTCTTATAAAATATCCCTTTCACCAATTGCAAATGCAATACATGATAGATAGTTTACATAATTGTATGCACCCTTACCTGTGGATACTCTGCCCAAAGGACTATAGATTTTGATCGATGAAAACTCATAGGATATCTTGGAGTTTACAGGCTGGATTTCTGTTGTTTTCTTCCCTACTTATTTATTCTATCATTTTAGAAGAAAGAAAAGAAATGGGACAATTGACTTTTTTGCCCCACATAGTTTCATTTATGATTTCTTGAAATACAGCTTTCGAGGTTCAAGTTTTGGACCCTTAAACCCAAAACACTACAGGCTCTCAATGATCACCCAGCAATAGACAGGTCTCAGTCCAAGCCTCACTTGGTTATTGTTTGAGTTTTGATGACTCAGAGTGAGTGTAAATAGCAGTTGCTTGTTTTGGACAGAAATCTGATGGTCTTTCCCTCCAAGGGTGATTTTTTTCTTTTCTAGGTGAAAGGGGCCATATTTTTTTTTGCCTGTTTTCTTACCTATCCTTAATCACTGACTAGGCATTGCCTCAGATAAACTGAGACCTAGGAAAAACCTTATTTTAAGAAGGTCAAGGTCTCCCACTGTATTGGGGCTACCTCCAGTCCTCCTGCTATATATCTTGCCTCCAGATGGCTCCAGAGGAAAGAGTGAGGCTGGTGACTTTGCACAGCCCTTCATCACTCCAATTCACTTGCAAGTCAAGACATTCCCTTCCTGATCTCATTGCTTTTCTGGCAGAATTAAGGACAATTAACCACAACAGACATCTGGAAATTTCATTCATTTCTATGTTACTTCCCCAGGAATTTAGCCTAGGTGCTTAAAGTTGTGTGATGAAGTAAATGTGCATTATGGGCTCCAAAGCCTATGTGTCATCTTCTTCAACCTACACCTTGTTTTTAAAGTTTAATGGAGGAAAAGAGAATTAACTCCAGGATGTGGACCCCAAAGTACTTTGATCTAGAGTGATTTATTCAGCAACAGTATAGCTTCATTAGTATGATAATGAAAGCCACCATTCCACAAGGTTTTCCTAATTAACTAGCCCAAAAAGCCTTCAAAAAAAAGATGAACTAGAGAATTTTTAAAGGGCAGGTAGGTCTTTATTCTTATAAGTTCCATATGAGTTTGTGGGCTGAGCTATATTGAAATGTTCTTTATCTTAGGGAAGAACTAGGTTCTAAAAGAAAAATCTTTGAAGGCCTCTCAACATACCAAGAAAAGAAATAATAAATACATTCCTTCCTAACAGAGTTTGTTACAATATCATCATGTCACTCACTAATCTGAAGTGGAATAGTGCAGAAAGGACAAGTCTTCCAGCTTTCATGCCCTGCCTCTGACACATATTAGTTGTGTGACCATGGGCACATTAGTTGACCTTTTGGATTACTGTACAAGACACTAAGAATTGAAATTACAAAAGGGTTGCCTCGATTTTCATTAGTGGGTGAATTTTTCACAATGGGCATTTCTTACCCAGGTGAAATCATAGCTAACAACAACAAAATGTAATTGGTAATTATGGAATAAAATTTGGTAAAATCTGCATAGTTCTGTAGACATTATCAAGGGAGTTTCAGAAATGCCAAAATGACTTCATTCAAGATGAGATTTTGCATATTCCATACTATGAAGTATAAGAATACTTATCCTGGGTGAGGTTACTTTGCTTTACTTCCTTTCCTTCCCCACTTGTACCACCAATACGTTTACACAAATTGCTTATCAAAATGGATATTCTATAGGAAGATAAAGTTGTAAAATGAAAATTCTTAAGATTTGTTTTTTAAAGGAATAGGGACTGAACTTGTAATTTCACTGGTACCTTGTAATTCTGATGGGGTGATGGTGATGGTACAGATTCTGGAAACCTCCTTAAATCTTCCCACTTAATCTGTCTTCTTGTACCCAAATCTGTTACCCTTAACCTAGACTGGCCTAGAGGGCCAGTGTCTGTTGCCTCCAGATTGTCTCTGGCTGATTCCCCTGCTTGATTACTTCCCACCCAAGCCCACCATTGTCTGATATCTCCCAATTGTCTCCAGATGTTTCCCACTCATGATTATATCACCCCAGTTCCATCTAGATCCTCCTTAGACCCCTCCTCCTAGACTACTAGACCACCCCCAGATCTCTCCCCACAGTCTTTCTGTATAAAAGTTCCATCTCACCTCCATGAAGACTTAAGATGCAATCCGGCTGAGGTTCAATCTAGAGATTTGATCTTTTTTTCACAAATGATTAGGCTTCTTAAGAGTCAACCCAATATGGGGAATATTTAATAAACTTTGTTTTACTTTGAAAGAAGGCTTGAGTTGAATTACTTCTGCAGTACCTGACATGTCGGTATTTGAGGTCCCAAGCCCCCAGACCTCAACGTTATGGTTCCCTGACCTCAGCAATACGACCCTGACCCCTAAAAAAAAAAGACTATGTCTTTGAAAGCCACCCAATACCTTAACTTTCCCACCCATTTCAGCAGTCCAGTCCCTGGCTTACTATATGCTTAGGCAGCCTCCCCCAGCCCACCTTGATTAATTAAATAGCTTACTTGGTACACCTTAATTACTGTTGCACCTGGCACACCCCAGGCTATTTACCACTCCTTAATACTATCAAGATGTTGTCACTGACCCTTTTTCCCTTTTCTGTATTTAAGTAGCAGTCCCATCATCAAATTTGCAGATTCCCTAAAAAGCTCATCCTCTTCCATTGGCATTGCAGTACACTGCTTTTTGACTGAAAGAAGGTTTGAGTCGTCCAATTCTTTCCATTTTGGGGTTCCCAGTACCCCAAGCTGCAACAATTCCCGATGAAGAAATTCTCTTTAGTAAAATTTATATTACAATATAAATTGGTAGTTTTTCTTCAATTTGCAGTCTTAGAAAGTTGCTTTAATCCCTGAGTTAAATACCTTGCCCAGGCCTGCATGACTCCAGTTGTATGGCTGGGGTCTTCATGTCCCCAAGGCCATCTCTGTCCTCACGACTTCATTTGACTTCTCATATATCTTTTAAAGGAAGATGTAACTTTCCTTGAAGATAAACCAGGATTGTGGACTCAGGCTAACCATTGTTACAAAACCATTCTTATAAAACTTGGATGTATATTACATGGTAAGAGGGTACATGGAATACTCTAATGTACAAAAAAGAATTTCTTTATTGGATTAGAGATGTGTTTCCAGTAATAATAAGGAAGGGAAGTGATCCAGTGGTTCAATTCTAACACTGTGATATGGTGATGGATATAGAGCTGTATTCTGCCAAAAGCCAAGAGTGCCAAGCATGAAGGTAGTCTCTGGGAAGTGCTAATAAGAACAGTGAATGCAATGGGTTGCAAAAAGACAGCAAAGTGTGTCAGGTTTTTATAATTTCAGCAATTATTGAATTAAAAGACTCTATCCACAGTGTGAATTATGGAGTTGGAACGTATCCAAGATTGAACAGGGCAAGTTGCGCAAAGAATAAGTGACAATGTGGATCAAGAGAGCCAGGTTATGAAGGAGCTAATGGACCTCAAAAAAGATGTAGCATACTTTATTGACAAAACCAGAGACCTGGAAAATAGAAGCTGTGAGGCTAATCTTAGATTAACTGGCTATCCTCAAGAGAGATAAGGGAGAGAATACCTGATAGCTTTTCGGGAAACTCAAAGAGATAGAGAAGAACCCAGCAGAAGAAAATGCTTTGGAATTGTGGAACACACTTGTTTGGCTGCTAGTAGCTGTTCTCTCTAGAGACTTTTCACCCCTAAGTTTTTTTTCTCTCAATAGCTGTGTCCAATAAATGAAAAAGCCAGATATGTGGTAAAGTTTTAGCCGCTGAAGATAAATTACATGAGTCCTTGAGTGTTGGGAAAGGGAAATACTTGCAGGCAATGTCTGTTTGCGCTTGGATAAATTACTTTTTTCAGAGACATCTTTTTTTTTTTTTACTTTTCTTTAAGTACAGCAAATGGGAATGATATTATATGTTATTCTCAATAAGACTATCCTCTCTAACTAATGCAGATTACAACCTATATGTGAATTTTTCAATAGTTGCTATAGCTGCAACATGAATCACATTATGATCAACCTGGTCATGAGTCGCTCAGGCAGAACTTCACATGATGGATATTCAAAGTCAGTTCATCAGGTCCATGCTCTAAGACTTTTTAACTTGAGAGTCAAGGTGGAGTGGGGTATCTGCTAAGGTTCTGCTTAACCCTGCACAACCAATGGTCTCCTTCACACTGTGATGAGGTATTACAATAGGGTATGACTTTACTAATGATGTTGCCCCCAAAATGAGGGAAAAGTTGAGAAAGAGAAAATAGAATTCGATTTCAAAATTATCTAAATGTAAAAATATTAGGAATAGATGAACACAAATGACTTGGATCACTTTGCTTCCAACTCATACTCCTCGGCAATATCACTGATAAGAATTAAAGATGCCCTTAACCTATAATGCCTAAATATTTGCAGACAGAAATTCTGGGCTTCTGGGCTGTGAGGATTTCTGGTCAGGAGTCTGAGAAAAGAATATGGGGAATACTACAAACACAAACCACATAAGGGAACCAGTCAACCCAAATAAATGTTATTGGAATATTCTACTCAAATCATTCAGGGGAAAAAATATACATCTTTCCCCAAAACTATTGCACTCTTTTGAAAGGCTTATTTTTAGCTGGAAAAATATATTAAGGAATAATTCACACGCATATTATACTTTATATAGTTTGCAAAAGAATTTGCTTACAACAACCCAAGGAGATTTTATTATTTCCAGGCTATAGATAAAGAAACTGAAGCACAAAACAATGAATTGACTTGTCCACAGTCACCCAGCTAATATCTTCTTACCCTTTGTTCTTGTACTATGCCATGCTGCCAGGCAGGTACTGTGGGCTAGATTTTAATTATGTCACAAATTTAAAGAGTTGAATTTTAGGAAATCTTACTGCTACAAATTTTCTCATCTAGTCATTCATCGCTGTTTAATCTATTGGAATTATGGAGGAAGGTGGAGGGCTTAGTTAATATCAATGACAGAGAAATATAGAAGGTTAACATCAGTCTTATTAAAGTAATAGCAATAGATAAAACTTTATTTCTCCTCTACAAAACTGTTAATTACGTCTGAACAGTGTGAGAAAGATGACTTGAGTAGCTCTTCCCCTCTTTGTAGAAGGTAGACAACCTGAAAAGAACTTGAAGATGAATCTCCTTATCCAAAGGACTTCAGGCATGGGGAACTTGCAGCCTCAAGGCCATATGTGGCCCCATAGGTTCTCACTGATTCCAAACATCACAAAGGATTTGCTAGGCAAAACTTGAACTTGTCCAAAGGTTGTACCCAAGGACATAGGAAATCACACATGACCTCAAGGGAGCACGTTCCCCACCCAGGTTAGGTTAAGGAGTGAAATCTAAATCAAAGGTACTTTCATTTTACAAGACAGTAAGAGTCGTTTGGGCCACTTTGGGATGCCAAGGAAACCAAGATTTAATTAAATTTAAGCACTCTTGTGTTCTGCTATGTGTGCAATAAAATACTTAAAATGTTTAAGAGAGGGGAAGAATAGGGGCACTTTAATGACCCAGATTTTTCTTTCAGAATTTTACCAGAGAAAATTCTTACAAAATAAAGACTTTCATTAAAGACCCCCCCTTTCAATGCACATAACCGTTTTATTAACCAAAGAAGGAAGAGGAAAGAGTACTTTGGAGTAGGAGTATTTATAGAGATGACCCTGTATAAAAATGTCCCTTCTGCCAAACAATACTATAAGTTAGGATTCCCAAGAACCATCACACTTGTTTTACAGATAATAGTGGCAACAACAACACTGTAAAATTTGCAACATAGTTTACAAATACCTCATGTTGTACTCACAGCAAAGCTACAAGGTTAGCACTATTATTTTCCCAATTTTATAGGTAAGGAAATTGAAGCAGATCAAGATTAAGTGACTTGTCCAGGGTCACACATCTAGTAAGTATCTGTTGCAGTATTTGAACTAAGGTTTTCCTGACACCAGGTCTAGCATTCGATGCACTGAACCACCTCATTGCCTCTATGATAAAATAGGGGTGCATTGTGGTCCTCAGTGAGAGTTACACATTTGGTCCTAGCCCAGGATGTGTGTATATGTATTCATCCTTTGTTGCCGAAGAAGACTCATGCCATCAGAGAAATGATGACATGACTTGCACTTGACTTTGTTTTGAGGGAGGGAGGGCTGTGCAGGTCACCAGCCTCACTTCTCCTCCAGAGCCATCTGAATCAAGTGATCAGATATACATCAGGGTGACTGGAGATGACCCAGGATGAGGCAATTGGGGTTAAGTGACTTGCCCAAGGTCACACAGCTATTGAGTGTCTAATGTCTGAGGTGAGATTTGAACTCAGGTCCTCCTGACTCCTGCACTGGTGCTCTATCCACTGCACCACCTACCTGCCCCTAGCCCAGGGGTCACACATTTAATAAACACCAATCTAAGTCTTCATAAGCTACTGTTTTGTAAATTGAGTATTCTTTTCAATAAATGAAACAGGGAGATCAGAAAGGGCTAAGAATTAAGTTATTAGAACCATGAATCATCCAGTGACTACTGAGGAAGAACACAAAAGATTTAAACAGTATAGTAAAAAGTTGATTGTAAAATATTGCTTCACATAATTTCCCCTTAAGGCTAATAGATAAATAAAGGCAATTAGTACTATAATAAAAAGTAATATTTTAACAAATTAATATATTTTAAACAAAAGACTGATGAAACTTATTCTTGCCATAACTCTAGTCATGTTGATGGTGGTCCAAGATAGATCAAGGAAGGTCAATACTGGGAGACTCATAAGATCTATGGAATCAGAGAATTTCTGGAATCTAAACAAAAAGTCCAAATTTGGAGGGAAATGATTTTAGGGAGGAAGAGACTAGAATATGAATTCAAAACTAGCTCTAAAATTGGATAAGTTGAATCTGCAGAGGAATGACTAAAAGTGGCATTTGCATATCATTAGAAAAATTCTAAACTGAATGCAAATTCCAGGGTATTTTTCAAGTAGGACCCAGGTGGGGCAATTGATAGAGGTCAAAGAAATAAACAATCAAGAGACATCCCCCAGGAAGTTAAGCAGTTAAAGTTTTTGTGACAGGCATATCTGGAAGTAGGCGTTGGTTAAATGGAGAGATGCAAAAGGAAACCCTGGGGAGACGGTTGTATAAGGCAGGAAATTCATTCACTAGGAGGAATAAGGAAATCTGGTGCTGATGAACCAAGACACAAAGTAGACAACCTATTTACTGTGTGTTGCACAAAATTAAAATGAAATAGGAAACTAGGGCATGAGGCAGGTGGCTGATCCCAGGGCAACATGCAATAGTAACTCAATAATGGGGGAACTGCAAGGAAGGAAGGAAGTAATCGTGAAGAATATCCCTGGCAGAAGAATCTGAAATGTTCACATTCGACTCAGTGAAATGAAGGCAAGGGGAATAAATGAAGGTGTTGATTAAGTCTCTGTAGAGGATAAAGAAGTTCACTAAAATAACTCTGTCTCATACGCTGAAGACTGGTAAAGTGGAGAGAATTTAAGAATGAATCCCTCATCCAGATGACTAGGTGAAGAGAGTGAAATCTGAATCATTCTAGCAGTAAAGATGCTTTCCTTTTACAAAACAATAAAGATTGTTTGAATCTTTGGAAGCTAAGAAAATCTGGTATCCAAACTTCTAGGAAGCTCAATTAAGGCCATGGTCTATGGACTCTGAGCTAGACCTCCTTTAGCTAAGATTAGATATGTTCTCTGAGTCTGTGTTATGGTAGAACCTATGAGTGAATTGATGACATTTAGGAGAATTAGAGGAAGGCACTAAGGTCATTAAACCCCAAAGACATCAGCAGTCCACAAAGGGTCACAGCCTCCAGAGATCTGTGCTGCTCTGACAGCACACTTTTCAGAAGCTACCCAACAGCAGGCATTGCTCCTGGAGGGAATTAACCCAGCCTGCAGTGGGATGTAACTTGCAAATTAAACCCTATGGAGTGATAGCAAACATCACAGTCACAGTTTTATGAAATGAGATCCTTTGTTATCAGGTACTAGAAAAGGCTCACCAATTCATTCTTTTGTATGACTATTTTTTAAATAGCTGTGGGAATTTCAAAGATCAAATAGTGAAATAGCTCCCTGGAAATTCTCTTTACACCCACATTAACACACTCAAAACAAGTTGCTAAGGCATTTCAGAAAAAAAAGAGTGAATGCTATGGCAGTCTTAGATAAGAAGGCAGTAAGCCTTCTTATTTGTTGTTTCGATTTTTTTTAAGTATTTTTTTTAAGAAAACAAATGAAATTTTTTGCAGAAGACCTATACCTCTTTGCATATCCTTTAACATTTTATTATCAAGGTTTTAGAGAAGAGATAGGTTTATAGCTTAGGATTCCTTTAATTTAATAGTTTATCCATTCCCAAGGCTCTGCTCTTCTACATCAGTTTCTCATTTGATATCTTACTGCCCACAAGCTTAGCTTGGCCTGTTTACTCAAAGAGAACTTCTATTTTGCTTCCTTTCTCCATGCATATTAATCATGTTGCTTCCTTTAAGAAAGTTTATTAATGCTACCTCTCCTTAGGATTTAATAGACAAACTATTGGGCAGATGACTTGTTTCTTGATGAGTTGACTGTTGCACACATTAAGAGAAGCTGTATACTTACAGTGTGAGTCATTTCATAAGGGTAAGTTCTTTAAAATGCAATAAAATCCAATATCACTAAACCTAATCATCAAATTATTCTTTGAGAAGTAGGTTTTGCTAAAGAGATCGCTGGTAATATGGCATAGACAGATTCACTGATAAAATATTAGAGTCTCAGGAGAATGAATTTCATTGAAGCAGTTGATGGCACAGCAAAAACAACATTGGAATTGAAGTTCGAAATCTTATTTCAAATCCCAGGTATGTTCATTATCTATATGACACTGAGGAAATCATTTTACTTTTCTGTGCCTCAGTTTTCTTATCTATAAAATAAAGGGATTATTTTAAACAAGATCTGAGATTCTATCCAATTCTCTGCATGACATGCATATCCAAATATTTGCCTGGAAAACAATGAAAAATAACCAAAATGTAAACTTAAATAAGTACTCACAATGTGCCATAAATGTATTTAACTGTCCTGAAAACACAGAACTTGTACTTGGGGGCTAATAAAAAAATAAAGGGAAGTGGTTTGATTATGATGGATAGGAAAATAGATAAATGAAATTTCTGATTCTCTGGTCAGATCCCTTGTCATAAATCTTATGAGAAATACATTATTTATCTTTCTATAGATCTTATTGAGGAAAATCTTACCAAAATAGCTGCAAGTTTTCAAATTGCTTCTGTACTCTTCTAGCAATGAGAATCATTTACTTGATGAATTAGAGCTCTAATATAAAAATCACTGGGGATGCAGATTTTGCAAGTCAACATCTCTATTTTGATATCTGTCCATTCAAATGTTTTAAGGGGAAACACTTGAAATAAATTTGTTGTGCTATGATGATTTCAAATACTTAAATGGTGATATAATTTCTGATCCTTTCCAGACAGGGGCTACTTTGGCAGTGAAATAGTAATATTGAGCAGGGAGAAAGAGGGATTGGATTGAGTTCTGTCTTTGTCATTTATTATTTGTATGACCCTGTGCCTCTGTCTCCAAATCTATAAAAATAAGAGGATTGAACTAAATGACCTCCAAATCTAATTAAAGGATTCCATTGGAATTTGTACTTATAAGAGAGTAGTAGCAGGAACAATAATATCCTAACTAATATCACAACTTTAGCAGATTAGTAACTAAGCAACTGAGGCAGCTATGTGGCACAGTGGATAGAGTACTGGTCCTGAAGTCAGAAAGACTCATCTCTCTGGCTTAAATTTGGCCTCAGACACTTACTAGCTGTATGACAGTAAACAAGTCATTTAATCCTGTTTGCCACAATTTCCTCATCTGTAAAATGAGCTGGAGAAAAAAAAAACATTCCAGTATCTTTGCCAAGAAAACCCTAAAATGGGTCACAGAGTTGGACACAACAGAAACACAAAAGTAGCTAAACAATTACTTCTATTTATGGATAGCAGTAGTGCAGTAGAATGAGAAGTGGCTCTGAAGTCAGAAAACCTAGATTTAAATCCCACTTCAGAAGCTTGTTACCTATGTGACTTTGGAGTAGTCACTTAGCTCCTTAGGACTCAGTGTCTTCAATGGTAAAATGAAAGGGATAAACCAGTCAGCCTCTAAGGTCCCTTTTAGATGTAGAACTACATCTTATCTTATAAACACTCATGGATATGTTATATTGAAATTGTATATTTATACCTTCATAGCATTTGCAAGGCCCAAAGTGGAAGGTGGTAAATGAGACAAGTTAACCTATGTCTCAGCACTTGTGTGTAAGCATGTGTGTGTGCACATTCTGTGTATATCTTGAACAAAAGGAAACTGTGAAACCTTATACCCTTCTATGAGATTTCATTGAAGAAATGTATGATTAATCATAACTATGAAGGAATGCTCATTTTGTTGATTACAAGACCACTGAAGAATCCACACTATAAGTTGGATAAACCATTGTCAACATGTGTCCTGGCCTCATTAAAATAAACTTTAACATGATAAATACAGTGGAAAATCTTTGCATTGAAGACATTTTGGCAACTTTTGTCTGCTGCAACATTTTACGGAGTGGGCAAAGCTTGTTAACAGGCATTGAAAGACTGCTCTATTAAGCTCAGGGAGATATTGAAATGGTTTCATATGGACTCCAGCAATTTTGTCACCATCAAGTGGGGGAGCCTGTTGAGAAAGGCCATCACATACAAAGGGTCTCGGCTCTGCATTGGTATTGACTATAATGAGAAACGCATTTTAATGCCACCTGGTGTTCCAGTCTACCTTGCAATACACACAGACATGTTGATTAATAGGTGAACTTGGGCAAAAAGGACTTGAATTGCAGTTTCCTTAGCAGGGTTCCCTTAAAAAAAATCTAAATTGATTTAGGATGAAATGAAATAGAGAGGAAGGATTACACCTAATCCCATTGTCCAGAATTCAAAAGCCAACCTTTGAACAAGGGATGAAATAATGAGCATTGCTACCTTGCCCAAATTTACCGGGTATCTACTTCATCAATAATTGCTTTGATTGTGGAAGATTAATTTTTGGTGCTAATTGAAACTCTGAACAATTGGAAGACATCCAAGTCTGAACATCCTTCTGGTAAATGCTGGGAGGAAAGAAAAATAAGGAGAAATAGAGACATCGGAAAACATGGGGAAAAGGAAAGAGTAGTTAGAATCCAGAGCGGAAGAATGACAATTACCGTCACCCACTTTAATTGTTTAAATAAAATTATATTAGCTTTTTCTACATCACCTAGATTTCCCTCTGTATATTTTCCCATAGCTCCTCCATGCCTTACAATAAAGGGAAAAAGAGAGAGAGACACAGACACAGACACAGAGAGACAGAGATAGACAGAGAGGGAAACAGAGGGAGGGAGGGAGAGGGAGAGAAAGAGAGACAGACGGAGACAGAGACAGACAGAGAGAGACAGAGAGACTCAGCAAAGTAGACGAATATGTCAAAAATGAGATTTTAGTGGAAAGAAGTACCTTTTCAAAGCAGCAAGTGATAGCTATCTCTTCATGTCTCATCTTTAGAGTCAAGCTTGTTCTTTATAATTTCACAATATTCAGTTTTGATTGTTTTATGGTTATTGTTTTACCCATTTACATTGCTCTAATCATTATATACATATATATATAGTTTTTATGATTCTCCCTACATACGTTGCACTACTTCATCTAAGTCTTTCTCTATATTCATCATGCTTACCATTTCTTACAGCACAATATCCATTACACTAATGGAACTCACGATGTTTAGCTGCTCCTCTATTGATAGGTATCTACTTTATGTCCACTTCTTCAAAAATTGCTGTCATAAAATTGTGCTGTGCATATGGGGTATTTCTTTTTATCAGTGACCTCCTTGAGTCACACAGATTATATTTAAATTTCTGGTGTATATATACTTATTGGTTTAGGTCAGTGATAGAAAGAGCCCCCATATAAACATCAAAATGTATACACACATATACCCATATATACTTTATACACATAGATATGCACATGTGTGCGTATGTACATACATCACTCCCTATGTATGCTCTTCCAATGTGTGCAAATCTATAAAATATCAATATTAATCACAGAAGAAAATGTTTTATGAGTCAATAATATTTTACTATTTAACTCAGCCACTTTTTACTTATAAAGAGATGAAGTGACTTCAAGAAAATTAAAGTTTAACAGCTGCAAAAACTTGTTTCAGGGAAGGTTTCAATCTTTGATAAGATCATCAATTAACATTTACTGAATGCATAACTGAATGCATGGCACTGTATCATGTTCTATGCAACAGTCCTTGAAAGAATTACATTTTATATAGTTTTCATAATAAGATTGCAAAGATTTCTAGAAGCATAATCTCATGGGATAAGAAAAGCAGAGTATCCCTCAGAAGAAAAACAAAGGGCATGAATCGAAATTGAGAGAGAAAAATTTATATGTCTGTATTACACTGGTTTAGTCAACCACATTTATTTAATACCAGCTACATAAAATTTAGGCATTGTAAAGGTATGAATAAAGTCTAATTTGTAATCCCTTCCCTCAAGGAATTTAAAATCAATAGGAAAGGAAGGCTACAATGAATAGAAAACAAGACAGAAAAACAATTAAATACATAAAGAATCAATTGTGACCGTAATTAGCACGCAAATAAAGAAAACAAGAAACACAATAATATCAAGGGTAAGGTCAGCATAATCTGAAAATTTGTTGGAAAAAATGATTCTTGAACAGGCTTTTAAAGTAAAGGGGGAAAATGATTTAAGAGACAAGGGAAATAAGGTTATCTTGGAGGGAGGGATATGTTATGACATAGGGAAAAAAATGACAGGGAGAATATGATGAAATAGCTTTTTACTAGATTACAGAACAATTAAAAATCTGGATATTATTTAAAAGGATTTGGGGAAGGAGCAGGGTTTAATGTGGAGAGCCTTAAAAGCCTTTAATATGTACTTTTATTTTGATATGAAAAGTAATGGGAAGACAGAGTCTCAGTGAAGGAAGATGACATGGTCTTAATCCGACAGGGGAAAAGTTCTGAATCTTGCATTGATAGAAAAAAGGGAAGGCTGAGGCCTTGCAAAAAAGTCATTTTATTAATAATATGGGCAAAATCAACAGCAAATAGAGATGATTAGCATGAACCACCTTTTGGCCCAGTCAAACTGCCTTCTTCTTTTGCTTCGCATAGGACACTCTATTTCCTATCTTTTCACCTTTGCACTTGCAGTTCTCCATATCTGGAATGTACTCCAAACCGACTTTCACCTCTTACCATCTCTCTCTAGAATTCAATGTAAGCAACACCTTCAACCTGAAGCCTTTTATTAACCCCCAGCTGCTAGCATACAAGCCCTAAATGTTTTTAACCTCAATTTTACTTTTACTTTGTATATATTTTACAAGGCATATATTTTCATGCTCTTTCTACTAGTAAGATGGAAATTCCTTGAGAGAAGGAGCTATTTCATCTTTGCCATTGTATTCCCCACACCTAGCAAAGGGCTGACGTTTCACTGGCACTTAATAAGTGTCCATTGATCAACTGACTGATGCAAGGACTATCACATGAGAAAGAATAGGGTCCAGTGCCTCAGCAGATGTGGTAAAAGAAAGAAGTGTTATAAATAACTTAGGCTGGGAGGAATCTGGAGGCTAATCACATAACCATCCATCAAAGGTAAATTGGAAAAGTGAAAGAGAAAGAGATTTTGGTAGAGAAATAATGAGTTCTATTCTCAATATGTTTAGTTTTAGTTGTCAAGGGAAACAGAAATTGAAGTTGTTTTGAAAGTAATAAAAAAATGCATGGTGAAAGAAACGCTGATAGGCAATAACTGGAGGGTCATAGTATCACAGATTTAGAAAGGGAGGCCACTAAGTATAAGCCTCTCATTTTACAAATGAGGAAACTAAAGAATAAAGAGGCTAAGTGATTTGTCCAAGATTCAGAGATAGGATTTGGACGATGGTAATCTGGAGTCAGCTTCTGCCCTTCCCATTACAGTCAGAATCCAAGTGATGATTGAAACCATGAAAATAGATGAGACTCCCAAAACAGTATCTGCCAGGAGGGGAAAGAAGCTCCAAGAAGAATGACAGACAGACAATAAAGAGAAGAAAAAGAAGAAAGAGCTTGAGGATATAATCAATATCAGAAAAAGTTTGAATGTCATTTTTTTAAAGCAAGTATAATATCAGAATGAATAAAAAGATGAGGTCAGGAGGACTCATGAAACCGAAGCCCTCATGAGAAGACAAAGGTAGGGAGATAGAAATGGAAAGCCTTGACTGAATTATCTTGAAAGCTAGGAAGAATGATCAAATATATCTAGAGTGTAACATTTAATTCAGAGTTTCAAAAGTAAGACTAAATTCTACAGAAACTTGATAGCGTGAGGTCAAGAATTAGTCCTGGATTGGAGTCTGAGCTTCCCTACCTACACACCTCCCACGCTACCACCAAGAGTTGCATGAACCTGAATAATCATCTTCACTTCTCTCATCTATAAAATGATAGAGTTGGATAACACAATCACCAAGGTCACTCCTAGCTCAAAAAGTTAAGTTATTCTCTATGTTTTAATCATAAAAAAATGTCTGAATATGTTCTACATAAGAAATGAGGCACTTGGACATGTAGAGAGTAGGGGAAGAATGAACAATCAATTGTTCATAACAAATTACAAAAAAGTATAAGCTCATTTTGAAGTAGCATCATTTAGTTAAACACAAATATAATACAGAACACAATGCAATTTAATGCTCCATTTATTCCTGAAATATAAGTGACAACTACTGAATTTTGAGAGGAAATAATATAAATAAATTAAATTGATTTTATAATAGAAGATATGTTA
Organism: Potorous gilbertii; assembly: GCA_028658325.1. Taxonomy (NCBI): domain Eukaryota; kingdom Metazoa; phylum Chordata; class Mammalia; order Diprotodontia; family Potoroidae; genus Potorous; species Potorous gilbertii. The sequence continues at coordinate 428,277,831 of CM053771.1, forward strand.
ATGGGCATTCCTTTTAAGAACAGCTACCCTAAAATTTTATATTGTGCTTGTATAAGTCCTATAATACACCAAAAAATGCATTTGGTGAGGTATTTACATTTTTATATTAGGAGAAAAAAGTAAATATGTTTACTCAAGCAAAATGATTTAGAACAGCAAAAATTCATAATTTACATCACATATAGAAATAATTTATAAATTTGATGATGAAATTAGACCCTACTTTAACTGTCACTTGAGAAATGTAGAAAAGGCTTTGAATTTTTAAAGATAAGACAGAGTTGTAAAGTACAAAAGATTCCAATAGAAAGAGGGAATAATATAGGCACATTACCTCTGGAGTTCAGCAAGATTTGTCTGTTTTTCATCTTCATCTTGTGGAAAAGCCAGATATAGGCTATATAATTAAGTGAATTTGGATGCAGTTGAACAACTGGAGCCAGAAGTAAGGAAAATACCCCAACGATCTATCCTTGGCTCTGCTTTTCAAGATTTTCGTTACTGATTTGTACAAAAGCAAAGATGCTTAAGGACACAAACATGGAAAGAGTCATGATAAACTTGGGTTTGAATTCTATTTCTGACACTTTCCAGATGTATGATTATGAGCAAGTGACCTAATACTGTTTATGCCTCATTTTCCTTACCTGTAAAATGGGAATTGAATATAATGATAAAAATATATCTATTCACAGCTTTGTGAAGATTAAATGTGTCTCTGTACATAAGGTACTTTGAAAACATTAAAGTTCTCTATAAATGTTAATATATTTAAATTTGGCAGAAGATGAAAACCAGGGAAGAATTGCTAATTTTTTGGAAATGAATCAGAATTCAAAAATGTCCTGAGAGTAGATTAAAGGGCTGAATTTTGGAAGATGAATTTTAATCATTCAGTGTAAAGTCCTATATGTGGGCTTTCAAAAAAAAGCTCATTCCAAAGTATCAAATTGGGACTAAGGAATTCATAGACAATACTTTGTATAAAAAAATATCAAGGGGCTTTAATATTCAGTAAGTGTAATATTAATTGATAGAAGGATATGGAAGTTTTAAAGTAAGCTACTCTCATCTAAGGTTTCATTATAGGGAACATTTAGTGTACAGGATTAAAATAGTAGAAATTCTACTGCAATCATTAGAAAAAATCTGAGCCCTATATTTTTGGATAGGAGGTGGCCCAGAGAAAAGTTACCAGAATGTAGGTGACCACAACATATAAGAAACATTGAAGGAGTGAAGGCTGTTGAGAAGACAAGGATTTTTGGGGAGAAAGGACTGGGAGGGAAAAGTAATGTCATCTTTCCAGTATTCTAAGAGCTAGTGTAGAGGAGTGAGTAGATTTTTTTTCTCGTTTTTCTTCTCAATAGAAAAGAAATAGGAACAATGTGCAAAGAGGAAATCGGAACAAACTGCAAACACCCAGATGGTCTCCATAGGAAGGGAAAGATTCCTACCAGAGTTGTTCAAGAGTAGAATAGGAATTAGAAGCCTTAAGGGAGACAGTGAATATACAAATCAATAGTCTTTTATTAATTTTAAAATGAAGTTCTTTATTTAATTGTTAGCAATATTGTAGAGGGGATTCTTAATCAGGCATAGATTAAACTAGATGATCACTGAGACAGCTTACTATTTGATGTTAAGTGAATGTGTAGGTTTCTATTAAATAAGGGATTCATACTCATTTGCAAGACAGATAAATAAAATGATAGATTTTTTAAAAATTGCATTTAATTTGTTCTACAGCTACCAAAGATTCACAAAAAGAATTGTTACGTAGAATTATTCTAGAAAACTAAAATTACAAACTAAACAAACTCTTTCATTATCAGTAAAAAAAAAATGTAGAAAACAAAGAAAAAAATTTAACCTAAAATTAAAAATACATAGCAAAAAGAAAAGAAAAGCAATAAATAGATTCATCTTATTGGTTAAAACACTAGTGTCATATTAGTGATTTGGTTTCTGAAGACTATATGTATCACCTATAACCACAGTGCCTCACATTTTATAGGTGTCATTAGTTATAGTTAAAACTGGCTCTCCAATATTGATATGAACACAGAGGGACATTAGCACTGAAAAACCACAGACCACAAATCCCCAGTTAGTCTGTTGACCTTACTGAGCTAACATGATCTAGGAGTGTGAACAAACACTCCACTTCTTATCAAAAATAACTAATTCTGTAGCCTCCCAACAACAAAGGAGATTCAGGAGTGTTATGTTCCATTCTGGAACATTGTTGGGAAGTTCTGAGAGCAGGTAGCATTTTTATAATATGTTATGGTTTGCAGATTGCTACACATGTTAATAATGTTAATAAACATTTGATTCTCATCCTAACCTTGTGAAACATGTGTAATTAGTATCTTCATTTATCATAAAGAAATAAAGGCTGAGATGTTAAGTTAAGCCTTACCCAGCTGTCAAATTACTGAGGGATGAATTGAAATCAAGTTTTCTTGTCCTTGAGGGCAGTTATCTAGCCAATAACTGTCCTGTCTCCCTCTGTTTACCTTCTCCATCACCCTTCCTGTGTTGATACTTCACTCTCTGCTCTATAATTTTTGGGCAGAAATATGATATAAGGGGCCAAGGGGGGCAGGGGTGACCATGACAATTCTTTCTATCTGACTCACTTAGATGGAAAAGAGTCTTTGACATCTAACTCAATAAAACCCAAAGTTACCTCACTGCAAAGGCATTTTTGTATATTCATTTTGCTATTAATGAAAAGAAAAATGTTAATTAGAATCTGCATTTTTAAGATTACTTGTATATTAATTCTTCATGAACAAAGCTTATGAGTATTTTCAATGCACATGTGACCTATACATTTTGAGCTAATTTAAAGTATGTTTCAATATTCAAAGTTTGGAACTAATTCTAGTAACACTTCAAAATTAATAGTCCAGTTAAGAATACTTTTAAAGTACTTCAGGCATCTAAATTAATCCCAAACGATTTCCTCATGATGAATATTATTACAGCACATTCCAAAGAAATTAATAATGAAAAGCATTTCATGGTTGTGTTACCACCAGGCCATGTCTTTCTTTATTCATGTGTTTGTACTTATATTTGACTTTTGTCTTGGCCATTCTCTGAAGTTATTAAAGTCTAATCTTTGACTTCCTCAGCCACCTGTGAACTGATGTGTGTGTGTGTGTGTGTGTGTGTGTGTGTGTGTAATTTCAGATTAATAAATAAAACATGTAAGAAATTTGGATTAATAAATAAAACATGTAAGAAATTTGGCAGACAAGTTCTACTTGAATTTTATCATTTCTTAATAAAAACTGGTTACTTATGTTTCTCATTTCCATATGAATTAAAGATGTTTTTTCAAAGCAGAAATTTTGTTTGTTTGTTTAGTTCTTGGGCTTGATCCAACAAGGAAAAAGGAATAATGTGCGGCTGGTGCTTAACTCTTCAGGGCTTCTCAATTCCAGTTAGTATAATTATCTCTTTCAGCAGCTATGGCTGGGTCATCTGTCTGAAAGACTAACAAAGTTTTCAAAGCATCAGCCATACATTTCTTTCACACCTCTTGGATTAGCAGTCCAGAAACCCAAAGTATGAATTTAAGACATCTCTCTAGGATTATTAATTACCGATCCACACAGAACAGATGTATATACAAATGGTCAACAAAGCGTACAAGTACTAAGGCTCTAATCCTGAGAATTAGGCTTGATTGATTTGGTAGACAAGGAGACCTGAAAGAGTATGAGCTAAAAGTAGAATTAAAAATACTTTAGTTTTTGAGTTTCACGAGGCCAATAACAAATGATAGAGTTTCTCGACCTATATTAATTGACTCTGGAGAGATTTGGGGTTTCAGAATAAATATTCCTTACAAAGACAACATGATTTTGGTAGACTGTTTACTTGTCTTTTTACAAGTAAATAGCTCTCTTTATATTATAAAATTAGCAGTGGGAAATGTCTGCAAGTCCCCAAAATGATATTTTTATTAACTAGGATCAAACTTTGAATCTAAATAAAGAAAATGATTTTGGACTAAATGGCTCATTAAAAAAGAAAGGGTACCTAGAGAGCATGGGGCACCAAGAGGAGGGTTTAGGAGACAGACTGGCTTTTTTTTCCAGACTGATATTTATTTTAAGTGTGGGCACACTAAATTTCACTTTCTGAATCTCATTCTCCTCCTATTTCAAGGCAGCATAATAATATTTGTGCATCACTGAGCTCTCTGAGGAAAGCATGTCACAAAAGGATGAAGTGAACATGGGCTCATATCCACTTAAGTCCTGCTACAAAACTTTCTTGTGGAATGGAGATAATATTACCGTTAAAGGGTATATGATACCTTTACCCATCTTTGGTTGTGCCTGATCTCACAAAGCCTGGGGTTTTCTCAGCGAAGACACTGGAATTGTTTAGCATTTCTGTCTCCAGATCATTTTACAGATGAGGAAACTAAGGCACAGAGTTAAGTGACTTGCTCAGGGACACACAGCTAGTATCTGAGGCCAGAACTGAACTCATGAAGATATGCTTCCTGGCTCCAGGCCTTCCATTCTATCTACTGTCACCTATTTGTCCCAGTCATTCTAAGCATGCTAAGAGTTTGAATGTCAATTTAAATTTAAGAAAAATGTCAGAAAGGAGAAAATAGAAACAAAATCTACATGTGAAGAATTTGGTAGTTAAATCACAAGTTTTTATGTGTTTACTTTGGGTTGCTGTGATAAATTATAATTTTCATTAATAGTGTAAAACCCAGCCTCACTTAATTCAGTCCATAAAACATTCTGTATATGATGCAGACATGGCAAACTTTACATAGATGATTCTGAGATTTTTTAAATCAGATTTTACAGTATTTTAATAGGAATTAACCATTTCTTATTAAGTAATTTTTGTAGGAGGAAAAGAGAAAGAAAAAATGAAATTGTTCATGTAAGATAGAAAATAAAAGGTTTGAGTGTTTTACAAGTGTCCTGACTAATGACTTAATAAATAAATAGTATTCAAAGATAGAAAAGATTATATCTACACATTTGCTCATAATTCTACATTTTTGTGCAATACCTCAGTTCCTTTTAGAGGGAAAGAACATAATTCTAGGACACTTTTGTCCTAATTTTGGAGTTGGAAACTTTAAACAAGTTAACTGAAATTCAATATTCTATATTTAGGATATCTTTTAACATATCATAAGATAAAATGCTAAAAGATTTATTATTAGAAATATTACACTCCCCTAAGAGAAAAAAGTTCCACACTGAAAACAAAATCAAGCCTAAGTAGTTATGAAAAGAATTGTTTTACTTATATAAGAATATCAAAAAGAGTCACTAATGAGAAGTATTTCTATTTAAGTGAACATTTATAGTTCAAGTGACAAAATATAATTAGGTGAGATAAGCTGCGAAGGGCTTCTGCACATATTAAAGGAATCATCTCAATGTTTATCATCATAGCTGCCATCATCATCATCATTGTCATCTTCATCCCTTTGCCTATTATGTTAGGGAAGTAAGGTCAATCAATATGAGTTATGAGCACGTATTTACTACTACCTGTGTCTTATACACAGCAGGTTACTACTGATGAGAGGAAAAGAAGTCATTTACTTCTGCAATGTATAGACAAATTCAGTCAATTAATACATACTTTTAAATACTTACAATGTTGTGCTAAAAGTTGGGGCTATATACATACCTACATGTATGTATAATATATGTGCAAATATAATGTATGTATGTTATGCATGTGGATATATAAAATATTATATGATCTGCTGTATATCTACTATATTATACATGCTATATGTGTAATTTATTGTATACTTATACACATAAGTATAAATATATGTGCTATATACATGATGTATTACATAATATGTAATGTATATATATTGTATATTCATATGTGAATGCATGCATGTATACAAAAAACAGCTCCTGCCTTCAAGTTGCTCACCTTATAATAGTGGAGATAAAATGTCCACAAGTATAAAATTAGCAGCCCATAAAACTCCAGAGTGCTAGGTGAACAAGATTGAAACAGAATTTGAAAACAAATAAAAATACAATATTACATGGATAATGTGAACTTAATATCTTCTAAATTAAAATAGTCATCAAGGCTCCATCACCATTGGCATTAGACAGCTTGCTGTAAATAGGTAGGTGCACACACAATGTATTGAAAGCATACGAAAGGTAATAAACACATTACAGAGCTTTACTCTGTAAAGAGAGTTACAAAGAAATTTTTGAGGGCACTCAGTGGCATGTGCATGTGTGTGTACACAGACATACATGCACATACGCAGAAAGATGATTAAACTAAATTGAAAATTGTGATATTATTGAACCACATCCACAAAAATTGCAACAATTGGCATCTTATTTCACATAACAATCTACTGTTGAGAATCAGATCTATTAAATGACTTTCTAAGAGTTACTAAATTCCTTTCAATACACCTAATTACCTTGGAGGAAAAATACTGAATGCACTCAGAAATTATTGAGAATAGAGGAACTGAGAAAAAATAAGGTGAATATATTTGAAAATCATTTTCACTTATTGATATGATTCAAAAGCATATGAAGGTTTGCCTTTGTTCACACTTTTTAGGTTGAATTAAATGCTACTGGGTGTATTTTAATTACATTGATTACAAATTAACATTCATAGAGGACAACATTGGAATCCAGAATTATTTTCTATTTTTTGTTCCAAAAATTACATATAAAAATATGAATTAATTGCTCCATTTATGTTTTCCTTGTTCTATACCAATATAAAATTAAGGTAATAGCATTTTTCTATGATATAAATGTTTTCATGCTAAATTAACTTGAAAATTTTAAGATCCTTGAAAGAAAATATTAATTTATCTGCATGATTGTTAATATATTTGTTGATAAAATGCACAGCATAATTCTTTTCAATCAATAAGAAAATACAATTATACTTCTTTACAAGAAGCAACTCAGTCTGATGCTTTTTAATATCCTATACTGTCTATTGGTGTTAAGCACGTATTAAGTACAGAAAATATGCTCTAGAATTGTTTTTCTAAGACCAAATTTTTGTTGCTAGTTTTCCCTTTCAGCTATGAAAAGACTTAATTATTTTCTTTGCCTCCTTCCTTATAAACAACACTGGGCTACGTTGATATATAATTATCTACTATGAAACCCTCAGCATGAAGACCCAAATCAATTCTGGGAAGGTTGGCCTATAGAAATGTGTGCAAAAGAAACAGCTAAAGGAGAAACAAATAAAAACAAGGAAAACAAATAATAATGCTGACGTAAGGGCAGGAATTCAATAACAATGAGGGAAAGATAAAATTATAAAGCAGCTTAATCAAATGTTTTAAAATTCCATTTGATGTCAATAATCATTTACACAGTAAGTATAAATATAAATATACATTGGCATATATACATATTTACATGCCTAGTTTATCATTTCATCACAGATCTACTTTGGTATATAGTATATAAATGTTTAAAGATATATTGCCCTATAATAATTTATAGGGCATTATATTATAATTATATTATTATATAATATATAATTATATTATATATAATTATTATATATTTTATTATATATATTATATATATATAATATAATTATATATATAATTATATTATATATTATAGGGCATTATATTATAAATTATAATAATATAATTTATTTATAATATTTATTTATAAATATTTATTTATAATAAATAATAAATAAAATAAACTATATTTGTGTAAATTATCCTCTATGCCAAATAAAATTTCAGAGCTCTTGTTGGTCTGTTTTAATTTGTAAATGTATATCCTCATACATATTACATACAGACGCCTTACCTATATGTAATGAGAAGGTTTGCCTTACAAGAGGATTGTTACATATCTGGATAAGTTACTTTTCTGAAGGGTTAATCCCCCCAAAATCATTATGTTTTATTACAGACTTTTCAATAGAGCTCGGTGCTCACTGAGCAGTGGTCCCTAAGCAGTACTGGCTAAACTGAGGATGCTGGTCCTGATTCTGATGGTGCAGTGCTCTAACAGCGAATGAAGTGTCAGTGTATGGGGTTAGGAGCAAACTGAAGGTGTCTGGTACCTACAAATCAAATGATAACAAGTTAAATATCCCTTACCACCAGGCTATAATATTTTTTTAAAAATGGGACAATCCTTTAAGTCTGTTTGTTACAATAGCTCACGCTATTGTGTATATGTGTATCTTAAATGTTTTTTAGAACAGACCACTAGAGATGGCACCAGATGGGCTAGGAAGATGACCTGGCATAGTAAAATGTTCCAATGAAGTGGGTAATAGAAATTATTTTAATTTACATCTGAGAAGTTTTCAATTTTTTAAAACAAAAAGTAACTTATGATATAAAAATATACTGTGCCCATTGGTACTGATTTGATATTGATTTTAATTTTTTTTCAGAGGCAAGGGATTAGTCTTCAAAATCTTTCCTTTTGCTAATGATCTAAGGTTTTAAACCATGCATTTAAAGTTTGCGATGGCAACACATTGCTACTAAAGGAAACCTACAAGAAATGGTTCAGTCATGAAGGTACAACATTGCACACACGAACATTACTTCTCACTCCTCATTTCCTTTCCTACCTTGTAGAAAAATAAATGTGAATTCAAAGAAATATGGTTTATATGAAATAAATACACATCTCTCATGTACATATTGCATCAATGAATGCTCCCCAATGCATATGAAGAAAAAAACACAAAATTTTGAAATTCTCAAAACACTACTTAGCTAAATTCAGTTACTCAGTGAAAGTGCAGGCATGAAGACAAAAAATATGTACAATAAATATTCCAGGTTTATTAGAACAGAAGATATTCACTTCTGATACTCTCCAGGAGGATTTTTATTTTGTGATTATTAGGGTCTCTCTTGGTGGCAGCAAAATAGTTTGTACATTCTACAGCTAATTACAGTATTCAATAGTTGACTTGAGCTCTAGAAATAAATAATTCATTTGCTTGGTATAGTTCAAAACAATAATTAAATCAATTAAAATACGTGAGTATGCATGATGGTTACCTATTAATTAGGGGTGATGATAACTTCCCGTAGGTAGTATTTAGAAAGTTAGAAAAAATGATAAATTTTATACTAAATAATTGATTTAATCCTATTTAATAGATGAATGTCAGTTTGTTTTTAATGTTATCTTCATAGGGAAATGATAATTATTGCCCTAGAGAATATAGGTATATTTCAGACAAAGAAAGTTATCTAATGACAATAAAGCTCATTTTCAGTGAGAAGAAAGAAATTTTGAATGAATCATCTTGAGAATTAAATGAAGAAATATTCACAATAAATTATGTTTCCTTAAGATAGGGTATTTCAATCAGCATTACTGGTTTATTACATAACATGCTAAATGCATATCATTATAGGATTACATCCTACATATCATCATATAGTATTACATCCCTGGGATACAAATACATGGATTAAGATGAATCTTTTGTTAGAGCCTACTAAGCATCTGGCGCAGCTCGGTGGTGCAGTGGATAGAGCACCAGTGCAGGAGTCAGGAGGACCTGAGTTCAAATCTCACCTCAGACACTGGACATTCACTAGCTATGTGACCTTAGGCAAGTCACTTAACCCCAATTGCCTTATCCTGTGCCATCTCCACTCATCTTGATGAATATCTGGTCACTGGATTCAGATGGCTCTGGAGGAGAAGTGAATGGTGACCTGCACAGTCCTCTCTCACTCAGAACGAAGTCAAGTGCAAGTCATGTCATTATTTCTCTGATGGCATGGGCTTCTTCGACAACAACGGACAAACACACACTAAGCATCCAATTACCCCACCTTCTCATCAAATAAAGAAAAGGACTGCCCATCTCTACCCAAATTAAATAAGAATCTAATGGAACATGACATGTTTCCAATAACTCAGTGAATCCCCTTTTCTTATTCCTTGCCAGCCTAAAATTAGGGATTTTCCCTGAATTTGTCTTACCTATGTTTTTCTCTTCTCTCCTGGATCTCCTAATGCTTCAAACTGCTCCTAACTGCTTCAAAAATTTCTGAACTCAAACAAATAAAATGATCATTTCTATAGATAGATGCACATGTATACACATATAAATATTTGTGTACATATATGCTACATACATTTCATTTCATATATCATATGTACAAACATTTATGTATGTTTATATCAATATTATATATGTATATTAGAACAACTGGAGAGATTTATATATGAAGCTGTGAAACTATTATGGAGTATTTGCTTTTCTTTTTAGGTGTATAAAGAGTTCAGCTTATGACTTCCAAAACTGTCCTATTATTCCTTTTAGCCTTCCCTTGATTCTTGTTAAAAAAAAAAATTGAAACTCTACCTCTACCCCATCCCTCTTGGTAAAAAATAAAAGCAGAATCCTAGTTGAGAAATGCATAGTCAGTGGGAAAAAATTCCAAATTGGCCAAAATTTTCTATATGGCTTATTCTTCAGTTTCTGCCCATCACTTCATCACTTTTCACCACTTACCTGTCTGCTTCTCCTGCAATAGGGAAGCTTTATATTGCTTATTTAAAGCACCAAAGTTTACCTTCTTTGTCTCATTTTCAAAGTAAGTAAACTCAAATTGCAAGGATCATAGGTGCAAAGATTTAAGCTGGAAGAGATCTTTATGATCATCTAGTACAACTCTTTCATTTCACAGAAGGAGAAATTGAGACAATGATAGTTGACGAGATTATCACAAGGTTACACCAGTAACATGAATTTAAACACATTTCTTTTGACTTTAAAGCTAGTCCTTTTTCACCATATGACTCCACATTAAGGCTATTACAATTTAGGAAGGGAGTGATGGTGTATGCATGTCAGACTTGGAAAGCATATTTAAGATAAGGAAAAAAATTAATAATATAGCAAAGTTTATTGTGTCCTGTTTTCAAAGTGGACAGCTTGTAAGATGAATTGGCTTAGGAAGAAAAATAAAAGCTTCTGTTACAGACATGGTGAGTTTGAGATGCCTAAAGAATCCAGTAAAGGAGGGAAGAGGAGAGAAGAGAGGGGGGTATGAAAAAATATGTGTGTACCCACATACATATATACATACATATATATAGTCATACCCCTATTGATATGATAATTGGACTTCAAGGGCTGATGAAATCAAGAAGAGGGTGAGAACCTTAGTGTACCCCCCAGAATTATGGGATAAGACATGGACAATGAGCCAGAAGGACTGAGAAGCAGCATCTAGGGAAGTAGGAGGAGAACCAAGAGAGGGTACTTTCACTAAAAGCCAGAAAGGACTATTCAGAAGGATACTCAGCTAATATTTAAATGCTCTAGAAAGGTCAAGTAAAATGAAGACTGATGAAATATTACTGGAATGCAACATTAAAATCACTGGTAACTTCAAACAGAACAGTTTCAGTGGAGTAATAAGGTTGGTGATCTGTTTCTGAAAGCGTCATTGAGAAGGAAGGGAAAGGAGAAATGTAGAAACTGAATTAATGTTATTTTTCCCTAGGAATATGGCTAAGAGTAAAGATGTAGGGTGATAGTTTGAGTAAGTAATAAGGGTAACTACAGTTTTCTTAAATGATGGAGACCTAGGCATGTTTGTAGGCTGCAGGGAAGGCACTTATAGATAAGGAGACAATGAAACTGGGGTGGGGGAGAGATTGTAAAAGAAATCTGTCAAAGAAGATTAGAAGGAATTACAGAATTAATAGAATTAAGGGTGAAAGTAGAAAGGTTGGCCTTGGCAAAGAGAAGGACCAGCTGTTTATCAAAAACTCTAAAAGAAGAGAGAGTTCATAATGATGACAAGGAGTTTTGAGAGATGGAATGAGGAGAAGATGAAGATCACTCCGAACCACATCTATATTTTTCAGCGACAAATCAGTATCTTCTTATCGGAAAGAATGGTGTGGAAAGTTTGAGAAGAGGAGCAGCTGAGTGGAAGGTAAAAGGAGTCAATTAGGGAGAGTAAGAGGATGGTCTAGAAGGCAATATGGGTCCAATTGAGATGAAATAAATAACATTTTTTTTTACTGGACACAATCAGTTGCTTTGCAATCTTTCTCCAGTATTACACAGTATTATACGAATAGGTACAAAACAGAAATATACTAAGAGTAATCTAGAATTAGAGTTTAGTAAACAAAAGGGGGAATGGGACAAGGAAGAAGGAGCTCACTGATGGATGACTGTAAGGAAGTGCTACTGAACTGTTCCATAGAGGGTGAAGATTGGGAAGGGAGCCACATAAAGCCAAAACCAATTTGCAGACCTTTAGAAAGTGTAATATAGAACAAACACATGTACACGCACATATATATGTATATACATATAAGCTGTTATTAATATAATAAATATGCTTAATGAACAGATTTCATTTTTTAAAATATTCTCAATTTTAACTAGAGACAGCATTGATTTATTTAATGAATATAATTAAAAGCCACATTAGTAGTATAAAATGAAATTTTAATCTTTTACTGAGGATAAGATTCTATTTTCAGAGAAATGTTTTTTTAAAAAAATTTTGAAGTCATAATGTATGTAACGAAAAATCAAAACTTTATTTTCTACAATAATGGGTAATCTGGGCAAAAATGGAAAATTACATATATGCATAATAGTTTATAAACTCCCTTATTTATGTTAATTGACAGACATCTTTAAGTGCTATCCTATTTTTTGCTTAGCTAAAAGTTAATAATCTCTGCTCTGGACAATATGAGAAAGCAGTTTAAAGTGTTATAAAAAAGGAATCATCATTTCTATTTTACTCCTTTTTTTACATAAAGCAAGTGTAGATACATATAAGCCTTTTGGGACAGAAATTGTGTATAGTAAATCATAAAGGAGAGTATTTGAATCCTACCTGAGATACCAATTGGCTATGTGACCATAGGCAGAGTCATTTTACCTTGAATAGACTCAGTTTCTTGATCTGTAAAATGGGGATAAAAACAACCAGTGTGGGAAAGGTACTTTAATATCTTAAAAGTACAGGGATAATACGTACAAATTCAATTCTATAAGTGGTCCCTGATAAGGAATTTCCTCTATCAATGTAGGATGGCATCTTTTCTGCTATTTATAATCTTAGACTATTTACAATCCAGAATATTGACAGATTAAGTAACTTGTCCAGGATTACACAGAAATTGTAGATTCGAGGCAGCCTATGAATCCAGGTGGTTCAGGTTCCAAGGTTAGCTATCTATCCATTATGCCAAACTTTACAATAATATAGAAATGAAGTACTATTATAAATCATATGGTATGCTCAACCCTAGTCAATGTACGATAAAAGAGATATCTACTTGCCAGATGACCAGGATGTTAAATTATATGGAAAAAAATTACATGAAGAACAGATGAATTATCACTGTTTAGACTGACAAAGAGATGAATTAGGAAAGGTGAGAGCTTTCTTCAAAATCTTGAAAGTCTATGATATGGAAGGACTTGACCTTTTAAGGGGTTTTGTCAAAGAGAAAAACTCAGACCAATGGATAGAACTCATTGGAAGGTAGATTTCAGCTCACTGTCAAGCTGTGAAACAAAGAAATGGACCATGAAATGAAATGATGAACTACTCATCACAAGCATTATCTATCGATATTTTTGTAGAAGGTATTTTTTCATGAGGGTCCAGATGACTTCTACACATCTCTTCCAACTTGAAGAGACTATTTTCTTCAATCAGTATATGCAGCCAAAAGTAAAAGAGAAACAATAGTATTTTTAATTAAAAATATCGTGATATCCTTACATTGGTATGGATAATTGATTTAATTTTTTTGCCAGACAAATGTATTTAAAGACTAATTTCTGTCAAAGCAGCAGTGACATGTTATGAATAGTTGGAAATAAAATCTTACCTCTCTCATATCTCTTTGAGGAATACACTACACATAAGTCTTAAATCATGTATTTCTCTTTGGAAGTACCATCTAAATTTGAGTTACAATGAGATGGCTACCTTATCCAGACATTCAAAACAGAAATCAAATATGGTGCTAGGGTATAATTGTCAAATCATGCAAAAAATCAAACTATTGGAAAGAACTGACCAGATATTTAACTGACTTTGGAGTCAAAATGGTTATGAGTAGAAAAATAGCCACATCACTAGAATTAAAAATGGAAAAATAGTTCTTCAATTTCCTCTATTCTAACAAATATGGATTTCCATTCCACTCTTCCTCAATTTCAATAATCCCTGCTTTCCATATCAGCATAGGGAAATATTACACATTACCACCATCTTTCAGAACTTTAAAACCTCAAAAATGCTGAAATTTTTAATTCTATTCTAGAATTCAACTTTTTCAGTTTCAAAATTCCTTCTGCTGGAGACAATCTCTTATATTTTTATTTTTTGTACTCCCACATTTTCATTACATCTAAATCTACTTTCATTATGAGACCTTTTCCCTTTACACTCACCTATTTTCTTTGACTGGTTTGAGTTAGGTAAGAGTCATCATATGACTTCTCTACTGCCACTGGGCCATTGAGAACAAGTATAGCCCATGAAATCAAAAGAATTTTTATCATTCTAAGTTTATACTTTATAACCTATATGTCTTCATTACTGCCAGTCAATTCTTCTGTTCTAAACACTTTGGTTGGATAACTCCATGTTGGTAATATAAACTGAAAGTGTTTTTAAAAAATAAATGGGTTCTTTAAAAAAATAAATAAAAGAGCTATCTGTTCATAAAGGTTTATAGTAACAATATATGTAATTACCAAAAAGAAAAGAAAAATAAAAATGGAAGCAATCTAAATGCAAGAGTATAAGGGAATAGGCGAATTGCAAATAGAAATTTTAAAGTCTCATGAAAAGATGAGAAACACACACAGGAATACAAAAAAAAAAAAAAACGAACACTGAAAAACTTCTACCAAATACTGCAAAATGAAAGAAGTAGAAGCAGAAGCATGGATCACAGGCTAATGGTGACCATATAAAGAAAAGGGGGAAGAAAATTGGAAATAATCCAGATAGGAACATAGAAAGATAGACTAAAGAGTTGTGAAATTAATTTGTGGAAACTATTTTAAATATAAAGTTACTAAGCAAGGTGAGGTGGTTATATTGATGTCCAGTGTGAACATTAAAAAGTTGGGATATTGGTTCCATTATTGGGAATATACTGTAAAAATATTATTATAAAAGAGGAGGTATCAGTTCAAAGACATTCAAAGCAGCATTATATATAAATGAAAAAAATGGGCACAGCTAGGGGTGCAATGAATAAAGAACTAATCCTGAACCTGAGTTCAAATTTGACCTCAGACACTTGAAACTTACTACTTGTACCTGGGCAAATCACTTAATCCCAAGTGCCTCTTCCCCCTGCCCAAATGGAAGCATATCAAAATAAAAAAAATGGTTAAATCAATTTGCTACATTAATGCAATGGAATGCTGTGATGTAATCAGTAACAAAGAAATAGGGAGAGAATTCAGAGTATGGAATATACACTTGATGGTGTAATTAAAAAATGAATGAAAAGGAAGTGATTGACAAAATGTGATTATCTTTTATAGATTGAAACAAATCAATTAAATGTAAATGTTTACATGAGTTTAGTTGTTTTTTTATTCATTTTTTCCCAAGTAAAACACAATAAAAATAGAAAAAATATTTGAAAAGCAGTTTCAGAAATATGAGAGAATAGTATATTTCCACAGCTGTTTGTTGTTCAATCATTTCTGTCATGTCTGAACTTTTCTGACCCCATTTGGAGTTTTCTTGGCAAAAATAGTGGAGTGGTTTGCCATTTCCTTCCCCAGTTCATCTGTAAAATACAGATGAGGAAACTGAGGCAAACAGGCTTAAATGACTTGACCAGGGTTACTCAGCTAAGGCCAGATTTGAACTCAGGGAGAGTTTCTTGATTCCAGGCACAATACTCTATCCATTGTACCACTGAGCTCTATTCTGACTGTCACCTTCATCACTTGGAACATCTTGTTTCTGTATTAAATATGCCCTTAATACTTGCTTTCATTGTCATCTAATATGATGGTAGCCTAAATCATAGTAATAACTAAAGATGACTTCACAGTAAATTAAAGGATAAAGTACAGTATTGGTAAAGTCAAATAAATCCATCAAAAGGCTAGGGAAATATACTTGGATATATTAGATTTTAGAAAATCTTATAATTCCTAATACATGTATAAAATAACTGCAGAGTTTATGCAATATTTTGAAACAGTAATGCATTCTTTTTGTTAACTGGAGTGATTATTTAAATAGAGAATGATATTTAAATAAATAAATGAACATCTTTGATGCACAGAGTTATTGACTCAGAGACTTGAAGTAGGATATCAAATTAGGAAAGAAAATTGTTACCTATCTTGTCAAAAAACAAATTTCATTTTTAAAAAAGGTCTTTGGAAAAAGACAAAGAAATAAGGTTTAGGAAGCTACAGAATGAAATGGAAATAGCCCACAAACAGAGGAACTTAAATTTTCTGGTATTTTCTTGCTATAATCAAACATTCCCTAAAGGTATTTGACATGAAATCCATACAATATGGTTAAAATTGACTTGGGAATAGTCTCCCTGCCTGCTTTCGTCTTCCACAGAGAGTAAGCATCAATGGGCTTCATCAGTGAGCCTCATTCTTCCAATAAAATGGAACTATTGTACTTAGTGTAGCAACTGATTGTGAACAAACATCCTGGGAAAGAAAGGAGAAAAATTGACTTCTGTCCAAAGGAAGGATTTCAAATCTTCTAGAAAAAAATAGTTCTTTGGGGGCGGAGCCAAGATGGCGGAGTAGAAAGACTCACTTATGCTAGCTCCGAACCCACAGCCCATGGATTTCCTCTAAATAGAACTCCCAACAAATTCTGGAACAGTAGAAGCCATGCAGCAACACAGTGAAGGAGATATCCGTTCCAGAGAGCCCTGAAAAACGGATCCCAAAGGTCCATCGCAAACTGGACAGGAGTGGAGCCCTCCCCCTGCCCCGGCTGCATGGCACTGCGAGGAGTGGGGAGATCGGAGCAGGCTTCAGGGACAGAATCTCCAGCGGCTGCGAAGGTTCCCTCCACCCACAGATGCACAGGTCAATGAGAGAGATGGGCTCAGACAGGAGCAGGGTGTCTCCAGGACTCAGGCCCCCCAGGAGGCAGTGGCAGAGGCAGCCGGTGGCCAGAGGCTCCCAGAGCAGGCAGGACCTTGGCAGCAGCTCCATTACAAAAGGTCTCTGCATAAACCCCCTGAGGGAACTGAGCCTGGGAGGCAGCCCTGCCCCTACTTGAGAACCTGATTTAATCTTACCCTGAATAGCAGCCAGGCCTGCTGTCAAAAGCCCTGAGGCTGGGGAGCAGCATTTGAATCTCAGACCCCAAGCACTAGCTGGGCAGACCTAGGCCAGGGGTGGAGAGGACTCTCAGAAGTCAAGTAACTGGCTGGGAAAATGCCCAGAAAAGGGAAAAAAGCAAAGTCCATAGAAGGTAATTTTCTTGATCAGATGATTGCACCATTCCTCTCTGACGAAGAAGAAAACTGCTTACCATCAGGTAAAGACATAGGAGTCAAGGCCTCTGTATCCTAAACATCTGAAATAGATATCCAATGGGCTCAGGCCATGGAAGACCTCGAAAAGGATTTTGAAAATCAAGTTAGACAGGTGGAGGAAAAACTGGGAAGAGAAATG
>CM053771.1:428296057-428420052 GCA_028658325.1 Potorous gilbertii
CAACACGACTATTATGGAAGTCACTTGCAAAGCTATACAGATGTGGCCTATATTGAATTGCCTGCCTTCCCAAAGGGAATGAGTGGGGAGGGAGGGATGGGGAGAAGTTGGAACTCATAGTTTTAGGAATAACTGTTGAGTATTGTTCTTGCTACTAGGAAATAAGAAATACAGGTAATGGGGAACAGAAAGATATCTGGCCCTACAGGACAAAAAGAGAAGATGGGGTAATGGAAGGGAGGGATGAAAGAAGAGAGGGCAGATTGGTGATAGGGGTAATTAAAATGCTGTGTATTAGGGAAGGGGGAGGGGACAACTGGGGAGAAAATTTTGGAACCCAAAATCTTGTGAAAATGAATGTAAAAAGTTAAATAAATTTATTTAAAAAAAAGAAAAAATAGTTCTTCTCAAGAGACTTCAGAACAAAAGTGGAAGAATATGTGAGCTATGTTCTCTAGAAGAGTATTATTTTCAAAATGTTAGATGTAAGATGTTTGGGATATTCAGGCAAATCCCATTTTCTATAGGGAAACAACTTTCATAGATCTTGTCTTAATGTTCATGCACTGTAACTATACAATTCTGTTATATGTAATACATGATAAAATTTTATTATGTGTATATTTTAAATTACATATATTTGGAGGAGAGATAGAAACAGAGAGAATTATACTGGATAAAATCATCTTACCCAAGAAACTTCAACTAAGATATTTCTCCTGCTTCCTTCTGCTTAATAAATTTTCACCCTCTAATTGTTCATCCACTCTCACCCATCTGATGCGGGTGTACCCTTTTCCTACACATAGTGATTCTCCTTTCAACATATATACATACAACTTCCTTGGCAGCCAGAGTAAAGGGCAAAGTGGAATGATGCTGTTACCATTACCATGAATGGTCTGGCCGTACTAAAGACAGTATAAATTGAGTGGAAGAAGTGGAAGAAGATGCATCCTACAGGCTACTATCATTAACGATTTGAGCACTGTGGAGTCCTCATTTTATGATATCTACAATAGAGTTACATTGTAAGGTTGGAGTGAACTTACAAGAAATCAAGGTGCCTGTGCATCTCATGGAATCGCTAATCAAAAAGAAAACTAGTAAAATTCTGACTTCCTATGAATCCAGTGAATAGTTGCCAATTTTCACAGTTACTCTGAATTCTGAAGAAAATGACAACCATACCACATAGTATGATTGATTTTATGTCCAAATGAAAAGGGGAAGTGATATTTTGCATTACACAGAAATTGCTAAAAAATTTCTCAGTCATGGTCTTAAGCTGGAGAATGTTTTCCAACTCCTGTATATTTATAAGGCTATACTGAAAGACCATGGGGATAACTTACTTCAATCTATTTTAACCATGTATGAAAAACTAAACAAAATTAAAAGTGTTCTGAACATACTTCTCAGGGGGTACTTTTAAGATACAAATTTAAGGTTTTTGCAATAATGCATTTATCCTAAAGCACATTTAAAATATGCTGTGCAAATATGCATTCTTCATAATAATATGCAGTGTGTATGTGTGTGTGTATAAAGGAAGGATAATTAGTAAATCATAAAACATCCTACTTTTTAATATAAAAGTAAATCCAATTTTATTTACAAAGTCTAAATGATAGACTAAATCAGAGGTGAATCACATGCAGTCCATCTCCTCTAAAACACCATCATATAGCCTGAACCAGAATAAAACATAATTGGGAAATATGTAACAAAATAAATAAAAATACAAAGAAACATAGGCAATGCTAATTTATGGTTTTCTTCATCAAGGATAGCTCCAGAGATCTTCATGTATGGTTCAATGACTCCCCCCCTTTCCATTCAAATTTGACACCATTGATCTAAATGATGTTTTATCTCTTAATTAGCAGTATTCCTACATAAAGGTTGATCAAATTCAGGTCTCTCACATTAATTTCCAGAAGAATATAAGACTCAAATTTATATTTTAAATATATAGGCAAAACAATTATTTAGTGGGAGGTACCCAAGTTACTGATTTCATTGGTGTAAGACACATCTAGTGTGGAAACTTGTTCGGTTTGATGCAAATCAATAGCATGCATATAATTTATAGTATTAGACAGATACCTAGAGCATGAAGAAATTATGACTTGCCCAGGGTCAAAGAGCCAGTAAGTGTCCCAGGCAGAGCCAGGTTTTCTTGACTCAAGTCCATCTTCTCTCCACCATATTATCCTGCCATATTTACCAGTGCCTTATAATCAAAGCATAACCAGTTAGATTATAAAAGAAAAAAAGTTCATATTGTTTTTGTTAATCATTCTTCAATGCAGTTGACATCCAAATTTTGAAGTTATCTTTTCTCTTTCCCCCATAATATGATTATGATAACTAGAATTCTTCTAATACTTTACATTTTATGAAGCACTATATATTCCCTTACTTGACTGTTAAAACCAACCTGTAAAGAAGGTAGTGCTGGCACCATCATTCCTTATAAGGAGGATGATGTTTTGAGAGGTGAAGCTTACTTGTTCAAAATCATACAAATGCCATGAGAATAGGAATTCAAATATACATCTCCTGAGTCCAAATCTAATACTCATTATATTATTCTATAATAATAGTCAATAATAGTCAACTCCCTCTCATTCATCCCTCGTAGGCCCTGAATTTTTACAAGGCTTTCTTCTTCCTGTGTCTCTTTTCTGGGCTTTCCTTCTTATTCCTCTTCAACCTAGATCAAATCCTAACGTCATCCGTCAGTCAGTCAACTAGCATTTATTAGGGGTATACTATGTCACAGGCACTGTGCTAAGTTCTGGGAATGCAAAGAAAGGCAAAAACAAAAACAAACCAAGCAACACCTTTTCTCATGAAACTCATAGTCTAATGGACAAAAACCAAAGTGTCCTTGCTCTCAGTGAGTTCACAGTCTATTTACAAGTGGAATACTGAGCTTACTTTCCTTACTGAATTTCCTGACACCAAATGCTTTCTTGTACAATTCCTTTTGCATGCTGTTACAAGTTTTTCAATAGCGTGTCTTTCCAAGTTTCTTGCATGATAATAGCATGCTATTTGAATGTTACTGTACTTCGCAGGCTCTGTAATCCAACTAAACTGGCCTAATTTTTCTTCCTTGTAGATAATTAATTTATATTATTTTGCTGAGGAATTTTTCCAGCCTTTAAATAATCTCATTCCTCAACTCCACATACTGAGACTAAACACACCATTTGAAGTTCATCTCAAGTGCTGCCTCCTTCAAGAGACTTCTCTCCATTCTTCCAATTGTTAGCATCTTCCCAATTCCGTTGCATTTATGTTTATATTCTTATGTTTAGTTATCTGTGAACACTGTGTTAACTCTGCAGAATATAAATTCCTGGAGGCAATGATTGCTGCATTTTTGTATTGGTAAGGTATGGTGTCTGGCACATCAGCGCAAAGGGAAAAAAATAGTTCAACAATTTGCTAGTAGTTCTCTGATGGAAGGTAATGGGAATATTTCCCTGCACACATAGGATCCTTGGATTTATTTAATGAATGAGCAAGAATTCTATCAGTGGGACATGTCTGAAACATAAACAATTTGAGAAAGAACCTATAATAAATTTCCAAGTGAATATTACAAAATATACTATAATTATATCATTGTGAGAAAATGATCATTAGTTTTAAGCTTACCATCTTTAATAACAGTTTGCAACAAATACTTGCCTAGTTCAAGCATTTTACATTTGTTAATTGTGCCAGACTCAGAATTTTTTTTAGAAATAAAGTTATGCCAATTCATTAAGAAGTATGGGTTGCTTAAAAAACAGCTAAATAGTCTATGACATCCATACCAGCTCCAGAGCCATGATTTTATGACTGCCTAACCATTACTAAAGTTTATTTTAGAGAAAGCTCACTAATTCATGACAACGAGTAGGAAAAGAGGAGTGGAGATGAAAGACGAGAATAGAAGCTCAAAGAGGCCATTAGAATTTAGTGAAAGGTTTTAATCAGTGAACTTATAATGAAGAGCTTGAGTCTTATAACTTTTAATTGCATAAACTAACTTGAACAAGTCATAAATAATTTATTTTGATTGAAAAAGTCTCACAGTCCACACTTGTACTAGTTTCAACAAACAGATGTGAAAACCCTTTTACATATATATATATACATATATATATATATATATATATATATATATATATATGCCTCTAAAGTACTTGAAATTAGATGGTTCAGTTATACACATTTTCAACTTTCTCATTTCAATCTTACTTATATATTTAATATATTCTATATGAAGAATTGTTAAGGAAAGTGTAGCCAGAATTTTAGAGGGCTCAAAAGCACTTGGAAGCTTTGGAGGATGAAACTAGAGATGATTAGTCTACAGAAAATAATCAGAAAGAGCTCATTTCATATTTATAGAAGAATTTGCCTTGTTGTGCTTATTGTTAGGAAAAAGAACATAAAGCCATTGATAGAAGTTGCAGGAGTAGTTTTCAACTTTATAATAATTCACATTTTGCTGCATTTTGACAACATTTTGAAGTAGGAATGAATAAATGAATGAGTGAATGAAAATAACATTAAGTGATTACTATGTAATAGCACTAAAGATAAAAATGGAAAAATGAAACAATCTCTACTTTCAAAGAGTTCAAATTTCAATAATTGAGGAGGAAACACATTTGGAAGATGAAAAGGTTCCAAGACCCTCAGGTACGTTGGCAAATAAAATTTTAATACCTCCTCTTTAATGTCATTTTAACTGATAAAATCATGTCAGTTTCTGATGATTAACCATTGACAGTGCCAAGGATGTTGGTGGCAAGAACTTTATTTTCTGAGTTTTGGGGGGATGAAGCTGTAGCGATTGCAGCAGTTGCCAGGCTATGTCTCCACCCAAATTGCTTTCCAGGATGTCTTTAATATTACTATTCCCAAGACTCTAGGGTTCAGAATACTAGGATGTCTCTTCTCAGGGTCAGAAAGACCCTGGTAGTCAAGGTGATGGTTTGAATTATCTGGCACATGTTTCCTCCAGTCTCCCCCTCAGGCTGCCCTACTGCTATGGTTAATGCTAGCTTGCCTCCACTGTAACTGGTGGACAGCTGATCCTTTCTCAGAAACATCTCCCCTAGCCAATGCCTCTGAAACCTGGGTCAGAAGTAGGATAGGTAGTACACTGCATTTATCTATCCACTAAAAGAAGTTGGACTGCATCTGTTGCTGCTAATGAAGAAGAGAAAGGTGAATCTTTTCCCCACAGTCATTTCTGCCCTCAGACTCCTCTAATGGTCAATGTGCCACAAAACATTACAATGGGAAAATATAAGTACACAACATCTTAATAAGCACAGTAGTCCAAAAACTATATACACTTCCTCAAAATGCAGTGACTTCTCTCACTGTAGGTCTTGAAACAGGACATGGATGACTATTTTTGTAGGAATTTACATAAGAGCTCCAAACTTAGGTATAAGTGAAATCAGATAACCTCTGAGGTCCCATCTAGTTCAGATTCTATGATGAAATATGGCTAAAAAAAGAGATAGCATTTGAATGGTATTCTCATGGTAGAAAGATTAAAAAGAAGATTATCACTTGCAATGACAGTGCAAATTAAGCATTCTCTTAATCATCAGAAAGACTGAAAGGAATTTATAAACATTATCTCAGTAAGGAAACACTTACTCAAGATTCAACACATTTAAGTTTTAGTGCTTAAAATAGCCATATTCAACAATTTGTGGGGAAAAAGGGAGGAGGAGGGAATGTTCTCATAGCACTCCCATATTCCATTCCTGTATAAAAATGGAGGTCCTAAATAACACTTTCCATAACACTTCATGTATATAAGCAGAGAAAGAAAAATACACAACGAGCTCATTCTGACCTCCTTTCAAAACTGAGAATGAATTATGTTCAGTTTGTACAAGAAAAATGAAACTCACTGAATGAAGTATTATATAGCAAACCACAGAAGGCTAGGAAGGACCCAAATAATGCTGCTGCTGGGTCAAAGGGTATGCACATTGTTGTAGCCATTTGGGTATAATTCTAAATTGCTCTCCAAGATGGCTGGATCACTGTACAACTCCACCAACAACACATTAGTTTTCCTGTTTTCCCTCATTCCCTCCAACACTTGGCATTTTCCTTATTAGCCTTATTAGCTAATCTGATAGGTCTGAGGTGGTATCTCAGAGTTGTTTGAATCTGCATTTCTTTAATTGATAGTGACTCATGACGATATATAGTCTTAATTTCTTCATCTGGAAACTACCTGCTCATATCTTTTGACCATTTATCAATTCAGGAATGTCTTTTATTTTTATAAAATAAACTCAGTTCAATACTCAGTATTTTTTTGAGAGATGAGAATCTTACTGTAAATTTTTTTCAGTTATGATTACTGTGTATATCTCTCCATCCTATTTTACCATTTACCCTTTCCTCTCTCTCCTTTTACCCTGTCCCTCCTCAAAAAGTGTTTTTTTTTAAATTTTGGACCACTATCTTCCCGAGTCTTCCCTCCTTCTTTCAGACCCCCCTCTCATTCCATTTCCCTTACTGCTTCCCTTGGTAAGATAGATTTCTATAGTCAGCTGAGTGTGTATGTTATCTTTGAGCTAATTCCAGTTAGAGGAAAGTTCAAAGATCATCTGCCATTCTCCCATCTTCCCCTCCCCTGTAAAAGCCCTTTGTACCACTTTCATGTAAGATAATTTACCACATTCTACCTTTCCTTCCCCCTTCCTCAAATGTCTTGCTTTTTTCTCATGTCTTGATGTGCTTTTTTTTAAGGATATTATCCTATTAGAGCCAACTTACACCTATACTCTCTATGTATACCCTTTCTAGTTGCCCTAATAATGAAAAAGTTTTTAGGAACTACAAGTATCATCTTCCCATGTAGGAATGTAAACAATATAACCTTATTGAATTCCTTATGGTTCCTTTCCTGCTTACATTTTATGCTTCTCTTGAGTTTTGTGTTTGAATGGCAAATTCTCTATTCAGCTCTGATCTTTTCTTCAGGAATGCTTGAATCCTCTATTTTGTTAAGTATCCATTTCCCTCCTGAAGGATTAAACTCAGTTTTGCTGGGTAGATGATTCTTGCAATCTTAACTCCTTTACCTTTTATATAATGTCATATTCCAACCCCTCAGTTCTTTTAACATGGAAGCTGCTAAATCATATGTGATCTTCACTATGGTTCCATGATACTTAGATTATTTCTTTCTGGATGCTTGCAATATTTTCTTCTTGACCTAGGATGGGAGTGAGCAACCTATGGTCTCAAAGACATATGTGGCCCTATAGGTCCTTAAGTGCAGCCCTTTGACTGAATCCAAATTTCAAAAAACAAATTGGATTCAGGCAAAGGGCAGTGATTGAGGACCTAGAGGGCCACATGTGGCCTCGAGCCCACAGGTCATGTATCCCTGACTTAGGAGCTCTGGAATTCGGTTATAATATTCCAGTGAGTGTTTATTTTGGGATCTCTTTCAGGAGGTAATCAGTGGGTTTATTCAATTTTATTTCAATCACTGGTTCTAGGATGTCACAGCAGTTTTCTTTGATATATTCTTGAAATATTATATCAATATCTTTTTTATTAATCATGACTTTCAGATGGTCTAATAAGTTTTAAATTATCACTCTGTTTTCAATATCAGTTGCTATTCCAATGAAATAGTTTTCATTTTATTTTTTTCATTTAAAAATACTTTATCCTTTCTTTATGTCTCAAGGAATCATCAACTTATACTTGACAAATTCAAATTGTTAAGAATTTACTTACTTCACTGAGGTTTTGTGCTTACTTTTCAATGGGGGGATTTCTAAATTTTAAGAATTTCTTCTCTTTCATGTGTGTTTGTTTATTTTACCATTTGGACTATTCTATTTTTTAAGGTGTTATTTTCTTCAATATTTTTATGCCTCCTGTATTAAGATACTGATTCTTTTTTCATGATTTCCTTACATCATTCTTTTATTTTCCCAATTTTCCTCTACCTCTCTTATTTGATTTAAAAATCCCATTTGAGCTCTTCCAGAAATGCTTTTGTTTGGGTGGTGGTGGCTGAGACCAATTCACTTTCTCTTTTACTTTTAGGCTTTCTATGTAGTTGTTTTGACTGTGAAGTCCTCTTCTGGTTTGTGTTTTGATCTTCCATGTTACCACAGTAACTTTCTATGGTCAGGTGGGTTTTGTTGCCGGTTGGTTGCTCTTTTTCCACCTATTGATTGACCTTTAACTTTATGTTCCTGCTCCTTGAGCAGAGGGGGCACCATATCAAACTTCAGGTTTTCCCACTGCTGTTTTCAGAGATAGTTCAGCAGGGTAGGGTGGGGTTCTATAAGTTTTCAGTTCTTCCAAGGTGGCATGATCTAAGGAGAGGGGAGTCCTAGCATTTTTCTGGCCTGTGCTCTAGTCCCTAACAGACCATGAGCACTTTTTTCTGGCCTGAAACTATAAGCAGGCTCTATGGATCACCTGCAGCTGCATGCTCTGCTATGCTCATGCCCCTCTCTGCCCTGCCACTATGACCAAGATCAGTGTATTGGCAGTGAAAAAGAACTGTGCACTCAGTGCCATCAAAGTCTCTCCTTTAATCTCCTTCTAACCAGTTATCTGTGGGCTTACTGCCTGTGGGTGAAAACTCTGGAAGCTATTGCTACTTTGCTATAGCTATTGCTATTTTGTTCTTCCCAAGAACTAGTGCTGGCTTGCTGGAGACCAGCCTATAATGCTCTACTCACTGTAGTGACACATACCTTTTCTGCTGATTTTCTGTTTTCTTGTGCTAAAAAATTGTTCACCCCACTTTTTTGTTGCTTCTGATGCTCTAGAATTCATTTTGAGGAATTATTTTAAAGATGTTTAGAGGGGAATTGAGAGAGCATAGGTAAATCCATGCCTTTACTGTGACATCTTGGCTCCACACTCCTTCCAATGAGTCAAAGGGAAATGATGCACATAAAATTCCAAATTAAAAAAATAAATCTCACACTCACACCCATATTCCCTTGACCTCTATTTCATTAATATTCTATTTAATTAATGAGTAATGAAGGCAATTAAAATAATTATTCAAATTCTATTTGGAAGAAATATGCTGGGCAAATAGAAAATCTATTCATATGAGCAGACATTAATGATGCTATATCATAAAGGACTAAGAAACCACAATGGACATAATTTTACTACAATTCATGTCTCTCTATTTTTTTTT
This sequence comes from Potorous gilbertii, assembly GCA_028658325.1. Taxonomy (NCBI): domain Eukaryota; kingdom Metazoa; phylum Chordata; class Mammalia; order Diprotodontia; family Potoroidae; genus Potorous; species Potorous gilbertii. The sequence goes on from CM053771.1 coordinate 428,305,290, forward strand.
ACAGAAGACACACTGTTAAGTCATAAGTCCTATTGATTTAAAACTATGCTATCACTTGGCTATGTAAGCTTTGGGTTACGTACCCTTGATGTGATTTGAAGATCTAATCTCTCTTAGCTCCCTGTATAAGTTTACTACTTTGTTTCACTCGCAATGATACTCTTTTCAGGTACTGATATGCTGCAGCTTGGTGGAACTGTTAATGTTAATTATTTTATGCAAATCAGTTAGATACCATCCCTGATTAATGTCTGCTCTGCTTTATTAATTCTGAGCACTTTAAGAGCCTGTTGGACATGTATGATGCAATATCTGCTTAGAGAATAGCTATTCACATGATTAATTTAGAGCCTGAAGAACCGTACTTGATCTCCTCTAGTTGATGCTACTAATCACACATAATTTATAATTTTAAAAAAGATGTTTCATCAGAAATGAAACAGGGTGTTAATAACATTTCTACAATTAACATCAGTATGTAACTGTCTTACAACTAAAGTATGTATCCAGAATGGAATACAAAGAAAGAAAACAGCATATCCTAAAGAGAAAAACCTAGGAAATCAAAAGGGTCTCTGTAAGCTTAAATCTCAATTCTGATATCAGTCGCATGACCCTGTTCAAGTCTTTTATCCTATCTTTTTATACTTCATGTATAAAATTAGGGGGTTGAACTAAATTATCTCTAATCTTCCTTCCAACTCTAAGTTCTCAGGTTGTATTAAAATTAAATATAAAATAGTTTGAAAAATTTCATATATTCTACAAAATATGATTATATAGTAAGAGAATCCTTATTCTACTTACTTCAGTTGTTACAGTACTCTCATTATCATTAATTTTTTTCTAGATTGTAAACTCTTTGAAGCTTGAAGCCAGTTCTAACACTTTTCTTCAGTTGCTACAATAGTTAGTATCATGTTTTGGTAGTAGGTAAGAGCTCAAGAAATGTGTGTTGGTTGTTATTTTTTTTTAATTTTAATGTTTATTAGTTTCCTCCACCATTCTGTGATTTAAAATAATTTAATTTATCCTTTTTAAACATCCTAAAGGGTCCATCTTATGGAGTAATCTGATGTATGCTTTAAAAAGACATAAAATACTTAATTACTAAAGAATCTATTATTTAAGATGGTGAGAGAGTTACAAGAGATAATGTTCATCTAAAATCTAAGGTTCATCAGAATTAGGAGGATAGACAACATCATCTAGAGAAATCCCTTCATTTTACAGATTAGAAAACTGAGATATACAGAGGTGATTTCCTAAAGATCATGTGGTCTAATTACATAAAAATTCATTAATATGATAATGAAGTTTTTATCTGTTTTTTAATTTTATGCAAAAGCACTTTCCTATGTTCTTTAGTGAATACAAAGATGAATATGATATCATCATCATCCTTGAAAAATATTATCATCTAGTAGGGAAAATAAAACACATATAGAACCCTATGACATATCTATAAACACACATATAAAGCACATATATCCTACAACAAGGCAATATGGGATAAGCTAAATAAGAAAGGTACAAATTGCTGGGGTCTTCGTAGGAGAAGTAGATGTCATCCAGTGACAGCAAATAGGAAAGCCATCATGAGGAAATTCTCATAGATCTTGACATTGAAGTATTGGCAGGATTTTGACAAGATGAAATATGGTGTTAGATACTTCAAGTTAAAAAAAATAACATAAGCTAAAGTCAATTCAATCCAAGAAGCATATATTTAACCTGAATTTGTTCAAGCCACTGAGCTAAGGACTATCGATATAAGGACATTAGAAGAGAATAGAATATTCTCTGTCTCTAAGGACCTTTTATACTTTAAGGGAGGTGGATGAGTAGAGGTAGAAATCACACAATATACACCAATAAGAAAATATGAGACAATAGAAGAGAGAGCTAGAAGAAAAACTAAAACAATGAAAGAGAGACAGACAGAACTGACAATTAGGGAGGTCAAGAAAGGTTGCTTTAGGAAGGGAGAGATGAGTTGATCTTCGGTGAAAATGCAAACATGTAAGAGGAAAAGATCAAAAGGAAGTATGTCCCAGGTATGGGGAGCAACCTGGCAAATGCACAGAGGTAGATGAAGTGTTGAGTTCAGTTCAAAGTGAGTTGAATGGTGTGGCTGGAATGGAGAGTAAATAAAAGGGAGCAACAGGAAAGAAGCCCAAAAAAATAGCCTAGAGATAGATAGTGAAGGACTTTAGATGTCAAGGTGAACAGTTTAACTTTCATCTCAAAGTTTAAATTTCAGATGGAATCACTAGTTTCATGAGCAGAAGAAGGGCAAGTTCAGAGTTATGCTTACTAAGATTAGTTTGACATTTTTGTGAAGGGTGGATTGGAAGGAGGAAAGATAGAGCAGGGGGGCCAATTAGGAGGGTACTACAATAGTGTAGTAAGAGTGGATGAAACCAGCGTGGCAACTGTGTAAGTGATGTTTTGGATATATAATTGACAAGATCTGAAAATTACATAGATATAAGAAGACAGAACACAAAGTTAAAGACAACCCCAAAACTGTTAACCTGAGAAATTGGAAGGATTATAGTATCTTCATCAGAAATATGGAAGTTAAAGGAAGAGTTGGGATTAGGGTAGAAGATAACAAATTCTAGTTTGGAAATGTTGATTTAAAGAAGTCTTTAGGATATTCAGATTATTATTTCTATTCTCCAGATGGGGAAACAATTGCTCAGAGATTAAAGTATTCAGCAGTGGTCACATAGATAAATGCCAGAGTTGGGATTTGAACCTGTCTTCCTGACAAGTCCTGCCTTCACTGCCTGTGGAAAATGAAAAATCCTACCATGCTATTTCTTTATTAACTATTTTAACACATTTATATTTTGTTAAATATTTCCCAGTTTTATGCAAAAATATCTTTTTAAAAATTTTGAGTTTCAAATTCTCTCCCTCCTTCTTCCCTCTCCTTGGGAAGGCAAGCAATTTGATATTGATTATACATGTGAAGTCATACAAAATGTTTCCATGTTAGACATGTTACAAAAGAAAATGTAGACAAAAAATAAAGTTGTTTTTTTAAATATACTTTAATTTTCATTCAGAGTTCATCAGTTCTCTCTCTGGAGGTGGAGAGTATTTTTCATCATGAGTATTTTAAAATGGTATTGAATCATTGTGTTGGTCAAGGCAACTAAGTTTTTCACAACTAATCATCATTGCAATATTGATATTACTGTACACAATATTATCCTGGCTCTGCTCAATTCACTTCACATGAGTTCATATAAGTCTTCCCCAGGTTTTTCACAAACCATCCTGCTCATCATTTCTTATACCACACAAGTATTCCATCACAATTGCATGCCACAACTTATTCAAACATTTCATATTTGATAGGCATCACCTCTATATCTAATTCTTTGCCACCACAAAAAGAGCTATTATAAATATTTTTGTACAGATAGGTCCTATTCTCTTTTCTCTAATCTTTTTGGGATACAGACCTAGTAGTGTATTACTCCATCAAAGGGTATCAACAGGTTTATTGTTCTTTGGGCATAGCTTCAAATTGTTCTCCAAAATAGTTGGATCAATTCACAACTCCACCAGCAGCGCATTAGTGTCCCAATTTTAATACATCCCTTCCAACATTCATCATTTTCTTTTTCTGTCATGTTAGCCAATCTGGTAGGTATGAGATGGTACCTCAGAGTTATGTTCATTTGCATTTTTCTAATAAGTAGTGATCTAGAGCATTTTTCATGTGATTATGAATTGCTCTGATTTATTTCTCCTGAAAACTGCCAGTTCATATCCTTTGACCATTTATCAATTGGTGAATAGTTCCTACTTTTATAAATTTGACTCAGTTCCAAGCTTTCTGCTTTTCTTTGAATCTTGAGTGAATTGGTTTTACTTATGCAAAATCTTTTAAATTTCACTTAATCAAAAGTATCCCTTAACAACTTTTGATACTCTATCTCTTACTTGGTTATAAACTCTTTCCTTATCCATAGATCTGGCAATTACATTTTCTTGTGTTTCCCTAATTTACTTATGATGTCACCCTTTATATATAAATCACTTATCAATTTTGACCTTATCTTGGTATATGGTGTGAGAAGTTGGTATATGACTGGTTTCTACCAAATTCAATTCAAGTTTTTCTAGTATTTTTGTCAAATAATGAGTTCTTACTCTAAAAGCTTGAATCATTAGGTTTATCAAACACTAGATCACTATGGTAATGTATTACTATGTACTATGTAATTAATCTATTCCACTGATCCAAAACTGTTTCTTAGCCAATACAAGACTGGTTTAATGATTTTCACATAATAATATAGCTTGAAATCTGGAAATGCTAGGCCATTTTCCATCATGTTTTTTTTTTCATTGATTGTCTTAATATTCTTGACCTTTAGTTCTCCCAAATGAATTATTACTCTTTTTTCCCAATTCTACAAAAGAGTTCTTTGATAGTTTAATTGGTATGGCACTGAATAAGTAATTAACTTAGGTATGAATTGACATTCTTATTATACTGGGTTGAACTACCCAAAAGCAACTGATATTTCTCCCATTGTTTAGATGTCTTTATTTCTGTAAAAATTGTTTCATAATTGTTTTCATATCATCTCCAATTTTTTTGGAAATAATTTAAATACAATTTCTTTCCTATTTCTTTTGCTGAGTTTTGCTGGTAACATATAGAAATCCTAGTGCTTTGTATGTGTTTATTTTATATCCTATAATTTTGCTGAAGCTAATTGTTTCAACCAGACTTTAGTTGATTCTCTAGGGACCACCATATCAACTGCAAAAGCTGATGATTTCATTTCCTCATTGCCTATTCTACTTCCTTCAGATCTTCTTTTCCTTGCTTATTGCTAGAGCTAGCATTTTGATTACAATAATGAATAATATTTTTGAAAATGGACATCCTTGTTTCAATCCTCATCATACTGGGAAGGTTTCAAGTTTACTTCCATTGCAGATAATGTTTGCTCTTGGTTTTACACAGATACTCCTTATTACTTTAAGAACAGTTCTACTCATTCCAATGCTTTATAGTGTTTTTAATTGGAATGAGTGCTTTATTTTGTTCAAAGGATTTTACTGCATGTATTGATATAATATGACTTTTGTTTTAGTTACTGTCAATGTCAATTATCTTACAGTTTTCCTAATACAAAACCAGCCCTGTACTCCTGTTATAAATCTTACCTAAGTACAGTATATGATTTTAGTCACATATTGTTGTAATTTCCTTGTAAGTACTTTATTTAAAATTTTGGCATCAATATTTATTATGGAAACTAGTCTATAGTTTTCCTTCTCTGCTCATTCTTTAGGATTAGATTTTTAAATTTCCAATTAACTTTTAATCTCTGGTTCCGTAGCCCTTTATTGAATGTCATTTTTTCTTGCATTATGGTCTGAAAAGAATACATTGAATATTTCTGCTTTTCTGAATTTCCCTTTGAGGTTTTCATGCCCTAATACATCATAATTTTTTTTGTGAAAATGCCATGTACAACTGAGAAAAACCTATACTCCTTTCTATTCCCGTTCAGTTTTCTATAGATTCTATTCCTTTCTATGATTTCTTTTTTATTTATTTTATGATAAAATTTATTTAGATCTGAGAGGGGAAAGTTTAGGTCCTCCACCAGTTTTGGTTTTATTTCCTCTTGTAATTCATTTAACCTTTCTTGAAGTATTTAGATGCTTTGACATTTACTGTATATATTTTCACTATTTATACTACTTCATTATCTATGGTTCCTTTAGCAAGATGTAGTTTCCCTTTTTACCTTATTTACTTTGGTCTATTTTTGCCATTGCTTTTCCTGAGATCATGATTGCTACCTCTTCCTTTTTTACTTCTGCTGAAACTTAATAGATTCTGCTCCAGAGACTTATTTTTAGCTCTCTATGTGTCTCACTATGTCAAATGTGGTTTTTTGTAAACAACCTATTTTTGGATTCTGATCTCTAATTCATTCTGCTATTTCCATTTTGTGGGTGAGTTCAATCCATTCACATTCACTGTGCATTTCTCTCCAATTTCTCTCTCTCTCTCTCTCTCTCTCTCTCTCTCTCTCTCTCTCTCTCTCTCTCTCTCTCTTTCTCATCTTTCCTCCAAAATCTGTTTTGCTTCTGACCACTTTTTTTATCTTCCCTCACTTTTATCACTCCCCCATTTCCATTATTCCCTTCACTTTCTAGTTCCCTATTGAGTAAGACAGATTAATATTATCATTTGAGTATGATTATATTTTCCCTCTTTGAATCAATTTAGATGTGTGAAGTTGAAGCATTTTCTGCCCCACACCATCAAGGTCTTGCATAACTCTAAGTAAAAGAGTACCATGATTCCAAAGAATTAAAGTTCTGAGTTATCCAAAAGGCAAGGATAATGGGGAAACACAAGGAAAGTATGAGTATGCTGAAACATACTACCCAGTATGGAATTATGCAGGAGAAAAAGCAGAAAGCTATATCACTTGAGAAGGATATAGACCAGTCATCGAGATACTAAAGGTTAATTGATGAACAAACCATGTGCTTCATTAGTATCCAACAATATTAAGAGATATATAAAGAAGGTTCATAGCCCATTAGGTGGGGCCTCTTGATTAAAATTTGAAAGAGTAGGGTATGGATAAGAATTTCACATCATATAATTTGGATAGTTACCACACCTATACCATAAGATGGAGTATTTTTAGATGCAATCACAGATCAATCAAAACATAGAAATGCTTCTTAGATCCCCATGATTTTAGGAAACGTAAATGGATGAACCCTGTATACACTGAAAATCTCATTCATAGTGTGGATATTGAAACCTTTGAAGAATCTGATTAAAATTGCATTGAAAAATATTTTCTGTATTTACTAAAAGAAATTGAATCATGGCAATTATAGACTTTTAAAAAGTTTAATTACATAATTTTAGCAGTCATTTTGAGAAAATTAAATGTAGACAGAGGGATTAATTTCTACTATATAGATGTTCATACATTTTGTATAAGTTGTATTGTTTATTCACAAAACTAATAAATTTGCTTTACCATGCATTAGTGTGCATATTTAGAATATATGCATGTATAAGCAATACCTTTACTGAATATCTGTAAGAAAATGTGTGGTGCTAGTGTGTTTTGCTTATGTTATTTGTAGTATTTCCTGACAAAGTTTATGTAATGTATTATGAAATTATCATTTTATATCTAATTGTTTTTTATCTTTAACCTCTGAGTCATCAGTGAGCTAAATGTTTCTATTTCCTAAATCATTAGCCTCTTCTCTTGCCCTCACACTGTACTGCTAATTCTTAAATGTTACCTTCTCCTGTGGTTATTAAGCAACAATATCACTTTAGTATTTTATCAGTTGATACCAAATAGTTACCACAAGAACGGAGACTGTATATTTGAAAATATCTTAATGTTACTCTCTGCGTTTCAGGGCATAAGTGCACAGTGCAGGGCATACAGTAACCATTTTATTAATGCTTATGAATTTACTTATTGATGTGAGATGGCATGAACTGTACCCATAAAAATTGATTGATGAGGTACCCAAATAAGTGTATTTGAAGATCTTTCACAGATGAATTCTCTAGTACTGTCTACCTGTTAATGATGTTTGGGCAGAATGGCCTCACCACTGCATTTTGATGATAAAATTTGCTAATTATTTGTTAGCATTAAAAAAAAACCCTGAGAAGTAGAATGAAAAACTGGATAGAGAACTGATTTTAGAAGTATCAAGACTTAAGTTCAAGTCCCATTTGCCCCATAAAAAACATTTGCCACATAAGAACATAAAAAATTACAACCAGGTACTTTTCAAAGACTGTTAGTTGCTGAAAAGATGTCAACCTGTATTTGTAGAGGATATTTCTCATTAGGAGCTCCCTATACATATATGTGTATATTTGCATCCAGACAAGGAAATGACCAACTCACTAAGATGATGTGATATTTTCATAATAGTGAGTAGAATTTTTTTATGTGCAGAACCATGGATAATCAAGGTAACAGGAAGCCAAAATGATATATCATTGTCCTATGTTATCTTGGAAATTAACTTCAATTATTAAATAGCATAGAATTTGAGTTCTATAAGAAAAATTATAAATCTAATCCAACCCTCTCATTTTTATTTATAAAGAAGCCAAAGTTTTTCACTGTAGAAGAACCAGGAATTTCAGAACTCAGGTCTCCTAACTCAGACTTTTCCTTGCAACATCATGAGACAGTGATCTGTGCAGTATTATTCTTACCTACAAAAGAATGAGATACTATTACATGAAGTGTAGTGAAAAAATTCAGTTATTAGTTTTCTCTCATCCATACCCATTTATGAAAATATATAAGAATATGTATATTTGTATACTTACATATGTATATAAATATGCACATATACTAATAGTTATATAGTATATGTCATCACTGTACATCCACAGAGATCACAGAATTAGTTGTTACGTGCCAAGTATTAAAAATATTTTCACCATCATATTAATTCATGTATTTTTACTGCATTTCAACACAGTTGCCATATCTTGTATCCTCAGTCCTCCTGTTGGTTTAAATAAGCCACAAGGGAAAATTTCTTATTGGGGGTGAACATTTAGATGATATGACAGATTTGCACTCAATCCTTGTAAGGTCAGCAGATGGTTATGCATGATTACTTTCAATCTCATTACATTCACTTGCCTGCTTAATTTAAAGATGAGTCCAGACCTAACTGTATCAAATACATTCAGAAAAAAATCTCTCCTATCAAATGAAAAAAATTCTCATAGAATATTCGGCTTCCTGTTAAGCACACAGACATGCTGCGACACTGTTAATGAGACATGTCTCTTTGGTTTGTGAGCCCATATAACATAGACTACTGTGGAGGAAAAAAAAGAGTCACATTTCCTTGAAATATCTTTCTTGAATGAACAATGAAAAAGGCACTGGCTCTAGAGAATATAAAAGAGGCAACAACACTTATTTTCAGACACTGCACTTCACCTTTTGATCCTAAAAAAATGAAATGACTACATGTGCACAAATATTTCAGTATAGATTGGAACTCCCATGAATTAGAACCACATAGAGAGGACATCCTGGAAAGCAAGTCAATAAAATATGTATTATTGTGAGTATATGGCAGGGCAAACTAAATTAAAGGTCTAAATTAGGTATGTACATTCTGCAGCCACAGGTATTTTGATGATTCTGAGAACATAAATATGCATATATAGTCCTAGTTTAGCATAGATTTTCCCCCTGCCCCCCAAATAGAAAAGAATTAATATTTTATTTGTATTAATATTTTAATATAATATTTTGTATTAATATTTTAATATCATATCATATTTTGTTTGTATTTGGGTTTCTGCCTTTTTCTTAATATCTTAATATCAAAAAATTGATTTAATGATACCATTCTTTTGCAGATTAATAATTATACCTCACATGTAGATAGGAGTTTACAGAGGTTTTTTAGTTTAAAAAAATTTCTTCTTTCCTGTGAACTTAGCAATCATCAACACAAACATTTCATTTCAATATGCAAAGAACTAGGGAGACCACTGTATAAGAAATTGAGAAATTTTTTATGCATTTTTTCTTTTAACAAGTTTACATAATGTATATGCATATTATCAGTCACAATATTTTTAAGTCCATATATATTGCTTAAGAAAACTGCTTTATTTGATTATGTCCTATTCTGTACTTCAGTAAAGCAAATGAACAGATAGACCTCAATTAGTCTCAGTTTTTCAAAGCATATTCATGTGCCCATTTCATTTAATACTAACAACCCTCTGAAATAAAAAAAGCCAAGTATTATTTATTTTTTCCATGTTATAGAGAAGGAAACAAAGGTCAATGGAAGCAAAGTGATTTACACCAGGGTCAGAAATTTAGTAAATATCAGAAGAAGTAGAGGCATCCAGATTTTTTGAATTCTTCTAAACGATTCCACTATGATACCTTTTACATTTTTAAATCATATTTTGTGACTTCACTAATTGAAATATTTAATGATAAAATTAGATTTAAGCTTTAAAGAACTATAAAAATCACAATTTTTAGGGAATTATAAAATTCAATTGTTGCATCTGCATAGAGACATCTGCATCTACAAAGACTGATATTCAGTCTTTTTGAACAGTAGTAAGTGTTTTTGAGGGGGAAAAAATTCTATCATAGTCGGATAGTGAATATTCATCCTGCCCCTCATTTTAGGCTACACACAGTTAATCCTGTTTGGCCAGAATTTATAGTAATAATAACTTTCGTTCATATGGCACTTTAATGTTTACAAAGAGCTTTAAAAATATCATCTCTATTGATCCTTGTAACAATCCCGTTAGGTAAGTAATATCATTGTAACTTCCATTTTTCAGAGGAGGAAACTGAGACTAACAGAGGTTAAATGACTTATCCAGGGATTAGAAAATCCTTTCTGCAGCCGGATTCAAACCCAGGTCTTCTTAAGTCCAAGTTCAGTGCTCTATCCATTTTACTGGAGTCATGCAACACTTCAGTTATAAATATATGTGTATATATATGTACATGTATGTATGTATGTATATATATATATATATATATATATATGGCATTGAAGAAAAATTATATTCAGCCATCAGTAACCTTAAGTACTTCACATGGTTTAAAACAAAGTACTCCATTAGAACTACCTCTCAACAACAGTCAATTGCCTTATTCTGTTCTATATTTTGCTCCGGTTGTCCACATTCAAAAATGTCCTGCTGAGTTTTTAGACTTTGCATGGTGACACAATTTGGGAATTTCTAATGTAGTTGATGATTACCCTTTAATTTATTCTACTTTTTTCTGAAAGAAAGGATTCTTTTTTTAAGGACAGGATTTGATGAATTATAAAAACATGATTACATTACTAAGCACCACATAGCTATCCATTTAGAACTACTATCCATTCAGAACAGCTCAAACTGCTGGATTAAAGAATTAACTTTGGCCAAATGACTAATTTTAGGAGGAGTCTTGCTGACTAGCCACTGGTAGTTTTTAATAGGTTTCTTTCCTACAAATTAATTAGAAGAATTTTTATATATAAGCACTAAGGTTATAAATATTTCAGTGATCAGTTTTTTTTAATAAGCAGTCATCTTTCTTTAAGCTGTATTTTTATCATTTTTTCGATCAGTATTAAGTGTTTGTGAGAAGAAAAAAATCTATCATAGTCAGATATAAATTGCAAGATTAGGACCCTTGATTAGCAAAAAGATTAGGAAAAATGTTAATATTAATTAAATCTATCTAGATTGATTAGTGTAATTCATTATTCTTTCATTTTCTGGACAAAGTTGTTAAATTGCAGTTAACGGGATATTGCTTCTAGGTAGTTATATCATCATACTATTCTAAGCATAAGATTTGTACATTGGAAATTGATGATTTCAGATCACACTTTGATTTCTAAGCTACTTTCTCCCTACTAACACTCCTTATAATACATAATTTTCATGCTTTGGGAAATTTAGAGTGGGCAGGGGTAAAGTATGTTTCTATAAGGAGAGCACACAAGTTTGTGTGTATTATTTTTAAAGGTAACATTCAAAGGATTGAATGTGTAATGAAAATCTGAATCCTAAAAGTATGAATATAAGCAACTCAGGAAAAGTAATAATCAAATCAATTTCATTGTCTGAGAATATTTTTATACATTTGCATTTCATATTAATGTTAATGAAATTCAATAATACTGTTTAAATGTCAAACCAAAAGGCAATCCTCTAATAATATTAGTTATTCATTATGATGATCTACATATCTAGTTGTTTGTCATAGGAAATGGTACTACCAACATTTGTGGGACTTAAGTTTGATATAAATTCTAATTTAGGGAGTGTTTAGGCTATGTCAAGAAGCATTTTTTTAAGTGAATATCTCTTAAACTCTTCAGGAACAAACAGATTTTATAAATGAGCATCTGAATAAGTTGTAGGAACTAATCAAACATAGAAACTTCCTTTACTTTGTAATATATAAACCAAAAAGTAAGAGGAAATATTATTGGCAAAATGTTTTGTGGGCTTTATTAAATCTTCTAATATTTAAAAACAGTTTGATATGTCTTATAAATTAAAAATGTGTCTCATCCATAAATGCCAACAAAAGTGAACTTTCTCTTTCTAATTGTTTTTCCTTTAATACCAGAAAGTGATATTAATGTACTCCAAATTACAAAGAGAATATGACCACTCATCCCTGGATCACAATGTTTTCATAAGTAAATAATTTAATCCTCTGAGCCTCAGTTTCCTCATCTGTATCCAAGTTTAATACAGCTTTTCTTACACTGCTTGTGAAACTCAAATGAGAATATGCAAAAGTGATTTGTGAAACTGTTGATCACCATTTAAAAGAATAACTTTTTTTCATATGGACTGTTCAATTAACCTTCCTCCTTTCTCCTCCAGGTCCCTGTTCCGCCATGTTAAAAATTTTTGTCATGCTCAGTACAAGTGTCCAGAATACTTTACCAAAGTACTTTTCTAAAGAATGAGAATTCTCAATTAGAAACTTCATAACACTTCCTAGTATTTTTACAATATATGGTTATGTATAATATAAATAATTATATAATCTATAATAACAGATTTAGATATTAACTAACATTTGTACTTTAAGGTTTGCAGAGTCCTTTTTGAATATTAACTCACTATTGTGCTATAAGAAATGATAAGCAGGCTGATTCAGAAAACCTGGAAAGATAAATGCATAGATGCAAAGTGAAGTGAGCCAAACCAGGAGAACATTATACATGGTATCAGCACCATTGTACAAAGACCAACTATGATTTTTCTATTTCTTTTCAGGAATACAATGGTAAGTCCAAAAGACTCAAGATAGGAAATGTTATCCACATCCAGCAAAAGAACCAATGGTGACTAAATACAGATCAAAGCGTAGTATTTTCACATTATATTTTCATGTTTTTCCCTGTTGTTCTGTTTCTTCTTTCACAACATGATTAATATGGATATATGATTTACATGATTGCATATAAATATGTATATATACACATATATACAGGTACATATATATGTATATACACATGCATGTATGTATATAATTGCTTATTATCCTAGAAAAGGGGCAGGCAAAAAAATGGAAGGAGAAAATTGGGAACTTCAATTTTTAAATAAAAATGAATGTAAAAACAGAATTTGAATTTAGCCTTAAAATAAATATTATCTCATTTTATTTTCACAATAACCCAGGAAAGTGATATTATTATACCTATTTTACAGATAAGGAAATTGAAGCACAAATTTGTGAATGACTGAATCACACTCAGAATCTGAAGTAGAATTTGTACTCAAGTCTTCTGACTTCAAGCCCAGTTTGCCATTTAGCTGCCTTTCACATACTCAGTTTATAACACAGAACACTAGTTTTAATTTAATACCCTGCTCTCAGTTCCAGTACAACACCAGCTTATAGAGACCAGCAGTAGAAGTGATATGATTCATTTAGAGATGTCCATTATTTTCAGAACCTACCTGATTTCTTAATCCCAACTTTCTAAGCCCATATGTTCTCTTCTGATTCCTGAGACTATTTTCTTCCTGATCTTATCCGGCTCCTATGCCCAGCTAGTGGTAGACTTCTCTCTCCATAGACTGCTGCCTCTTCAGTTATTATAATACAGACTTTCCTTCAGGCCCTCTCATTCCTCTTCCATGGCCAACATCCCACTCTTCCTCAGAAATATGGAGAAAATTGACCAATGACAAAATGACACTTACCGCTTTTGTTTCATAACATATGTGGACACTGAAAGCACATCTGTAGCAGCAAAGCAAAGAGAAGGACAGAGATGTGAGTCAGAATCGATTCTTCTTAGCTACACCTCAATCATCAGCTAAAATCTAATGAGAAATTACGTAACCAAACTAGACGACGCAGAAAAATTTGCCCAGCCCAATGCTCTGATCTACCTATATTACACAAAGCTGTGTGGTGATTAAAGTCCTGTTACCTTATGAGGTAGGATGACCCCTGCTGAACTACATAACACTTATCTTTTTGCCCTCCTTTGATCCCACATTGGTAAACAGACCTAGTCTCTCACAAATGGAATGAGTAACAGTAAAGAATGAGAACTGAGAAACCATGCTTGGGACTTTTGATTTCAATTTATTAAAGCATTTATTGGGGAGGGGAAGTGGAGTATACATGTTAACAATATGGCATTAGAATCTAAAGGAATACAAGGGAATATTTCTATGTCAGAGATTATAGTAGCAGGGGACTGGGACAGAATCCCAAGTGAAAACATGGAACATGCTGAGAGCATTAAGGAAGAAGTAACAAGTTGAAGTCACATTGGCTTGCAATAGCCAGCACCAGGAGCAAGAAGCTATAACAGGAGCATTATCGATGGATCGGGTATATTTAGTAAACTCTTACAATGTATCAAGCTCTAAGAACAGAAAGACAAAAACTTAATTGACCCTTCTCTCAAGTATAGAATTCCCTTTGGCAAAAGGACTGGCCAAATTATTCTACTAGTCTAATTAGGTTATGTACTTTCTTACTGGCCTTAGTTCTCATGAGACCCCAGCTAGTGACTAAGGTATAGCTAAGATGCTGACTCACACCTCTATAGGAATGTTCTGAGATGGAGATGAGGGGAACAGAGAGGAGAAAAACATGCAGATATGTCGGTATATCCGAAACCCACAAAAAGCAGATATAGTATAACCTCGGATGGGAAGGCATTAGTAAGTAGAGTAGTCCTTTGGAATCTGCAAGATTATGTATCAAATACATAACTCTCTGATAGTCATAATGTTTAATAAATACTTATACTAAAAGTGTCTAGTGTGGAGACCCTAGAGTCTGAAAGTCTATAGTGATGGAACACAAATCCTGAGAAATTTTAACCAAGATAGAATATGGGCCTAGCAATAGTATCATCCAAATGTCAGCCCAATTTATATAGAGGACATACATCACAAAAAGTTTAACCATGAGTCAGTTAAGAGATTTTTGGTCAAGGAAACTTATGAAATCATTTACTGAGATATAGAAAGGTCACAGTCTATAATGATAGAGTACCACAATGATCCAACCCCAAAGATTTGAAGAATACAAATATGTTTTATAAATTATAGTGCCATGCATAATTATAGGTTACTATGCTACAGGTAAAAATATGCTTTTCTTTCATTGAGCAATATTAAATGAACTGGAAACAAGTATTATTTTAAAATAATTGTACCTAAGATAAAGGTGGCTAGGTTGGTGCAGTGGATAGAGTGCTGAACCTGGAGTGAGGAAAACTCATTAACTCAAATCTGACTTTGGACACTAGCTGTGTGACTTTGGGCATGTCATTTTCCCCTGTTTGCCTCAGTTCCTCAATCTGAAGAATGAGTTGGAAGAGGAAATAGCATCTTTGCCACAAAAACCTCACATGGGAACCTCAGACATGATTGAAAAGTGACTGGACAATTAAGGTGAGACAAGCGTGACATTCTCAATCTGTCATGTGAAGTCATTCATCTCCATTTTTAAAAAGCTACATTTTTATATAATGCTAGTTCAAAGCAGTATACATTTATATGGTAAATCTCTCAATGAAAAAGACAAAGAAAAACATCTTTTCCTATGTATAGTTTAATTGTTCAGATAATTGCCTTCATTCTCAACCTCAGCCTCCTGTACAGACATGTTTTCAAGTACATCTAAGTTTCCCCTTCCAAGATTCTCAAAGCTACTCTAATAAATACTATTTAAAAAACACAAAAGAGTTCTTTCACTGGTAGGGAAAATAGAGGGAAGCATGAAATTTAATAGTCTGATGTTTTGAAAAGAATACTAAGTTTTTTGAGACATTAAAGAAATGGTTATAGTATATAAAGCACCACTCTATGAGTATATGCATTTATAGAGAACTACTGTAATCTTTAAAAGATTTAAGTCAAATTTTCACTATTATGTCAGTAATAGATTTTTTTAAAAACTGTTTTCTCCTTAAAATTGTATATTCATTCATTAAATGACTTGGGAATTGGAATCTTATCAATCAAAAGAATTTTAAGAATAGTGTTATTAATGCCTTGCAAGAAAGTATTGCACTGATGCTATACTATACATAATGGATTTATTAAAAATGATCCAACTTGTGAAATACTAGATAACATAAAATATTTTTTTCTATTATCCTAACATGACTAAAAATGTGTAAGGTTAAAGAATATCAAATGACTACAATATACATATTTATATCATTTGAGAAATTTCGTCTAATTAGTCCTAAGAAAACTATTAAATATTCTCTCTAGCTCAGACAAAATGGTTAACTAGTAGTATAAATCTTCATAAGCTTCTAAAAGAACTTAAAGGGTGTAATAAACTTATTTGTAAGACATACACATCATTTGGAAATTGACTTGGTCTAGGTGTCCAATTAAAATCATTGCTAACTGCACTGTGGCTACACCCTAAGGGATTTGCTCCTTCTGATATTTCAATTCAATAGGCCAACTATTTTCTTCCATTGTAAAGGTGTATACTTTTAAAATAAAATTTTGTTTCTTTGATTAAATAAGTCCCATACTATAATTTTAATTTGACATAAATTAGAAAAAGCTAAATTCAATGACCTCCAAGGCTGAGACAAAACACAAACTAAGTAGATAGGATATTTGCTCTCAGAAACTACGCAGAATTAATACAAAATTAAACTCTCAATTATACACATATGGTTTAGTCACAACTAATTTTAAAGTATGTGTTAAAGCCTTTAAATAGTTTGAACCTATCATGCTTGCCTCAGTGGATATTACTTCTCTTTTCTGCCTTCAGTGATCCTCCCAAAGTGTCCTTTAATCTGCTCCTTCCATAGTACACTCCAAAATCCATCTCTGTGTCTTTGTACTAGCTATCCCACAAGCCTCCTTTATGGAATCCCTTTCTCCCTTCAAGGCTCAGCTTAAGCACTAACTTCTACAGGATGCCTTTCTTTATTTCCTCAGCTGCTAGTGTCCCTCTTGAATCACTTTTCTTCATTCAGTCTTAGTCATATAGAACTCTTCATGAGTCCTTTTAGGATTTTATTATATATGGAAATATGTATGTTACTATATATATCATTCGATAAACATTTATGAAATACCAACCATGTGTCAGGGATTATAATAAGCCCTGCGGACACAAATAAAGATAGAGGCAGTCCTGTCTTTAAGGAGCTCAAAAATCTTACAAAGCTAACATAGGTGTATATTTGTATGCATACGGGTGTATAGTATGTGCATGTGTGTGCATATATACATATACATATATAGTATTATATGAAATATAAAATTATATATATGTGTACTTGTACTGTGAATGGAACATAGTAGGTGCTTAATAAATGGTAATAGATTGATTTATTGACAATCTCCAATCTCCTCCTTTAGGAGTCTACCATCACACTCAATCAGTTGACTGACTATAAGAAAATGCAAACTCTATTCATTGTTCACATAAACAAAAAACCACTAGGAAAATATACCTCTTAAAGGAAAATCAAGTATATAAAATGCATTCTAAAACCAGCTAGAAATTACTTTTGATTTGCCTGCAGTTTTGAATTATCCACCCCACTGTTTTCTACTCCCCTGCCATTGAGGAATATCAACTATATGCACCTTATGTAATTTTCCACATTCTCTGCAAATAGATACCTTTCCCCAGAGACTGCATTCTCCTTTTAAATACATACATACATATATCTTTTAAAAAATTCTTCTTTAAAAGGATCAAAATAAGAATCTCAGAATTCCAAATAAAAGGAGAAAAAGAATACAAACAGTGAATGTAATTCAATCATATATTAAGAAAAAGTAAGGTTGATATGAGTAAGAAAAAAAACTCCATCATTTTTACGGTTTTCAGTGGTCAACTAAAACTGAAGATTTATTATTTGGCTGTAATAACCTATTAAAAATCTTTACCTATCCATGAAGTTGTCCTGTCCAAAACAAGGGAAGCAACCAACAGCCCTCTTGTCCTCTTCCATGATCAGACTACATCTGGAGCCTTGTGCTCAGTTCTCATCACTGCATTTTAGGGAGAACTTTCATAAGTTCTGACATTAAATATTATTAGCCCACAAAAGTAGTATACTCAGAAGAGAAATGATGGTATAGTACCTCAAAGATTCATTTTCAGCACATATCTCAGTATCCTGCACAGAGTAGGCACTTAAAGTTTATAAGATGAAAGAATGAATGTTGTCATAATTGAAGTTTCCTAGAATTATTACATATTTTAATATTAAGTTTATTTAAATATTTATATAATATATTTATATATGCCTATATATCTTGATATTTATACCTCTATATACATATATATATATACAGACAATGTATATGTCATTCAATAAACATTTAAATTTATTTATATGTTGTGATCTGTTCTTTGAAAACATGATCTATTAAGATCAAATGGAATATTCAAACATGTCTGAATTTAGGGGTTTTCTTGGAAAAGATATTGGAATGATTTGCCATTTTCTTCTCCAGCTGATGAGAACATTGGAGGATGAGGAAGTTGAAGCAAACAGTATAAAGTAACTTGCCCAGGTTCACATAACTAGTAAGTGTCCACATTAGCACTCAGTTTTTTCTGACTTCACGGCTAGCACTCTGTCCATTGTGCTACTAGTTGCCTTCAAATAGAGTATACACCCATAATAACACTTGAATTATTCACATCTTTCATCTCCATTCAACTGTTATCCGTAATTTCTCCATGCTCTGGTTCATGGATATAACTGGCTTTTTGGATAATCCCTTTCTATTAATGATGAACTATTATTTGTCTAAAAATGCAAACCATAATTTTGTAGATTAGAAACTCAGACCTTAGAATCCATGTAGTTTACCTGTAGGATAGTGTTACTGAAACTGAAGAGACAGGAAGTAATGAATTCAAGATCAATCTCTTACACTTATGATGTGTGACTATGTTATTTAACACTTTGTCTCAGTTTCCTCATCTATAAAATGAATGGGTAAAAACACACCAACACACACACACTCACACACACACACACACACACACACACACCAACACTATTCCAAAGGCTGGAAATACAAGTAAATAAGAGCTAAACAATCCCTACTTTCAAGGAGCTCATATGCTAATGGTGAGAAGGCAAAATCTGAAAGAAAATTCAACTACAAGACAAATGGAAAAGTCCAAAAGACCTAGGTGGGGGGAGGCATCTTAGTCCTTCAGTTTTATTAGTAGGTCATGATAATGTAATTGGGATCTCGATGTTATAAATGCCAAACAGATAAAGCAGGAGCACCTTAAGACACAGGGTGGAGAAGAAGGGGGTAGTTAAAACATCTCACCAAAAGGGAGAAAATTAGTGACTCCCATTTCATTCAGTAAGCAGCCCATAGGGGTTCTGAAATAAAGAGAAGGTAGAAAGGGTGCCAATGGTGGCAGGTCTTCTAGATTCTCAGTGGACCCAGATAGGGACACTATCTATAGTACTTACCTTACAGAGTTATTGT
Source organism: Potorous gilbertii (assembly GCA_028658325.1). Classification (NCBI taxonomy): domain Eukaryota; kingdom Metazoa; phylum Chordata; class Mammalia; order Diprotodontia; family Potoroidae; genus Potorous; species Potorous gilbertii. The sequence goes on from CM053771.1 coordinate 428,324,860, forward strand.
GAGGCCAAGATAGAAAGCAAATATAAAAGTCTCAAACAGATGCCTGTCATCACCATCATCATCATCCAGCCTCTGCTAGAATATCTCCAATGACAAGGGACTCATCACATGCCAAGGCAACAATTCAAAAGATCATAACTGATGTATTCAAATATCTTAAGGATTTTTCCATAGACAAGCAGTTACAATAAGCAATGTGACTTAATGTGGGGAAAGGAGTGAAAAAAGAGAAAGGATCAGGGAACTGAATTAAAACTGAGTTAAAAGTTCTAGTTTAAAATTCTGGCTCTGTTTACTACATGACATTTAGTAAGTCACATCTCAGGGCTTCAGTTTCCTCACTTGAAAAATAAGGGAGCTCAACTAGATGTTTAGGTGAATTACTTCTCTTAGTTCTATAATCTGATACTATTTCCCTGCTAGAAAAAATGTGTGGAAGTTCTCTGGAGGTAGATTTCCACTCATTAAGAAAGAACTTCCTAATCATTAGGAACATCCAAAGGGGCCTGGGACCTATCCATTTCAGCTCCATATCACTTGATATTTGATAAAGATGACATTTATTTTTCCTCTAACGTTATTGATAAAAATGTCAAAAAATAGGCTGTCATCCAATGACTATAGGTTTTTCTCCAGTGTACATTTTTTCCTATAATCTTTGGGTCAAGTAATTTAACTAGAGTCAAATCCACCTACTAGTAACTATCATCTGGCCCATATGCCTCTATCTTATTTGATAAGATATTGTGGTAAAATTTGCTGAATGTGTTGCAATAACCCAATATGATATTAATGGAATTTCCCCAGTGTACTAAAAAAAGACTCATTTTTTTCAAAGGAAATGGTTTAGGCCTGGTAATAATTGTTTCTCAATGAATCCATACTGACTTATGGTGACCATCTCTTTTTCATGTCTCACAAATATCCATATAGTAATCCATTCTAGAATTTCAAAATCTTCTAGTTCTTTTTTTGGCTATCTCCAATCTTCCAGAATTTCTCCCATTCTCCTGATTCCTCAAAGCATACCAATTCTAATTCAGTCGTAACATTAGCAAATGTTCTTACTGCTCTAGGATTATTTTTTTCCATGACAAAAGAATAGTTAAATCTTACTATTCTCACTTCTCTAAATATCACTCTTTTTGGTAGGGGAAAAAGACAGAAAGAAAAACAAAATGTAATAAAAATATTATTTGAGTGCTTCTTTTTTCTATTATGTGTCAACCACATACCAACTATCCTAAGCAACAGTCTAATCCATCCCTTGACCTCCTTCACCAAAAATTACCATTGAAGACTGCCATTATTCTTAGTATTTTTGCAAGACTGATTTGATTATAAGGATAAGTCATCCAGACAGTATTAAGCAGGACCATGGCACTCTGGTATTTGTGCTCATTTGGATTACCTTATTTCTGTCTTTTCTATGTGTCCTTTTACAATCTGAGTTCATGTGAAAAGTACCTATATGTATGTATATGTATATACATATATAATACATACACATGTATAATGTGATACTTCCCCAAGTTATTTACTTGTCAGGATCATTCACTAAGTAAATTGTCAGAAGTTTGACTTTAAGAGCCTACAATCTTTTTTGAGTCAAAAAAATACCCTTTTAGGTTTCTCTGTTTTGCAATCACAAATGTCATTGCTCTATATTTTTGTTAAACGTGTTTCTTCTCCATTAGAGAGTACATGTTAGACTTTACAGAAAACTCCTCTATTTGAGCTTCACAAACAATTTAATTCAATAAATGTGTATTAAGCACCTACTATGTGCAGGGACTGTGTTTATAATGCCTATAATAACAACAACGCTTAAAAATAATTAGGACTTATATTGTGTTTTAATGTTTGCAAACCCTTTGCAAATATTTCATTTTATCTTAACAACCCTGGGAGATAAATGTTATCATCACCTTCATTTTATATTTGAGAAAACTGAGGAAGACAGAATCTAAGTGACTTTCTGCGGGTCACATGGCTAAGTGTCTGAGGATGGATTTGAATTTAGGAATTCCCGACTCCTGATCAAGTATTCTATCCACTGTCTAAGTCACCTGCATGGCTGGAAGCTCAATTCTAGGAATAAAACATATACACACACACACACACACACACACACACATACATATTCGTACACATCTGCTTTCAATCAGCGTACATTCTGCTGAGAGGAACACGTATGTGAAAAGAGAGGCAGATTACAAAATATGGCTATAAAGAAGAGATTAAAACAGTCACTTAGGACGATCTAAGGAAGAAAAATGCTATCACATGTGGGAAATCAGAAAAGTTTACAAAGACTTATTTGAGTTAGACTTTGAAGTATTAAGGATGATGAAAGGTGTAGAGGAGGAGAACTAGAACTGCAAGCATGGAAAACCTTCTAACTAATTGTAGAGTTCATGCGTTCTCCCAAGTTGACAGTCAATTGTACATCACCAGATAGTTCCTCTTGGCTTATCAGAACCGGTTCAGATGATAGACCCCCTGGATCATTCCTTTACCTTCTAGAAGATGAAATTCTTGATGAAATGTCAAATTTTTTTATATACTCTGCTTTTAGTAAAAGGACAACCAGTATCTCTCTCCCGGAATGACTTCCTCACCAAAACTATACACTTTCTCCATCCTAGTTCTCAGAAACGTATCTATTTCATCCTTCTGATCAGGTAGTCTGCAATTTACTTTCATAACAGTATTACATTAATTTCTCCTATTTTTATCCTTACCTAAATGTTTTCCACTATATTTTCATCCCCTGAGTGATTTACACACACACACACACACACACACACACACACACGTATATAAGTATATGCACATATGTAGCTATGTCTATATACATATATGTGTGTATATGTTCTTGACATTCAATTACTTCTCTGCAATCACTTCTATTTCTTTGAAAAATGATACTCTTAGATTTTTACATTATACTTTCTAATCCCATCCCGCCAAATTCCAGTAAGATAGGAAATGATATTCTTCTTCTTAAGTAAAGGTCTTCAGTTTATTTTGTTTGTTTTTCCCCATTCTCTAGTACTGGTATATAGAAATACTAAGCAATAATTATTATTTCTACCTCACTTCACTATAACTTCACCCTACGAATTATTACCATTTCTCCTTGTCTTCAGTCACTTCCTAAATTTTTTATAGTTCCTATCCATTGGGTCGCCACACAAATTTCATTTTTTTCACAACATAAAACTGTCCTTTTCTGAATCATCAGTCTCAACTGACATTTTACCCTTTTTCCTCTTGTTCTGTTAAAGCAATAAAGATCTCTACATTCAGCTGTCAACATGAAGCCTTCATAGTCCCTCATGCTACTGGCAAACAATTCAAATAAAACTTTATTTCAGACAGAGAAGGGCTATATCTGCTATGTAAAGACATAATGGGGTGCCGTTGGTACTTGTAACCTTGTTAATTGGGCTGCCAAAAACCATTTGCACAGGCATTCAGAAGGTAGATGCTATGAAATGTTCTTCTATCTGCTCCCAAAATTAAGCATCCTTCTAAATGTGAAGGTATGAAATGACTCAAATACATTTAAATTGCAGAAACTGTGGTGAATTAAAAAATTTCTTTGGGATGACCCAAAAAATAACAATTATAGGATATTATAAGATATCCTGTAATTGTAGTGCCTATTGCTTTAGCCTACAACCCTCGGGGGCCTCTAAGAGTATCTACTTCATACGATTAAAGAGCGTCAATATCTCTCAGCACCTGTGTTTTGGCAGGTTTTCATCACCAGACTAATATACCTATCAAAATCACAACCAATAAATCTCTAGATAATTTAATTCAACAGAAATATACTGTGAAAACCCTCAAAACAGACACAGCTTGAAATCAAAGATTACCGCTACTTAATTCTTAGGATCTACCATTCTTTATTTGGTTTGAAACTGAAAGTTCTTCAGCTATAAAATTGCTTTCCTAATTTTCAAAATAGAGCATGAGTTTTATTTTTAATATTGATTTGAAGATAAAGTAGTTTAGTGATACTATAATCATTCTGAAAGTTCTCTAAAAATGGATATAATCCCTAATAATCAATCAAGACATTCTTCCCCAGAATATAAAAAACAGAAATATAAAAAATATAGTATAAATAATTTTAAATGAAATTAAAATAAAATTGTAACCTGAAAATTAGAATCACAACTATGAAGAAAAACTTAAAAATGATTGTTTCTTCTCAAATCTCATATGTCTATTCTATATTATTAAAGTATTTTTCTTTTGAAATATTTAAATGAAGTTAACTATTATGTTCTTCATCCTCCACCAGGAAAATAGAAGATGAAATGTAATATTTTATGTATAGATTTGAATTCTAAAAATGAAAACATCATCTATTTGAAACTCAGGTGAGTTAGTTGGGAATCAGATAATCCAAATTTCCCATATAATCTTTTATATAAAATAGGAGAGGGAAATATCATCAATATCTTTCTTTTGAAATTATTTCATTTTCACCTCACATTGTTTTCACCTCACACAATGAAACTGACTGAATTGTTGCTATACTTTCTTACTGCAATTAATTTTATGGACTGTTTTGCCCTTACAGACTGGTTGTCTACAACATGGCATTGCAGGCAAGTACTTTGTAAGATAAACTGCTAAGCCAATAAGACAAATGTGTGGTTCTCTAGAAAATTACTACTGTCTAAAGCGAACATTGTTACAATATCAATATTCTCTACTCAAGCACTCCAATCTGGAAGAAAAAAATCTTTACCAAGTAGGAATATGGCATAAAATTATGTGAAGTAATGACAGTGCTTAAGATGTTAACTGGGCATGATTTTCAAGTTTAATTTTAAATTATAAACTAGGAAAACAACTATGTATACCATTCACTTATACTGACATTTTATTTCCTATACTGTTCAGCAAAGACACTTGTAGGCTCTGTACCACTTATCCTCAATGTGATTAATGACAAAACAACATTTTGTTAATAATATAAAATATGTATAGAACTGAAAGGACCAAAAAACTTCTACTTCTTAAAAATCCTTTGTTTAGATTCAAACTAAAACAAAATAATATGAAGCAGGATAAAATGAATTATTATTAGGGTCATATAATTAATGGATTATAATTAAGGTCATTAGAGTTCTAAATTTGACCTCCATAGTTCTTCCTATTTTATTCAACAAGGGATTATAAAAATTATAAAATATTCCAGGTTGCTTTGCAGATCTGAAAAGTGGTATGCTTGAGATAGAGAAGGGAACCCTCAGGGTAGTGGTGGAAGGGCATGATATGTGTCTTCAAATATGAAGGACTCTCCCCTGGGGGAAAGAGGACTTATTCTTCTTGGTCACAGAGGGTAGATCCAGAAGCCATTACTACTTATAATGTCACAAAGATAAAATTTGAGACATGATGCCATAAAATAATTTTAAAATTATTATTTTTTCTTTTTTTTCTTAGGGGATGATGTGAGGAAGCAAGAGGAAGAGAAAATAAATGTAAGTAAAAAAAGTAATTAAAAATAAACTATGTGGAAAATACAACAATTCACAACATAAACTACAGTATTTAACATTTGGTCAGCATGGCAGGAAGCCCAGAAAACCTACTTTTACATCTGGCTTCTGTCATCTCCTAGCTGTGTGACCATAGGTAAGTCACTTGACCTTTCAATGCCCAAGGAAATTTGCTAAGACTCTCAGTTACAACTCAGTTGTTGGTCTGTCATTAGTAGGATAATTTACATATGGAGAGTTCCTGATACTGATGAAATAAGTCCAGGTAACTCCCCCCATCAATGAAAAGAAAAAAATCCTCAAGAACGACAAAATAGTTGATCTCATAGTCTTGGAGGAGGAGAGCAGGAGAATTTAGTTTGAAGTTAGATTATAATCTCTTCAGCTGAAGAAATTCTGTGACTTAAAAAAAAAGTCTGACAATGAGAAAAAAATCAGAATTAAAAATGCTGCTTGAAAAATTTACTAAAAAAAAGTCTGACAATGAGAAAAAAATCAGAATTAAAAATGCTGCTTCAAAAATTTACTAAGTGATGAAGAGATTAAATATTTCGCTATTTTCTTGCCCAAAATAGTTTTACATTCATGAAGACTATGAAAAAGGAATATTTGCTTTTTGATCAAATATAATTAAACATGTTTTTGTACACTGCAATGTCACATATAAAGTCTTAAAGATTATTATTTCTTGTCAGAAAAATGTTACTCTAAATATGTATTGAAATTTCACTTTCTTATTAATTTGCATAGACTATTTGTGATGTGAGACAAACCATGTGAATATACATTTTCCTCTAGCATGGGGGAAATTTTCCAATTATTTGTATACCTTTAAAAAAATATCTTGTTTATTTTATCTCAAAAATAAGTTGAATTTGAAGTTCAATGTGGTATGGTAGGACTGGAAGTCTGGAACACCAAATTCCAATCCTGTCCCAGCCATGAATTTACCTAACGAAGTATTGAAATAGATCACAGAGCCAACATTTAGAGGTAGAATGAATCTTAAATATAAGTTAATGCAACATTCTCAAATTAAGGACAAATGATCTGCCTGACATAACTTGGCCACTAAATAAGATTTAGGGATGAGAACTGAGGCTATCTAACTCTTCAATCAAGGCTCTCAAAAAACTCCAAGCTCAAAAATCAAATGATTAATTCCTACAGTTAACAATTCCAAAGCTAGGACATTTTATACTTATTGTACTCTCAATTAAGATCCAATTAAAATTGATCCAACTTTTCAAAATTTAAATTGCAGGTCGTGACAAAAACTCTAATGCTTAGATTAAAAGATTTTGAATTTAGTTATTTTCATGATTAACTATATTTATGCCAGTTGTAGAATAGCACACAGAATTCAAGAAAGTACAGATGGAGAAGTAACATTCATCATAAATTATATCTGACAAATATTCACCATAAATTATATCTGACAAACATTCACCATAAATTATACCTGACAAATTTCTTATGTCAAATTCCATATTTATTCTAGGTATATTCAACTTTGTATATTTTTTTAATGATTTTATTAAAAATTCTGGTTTACTTGCTATTGGGATTTTGGATTAAACTTATTTTCTGCCTAGATGTCTGCCAATTAAAATTGGTTAAACAGAGCTTTCTAACCAACAGAGCTGTCCAAGAATAGAAAACGCCTTATAATACATTGAACATCCCATCATTGCAACTGTCTAACCAGAAAATTAGTCCACCTTTTGGGATCCTAGAGAAATGATTCCTTTATGCAGTATGATGTTAGATTAGATTAAGCCTTCTCCAACTATAAAGTTCTATAAACTATTTTCCTCACATTAGTAAATTAGAAGTAATGTGACTATTTTAAAAATGTTAATGTAAATTATCAGCCTGACTCAGAATTGAATATGTTGACTTCAGGAATTAGTTTGCTTCTGTTGAGTTGATGTATATAATGCTAAAAGCTAAGTGGGTCCAATTCTATCAGTCTTAAAACTAGGATCCCATCAAACTTGAAAGGAAAATAGGATTTTCCACTTCAAGGAAATTCAATTTGATAGATATTTATTACACACCCATTTATACAGAGAACTCTGCTATGTCCTATGTGTGAAATAAAACTTAAGACAATTTCCATGACCTCATGGAGAATTTAGTTTATTAACCTAGACCAGGGGTCAGTAAACCTATCCAACCTATTTGTTTCTGTAGGCCTGGGAAATAAGAATTGGTTTTTAGATTTTTTTAAATCAAGTTTTATTATTTTTGGAAATATGGATGTTCTTAGTTCAAGGGCAATACAAAAACAGGCAGCAACATATTTGGTCTTTGACGTATAGTTTGCCTCTCTGGTCTAAACTAACTCCCTCATTTGACAGGTGAGAAAAATGAAATGCAAAAAAGGTTCAGTAGCTTGGAAAGAGTCAAGAGAAACTTGGATTCTATTCTGAGTTCTGCCACTCATGAGCCTGGGACTTTTGGCAAGTCACTTTACCTGCTGGGCTTCAGTAAACTTATGTGTAAAAAGGAAGTAGTTGGACTAGATGATCTTCACAGCTCCTTCAAACTCAAAAATTCTGCATTACTTGTTCAAGGCCACCCTGCTAGTTTGTGGTGGTACCAGGACAAGAACTTACATCTCCAAACTCAAACTCCAATTCCTTCACCACTACACCCTATCTCTTCTTCCCAAGTCAACAACATTATTTACATTCTGGAATAGCAACTCTTTCCCTACAGTAAAATTTAGGGAAGGCTTGAAAAAATGAATTTTGTGTGTTCATTTTTCATTTTTGTCCAACTAAAGTGCTTAATACCTTCTAGCTCCATCTTCCCTGTTATATGATTGCAGTTTTTGAGTATCCATGAAGTCTAAGGACCCTGAGAAATCTCTTCTGGAGAATTATTATTATATGTATTTACAACAAATACTCTTAGAACAATAAAAACATATTATTAATCTCAAATTCAAGAATCCCTCAACCTCCTATTCAATTTCAATTTCAAATGATTACAAAGAATCAGGAACAATGGATGATTCCCAAATTTTAATTCTGTTACCTTGTGCCTAAAAAGTGGTAGGACACTCACACTGTTGAGCAAAGATGCATGGATCCATTTTTCAAGTGTACACTCCTCCATGCAAATGTGCTACTACAAAGCCTCTATGCAAATGTGCTACTACAAAGCAGGGATGGATTTTTTTATACATCTCCAAAACCCTTTAAGTTATATGTAATCAAAAGTACAATGTATTCACAGTCTTCAGCTGACAACTACTACAACCCCATCATTTTACATATAAGGAAACAGAGAAGGAGAGAAATTAAGACATTTGCCTCGAGCTACGGAACAAAATCTAAGTTTTCTGACTCCAAATTCAGAGCTATTTCTAGTACATCATTCTGTCTCTTGTCCTTATTTCCAGACCCAGAACCTATGCAGTTACCTAAAAAAAAGGATTATGTAGTGTTTTAGATGTGTGATGTTTTAAAGGAGCAATGTGTATTTGTATACCATATTTTTGCTGCATTGATTCCTATATATTGTAAAGAACTTCATTTAATTTCTTACTTTCCTGTATGACTCAATTCATAAAACTTTTCCTGAAATTCTATATCTGCTACCACCCTCTTTACATGAACTTTTATTTTACTACCTTGAATTTATTTTACGTTTGCTTTTTATATACTTCTATATATAGATGCTGTTTCATACTGTATGTAAACTTGAGAAGGACTATTTCAGTCTTAGGCCCAGAATCTAAGCGTGTCCACTCTGTCATAAAGATAATTACATATTTGCTGATTAATTGATTGATACAAAATCCAGGTTTTAATAGGGGTGGAAACTATGTCTTCTTTTTCTAATTATTTCTTACATATCACTCATCAAGCAGTCCTTCAGTGTTCAACAAACATATATTAAACACCTACTAAGCACTACATTTAGTGATACAAAGACAAAATGAAATAAAAAGCTTCAATCCCAGCTCTCACAGAATTTATATTCCACTGAACAATATCAACCACACGTTATCATTAAATCTTAACATTTCATATGTTTAATATGGCAAGAGATATATTAAGCTACTGAGTTTGAAGAAACCTTATATCTCATTTAGTCTAACTCCCTTCCCTTATGCCAAATATATAGTTTGCAAAAGGTAATAGTGTTCACCTCCTGAATCTAAGACCATGCAGGACATCCCCTCATAGTCTCCTGTCAGTTCCCACCCATGACCAAAATTTACACTGTTCACATGCTCATGTAGGATATTTCATTGAAGTAAATTAAAGAAGAATTTATGTCACTACACCTTCTGCAAAACTTTCCCAACTATCTTTATGAGTTCTTGAGTATATATGATATCTGGCAGTCAATGAGGAGGAAGAAAAAGGTAAAGAAAGTGTAGGATGAAGAGAATGAGAAGAAAAAGAGAAAGGAGAAGAGGAGAAGGAATATGTAGTCTGCTCTGACCTTAAAAAGTATTCCTTTGTACTATCTGTAAGGGTCAAGGAAGTGAGATTTCTATATCAAACAATGCTATACATTGTAAGACTTTCTATCAGCCTAAAAAGGCAAGAATCTAAGTATTTGTTACTACCTTACTGGTAAAAGGTGTTATCTCTGTCCTAGGATACTTTGCAGATTAATCTAGATAGAATTCAAACTATGGTTTGTGAAAATAATTTGGAAAAAATGTGCATAAGTACGTTGTTATAATAATAGTTAAAACTTTAGCCAATCCCTATTTGCATTTTTCCAGGGAATATTTTATTCACATTTTAGTTTATAGAATATTTCATATTATTATTATAATATAAACTCCTTGAGAGCAGGGACTGTTGCTTTTTATTTCATTTTGTCTTTGTATCACCAGTATCTAGCGTAGTGCTTAGAAGGTGCTTAATATATGTTTGTTGAACACTGAAGGACTGCTTAATGAATGATATGTAAGAAGTAATTAGAAAAGAAGACATTTTCCACCCCTATTATTACATATTATTATTCTTTTGTTTGCAAAGCTTGTGAGTCACTTTGCCTTCTCTTAAGAATTGCCAGTCGTGTGTGTGTGTGTGTGTGTGTGTTAAGATTTTCCAGAGAAGAATCGTTGCCATCAACATTTTATAAGTGTCTAGGTAACTCCTCAAATATTACTAACACCCATACTTTAGATTTCTTACTGGATTCTCTGTCTAACATAAATATATCTTTTCTTTCCTGAACTCTTGATATCTAACATGGTAATGAAATTGGAAAGATGAATGGGCAAGGACCCCATCATGAAATATCCAGGCTTCTGTAGACTATTGTCTATTCAGAAACTCAGCTGTTACTAGTGATAAAATGGATGAATATTTATAGCCTCATTTACTGAATCATTCACAGATATTATATGTGAATAAGACTAGGGCAAACTGTAGAATCTACACTCTGATACCTCAGATGAATTATTTAAGATATTCACAACATGTATTGTTGTACTTGAAGTTATATATTTTTCTGTACATACACATACTGCTCTTCCATTCTAATCATATAATTCAATGATTTTCTACCTAACACATACAAATACTCTGTCTTATCCTTCAATTTTCCTCGCAAATTACACTTTTCCCCTGAAGCATTCACTTACAACTTTCTGTAGGTTCTCTATCAAATGAAGTGACTGTGATGAGGGGGGAAAGTAGATTCTGAATGTGAATTAGTTTTATTTTCTCACTGTCAGTTCCCTACCAACAGGTTTTTAACCTATCAAGTTTACTCATAGGACAAAGCTTAGTAACACTGACAATGGGGGTTGGAAAGGATCTTATTGGCCCCTAACCCACCCTATAACCAAAAAGAATCTCTACTGTAACATACCAATATAGTGGTTATCATGATTTTTCTTGAAGATTATCAAGAAGTGGAAACACATTGTTCCACTTTTAGATAGTGTTTTATTTATTTTGGTTTGTTTTTCCCTAAAATGGTTTACTCTACAATTCTGCCTAATTCTTAAAGTTGTTATTAATAACATGGACCTGTTATGATAGCTCGCTTAGAATGGTTGAAATTTAGAATTTGGAAATACTTATGTTTATAATTTGTTTGTCATTGTTTTATATAAGCTTTTCCTTTCTGATATTTGTCACAGTATAACGAACAGAAGCTCGGAAATCAAGCATGGATATATGTTCAGGACTCTCTATGGATGATTCCATTATTTGTCTTTCTTCTGAATATCTAAACAGAAAAATCACTTTAATTGTTGTTCTACCATCTTTCAGTCATGGCCAACTCTTCAGGATTCCATTTGGAGTTTTCTTGGCAGAGGTAATGGAATAGTTTGCCACATCTTTCTCTGGCTCATTTTATAGATGAGGAATTAAGGCAAACAGGGTTAAGGGTCTTGCCCAGAGTCTGAGGCCAGATTTGAACTCACAAAGATAAGTTTTCCTGACAACAAGTCTAGCGCTTTATCCACTGGGCAGCCTACCTGTTCTATTTTACTTGCTACTTTTCAAGATTTCATTTACTGTGAAATTTAGACTTTTCTTCATTATTTTTATGATTTATTCCACTATTTTGTATTTTTTCATCTTTCTTATGTTTTTTCTTAATCCAATCTGTTTAGAGAGCACTATGTGAAGGAACACTGAATTCTTCAGATTTTACCTCCCCTTTTCCTTCATTAGTACCATTTATAACTTTTTGTCAGAATTTCTCCTTCCAGGAGCCTCCAATGTTTAGAAAAGTTTAAGTGAAGTATTTTTTAAAACCTTAATACGAGTTCTTTCCAAATTGAGTTTTAAAAAAAATTTTAAATTGAGTTGGATAACAATTAGAATTAATGACCATATTAATATTATGAAAGCCATCTAGAACCTTTTACTATAAACTCTTATAGGGCTTGGCCAAAGAATGAACTATTGTGTATTAATTACTATATAGCTATTTTTTAAAATCTAGAAATTAATAAAATGCATTTGACACTGAAATGATGAAGCACTTAGTTTAATCTTTCTTTAATGATTCAGCAAGCACTTCAGGCTTATACAGAGCTAAGGACTATATTTACAAATCAATTACATTTGTACTGGTAAACACAAAAGTGATGGTTTAATTCAGTCTGATAGAATGATGGACAAACCAGCTTTCATTTTAATATGGGTAATACAGTTTCAAAAATTATAAAATTACATGTCTATCTTAGTTTATAGAATTAATCACAGATTAATCACAGATCTCATTGACAGAATATCAAAGAAATCAATACTATATTTGATTAGCTCAAAATTTATAACAAGCCTGTTACTATTCAACAAATAAATGGATGACATACTATTCACTAAAAAAACTGTCTAAAAGCATCTAATTAATCTCTGAAGATATACGAAAGTTTCTAGTTCTTTTAAATTGTGGATGACACAATAATCATATGATTGAATTATATTAGTTTGCAATGAGGAACCGTATATTTTATTCAATATAATAAGTTACAAATATGATATAATGATCTTCTTGAAGGAGTATGGTCCCAATCAAAAAAAAAGTCCCCAAGACACCCTTTTAAGTTTAATCTATATTATTGACATTTTCTCCATAACTCTTTTAAGTGGCGGAATCAACAAATGAAGCCCCAATTTGTAGCCTTAGATTATTTCCTGGGTGTAAATACTTACAACAAAAATTTAACAGTGGCTTGGAAGCCAAGTAGAGCTGACTCCAGAACAGCCTTGTTTCTTGTATGCCCACATCTCCATCCCCCCTCTTCCTTGAAACAGGAACCTCTTAAGTCTGATCTGTAAATCTACAGTCTCTAAGACTATGAGATCACTTCTGGACCTGACCAGTCAGAATATACAACGACCTAGGTCAGTAGCACACTAGCTCAGTGTCAGGCAATCTAACTGCTAATCCCCACAACCACTGTAAGAACTGTACTCCAATGCTCTTGTAAGAGGAATTCCTGAACTGTACCTTAGTTCCTTAGTGATTAAGGCAATCACTTGCTTTTCCCTCTCTTACTTCCAGTCTTTCCAATAAATTAAATACTATCTGGAATGACACAGAAATATCCTCCCAATTTTTTAAAAATTTCATAGCAGATACTTACATCTTACAAAAACATGAGTGTACATGAAGAGTTTAACATTATCAAATAAACAGCAAAGTTAATGATATATTAATGACATGCTTAAAGTTATTTCATCAAGGTTATTAAATAAAAATAACCTTGTTCTCATATTAGAATATAATTGTTATTTACATACAGCCAAATAAGTCCTTGTTTACTGTTTCTTTTTTCTTATTTTCTGCAGTGTTTACAAATAACATCAACATTACGTGTGTATACACACATATACACACATGCATGCATATATACATATGCATACACACACACACTTATAGTAGATGTGTATTTGTTTTACAAAACCTCTGGATCCTGCTCCCTGATAGCCTGAAACAAATCATTTCTCCAACAGTGGACCACAGTTCAGTTTCTCTGTGCTATTATTACTTCATATGCTGCGAACCTGTTCCCTCGCTGACTTCATCCCTTTCTATCTTCTCTCTTTTTGGAAATTTTTTCATCAGTACATTTGTTGGCTCAAGCATTAACTTTAGTAATCCTGAGTGATGAAAAACTCAAAGCTGCTTCAACTCTGTGATGGTAAATATCGAGTTATCTGGCCTGGAACCATTACTATATTGAGAGGAGACGAGGGGGAAAGGATTCCTCCTAGCTTCTGAAACTTGGTGAAAATCAACTGGATGCCCAAGATCTTGTAATTTGGGGATAGAAGGAAGGAAGGACAATATCTAGGATGCTGACGGGAACGAACCAAATAGGTGGGCTTTGTTTTTGATAACAAAATTCTCCAACTTCTCTCTGATTCATAACAATTTGCCCTTCAGATTCCACAGAGTATTTTGTTTTAAAACTCACTAATGCAATTACAAAATAGCCTATAAACACAATAGATATGTAAGATAAATACAGAGAGATATATTATATAATGTAAATATATATAGATATAGATATAGATATATAAGATAAATCAGCCCAAGTATGTAAAATCTATGCTAAAGCAGAGAGCGAGAGTGAGACAGAGTGAGACAGAGAGAGAGAGAGAAAGAGAGAGAGAGAGAGAAGTTAAGGGGTCAATTTTAAAGATATCTGAAAGAGAAAAGAAAAACTGTGAGCTCTGATAAAAATCAAGAGTAACATTACCAACCCACAATAAGGTGATTTAGACATCAGCCTTTCTCAGCTTATATCCCTATCAATATGCTCAGGACAAACAATATTGATGAAGGCTATCTATTGCGCACGTTCTAAAACTCACTTAGAAAAATAATCCTCAGAGCTGGCACACAGGTATATCTTGGACAGACATGGTAAATGGATAATGAGATAAGCACAGAGCTAAAAGGAAGAATTAAATAAGCTTGAATTACATTTGGGAAAACATTCAGTGCTTTTAATGATACCAACTTCTCCCTAAAACCAAAACCCATTTTTTCACATACCTGCATTCTTTTAGTGATGCTATATCACTCTAAATCATGGAAAACTACTATCTCCAAAAAGCCAAGATTGTGGATGTCCCAAAGAACAATGGAGAAATATATGGTAGGAATAATAGGCTGAAGAATATTTGCAAAAAACAAATGCCATGCAAGAGATAGTACAGAAGATATCACCAAAGGAAATGAGAAATGGAAAGGAAAATGAACCAGTCATGAATTAAGAGCAAAGGATAATAGACAATCTGTCTCTCCATTGACATGGTATCCATAAAATGGTAAGCAAGAAAGATTTCCAGAATATAATGTGGCTTTCTTATAGAGTATTTTTAAGGAGCGCAAGAACCAGAATACTACCAGATAAGCAGGAATGGATGGGTTGAGCTGGGTCCAACTTACAGCAGTACCCACAACAATGAGTTCACAAATTCACTGAAGTACATGTGTTAATTTCCTAGTCCCTGTTTCAGAATATAAGCTACTTGAAGGCAGGGATTGTATAATATTTAAAATGTGTATCTCCTCCTGAAATTAAATGATAGTCTAACCAACATAGTCAATGTAGAGTTATATATGTTATATTAACTTATAATATGTTAATAAGAACTTAATATATTTGTATTCTATTGTGTGCTACATTTTCTTATCTTATTGAGGAAGAAAAAGCTGATGTAGAGGCAAAAAGTGCAGATTTTAAGTCACAAGATGGATTGAACAGAGTTCCTTCTGTTTACCTTCATCCCCGTAATTCTGGAGACTGTTTTTTCTTCTTATGCTTATGTAAATACTCTGGATTTCCAAGCAAATCTGATCCTCTCTCTTTGAACATTTGTATGCTACCTGCTGCTTACCTCAGAATACTTTATTTGCCAGTTTGGGACCTACATTAGAGTTCATACTCCTTTGAATTAATCTCTGATTATCTATTACTAGAAAAATCAATTGTCTTTGCTCCCATGTTTAGAATGGCCTTCAATTCTACTGGTCTACTGGAATTCCTGGTGCTATAGAACTGGCCTTTCCCAAAGCTGCTTGAGTCACAGTTATGATTCATTAATTTAAAGACATTAGGCAGTTAAGCAATTTAAAATTTCAATCTGTCATACTGGATGAGTTTTTTTTTCAGACTGTGACAAGAGATGGAGGAGTTTTTCAATATGTAATAAGGAGAAAGTTTGCCAAGTATATGATGCCAGGGAACGATTATTGCTTTTAGATAAAAGTCAGTCATATTGAGACATTGTTCCACAGTCTGGAATACTTAAAACATGTTCTGAGTAGCTATTTTTGATGACTGTACAAAAGATTCAGTTTCTTGCCCAATGGAAATTTTGCTAGTGGACCCAAATTTTGGCTGTTTCTTGCTTTAAAGAATGCAAAGAATACTGGATGTAGGATCAGAAAATCTGGGGGATAGACTTGGCTCTGTAGCCTAAAACCTGCGGAATAATGGTTAAGTTTATTTTACTTCCCTTGAGATTCAGTTTCCTCATATAAAAAATGAGTGGGTTTTATTAGATCATCTCCAGTGTCAATTTCAGTTTTAAATCCTATGAAAATAAAACTTACACATTCTTCAAAGACTTACATCAAATGGTACCTCTTTCTAAGAAGCCTTTCCTACCACTACTCCCAAACCAAAATTACTCCCTCTTTCTGTTCTTTGTGGCCTCACGGTATTTTTCACCCTTCTTAGAGTAAGAAAAAAAATCACTACTTATATCACCCAATATACTGTAAACTTTGGGGCTGGGATGATTCTTACGTATCTTTGTAAATAACACTTTGAAATTACACAGATAAGTTGCTATGCTTAATTCTATTATTCGTAACTAAATCTATTAAAAAATCATGTCAACATAAAAAGTAGCAGAAAAGTTTGAGGTATACAGAAGGGACTCCAGTGTGCAAATGCCCTTTTAATGAAAGATACCTAGTTTGTGAGGTTTGTATATGCGTGGAATATAAACTTCCTATTCCCAAAATCAAAGATTTCATCGAAAGAAACTACAAAGAAACTTGAATTTAATTAAAACACTTAACTAGAACTAAGCTTTGTTCACATTTCACATTTTCCTGGAGCAGTGATGGAAGTTTAACTGTATTCTGAACTCTCTATAATTCCATGAAAAGGTTAAAATATTAATTGGATTTGATTATTAGAAAATTAACAAATGTCATTACTACTGCTTAACTCTGATTTTATTATTTTCTTTATAGATCAGTAAGTTGTAAACTAAGCTATGTGAACCATGAGTCTCAGTCTGTTTTCACATCCAGAAAACATGCCTCTCTCAATTCATTTCCATACAGGAATTCTAAGTCTTCATTTCTTTGTGCCTCTTGAGTAATACATGACAGAGTAGAGAGCAGTAAATCACATTTTACTACACACAGAACAGCAAAATCTGCAGGGCTATATACCACTCTCTATTACTTCTGGTTTTCATAAATGATCTTTCTCAGCAAAGTCCTAACTCTGATAATTTATCTTCCTAAATTCTGATCAAGGTATTAACGTATCACCTATACTTGACTAGAAAACAGTCATTCTTTCCTTTTTCAATTTTAAGGGAAAACATTCTTAATACTCCCTCTATATGCTTCAAAAAAAATCACACCACCAGTAACCATTTCAGAGCCAGATGCTCCAAGCAATGTTTTGATTTAACAGGCTCAAAACATATGAACCATGCTAAATCATAAAAAAAACATATTTTTTTAACTTAAATTAGCAAGGCTGGTCAGGTTTCTTCAAATTTGAAATTAGTAGGGTAAGAGGATGTTGGAATGGATGATATCCAAAGACACTCTTAGACCTAAAATGTATTCATTTGAAATCATTTTAAAATAGCTACTTCCATTCTTCTTGTTTTTCCCACATTCAAGTCAACTGAAAGAGAAGTCAATGCAAGGATGAAGCTACTTGTACTTCTGAGTAGCACAATGAACAAAATAATGAAATTCATTAGAAGTTAGGTGTGCCCTCAGCAAATTTTCTAAACTTGTTTTTCTGAGAATAAGAAAGCCACAGACAATATGTATCTCCAAATATTTGTCTCTATGCAGCCCCCTTATGGGAGCTCTAGTGATAGATTTCCAACTGCCCATTGCCATCTCTCCAATGTACCGTAGCACTTAAATACAGCACACCTAAAAGAAAATTTGTATCTTTCTCTAGAATAATACACTACAACCACATCTGTTGATGACACCACCGACTCTCCCCCACCCCCAGTCGTCCAAGTTCAAGTCATCTTTGAATCTCCCTTTCTCTCAACCCACCATCATGATCAAATTGTAAGACTTGTTGATTTTGCTTCTAAAATATCTGGCTCATATATCTTTTTTATCATCCATTACTACATCATCCTGGTTTAGTCCTCATTTCCTCTGAGAGGCAGTATTGTATAGTTTTACCTTATATAACATGGCTTCAACCAGTGCCATTTTATGATATCATGAATATGTAAAAACCAAACTTTGCCATAAGGCCTTAAAAATCCGCAATAACATTCTTTGGTTGATTACACTTATAATATAAAACAAATGATCATCAATATAATACCAAAATAATACTTAAGCCTCAACTATAACTGCTCCCTATGATATTGTGTTTTTATACAACCAATTAATATTAGACAGCATCTGCATGTAAATATCTCCTACCTGGCCTCCCTGTCTCCAAGTCTCTCCCTTTGCCAGTCTAATTCTTCTTTCATACCATTGCCAATATAATCTTCCTTTGCAAAAAAAGACCATATTATTTACCTACTCTAAAACATTCTGTGGTTTCCAAATACGTATAAAATAAACATAAAATATCGTCAGTCTCATATTCAGTGCCCTCCACAATGTAGCTCACTCATCTTTTCAGTGTTGTTTTATAACATGGAAGTCAACGCAATTTAACTAACAGAAAAACACCTACTCATCAATCACAATCTTGGCATACCTATCCCCAAATCCATGCCTTTGTCCAGGCAGTTTTCCCTTGGGATGGACAAACCCTACATTGTCACTTGTTTAATTTGCTTTTTCCTTCCTCAAGACACAGGTCAGATGTCACCTACTCCATCAAGACTTCCTTAATGTCCTCATTGAAAAATGATCCCTTCCTCCTCAAATGTTTGGGTCAATGTGATGTTCTCTTTCTTATATTACATTTAGTAGTGTCTATTACCCTTTTCTCCTACTGAATAGGAGAGTATTTGTGGGTAGGGTCTGTGCAGCTTTTCACCTTTGTATCCCTGGGTCATCATGGTACAGAGCTTTATCCCCTGAAGACAAATTCATTTTTGAAAAGATTAAGTCTACACTTAATACCTTTTTTTAGTAACCAATCTTGCATCAGCCACAAGCAACCTTGTTCATTTGCTTACCAATAAAACAATAAACATTTATTAAATGATTATGATGTGCCAGGCACTGTACTGAATGTCTGGCACTGTTCATTACTCATCTTTCTTAGTTTGTTTGTGGCATCTGACACTGGTGACTGCAGCTTTTTGTAGATAATCTCCTCTCGTTGGGGGTTTACAGGAATTGCATCCTCCTGGTTTTCCTCCTGCCTCTTTAAGTCTTCTTTCTATGTCTTCTTCCATAACTTCTTTTCCTTTTCCTTACTTTCTAAGTTGCATGTCCCTGAGTTTATATCTTTGGCTCTCTTCTCTTCTCCACCACTCCATTTTCCTTTACCAATCTCATTTACTTTCAGAGTTTCAACTATCACCTGTATACAGATTATTCCTAAATCTTTAATCTAGGCTTGACTGACCTGTTTCTGACTTTACCAGCCTACATGTCTAGTTACCTACTAGACAAGTCCATTTGGGTATTCAGTTAACATCTCAAACTGAATATATACCAAACTCAGTTCACTAATTTTCCTTCCAAATTGGCTGCTCTTTTTGACTTCATGATTTCTGCCAGTGGAATTACCATGCATTCAATCTCTTAGTATTTCCTTTTTATATCTTGTTATCTGTGATCCCTCTTTCTTGTTTCTTATATCCAACTGAGTATAATAACTCATATTTATACTGTACTCTGATATGTGCAAATCATATTCCTCACAATCCTATGAGGTAGAAATTTCAAGTACTATTAGACCCATCTTTTTGATGAAGAAACTGAACCTTAGAGAGATTAAGTAATTTGCCCAATAACACACAGCTAGATAATATCAGAGAAAAAATTGGAATTCATATCCTCTTCCTCAAAATAAAATGCACTTTCCAGAACACCACACTGCTTTTTACCATCTGTTTCTACTACCTTCAAGTCAGAACAAAAATATAATACAACACCATCTATCATGACTTTTGTCCCACCACCTTATGGGATTTTATGGCTCCATCATTTCCCCAACTCCAGTTCATTCCTCCCCACTACTTCTAATTAGAATTTTACTTGTAACATTTCCCTGCTCAAATTCTTAAACAATTCCCTATTGTTTATTAAGCAAAATTCAGACTCCATTGCCTAACATTTATGGTTCCACATAATGTAATGCTACCTTATCTTTCCAGTTTTCTCATAATATTCTGCATTCTAAATTAGACTGTTTTCATTCCCTCAAAAGCATTCTTTGCAATTTCATACATTTTTTGTCGATGATCACACTGTTCCTTATATCTGATATATGTTCCTTATAACCTCTGTTTCTTAAATTTGTGATCATTTAAAGTTCAATTCACATGCCATGATTGTGATGAAGACTTAATTTCCCATTCTGTAACAATGTCTCTCTTAAGTTCCCTCTTAACTTCACTTAAGTATTTATAACTACTATTTTGCATCAGAATTATCTTCCGTTACACTATAGGCTCCATTTGGGCAAACACTTAGATAAGACATGGTCTAAACTTTTTATCTTCTTCAGTAAAAGTGCATACAAAAGAAAAGTTTGCTGAATTGAATCATTGAGAATGACAGCAGAACTAACTCCCAGATCCGTAAAGGTGTGTCCTGCTTATATATGGTCTGACCAATAATCCTAAGAATTTCAAATAGCCATCAAACTTTTACCAAATTTGGGAATAGGTACAGCAAGGTCTAATTTCAGAATGCAGCCCATTCTGTTAGACATGGATCATAACAACAAAATTGGACATAATTTTTCATATATAAGTCTGTTTCTTTAACAGTTTATGCCAATTTTTTCTAATTTTGTCATGTGTCTATGGCTTACACTATCATACACATCATTCTGTGCTGAGCTCCCTTAACAAAAGTAATACCAAAATTTATGAAATACATTAGCACTTTAAACATATAATTAGCTATGTCCATGTGCTCAGTGTCTAAAAGCAATCAAGCCAGCTTTAAGAGCTCAGGCAGTAGGTCTAAAATAAATTTCATAATCTGTTCCTTTTTGTATCATCTTTTATTAAGTTCTAAGGAGAAAGTGTGTGAGCAAACAGATTTATTTGGATATAGGATTCTTTATTTGATTCTCATAAATCATTTAATTTTCAGTGCCACATTAACCTTACCTATGTAACAAGTATCATAGCACTTAGTAACATGCCTGGTACATAATATACTCAGTAAAAACATGTTGAATGATTGACTTAAAATGCTACTTTTAAAAAGATTTAAACTCCTCAACAAATTTTCAGATCATACATGATTCTTCTCTACTTCCCACTTCTCTTTGCTTTCAAATATTATCCACATACATAAAGTTTAGTTAAAGGAATCTAGAACCAGGAGAACACCTCAACATCTTCTAAGAAGGATCCTCCACAGGCAGAAGATATATATCTCTTTCCAATTATGAAAAGCATAATCTCAAACAATGGGGGAGATAATCGCTACAGTCCTAGATCTGTAAGAGCTTTCATCTTTAATGGAAAGTTTCGTTGCTTTGATTACCTACTGACCTCAGCCATGCAAAACATTAAAGCTAGCTTCAGAGGAGAACTACAGAAATATTCAGACTGGTCTAAACCCAGATCTTGCCTCTCAATGCTGCCTGCAATTTAGACCAACAGCATTTGGAGGTCCCTAGGGTTCTGAGTAGATTCTCACAAATAATAGCTTTAGAAAACATCTCAGTTCTCAGCAACTTCAAGCTGCCTAAACCTCTGCCATCTAACATGACCCTCTGATACACACACACACACACACACACACACACACACACACACACATGACTTATTCCTGACCTATCATACCTCAATAATGCTCAGAAACTCAAGACAACTGAGTATACCCATACCTAAGACTTAGCTATACAATCTTTAAGGTCAGGGAAAGAGGAAATTACTAGGGGAAGGGAAAGGGAATAAGCTTTTATGCCGCATCCATGGACCAGGCACTATATTGAGCGCCTTATGAGTATTATTTCATTTGAGATAATAGGTAAGGAGGTGAGGTCAGAAAACTTTTAAAAAGATTTGATTCCTCAGCCTCAGCTTTCCAATTTTAAAAATCCTCCCCCTCCCACTGAGGCCTTCATGGAATGTTCAGCTTTAAGCTCAGGGACTGTGAATGATTGAATTGGTCTCCAGTGATGTAAATGTAAAATGTACCTTTAGATTTTATTTATGCATCTGATGATAAAGGTAGCTTAGGAAACATCTGCAGTTTAGCTAATATTCACAATCTGTACAACAATATACATTTTTAGAGGAATGGATTGTTCAACAATTTCGACTATATGATGAGTCCTTTCATCTGAGCACTGTTGGGAGGGTTGGAAGGGGAGAATTTCGCTGGTGTGTCTTTAATCTAAAATCAGCTTAATTCCTGTGAAGAATGAATACCATCTGAGTACCGGTCTTTATGTGAAATGAGCTACCAGGAGATTAAATAGAGTTCCATGAGTCTTTTCATAGCTTCCACAAGGAGAAAAGACCTCATAAAGGCTGATGAGTACTGACACAGAAACTCTTTGTGACTTCTTCAGGGAGTCCTTGGAGGATAAGACTGAGTGAGAGTTTTGAGTCAGAAATGAGGGTGTTCATTCTAGCACTACTTACAGAAATTGTCCAACAGATCTGGTTTACAGAGAACAAGGTGACAAATCTGGGATGTCTTATAGTGACACATTCATTCTATATGCTTTACCATCTGCTCACTGTATTTCAGAATGTTGAAAAAATGAAAGAATATGATTTGGGTCACTTCTACCCTTAGCTTAGAGAGCTATTAAGAATAGACATGGACAAGGTTGATGAAACCAGCCAAAAACAACTTCTCCCCTACAACTTCTATTGGGTTATAAAGATATGTATCCATCTTTACAAAAGGACTAAAAAAGAAATGGATTTAAGCTGAATCAAAGGAGCATTTCATTGAACATAAGGCAGAACATATTGACTAGAAGGTTGATTGGAATAAGATACCATCAACTATATTTGCTTAATTTCAATTTCTGAAAATCTTTGAAAAATAGGTTAAACAACTACTTAACCTGAAGAATTTCCCTGCTCACCTGGATGTTGGCAGAAGACTATGGAATATCATAGAATCAAATGACTCAGAGGAATTTTAGCAATGATCTTACTAAACTTTTTTTGTTTTATAGATGACACAGTTAAGATCTGAACAAATGAAGTTACAGGACGTCCTGTACCTAAATCACTCTTAACGTTGATACTTTTACTGCTGGTACTGAAGAAGCAACATACTTATAATGTACAATCCAACCCAAAATTTTAATAATTTTAAGAGGGATTGATAAAAAGCATAATAATTCAAGGAAATATATTATACCAATAAAACAGGTTACTTACAATGGAAAAAAACTTTTAAGTGAATGGAATGACTTTTACCCTAAATATCATAGTATACAGTTTTAATAGCGTTCTCTTATTCTTTTATTTTTTTTTTACCACTGTCACCTACCATTTTAGAAAAATACCTTCTGTTACAATTCAATGTTATTTACTATAACAGATACTATATTGTAACAACTAATATTTGAAGAATACATTGAATCATTGTGCTCTAAGGAAAATTATTCTAGTAATGGAAAAGCAATTACAATAGAAACCAATTATATGCATTATCAGTTTGCCTTTTCATTCTGTTTAGTATTTTTATATGACTACATATTTATCTTCAGTTGACCCTTTCTGCACATGATATAAAGAAACTATACCACATTAAACATAGCCAGACCTGAACAAATTAATTTTACCCTTGTTCATTCTTATATGAAATGAATATTATAGGAAGCCAAGAAAAAAAGAGGAAATAAAGGAAATCACTGTCATTCACTTGGAGTCACTCAATAATGTTTCAAAGAATCAAAGAATTTTCAGGTTAGAAGAGATTCTAGTAGCTATCTAATCCAACCTATACACCACAGGAATTAACACTCTAATATACTCAAAAAGTGGTCGCCTAGGTTCTACTTGAAGACCTCCAGAGAGGGTCATCCCTTCTCAATGCATCTCATTTCCCTTTCTGAAAGGAATTTTTTCCTTAACATCAAGCCCAGACTGTACTTTCTATATATTATGCCTGGTTTGACCTTCAGGGACTACAAGTCTAATCTCTTCTCCATACATAGCCCTTCAAACATATGAAGACAGCTATCATATCCTCCTCCAGTCTTCTCTTCCCCAAGATAAATAGCCCCAATACCTGTAACTAATTCTTACACGATATAGACTCAAGATCCTTCAACATCCTTATTGACCTCATTTTGATACTATCCAGCTTACCAGTCTGTGGTACCCAAAACTGAACACAGTACCCCAAATGAGGTTCAACATAGGCAAAGTATTGTGGGATTACCACTTCCTTATTTCTAGAAGTAGGTAGGTTGCTATCTACACTATTTGGTAGAAGGAACTTCCCCACCAAAATCTCCCTACGTTAATTAAACCAAAGATTCAGGAAAAATATCAAAGATATAGGGAAAACAATCTCCACATATTTATGCCACATGTTATAGTCTTATTATGAAGTAAATCATGTGGGAAATGACTGACACTAAGAAAATCCTTCTCAAGTTTAGATAATCTTAGCTGATCCCAGCCAGGATGAGGATCCAAGACAAATGATGTTTACCTGTCATCTGATATCATCTGGCTTGTGACAATGAACTAACAACAGTTTATGTGAATGAACTAGATCACATTCACTCTTTTAGTTGTCATATCTCACTGCCTGCAGACCACTAAAACCTCCAGAACATTTTCGGAACAATTCCTACCTATGTATTTCCCCCATATTCTACTTGCAAAGTCAATTTTTTGAAATCAAGTGCAAGACCTAACATTCATCCCTATTGATTTTCACATTGTTGAATTCACCTCAATTCTAGTCTTTCAAGATAGATTTAGATTCTGATTCTATCATCTACTGTCAGCTGTCCCTTCCAGTTCTATGTTATATGCAAATTTCATGAGTATACCATCAAAGACAGTAACAAAATCATTCATAAAAATTTTAAATAGTGCAAAACCAAGTACCAGTGGCTACTCTGGAGAACTTCTACCATATTGATGTAAGACTGCAACTTTTTTGAGTTTGACCTTTTGGTTACAAATACATCTATCTCTCCATCTTTATGAAAGTAGTGTGGAATATATTATCAGTGTCATTGGATATATATTCTGGCATGAAGTCATATCTGTAAAGGATGGGAATTTCATGGAAGAGACTTCAAGCACCCAGCACTCAAAGTGTAGGATGGGAGAAAACCTTTTCACAGCCTTTTTTGTGGCTACTGAGAACAAGAAATGAGAGAGATCACTTGCTGTAATAATATCTGAATGAAGTAGGAGTGTGGGAACAGAGGCTTAGCCCCTTCATGATTGAATTTTCCTCCAACCCACTGGTCTAGTTATGCAAAAAAATTTCCCACACACTCACTCATAAAAGAGTGAGTCTCAGTGTAAACCATTTCCCACACAATTTACTTTGCAATGAGACCATTATACACAGAGTAAATACATGGAGAGTGTTTACCTTATTCTTTTGCTAAGTTTTTGTTTTGGGGATCTTTGATTTAATTAGTAAAGGGAGCTTTTGATGAGGAAGTTCCTTCTATCAAATGGTATGTATATATAGATATAGATATATATATGTGTGTGTGTATGTGTGTGTGCATATGTGTGTGTATCTATATCTATATATCTATCTATATCTATATATCTATATATATCAACTATTGATCTTAGAGAGTTTCCTGTATGATGCTGACAGAGGGCTACACAGTCAGTATAATTTCTGAGTATGGACTTGAATTCAGATCATCTTACATCTAACTTATTCCCTCTATACACTATGCCACACAAAATGCTTTAGTCTCAACCAAATATCCTTCTATTCAAATGTGAATTCCTTGACTGATCTGCCAGTCCAAGTTTAGATAATCTTAGCTGATCCCAGCCAGGATGAGGATCCAAGACAAATGATGTTTACCTGTCATCTGATATCATCTGGCTTGTGACAATGAACCACAACAGTTCATGTGAATGTAGAGTTTAGTGGCAGATGGAATACGTCAGAAAATATAGCATTCTTATGAAAACTAGAGGGGGGAAATTACACTCTTAAAAGCATTTTCACCTACTAACTTCTTTTGTGCTAACTTTGGCTATATACATGATTTCAAAACATTCAGAACAAAGTGAAACATTTTTGTCAAGTATTCTGATGTTTTGTATACACATCAAAAAGATTGACTAAACTTCTTACTTTCATTCAGATGTTCCATGTCATATAAACATAAACATTGGGAAATAAGTCTTCACTGAAGAAACATTGCCTATCCGAACTCAATGAAAATACATTTTAGTGATGAAATAAGAATATTTCATTTTAAATAACCTCTCTATTTTATCTGTCCTTTCCAAACCTTACAAGATAAATTACATATTCCTAACAGTAGACTACTTAATAAATTGAATAGAGATCATCAGGAACAGTTTTAAAAGTGATTATTCTAATTTGTCATTTACATAAACCATCTCAGATTTATTTTCTATGATGCATTTCACAGTACAGTATCATTAATCGACTTTGCATCTGTTCCCTTCAGTCCAGTTTAGACAGCCACAGGCCTTGACTGATGGCCACAATAATATAATCTAAGAAGTATATCTGTTTTACTTGCTTGTACACAATTTAGACCAAACTATGCACATTAGAGAATTTACTAAATATTTTAGAAGGATCTGATATAAATGTAGATATCAATGAAAAGTCATCTTTTACATAGATATGAAGAATGAGAATAACTTTACAAAAAGACTATGAGTGGTTAATCCAACATTAGGAATGCATATACCTCTCAAATCTTTGAATTTGTATGTAATATTTATGTAGGTACTAAGATGCTAGGTTTCAACAGTAGCCACCAAGATGTTTTCTTGCAAAATCAAATGTAGTAATTAATAATAAAAACTAGCATTTATATAGGGTTTTAAAGTTTCTAAAACACTTTACACAAATTATTCTATTTGATTATTTTATCCTTACAATGAGGCTGTGAGATGCTATTATTTCAAATCTAAACATAAGGAAACTGAGGCCTCAAGAGGTCAAATGACTTATCCAGAGTCACACAGCTACTGAATAAAACAGGATTTGAACTTGGATTACCCTAACTATAACTCTGGTACCTTATCCACTGTACCACTTAGCTGTCTATATAATTTGGGTTGCTAAATTAATATGAGACTGATAACTGATCATTGGATATTATACTAGTTGATTCTAAAGGTATTTTATTGCAAGTGACAGCTTTTTCTCTATTTATACTTTTCTTTTTGCATATCTTTCTTGAAGACTGAAGATACCATCCTCTAAAATATTTGGATAAATAATACAGATAAAGTCCATTGAGGCATGTAAGACTCTCTTCCAAAACAGAAATATGAAAGCTAAATTAATCAATAAAAAATATAAATCAAATCACAAAATAAGTAAGTTCAATGATTAAAAAGGAAAAGGAAATTAAGAAAGTCTTTATTCCATTATTAAACTAATCATCTCAGATAATAGATCAGGATATACACCTCCTCTCATCAGAAAGACAGGGAACTACCAGGGGAATTTGGTACATAATATTAAACATCACCTTATTTTTTTTTGTTCTTTTATATTGCTTTTGATTTTTGTTTTGATTTGTTTTTTGATGAGCTGTTATTCTGCATTACCAGGGATATCAAAATTTGCCCTAAACACACTATAATGTGTTAGATTTATTATCATTTCACTTTAAAGTGTCTTTGAGACAATCATCAGACTATAATAAAGAGAAACCTAGCTGAAGAGCAAGGAATACCTGAGTTCAAGTCTTCAGATATACAGATTGTAGAACAGGAGAAAGTGACGACCTCTCTGCTCGAGGAAGCTCTCTAAGACTATAAGGTGGAAATAAATTACGAATTTGCATTGGTAGAGGTATTCCCTTACCTGATCCTTCCTTCTATCAATGAAATCACAGGTCCAGTCCTCTTGTATCATTCAAATCTACCCCTACCACCCACATGCATTATGAGATTCTGAAGCAGTTCTGCTTTGACTAGAGAAAAAATGAAACATTCTTTCTGATACAAAAGTGAATCAATTATATAACTTAAAGTCCCTTATCCTAAGAGGAGAATTTTCATTGTATTTATTTTAGAGTTTGGAATGGAAGATATAAAGAAATTGTGGGTCAGTATGGCTGCTGTACCCACAGAGATGGTACTCTGGACAATGATTTACAGTGTCCAGCTGGAGATGTTCTAACAAGTAAACTCGAACTATAAATTACTAATTAACTTCCTACGAAGATGTGTCTAAAAAGAATTCATCAATTCTTCTATCAGTCTCAGTGGGGTTATAAAACTGAAAGTCTTTAAAAGAACATTTTAAAAATGAAAATAAAGAATATTACACATTCTAATAACTTCTTGCTTGACTTCTGAGGTTAAAAATATTGTTCCAAACAGCATGGGATGCATCATTAGTCACTTAAGTAGGATGTATCATTTGAATTATTCCATTTGAGTCCTTTGACAATTATACTATCCTTCAAAATAATACCTTGAAAATTGTCTCCAATATAGTTTAGTCCATACATGTCCAACTGCCCTTAAGAACTTCTTAGAGTCATCAGCTCAAGAAAGATTATTTTCTAGCAAGCCAATGGCAAGATTAATATGTTCATTTGAAAGTAATTTCTTTCTACACAAAGATCTCAAGAAATCTCAATTTTAGGAGGGGAAAATGTTTAGAAGCTGTGCCATCAGTGATCTGGCTAATTGCTCCAAAAGAGACAGAATCTCTTGTTGCGACTAAAGTGTGGCCACCCTCCAAAGTAAATGCTCCGATGATTCAAGAAGAGTTGGTAGGTAAGTCAGTTCAAATAAATATCATCAATATCACCATCATCACCACGAAATATTTTCCATGTTTGTAAAATGTTTAGATTGGCTGTACTAACCCATGAGACTATAAAAGGACAAAAATATGGCCCCTGACCTCTAGAATCTTATGGTCTAGTACACATGACACTATCCCAGTTAGTATATCAATTCAGATACATTTAGGCTCGCAGAATGAAACATTATCTTAATAGACTTGTGTTTTGTAATGTTAAATTTCACTCTTAGATCATTTATATACAGGATAGTCAAAATAGTACCTCTATTCTGTTCTCCTAAGGTGGGGGAAACGTATTCTAAAGACCAAAATTAAATGGATATTTTCTTATGTGTACTAGAAACTAAAATTATTCTAACTATAAATGGAAGAAAACCTTCAACATTTTTTAAAAGAAATAGATATTAATTTCTAAAAATCAGTTTTAAAAATAAATTTTAAGAATCAACTGTATCTGTTTAAAAATAGTTTGGGATAATGCATTTCCTCAATAATGGTATACTGTAAATGACGGGTGTTTGTACTTAATCAATGTATTCTACTTGTGTGCTACATATTCAATGAACAGGGCTCATTACTAGAATATAGCCAACATGACAGACTATCTTATAACAGCAGCAGTCAAAGTATACTTCACTCCTGGCTTTTCACCAGTTCAATAAATAAAGCTCCATTGTGCCATGCTTTTAAATACCTTCATTTTTAAATTAGATTTTGATTTTCTGCTCAGAAACAGCTAAATCTCTGTTGAGCTACCAAAACATATTTTACAACTTAGATTAGTGTGTCCTGCCTTTGCTGCTTTTTTGCAGCTGTTACTTCTAACAGAGAACACTTTACAAATGAGGGAAAAAAAGGCTTTTATTTTAAGGAGAATTTGTTATTTAGGCAATCTCTGCAATTTTCTTTTATGTTTTCAAATTACAAGTAAAACATCCACATATGTAAAGCTTAGAAAGGGCAAGATAATTTAACTGTTCTGAGTTGTAAGTTTTTAGAATGCATAGAATATATGTACAAAACAGAGAGGGACCTTCAATGCAAGAGGTTCAACAGTCACAACCACAAAAAACTGCCCAAACTAAATGATAGTCTTTACTCATTATATGAGAAAACAATATGCATAGTATTTCTTTCTTAAATATTCTTGATAGAGATAGAAAAGGGCTTCAGGACACAGGTACTTTTACTTGAAGCTTACTACAAAAACAGTTATATCATCTGTAGTGTCATTCTATTTCTCCTTATGATATGTGTGTATTTGTTTATACATACACACATACATGTATATGCATGGATGTATATACATACACATAAATATATACATATATATATGTGAAATCAAATTAAATACAGGAGACATGACAGACAAGCACTTCGTAAATTTCCACAATTAAATGCAAATAAATACTGATTAAATTATAAGAGGTTTCCAAATAGAATTCTAATCTCCATGGGACTATTAACCTGTAATTGGTAACAAGGGTGAATAAGACATAAATGTGGTTCTATTAAAGATGTTTCTTCTTTAGAAGTAATATGGACAGTGTCACAAAAGTCTTAGTGCAGTTTTAAGATTTAAAAGCTTATTAAAAACACTTATTTGAAAGTTATTAAAGCTTAAAGCTGTACAAAGACCTTTGGGATACTATGTATATAGGATATGTTAGAAGTATGTATTTTGGCTCAAAATCAAATTCAGACACCTCTACATTATTTGCAAAGGATATAGGTCTATTGTAGTCCTACTTGAACAAAAACCACCAGTTGACTTAGCTTTCCAAAATTAGGCCTGTGGGTTCCATCACTACTAACCATTTACTTAGATTACAATTGTGAATTATACTAATAATTAAATGAATATTTCTTAATTTCTTTATTAATTAAAACTAGTTTTAAATAGGATATTTCAAGACATAAAGCAGGTGAGTTGTGAAAAATGTCATGGGTCAGTGAACCATAGTAGACTATTGAGTCATAAGTAGCATTTTGGATGGTGGAGAAAACAGCAGGAAATACAGCTCAGCAAAGCAGCCTGAATCTATACCCAGAACAAACAGTTCAGTGCTCTCAAATCAGCATGGTAACTTATAACATGAAAATAGCATGAGAAATAATTAAGGCAATGTTAGCTAAGTTAGAGAAAAATTAGTTATGATATAGTTTCTACATTTGCTTACATTTTAACACTAAATTTCAACACAGAGCCCTTTGTTGATCCAAAAGTTGATTGCTATTTTTAAAAGGGTAATACACTAAATACACTAGTAGCACAAGCTATTAACCAAAATTTCCATTGTAAATAGATAAGTACAAAGGTAGTTACAAGTATGATCTCTTGACTGGAAGCTTTTGACCTTTAAACTTCTCTGAATGGAATCTTCTTGAGATGTTATTAAACATATAATAAAGATATTTTATTTTATTCTTTTGATTAAATATTAGGTTTTTATTAAATGTTATTAAATTTGTTAAATATCAAATATTTTATTAAAGAGGTTTTAAACTGTTGCAATTCTTGATTAAAATAGATTTTTTAACAAAATATTTACTTTGCATTTCTGGAGAGAGTCATATGCATATACAGTGCAGGTCAATTTGGCCCCATTTGGAGTCAATATTGTCCCCATTGGGGGCATTGGGGACAAGAATTGTAAAAATTGTAAAATAAAATGCATTGAATATGAATGAATGTACATTATGATAAAGTAATTATCTATATGTGTTCAAAATGGTATCCACTAAATTTAAATCAATATAGTTCAAGAACTTTCATTTACCTTAAAAAAAAAAAAAAGACTAAATAAGACCTCTACCTTGACAGCTTAGGTCAATACTCTCCATGTTGTTGAAAGTTGTTTGGCAGGACCTAACTAAACACACATTCTTTATCTTTCCAATCAGTGAGCTAAAAATTATGAATTGAGCACCTACTATGTTCAGCGATATGTACTATGGAAGATACAATTAAACATACAAGAATATCTCTGCTTTCAAGAAGCTTAAAATCTAATTAGTCTGGGAATATATCTAGATATATAAACACATGAAAGTAAAATAATACAAGACATTAAAAGCAATCCAATGCAATACAAGGGATGGCACATTACAGCACATACAAGATCAACTTCCCAATAAATTTGCCTAGATAAGGAACTCTTGGTTGTAGTATGCTGAGGATGCTGTGCAATGAAGAAGGAATTGGAATTGGCTAAGATTTGAATTGAAAAATGAAGGGGGAATGGAAGAAAAATGAGAAGGCACAAAGCATGGTTAGCAAGAGAGAACACCAGACTCTGGAAATAGTTAGAAAGATAAACTGGAGATAATGTTGAGGACTTTGAATATCTGTTTCTTAGAGTATAGGCAGTGGGGACCGTTAAAGGCTTTTGAGCATGAATATTATGCAATCAAAACAGATGTAAGACTATTTTGTTAACATAGTGTGGAGTATATGATATATTGGATGTGGATAAGATTCAAGACATGAATATCAATTAGAAAAAAATTAGAAGAAAAAATTAAGTGGGGAAATATGATAAAAAGTTATAGCTGTATCACAGAACCAACATCTTGTCCTATTAAATGATACCAAAACCATCTACCTAAAGGAATTTTGAATGACTGACCATATGTAGAAATTGTATAAGACTAGCTCCTCAAAAAAAAATATGAGTAATATAAAATTTTTTCAAGTACCAATGATAAAATTATCATTTGGTACATAGGCATCCCCAAAAAGAACATGGCCTCTCTCCAACTTCTCCCCCAAAACAAATGTACTAGGGTGGGCGTAACTGTGGTTTAAAAAAAAGACATAATTTAGACTTAGAGTTAAAGTTTTAACTGAAAATCCATCAACTAAGCAAGTATAAAAAAATCAACTAAATGCCAGGATGCTAGAGATACAATAGCAAAAATGAAATAATCTTTGTCCTCAAGGGGTTTACATTTTATTATGGAAGATAATGTGTACTGAAATAAGTACTTGTAAAATATATTCAAAAGAAATTAGGTAATTTTTTTGAAGAAGGGGGAATGATTACATATGTGACTTATTCAGTTCCTAGTCTCATTCTGAATAATAATCAGAAGATTTTATATCTACTACTTATGTATAGATTTTGTTCAGTGGCTGAGGAAGGCAGACAATATTGCATGTTTTGTTTAAGTCAGAAGCCTAAGGTCTCCCTCCTCCTAATATCTAGTGACTGCTATTTTTAACTCATTAATGATCAGAAAATCATCTCCAATCATAACAACCAAAGCCTTCAGATTCTAAGGAACAAAAACATAACATATGAAATTAGATGTGTTTCTTCTCCCTATTTGCCCAACAAACTATAGCCAATAAATCCTGAGTTGTTTGGCTGAGAAAGGAGGAAGGGGAAAGGAAGGTGATAAGAATGTATATGCCACCTATTATGTGCCAGACGCTGCACTTTTTAAAATAAATATTACATCCTTTGATCCTCACAAAGTCCTTAGGTAGGTGCTAATATTGCCCCCATTTACAGTTAACGAACAAAGGTTAAGTGACTTGCTCAGGATTCCACACTTTGTCAATATCTAAGGCCAGACTGGATTTGGCCCTTCCTGACTCCAGGCCTGGTGCTTTATCAGCATCACCACTCTTAAATATTGTATTCTGCCCCACCCCCAAATACCTTTACCTTCCACCAAAAGGTTTAAATAGAAGAAAAAAACAGGGCTATTATAATGTGAACCTTTATGTTTAATGGTTTTTCAGTTATGTCTGACTCTGGGGTCTTCTTCACAAAGACACTGGAGTGGTTTGCCATTTCCTTCTCCAGTTCATTTTACAGATGAGGAAACTGAGGCAAACAGGGTTAAGTGACTTACCCAGGATCGCACAGCTAATAAGTTTCTAAAGATGGATTTGAATTCAATTCTTTCTGATTCTAGGCCCATCATTCTATCTACTATACTACCTAACCACCCTTAAACTATGTTATTTCTTCTTATTTAAAAAAAATGCATATGTAGAGTTGAAACAGTGCTAATAATGTGGTTTATATTACTTAGGAAAATGATAGGAGGTAAAATAAAGTCATTGGGTATTTCTTTATTCACATCTTCAAAACTTTCATCTTAAACTGACAGTGTTTTAGTCTGTGTTCCCTAGGAACAAAAGTGCCCTGATCTCAAAAAACCATAAAAAATAGAATATATAGATAATTTGATGTACAATTAAAATATCCAATTATTCTTATATAATGTTTTTCAGAAGTTGGAGAACAAATATATACATATAAATGTGTGTATACATATAAATAACTTCTTGGTTGAATTTAAATTTAACTATTTCACATTTCTCATTTTTAGAAAAGTATCAAGTGATTTTTTTCCTCATATGATATGATAAAATATTAGTGTGACTATGGGTGCTCCAGAAAAAAAGTTATGGAGAAGTCTTTGGCACAAGTGACATGGAGGATGGAACCTTTGAATTAAGTCACAAGTTCCCCCTAAAAGGTCTAAACATACTGATAATGAAACTATAATGCCAAATGATCACAAAGCTTCCAGTAACAAGTCATCCGGTGTGAACACACGCAGACCATTCAGGTAGTAGATTTCAAACACCGGGCTAGAATGTTCTTACGTGTGATTTTTTCCACGTTTTCAAACCTAATATGTATGACTGAATAGTTCCAAGGAGGTCGTATTAGAACAATGCCTGTAAAAATGTATCTTTCAGAGAAGGTGGGGGGAAACTAACCAAGCAGCTTTCAGTGTTCAGTATCCCTCACATCTGCCGCTCAGCTGGAAACATTGTTAAAAGGCCATTAGAACCTTAAGGTAACAGACCTCGAAATCCATGGAGCAATTTGTTGTTTGTGTTACAAGCATCAGCCCCAGCTACTTCCTTTCCATGGGCTGAAAACAGCTTCTGTCATGAGCCGTGAAATCAATTCCACAGTAACCAGGCTACAATGTGACCCAAGGTAGGCACCTTCCAACTGCCGTTACACAGGAGAGCCTCCTTCTGGACATCCAGGGTACCAGCCAGAGGAGAGCAGGCACAGCTGTCTCCAAAGGGGCCTGGCCCTCTAGGAACAGTCTGGGTACTATTAACAAACTTTTCAGAGTGAGCTTACAAGAGTCTAATCCTATATGTTAAAAGTCAGAATTAGCAACCTAAGTCAAGTTAGCTTTGGGAGACACTAAACTGGGAGAAAAATCTGCTTTGGGCTTGCTTTCCTTCTCCTGTCTTCACAGATTACAGTGATCATGAGAAATACTTATTTTAAACCCAAATAACAGTGTTTCAAGATCTTTCAAAGACCCGAAGCATTTTTTAAAACTTTTTTGAAGTACAGGGGCATGTTAGTGAAAACAAGCTACATCTCAGAACTAATGGTTTCATCCACAAACTTGCTTCAAAACTAAAGGCTAAAATTATGTGTGACATTTCATTTAAAATAGTTTAAGGAGGTTTCTTGTTATTTAGAAGTAGAAAAGAAAAACGTGGATAGAAATAACATACTGATTTTTATAGGGAAAAGGGATTTTGATGACTATTTGAGACAATCAAAATCACCCGTCTTCAATGTCAACAAATACAGATGGATAATAAGTGCTACACTCTATAAATTGAAATGTTTATTTTATACCCAGTAAGATATTTCTAATTTGGGGTCTTTTTTTCCCTTTAAACCATAATATCTGATACCTGTAAACCATAAAACCTTAATACCTGTTTAATATTTTATTAACTGGATCTGATATTACTGATCACTAATTCAAGATGCGAATTGATACCCATTGATAAAATACATTAACATTAGATATGAATATTAACAAAAAGTTGTAGTTCTTTAAAAGTGTAACTAAGTTTTCCTGATATTATGAGTTTAGGCATTTTGGAACTGTAATAGAATTTGATGCACAAAGTTTATTGTTTCAACTGTAAGCCTTAATGTCAATTATTAAATCATTTTTTTCCTTTATTAAAGGTGGGGTAGCTTGGCACATAGGAATTTCACATATGTGTATTCTAGTGAAGAATAAAATATGGAGATTTCTAAGTGACACCGTGCAGTCCTAAAGGATTTCAAAAGAAATGACAGGTGGTAATTTAAAAGTGAGATTGCTCAGAAAATAGATTTGTTGATTATTTGCTACACAATGTGCCATTTTACAAGCAAATTTACATTCAACTTGAAGCTGGCCTTTTATGAGAGTCATGTAGTAATATAAATGAAATGAACATATTCTTTATTACAGTCATATAAAAAGAATGGCCTATATGTTTAACATGGTGCTTGACCTCTCTGCTTCTTGATACCCCCATGTCTCTGAAACAGTATTGAGTAAGACACTACATAATGAAATGTGTAGTAAAAGAGCAATAAAATACTTTAACACATTAGCACTTGGTAATGTAAAAAGTAGCTTGAAATATGTTACCAGGTAGAGTTCATTGCAAGCCTGTTCAAGGAAAAGAGTTAACAAAAGACCATGTGGTATCCAGCATTTCATTTATCATTAGTGCATTTATACTTCAAATTTCTATTTTACAAATGTTTAATTCCACTATGTAAATTATAATCTGAATCTCAAGACTATCAATCTAAACTATGATGAGGGGAAGGGATGACTTCAAAGATTCATAAAACAGTATTTGTCTGAAAAAAGTTAATCATTTTAATAGATCTTAAACATTTTTGAAGCTTTTAAAACTCCAAAATTATTTCATTTTGAAGGCATGTGACAAGCAGATGGTCTATAATAGAATTTAATCATTTAAGTTATTTCTCAAAGAAAAATCAAGACAAATATTTTAAAATAAGTTATACTTTATGCATAGTGATTTTTTCCAAGTAACTTCCATTTATATATTCTTACCACTTTTAAGTGATATTAACTTTGAGCCATTTGGACCCACTGGGAAAATAATAATTTGAAGTTATTTGACATTCTTTCCAAGTTCTCAAAGTGCCTAGGTGTGTGTGCATGCACGCACACACACACACACACACACACACCCACACACACATAGATGATTCAATGGATAAAGGAGAATTTTTGAGAAAATGGATCAGAGCTACGTGGATTGGGAAAGCTAAGCCTTACCTATGTCTTTAAAATAAGATAATCTGTTCTCCTAGAATAAAATAGTTTTTCTAAAAATGGGAACAGTCATATTCTCTTCCTTACTTATGATCCTCTTGACCAATGGCATGTAATTTTAAAGTGGCTGTGGTTAGGAGTAAACCTCTGGAATGAAGCTTTTCTATGGAAAAGTATGCCTATAATTGTAGTCTCATTAGCAGAGCAACAGAGCAGTGGTCAGTCCACTGTCACGTGATAAACACGCTAATGATAATGTTACTGATGAAATATTTGATAATATGGTGTCATTCTCTTTGCTGGTGGACAGAACAATGGTCTGGTTGCAACTCTTTTGCCCCTTCTCTTATTTGTTTTAGAAGTGATCATATATGATCATATATGGTATGTGATCTCATGTCATACACCCACCCACACACACACATCCTTTCCCATTTACTGATTTATTATCTAATTCTAACCTATTTGTAAGTATGTGTTTTTAGAATTATCTTAAAAATTATATTCTCCAAATATATAATTCCTTTTAACATATGCACATATTTGTACTAAATTAGACATTTTCTTAAAAGGGTATTTGCTTGCAAATCTTTATAAAATAGCTCCCATAAACCCTGACTCCACTTTCCCATGAGGAAAGTGGTGTCTATTTTATTGAGTGACATTCAACCCATTACACATTCTATGGGCCATATGCTTCACAATCCCAAGAAATGCTTGCTCAGAAGGGAATCTTTTCTAGGATCAATATTCATAATAAAAGGAGAAAGTATTGAGTTGAAAGCTAAAATCAAGTATGATGTAAGTAAAAGGATATAAAATAACAGAAAGAAAAGAGTTAGATATGCCAGAGACATCTTCCCTGAAGTTTTCCTGCTAATTCTTATCTGGTCCGGTCATCTTGTTCTATGTGCTACATCCCTTGAGGAATTGAGGGAAAGTCATACCCTTTACACTACAAATGTTATGTCATATTAGAGAGCCATTTTGCAAAAGTTCTTCCCATTTTTCCATTGAGGTAGGATATTGACAATGTTTTGCTCTGTTAGCAACACAAAGCTGATTCCTCAATCCATACCCAATATGATTCAATATTAATTTATTCAGTGCCTACAATATGTGCTGAATAAATGTTTTTTTAACACCTGTTCTTCTAATTTGGGGGAGGGAGAGCCAGTATTCAAGCAGCTAGGTTTAAATGGGCAATTACAACATGAGGATTATATTCACATTTTGTTCAAGATTTTGTGAAATATCTAGTCAGTAATATTATGTGTGTGTATGTATGGGTGTACATATATCTATATTTACATAAATGCATGCACATATATACATATCCAGATAGATGGATACACACATATATACTGCATAATATTAATACCAAAAAAAGCTAGCATTTATACAATACTTTATGGCTTGCTGCAGAGGGGAAGACAGGGGGAGGTGGATGCAGTAATAGTAGCTATTATAACCCATATTTGACAGATAAAGAAACTGAGGCTGAAAGAAGTTGCCTAGGGAAAGTTTAAACAAGTTGCCTAGGGAAACAAAGCTAGTAAAGGTTGAATTAAATTCAGGTCTGAGGCAATATCTGAATTCCAGAATCCAAATCCAACATTTTATACAGTGTGCCATGAAGCTGCATAACATGGGGGAATATGTTAATAAGGAGGAAGTGTGTGTGTGTGTGTGTGTGTGTGTGTGTTACAACCTCATGTCAGAGTGTCCTCAATCCCTAACTAATTCCTAGGAATGACATTTAGAATTTCATAAAACTAAAACCTTTTGTTAAACCAGATTTCAACATTACGATGTCCTGAGGCAACTGGTTTAAGTATAGGTCTCTTCAAAATGTGTAGGCTGAAACAAATGATATTAAATATCTTGTGAATGTTGGGGATACCATTCTTACCCCAATTTTTACAGCTCTGACCTCCAACTTCAACCTTCACCTTTTTTTCAGCAGATACCTGTTTTGTCTCCATAAACAATGGCGTTGACTTAGCTGGCTGCTAATTAGGTTCAAAATAAAATTAGTAAATGAAAACTACAGATGACACTTAGGTTGCATTTATCTAATAACTTTGTCACTTCCCTCCATTCAAATCTATTTTAATTGGAACTAGTAACAAGTATTAAAAACTAATATTTGTTTTATCTCCTCTGCTGTTATCTGGTATTGTAGTAATTTCTTCTATTGTTTTACATTTCCCATTTCCTATTCAATAATTCTAAATCATTAATTCATATTTAATTAAATTTAATGTGTAAAACATTTAATATAGAGTACTGTATATTATATATATTGAATTTTATATATCATATTATATATACTGTATATTATATATGCACAATGCACATATGTACATACAGAGAATAAATATACATGCACATTCATGTGTGTGTGTGTATATATACATGCACATGTGTGGGTATATTGTATACAAAAGTGAAATGGGCTAATTTAGTAGTGGATTGCTCCTTACTGGGAATTTTCAAGTGAATTCTGAGTGGGTACAAATACAAGTTGACCTAGAGATCTTCTGAAATCCCTTCTAGTTCCAATATTCTGATTTTGTGAAGTCCTAATTCTTCTATGAAGTCTCCCAACAATTGTAACTCACACCTTTTTTTCCACTATAAAATCTCCTACTCCAGACATGCTAGAGCATCACCACCTGCTCTTCAATGACACTCTCCAGACCTTACTATCTATAATGCCATAGCCCACTAAGATCAACCAGGCTTTGGCATTCACCCTGCTGACTACTTTTCATATACGTACCTTCTCCCCACATTAGAATGGGAATTCATTAAGAGAAGGGACCACTTCTTTTTTTTCTATTTGTACTCCCTATAGCATACAGTCCAATGTTTTAATTTTTTTCATCTTTTTCATTCATTTATTCATTTATTTATATGAGGGAGTCTTAACCTTTTTCTTTTATGAAACCCTTTGATAGTCAGGTGAAACCTATAGACCCCTTCTCTGAATATTGTTTTTAACTGAAGCGAATACTAAATTCATTTAGAAGTCAATGAAAATAACAAATGTAATTCTTTCCCAAGTCTAAGACCCCCTAAAATCTGTCCATGTGGACACCAAATTAAGAATCTAGACATACATTTAAAGTGAATACCTCACAATTTACCATTTAAAGATAAGAAGACTCAAAACAATGTTGGATAAGTCAGAATTATAGAACTCAAGAATGCTTAGCTTGGAAAATAAAATAATTAGGAGATATATAACAGATGTTTTTAAATATTTAAAATACTGACATTCAGATTCAGTCTATACTTCCCTGGAAGGTAGAACCAAACTAATGGATGCCAGTCATATGGAGGCAAACTTCAGTTCATTATAGAACTGTGCATTAAACACATATTTAACTGAGGGAAATTCAGTTATGTTGTCCCCCAACCAAGGACCTCTCAGTACTGGGGTCACTCCTTCTTCTCTTCCCTCCCTCTTGATGGTGCTTTAAGAATAAGCAACCTAAGTACAAGAACTGACAGCCCTGGACCCCACCCACCTGAGAAAGTTCCCTGACCCTTTACCTTCCTTTTTCTTAAAATGCATTCGCAGGTCTGACCATACCCCTACTGAGAGGCTTCATGTTTCCTGTCCACACAGTGATTCTTTTTCCTGTAGCCTCTGGTAGAGCCTTTATGATGGAATAAATGCCCAGCCTAGGCACTTGGAAACCATATTGCTCTCATGGAAAAAAAAAAAGCTAGTCTGCCACTTCCTTCTTTGGGTTAAGGACAAAAAAGGTTGAGTTAGAAAGGTGCTGTTTGTTTTAAAATTGTTTCTTACTTTAACCCCTTCTTCAACTTGTCACCCTCTCCAGTGTGACATTTGGATCAGAGAGAAAATTTCCCACTCAAGTTTCAACTGAATGAGTGAATGATGACAATTCTGCATGATTAAACGTGGTGAGGACCAAAAAGGTACTAAATTTGAGGGCTACAAGATATGAATCATAACTGTTTGCCTAAAGATATCAGCACTTTTCATGCATTGCTCAAAACTCTTATCAAAGTGTGTAATGGCAAGCAAAGCAGGATCATTCCTGTTTGAATTTTAGCCAAGTAAGAGTCTTTGAGTCTAACTTTTGATTGAATCAATCAAAATTCTTTCATTAGAAACAGTATATGTATATATACACATGTATATGTATACACACACAAATGCGCATATATGTAGAGGGAACAGTCAGAAGCAGAGCCAGAGCCAAGCGAGGAGAAATCATGAGCAGGTTAGGGGAACTTGCTTGTGGGGAGGCCTAACAGAAAGAATGTCTGTGATATCTGCACTCTGCCTGTGTATCTGTGTTATCTCCTCAGACCGAAGTTCTGTCTGTCGGTCTGTGTTAATTTCTCAGACAGAAGTCCTGTCTGTTGGTCTTTCATAAATGGATTGAGATGATGACACTGGTAATGTGTACAAATTTTGTTATAGCTCTATTAAACTTTGTTTTCCTAGAAACAGGGAGGAATTTGGAATGGAACAGTCCCCATGAGCTAAGACAAGGAACAGGAGCAAAGAGCTGCCTGTGTGTGAACCCAGGCAAGAGCCAGGAGTGGCCAGCCCACAGAGGAGGAACCCTGAGGTTTGGAAGTCAGCCTGGAGTCAACATGAGAGAGGACTTTACTTGGACACTGTGTATTGATTAAGAAGATTGTTCTTACTGTGACCTACAGGTAGATGATACGTATTTCAAAAAAGGATACTTGGTATTGATTAAGGATGTTGCTATTGTTTTCATACATACATACATACATACATACACATATATACATATACATTGAATGATATTTAATTGAGGATGTTATTATGAATGTTATACTTTACTGAACAATGTTTAGTTTGTTGCTGAATAGAGAGTTCATGATACTATGCAATTAGACCCCTGAAATCGTTCATAGTCACAGTGCTCAGAGGAGCTTCCATGCTTGGCTTTACAAAGTGGGACAATTTTCAAATGAGATGGAATTAAAAAGCAGCCAATTAAAGGCATTTTAAAGATAGTTTTCACTTCACATGATTTTTTTTAAAACACTGATTTTGAAACCTACCTCCTTGACTAAGATGCAACTCTAAACAGTTATAACGAATAACTTTCTAACAAGTTCAAGGGTCAAAAAAATGGAATTGCCCTATGTCTATCTAGCTTTCTACAACTTTCTACAACATAGCTCTTAGTGCTTTCCTCTGGGTCCAAGTCAAGCAATCCTCTTCCATTCTACAGTTTTTCACACAAATCAAGTCTACTATTCCAATTTTGTCTGGTGTGTTCATTTTGTTGGCCCAGCTGGGTTTTAAGCTCTTTGAAGGCAGGGCTTTCTTCTAACCATCTGCATAAACTTAGTCAAGTGTTTAACTTTTTTTTTTAATCTCAATATCCTCAAATGGAGGGAACTAAATGAATTAGCTCTAAATTTACTTAAAGCTATAAAATGATTTTAATTTTCTTGTTTACTAACAGATGACAGAATATTAGATCCAGGAAGGACATTGGGGATTAATTATTCCAAATCACTTCTTTTGTAACGGGTAAAAGTAAAGTCAAGGACCCAAACTGAGGTCTTCCAGATCTAACCCTTTGCTCTTTCTGCAAACCCACTTTACCCCAAAAGGCCTGGAAAGGCTTAGGTAGTCAGTAATGACTTGGTATTGGAAAAATCCTTTGGAAAAGAAAGGAATGAACACTGCAGCAGACAAAAGGAAAAAACAAGCTGAAAACAAAGGTAGGCTATATAAAAAGTAAGTATAAGTAAAGAATTATTGCTTTATATACTAATTTTCAAAACAGGATCTTACTCAGGATCTCTCAAAGCTTTTGAATATCTATTCAAGTTATACTTCTTATCAACTAAGACTGTCTTCTACAGAATAATGTATATTTCAGTTAACATGTAAATCACTATGAATTGTATGAACTGAAAATTTAATGAGGCTAACTAAAAGGTAGGTTTGAAAGCTTAAAAAAGTTAACCAGGTGAAACTAGTTTTAAGTTTCAGTTAAATTAACAAAGATATTCAAAATTACAGCTAAAAATACCCTTGCTGAGTTGCTACAACTCTTCTGAGATAAGATGTGTATTAAGAAAAGAGAAAAAAAGTCAGCCTTGTAAATAGTAATTCTGTGAGCTTAACTGTAAAGTAAATTGTTATTAAAACTTTATGATCTAGAGGAGGGCTTCTTAAACCTTTTCCACTTGTGACCCCTTCAGTGCTCCTTAAACTGTGAGTCATGACGCCATATAGGCTTGGATAATCTTTGAGTTTCATACATTTCATTTCTTGAATAAAGAAGTGTATACACACACACCTATACATATACATATGCGCATATATTTATTCAAAAATTACTATTTGTCTCAGTTTATCTTAAAATGAGATCTTCCATGGACATAGTTATCTTGAAAGGGTCTCCATGTTAAATAAAACTATGAAACAAGTGTGTGATTCAGGAAAACATACCATAGGACAAATTACAAGGGAAAAGTTTACCCAAGAAATAGTAAATATGTATTGTACACATGTCATCAAAGACAAAGCATGAACTAAGATATCACTTGGAAACAGACTAAAAAAGAGATATAAAGATACAGCCATAAATATAGAGATATGTCTATATATCTAGGTAAATACAGATATATTTAACAGGAATGTAAATGAAATATACAGTATGGCTCCTTTATTATATTCTGAGGGGGAAAAAAGTTAG
Organism: Potorous gilbertii; assembly: GCA_028658325.1. Lineage (NCBI taxonomy): Eukaryota > Metazoa > Chordata > Mammalia > Diprotodontia > Potoroidae > Potorous > Potorous gilbertii. The sequence continues at coordinate 428,369,066 of CM053771.1, forward strand.
TGACACATGATATCCCAAACCATGAGAGATTAATGTTTTTAAAACTGAACTTTAAAAGAAAAGGGAGAGGTAAGAGGAAATAAGGACTTATCTAGGAATTAACAGTATACAAAATAAAGTTTGAGAGCAGAGAAGTAATGGAGAATTTATCCATTTTGTGCAGCTCCAGGAGGTGAGTTCTTCCTCTGTTCTCTCAACTTTCTGTATCACTTCCTAAAGAATAAATTTTATCAGACTGGTACAAAACCCTTTGACAAAAGCAAAGTGCCAGGAAATTGAGAAAAAGTAACAGATGCACATTACTTGGCTGCTTTATCTAGTCCAGACTTTTGATTTTATTCATCATGGCACACATCTAGATCATGTAAGTAGGAGGAAAATGCACAACTGGCTGAAACATTTGAAATCAGTCTGTGACTTGTACCTTAGAAGATAAGCTCAGAATTCAGTCATTTTGGTAACTGGAGAACTAATTAGAAAGAAGCAGAATGCAATCCAACAACTCCAAGTCCAAGACCACAGAACTGGTAAGGAATAACATAGTAGAGAAATACAAGGTAAGGGAAAACTGATTCATTAATTCATCCAATATTTATTATGTACTTAACTGCTTAGGAGACTATGCTAGATCTATGGGACATACAATGATGAATTAGATATGCATAAACACTACAACAAAAAACAAAAACAAACTTGCAAGTCATAATGGATGACATCAGGTAATCATGAGTCAGCAACAGAGCACTGCTAGGGGTAAAACAACCCAACCAACCAACCAACAAAATGTATGATACTGAGAAGCATCAGACTACACTAAGAAACCTAAGACAAGATGGTGATTAATCAGAACTTTTCAGACCCTTTATTATCAGTCTGGGTCCATTATTAAACAGGAATCAAATGAGACCTTCCAAAATGATAAATGGGTTGGGAAATAAGGCCAATATAGAGAATATAATTATTTAATGTATTAAATGAGACATGGTTGAAGAAAAGTTTGACAAAAGTACCTAGAAGGCTCAAGAAGTTAGGGATCAACTTGTGAACAATTTCCCTTAAGATGAGACCAGGAAATCAATGAATTGTGAATGGTTTAGTTTTAGATGGAGAAATCATTTGTAGCCTAAAAGGTCTAAAAAAGGAATAGATTCTAATTCATCATAGGTGATTTAACTGTGATCTTGGATGAAGATGAATGGGTTACATTTATCCCTGGAGGTCTTCCCTGTGCCAAAGGTTCTATGAAAGTATAACTTGTTAACATTGCCCAACACTATCCCTCATCTATTCAGTTTGAAGAAAATCCTAATATTGCAGACAGAAAAGGGCAACACTATTTTACAATTGTGAAATTTTCATCAATATCAAAATAACCATGAATAATGAACTTATTACTTCTCAGCTATTTTACCAAGGAAACTATCCCCTCCTTTATTTTTAAAGAGGCAGATAGATATCTAGAATGACAGAAACTATATTCAGTGTACCTAAGAGACTACCTAAGAGACTAATACTATTATATATGGTTATACTAAGCAAACCATTAACATTCAAATGAGACAAAAGAAAAGAGGGTTTTAAAAAAAAATCAACCTCCAGAACAGTAAAGGCTTATAAAACTGGACCTGGCAACAAAGACCTAGTGTCCATTTAATACCAGGCCATCTTTCCAAAGTAATTACTGTAAAAGCATTCTACAGCATGTGAAAAACATATAACCTTTTAAGAATGCAATTACCTTCTATGCATTTATTTTCTTATCAAGTGTGTCCCTGACCCTACAGTGACCTGAAAGCGATTATGTCCACTACCATCAAAGGACAGCAGCTTTAGGGGGAAAAAAATCAACAATGCACTTAGAGTCATAGAAAGTTTCAGAGTTTAACAAAAGTCTCCACATTCTAGAAACCCATGACCAATTAGCAAGCAATTGTAAAGGAATGGAAAAGCTAGAAAGGAAACCTTGGGTGTTAACAATTTACCGACCTATTTATATTAACCACTGGAAGTTTTCAACATTCCACTTGGTTAAGGATGACTATGGGAATTATTGACTCTGTTAATCTGGTCTCTACTACTGTTAAGTAGATTTGCATTCTGATGGGAATGACCTGCATTCCTGTGAGTCCCTTAGTCTCTCGTGATCCACTTCAGGACACAGAAACAGTTTTTTAATGCTCTAACATCCTCTTTTTGAAAACATGGTCTCAACTCATATTCAGGAATATATGTATAAAAGCATAGTTAGGGAAAGTATGACTAGATGAGAAAAGTTCTTAAAAGATATCCAAATGCTTCAAGTCTTAAAAGTGTGAATTGTCTATGATTTAAAAGGGGAGAAGAAGCTGATTTTTATCAATTAATTAAAAAGAATGAAATAACAGTAAATAAAAGAGAAGTGGAACTAAGAAATTTAAGGAGCTGAGACTCAGGGGACTGTAGCTGGCTATTCATTGATGAACAAATTAAGGGGTTCTAGGCAAGAGTGACTAGTGGCTAGGGATTAGAAAGCAGCCTTCTGAGTCACCACAAGTTCTAGATATGAATTGGTAAAGGCTTACACTGTATAATGAACCAATGCTTCACGCTTGATGTATTGGCATCTTTTTGAAGTATTGAAATTGGCATAAATTTGCTCATTTAGGTGAAAGGCTGAAACGTGCATATAACTAAGCCTGTGAATACCATAATGATAAGGTAACGATCGGTCCTAAGAGGACTGAAAACAGACTTTGTTCTTTCTTCAAATGAGCGACATTGATTTCCCTCATCGCCCAGTTCTTGGTGTGTAAAACTAGGAGAGGCTACTGGCCAACTACCAACGCTTCTCTCTTTCTCCCTCTCGAGGTCACCGAGGACTAGAGTTGACCAGTTTGAGCAGCCCGCCACCACTGCACCTCTCCAAGCATCCTCTGGCCTCTTCCCTCTCTTTCTCCCTCTCTGCACTGTTCCCAGCCAAAGGATTATCTCTCCCGGACACGTTTCATTCACTGAGCCCCAGAGATGCACGGATTTGGTTGGAACTAAGAGCTGGAATACACACGCACGCATGCAGATCAAGTTGTCTGTTACACACAGATCTTTGCAAAGGCGCGGGGGGTATAAACATCCTCCCACTGGAGCAATCTACCGGGAAGGGAGATTGGTCCTGTTGGAAGGAGGAAAGCTACGTCTCTCCCCCATCAAAAAACAAACCAAACAAAAAAACTGCAGTTGTCCACCACAGCAAGTTCGCTCTCTTTTCTTACATAGTGGAGAGCTCGGAAAGACCGAGTGCCCATGTCAGAGTGCGGAGCGAGGTCTGAGGGTAGCTGGGGCATTTCCTAACCCTCAAGGACCAACTGTGATCGGGGAAGTATAAAGAAACATTCAGACAAAATCCCGCCCAAGATCCGAAACAGATACTCTATTAAGATACTCCCCCTCAAAAAGGATGAAGCCCCAAACTGCAGACATCCGGCAGTCCCGGGGGGCTGGGCGCCGGGCGTCCCTGGTGGACAACATTGCCTTCTGCCTGGAGACCTAGAGAACTGCGAGCATGTCCCTCCCTCTCCTGCACCCCGTTGCTCCCCCTCTTTGAGGGACAAAAAGAGCAGCGTTGTGTGTAGAACGGGGGCAGAGGCAGAGTGCGAAGAGTGAGGGTAGACCTGGTGCATCTTTCCTCCGCCCCAACCCCGGGCATCGCGGAGATCAGGGCGCAGGGAAAGGCGCCACCAAGACTGTGGCTCCTGCAAAGCCACAGCAGCGGCGGCGGCAGTAGTTCTCCTAAGTTTGCCCAGGCAAAGGCAGCCCGGACTCGGGGCTGGCCTCTGCCCCCGGAGAAACGCCGCTGCCATCCTTCCCGTGGGCACCGCGCACCAGTCCCGCGGCTCGCGCCCTCCGATGACCAACAATGAAGAAAGAGCGGGGAGAGGCGAGTGGAAGGGGGCGGGGAGGGGGTGCGGGGTGAGCCTGCAGGCATGTGCGCACAATGGGGCAGCCCGGAGACCCAAGTAACTAGCGGCAGCAGCCCCCGGCCGCCCTTCCGGGCTCGGGGAGTGCGGGCACAAAGTGAGCACTCAACTCAGCAACAGGGGGAAGGAGGGGAGAGCGCGGGGCAGGGACGGGATCGCGCCGGGCTGCCCGGCCCCGCCACCCCGCCCGCACTTACCTGCTATTTCCTGGTAGGGCACACTGACCAGGCTGAATCCTTTGGCACTGTAGGCTTGTCTGACCTCACTGCAGCTCCGAGCTTTGACCTCCGCCTCGCCCGAAAGCGCCAGCAGCAGCCCGGTGAAGGAGAGAAGCAGCGCCCGGATCCGAGAAGGCATGGTGCCGCAGGCGGATCCAGCTCAGCACGTAAATCCCAGGTCCGGCTCCGTCTTCACCTTGCCCAAGCGCCGGGATGCTTCCGGAGCTAGCGGCGCCCTCCCCCACCTCCCTGCCCCTTGCCCACCCCCACCCCCCGCTGCCAGAGGAGGGGACGAGCCTCCCAGACCTCTCGCACGGCCCTCAGCAAACTTTTAGAAGCCAGATGGAAGACGGCAAGCAAGCCGAGCGGGGCTGTCTGGGGAAGCAGCCGCCTTTCTCCTCTAGCCCCCAAAACCCAAAGGGAAAAAGAGAGGCGGGGGGGAAGGCATAAGGGGCACGAGACTGCGATCCGAGTGCCCGAGCAGCAGAAATCCGGGAGTCCCTGCGAGCCCGGCTTTGCCCGTGGGAGAGTGAAGGTGGGAACCGCGCGGTGCCTTGGCGTGAGGGGAGGATGGAGAGACTGGAGAGAGCGGAGGCAGCGGGTCTGCGCGCGGCGCGTGGAGTTCTTGTTGTGAGGGCTGTGAGTGTGTGTTGTGTGTATACAGGATCCAGGGGCAGCTCAGCTTCGCACAGGCTGCCCGCGTCTGTGAGAGCCCTCCTGAAATAGGAAGAGAGAAATCCTGGACCCAGTATGAGAGAGGGAGGGAGAAAGGAGGCGAGAGAGGAGAGAGAGAAACGTGCTACACATTGCATAGCCGGAATACAGAGGCCGTGCGGAAGGAAAATCCTGGAGTGGATTCCTGGCTTGGCACAGAGCTCCAGCGGGACGTGCCTGAATGGAGCGTGCCCTGCTACCCTTCACCTGGCATCCCCGACCCTGCTCCGACTCCGATCTTAGCTGAAAGAATAAAGTATTACAGGGAAACCGCAAGAGTGGAAACTGGCAAAATACAGACACAAGGTGGAGAATCGTCCTCCCATATACATTGTTATGCAAAACTCCATTTTTTTTTTTTTGCATGCATAGAGACCAGAATACAGATTAATTTGTTGGGTTTTTGTATGGTCATACTTAGGAAGAGGAAAAAATGTACATTGTAGGGCAAACATCGAACTGGAAGAGAGCAATCTTTGGCTCCTCTTACGTGATAACTTTCCTCTTTTTTTTTTTCTATCAGGCACCAGAACCTTAAGGAAACTTGACAAGGGAACCATCTGTCTTGCGATTTATGGTCCTTTACTTCATAATTTCCCTTTTGTTGAAGTTCTGTGGGTAGCCTTAGTTTAGCAATCCACATAACCAGATTTCCAAGGTGCCAAAGGAACTCTGAGAGCGAAGGGCTTCCCATGATAAGCCCATGATAAGCCCAAGGCAAAGGGAAGTATAAAGAGTCAGTAATGGATGATTTAAAAAGGTCTTTGCTTTCACCAGATGTTCTCACACATAGAGTGTTCATTTTCCTCCCACCTTTCAGAAAGACTTCCAGAGTGAGAAATCTATCCTCTCTCTTCCTTTAGCCTTCCTATTTACTCCAAAAATCTGTAAGAAGATTCAGAATGAAAGTTCACTTTACCACATTTTTTGACTGCCATTCTTTCACTAATGAGCATCCTGAATTTCCTAAAAAGAACACTGCAGGTCAGCAGTGTCCAAAACAGATGAAACTATCATATTTTGAACTTTGGACACAGAAATGGTTACTTCCATTGAAGTTGAGATAAAATAATAAAATTTGAACTAAGGCAGACTTACTTGTGGAACAATATGTAGATAATTATGACTGTATACCATAAACTCCTACAGGATAGAAACTTGGATCTTAGCAGTTCATTTACAAAATCAATACATGCAATAAGATAGCAAATCATTTTTGGTGATGTTGATAATGGCCATGTCATGTTGATAATGACTCAAGTCATCATCGTTATCATCATTTTCACTTTTTGGTCTATATCCTTCTTACATGCCAAGACCCAGAGCCTTCTTGATTTAGTTCTACAAAATGAATCTGAATCTGAGGACATCTAGTTAATATGATTTCATATTGGGAAAATTTGTTCTTAGGTTCTTTCATGATCTCATTTTGATGTCTTCTTTGGAGTGGTTTGCCATTTCCTCCACCAGTTCATTTTTACAGATTGGGAAGTGAGACAAACAGTTAAGTGACTTGCCCAAGGTCAGACAGCTAGTAAGTTCTAAGGCCAGATTTGAATTCTTTAAGAGGAATCTTTCTGATTTCAAGCTCAGTGCTCTATCCAGAGTCCCACATAGCTGACCTAATATTGGAAAATGCAAAATACATGTAACAGTAACATATCTCAATGTACTTAAAAAAAAAAAAACAGTAGCTGAAACTTGGCCTAATTTCCTTGAGATTCACTTTCCTTGTTTGAAATATAAAAAAGTTGGACTAATTAAAGTAACAGAACCTGGAATGTGAATGGTCCTTAAAAGTTATGTAGTCCAATTGACCTTATTTTAGAAATCATGAAATTGAAATTCAGAGAGGTGAAAATACTTACTCAAATTGCAGCAAACTTAAACTTGTGTTTCTTAATTTTTCACTGAATTTGCTTCCCACTATCTCAAAAATGGAGAATCCTATGACTTCCTTTGCTCAACTTTATTAGTTTAATCTGCTCTAGTAATTAAGCTATTATTTACACATATTAATAACACAATATGTATTATATAATAAATATGTCACCTCTGTGTTAATGACCTAAATAGCATCCAGATAATTTTTAAAAGTCAAAGTTTAAGATCAAAGTAGAGAAAAGCTAGGCTATTATATCTTTCATATCTGTACTTCATAGTGGTTATAGCAGGAATTTATGCAAAAATGATCAGTGTTACATATTACACTGTTACAAAAAATTATTACCATTGGCAGCATGTTCAACTCTGTCCTCCAAAATCTATTTTCACCCAAGTCAGAGAAGAAGGGCAGGTGTTGCCCTGCTTTGGGTTGGAAATGAGTAGGCATTGCCTTTAATTCTTGTTTTTACACTCTCCCTGACTGCTGAGAGCTTACCTAGACAGACAATAGCATTCCTAAAGTAAACTTGAGAAAATATGTCTTAAGGGTACCATATTCCTCTTGTTTTTATACATTCAACTTAAAGAAAGAGGATCATCTATGAGGAAACATAGGACTATTTTCAATGAATCTAACAGGAAAAAAACCTGATAGTATTTTTTTCTTTTTAGTCACTCCATTTGATATATTTGAGGTCATTTTACCTAAACATATTACCAACCTATATGAATGCTGATATTATCATACTTGTAGAGTGCTTTAAAATTCTCACTTAAAAATTACTCTAATGGATCCATTTTCTCACCCATGTTGCTGTTCCATTTAATGATAAATACCGCAACCATTCCTTGTCTACCCATCTTGTGAGGTCTTCTTCTATATCTTGCCACAATTGTGTTACATATAGGGAGCCAGAGGTCCTTTTCACATTTGCTCAGCATTGCATGGATATTTTTGCTGTGTGAACAAACTGTTTTTTTTTATTTCTGGTCATACATTTATTTGTCTGATGGCATCTTTTTTTTTTTTTTTTGCAACTTCTGCCTTGCAATGCCTTTTTTTAATGTTTTGCAGTCTGTTCACACCCACCCTTCACCTCTCTGTTGCCCTTTGGGTAATCTTCAACTATGATTCTGAGCAGATTATAATATTCCATGACTCACAGAGCATACAATGTAACCAGAAGAACATTGGAGGTTTTATAAAAAGAAACAAAGGTAGGCCTTTATTTCAGGAAGAAGTTTTAAAAAGCTTTCATTGAAAATTACTGTACTAATTCTTAAAGGCAATCCAACCTACTCCTTTCAGTTTGTGGAATTCTTGGCCCATTCACTGCTCATTTGTGATATTTGTGTAAGGTGCTTGTTTTGATAGACTGTTTTTGGTAGACATGAATTTTCCATTCAAATTCATAGTCTATTCTAGACAACAGAAATTCTCTATCCATTTTTTCACCTTTTGTGTATCATAGGATCATAGAGTTAGAAGTGGAGGAGATCTTAAAAACCATGAAGGCCAACCTCCTTTTTGAAAATAATTTATTTATTTATTTTTAGTTTTCAATATTCACTTCCATAAGATTTTAGGTTTTGTATTTTCTCCCTTATCTTGTCCTTACTCTTCCCCAAGATGGCATGCAATCTGAGATAGACCCTACTTATACATTCATATTAAATATATTTTCACATTAATCGTGATGTAAAGAAGAATTAAAACTAATGGGAAGAAACATGATAAAGGAGAAACAAAGCAAAACAACAACAGAGAGACTATTCCATCTCCATTCAGACTTCCAATTTCTTTTTCTAGATGTGGATAGCATTTTCCATCATGAATCTTTTGGAGCTGTGAGAAAAGCTAAGTTTTTGCACTATGCACATTTTGCACAATGTGGCTATTACTATGTACAATGTTTTCCTGGTTCTGCTCATTTCTCTCAGTATCAGTTCAGATTTTTCAGATTTTTCAAAAGTCTGCCTGCTGATCACCATTTCTTACAGCACAATAGTATTCCATTGCATTATATACCAGTACTTGTTCAGCCATTCCCCCATTGATAGACATCCCCTCAATTTCTGATTCTTTTCCACCACAAAACAAGCTACTGTAAATGTTTTTTGTATTGTGGGTTCTTTACCCATTTTCATGATCTCTTTGGGATACAGACAGAGAAGTGATATTGCTGAATGCTATGAACAATTTTATAGCCTTTTTGTCATAGTTCCAAATTACTTTCCAGAATGGTTGGATCCATTCACAATTCCATCAACAATGCATTAGTGTTCCAATTTTTCCACATCTCCCATATTTGTCATTTTCCTGTTTTATCATGTTAGCCAATCTGATAGTTGTGATGTGGTAGCCCAGAGTCATTTTTATTTGCATTTTTCTGATCAATTAACCTCCCTGTTTTATAGATTTTCAAGTACATGTAGGAGTGGATAGAACACTGGAAATGGAGTAAGGATGATTTGAGTTGAAATATAGCATCTGGTAAACACTAGTAGTGTAACCTTGGGCAAGTCATTTCACTTGTCTCTGTCTCAATTTCACCATCTATAAGATGGAGAGAATAATGAAATTTGACTCCTAGGGTTGTTTAGAGGATCAGAGGAGATGTCACTAAAACACTATATGAGTGCTTGTCATCATCATCCTTATTTTTGTTTTTTTACTAATGATTTGTCTCAAATTCACAGAGCTGATATATTTCCGAAGTATAATTTGAACCCAGGGCAGGGCTTGCTAATTCCTTATCTAGTACCTTGTTTTTCACGTGCCATGTGCAAATAGCATGAACATAGCAATGCTATGCTGCATCTAGTTAGGCCAAACTCTTTTTAAGTGACTGTGGATCTCATTTAGGAAACAGCAACATTCCAGGGCATGAGGAAATCATCATAAAGTCATTTTCCAAGCAAGAACATCTGGGGTTACCCTGACATCTATAAGTAAGTTATCTTTTTCATTTAGTCTCTACTCTTTGTTTTCCTTTCTCTAATTGCTGACTTCATAATAAATCAAAGGTAGGAATTCTCTCCGTTCTCATATATTTTAGGTAATTTTGTTTGATTTTGGCATATACATGGAAGATCTCTTTTTAAAGAACTTTTAAAGTAAACTTTTGTTCCATTATATCAAATGCTTTTTTGTAGTATACAAACATATAGGCATAATGAAATTTTGTATCCTTTTTATCTTTCCGTCAATTATGTGATTGCAAAGTTTTAATTTCTTATGGAATATCATTTTTAAAGCCTATCTATTCTCAATACCACCACCAAGAATGACCATGATAACTGTATATTGTATTTTAATAAAAGTTTTGTATATATGAGAAATTAGGTCTATGTGTCAATTCTTGGTCCCCTTTTTGGATAATAAAAATTGATTGTTGTTTTTTTACATTTTTCTCTCTTTTTTTGCTTTTGTGCATCTTGAAAATTGATCCTTTGAACCTCTTTAAATTGTGTAAACATGAGCATGAAATTTCACATACTCTAATGACTTTTCTAATTTTTGTTTCCTTTGTTGCAATTTCTACTATTTCTAGCAGCATATCAACTATGATATTAGACTATAAATGTTGTAGTTTTAATGAACTTAGTTATGTAAAAAATGTTCATTATGGAAAACAATCTTTGCAGATCTTTTCCATTTTCTATTTCTATCTATTTCCATTTTCCATTTCTGTTCAGTTTCATCATTCATCTTTTGGGATTACTTTTCTTAGTTGGTTCTTTCACCAAGTTTCTCTAAATCTTTGATTTCTTTTACTCTTTTATGTTTTGTGAGGCAGAACTATCTGTAATTATCTGCATATGTATCTGTAAGATTTTACCAATGAGTTATATTTTGAAAGACTATTTCAGTTTAGAAAAACGATAAGTAGTTTGTTGTCAGTTAGATCAATTAAAGTTTCATAGAAAATTATTTTAGTTGGTTTCAATGACCTTTCATTCATCCATTTCACAATTTTTTCACCAGTAACTTAATTAGGTGAAGATGGAGATTTATTATTCATGTAAACTGCAATGATTTACATGGTTGTCTTTTTAAAAATACTTGTAATGAGTACTGGAATATGACATGACCAAAAACCCATGAAAATAAGTTTCTTCATGTCTTTGTATGCATAATAAAATCAATTCTGCCAATTTATTTATAAAATTAGTATAAGGATACTAAAATTACATAGATACTCTTATTGGGGGAAATAAAAACAACAGATTCTCTGAAACAATTTTGACATAAAAATATATATACCAATATTTTCCATTGAAAATCACTACTGGAGCAATTAGCAACATACTTTAATGAAGTACCATTAATGAAGTACCACAGGCATCCACAAAATTAGTACATATTTTTCTTCCATTTACTTGACCTAAGAATTTCATTTCTATTTCCCCACATGATTACAATTTAACACAACAAATATTAATTAGGCAACCACTTTGTATAAGATATTATACCAACTAATAAAAATGTAAAAACCAGAAGTACATAGCTCCTTCCCTCAAGATTTTACATTACACTATGCAGACAGAACATGAAAATATTTAGGCAGATATAATTTGAGCAAAGAGAGAAGACTAAAAACTTGAATCATCAAGGAAGGTTTCATGGAGGAGATAGCACTCTAGATAAAAATTTTGAGACTTGGACATCTAGGTTCCTCATCATATCTATATATTTACATATGAATATATAAATATTTATATTTGTGTTTTAGATAAATCCTAAATCTCATTTAAAAACTAACATTATTTTATAACCCCAATTCTAAGAGAAGCTAAATGCAATTGTTTTGAAATCCCTCAGAATATAAAACATAATGAAAAACACAATATATGTCATTTATTATGATTTAGAAACCAAGCACCTAATTAACCAATATTAATAGAGCGCCTATTATGACTGAGTATTTTGCTATGTGCTATGGGAGATAGCAAAAACTGAAAGCATGATTCCTACACTCAAGAAGCTTGAGGGATAACCATTCATGAAACAAGGCTGCTCAATCTTGTACTATATACAGTTGAGTCATAAATTTTGTGCCACTGCCCCTCGATGTTTTGCAAACGAGGATGAAATGTATATGATGGAATCCTTATAAAGCTGCCCCCAGTTCCAATATCCTAACTTCTTTATGGGTCCCACGGAACAACAGGCATGACCTGATTTAACCACACAATCTGGTTTTAACCACACCACAGCCACCTAGACTCAATCACTGAACAGCAGACCTGTTGCTCCTACCTAGTCATTGCCCACCTCTGTGACTCAATATCCTAACTTCCTCATATATGCCTCAGTAGAAGAATGGGCTGGTCCATGAACTCATACCTCACTAGAACAGTAGGCATGTCCATGTGATGAGAACCTAGACACTGCCTCTAGTTAGTCATTGCCCTCATACTCATCACTCATATTTCTCCTAGAAACAGCAGGTGTGTCCTTGCACTTAACCACAACCATATCCATCTAATCTCAGACTGGACCACAATAGCCAGCCAATTAGAAAGCAGTACCACTAGGATGCCAGGGCAGAATGTGGACCCCCAAACAGTACAAGGAACTTTCCCTAAGTAGGCACCTTCACAGTAGTACCAAAAGCTGCCCTTTATGTGAACTTATGATGTAGAAAGACTTATGATATTATCATTATGTTATATTAATTCTCCCTGCCCCCATATTTGGACTTTTCTGTATGCATTGGGGTAATTTCATACATAGTCCCTCCAAGGCTGGGACCCCTTCCCATTGCCTAAGCCCTTCTTCCTTTTTAATATTCATTGTTGCATTATGTTACATCTTTTGCCCTATAAAAAGTCCTTATTTGATAAGTCTTCCTCTGATAAATTGCCAGCTCCCTTGTAACTCAGCCTACTGGAGAGTGTCACTCTCAATAAATGTCTTTTCTTGGATTAGAGGTGGTCTGAGCCTGAATTGTTTCAGGATGACCCCTACAACATTTGATGAAATTGCAACAAATAAAAGCTACATTAGTCAAGCAAGGATTCTTTTAGTAGGTAGGGCTTGAAATAAGTCTTTAAGGATAATGGATAAAATGTGGAGATGTAGAGCAGGAAGGAATATTCCACACAAGGGGAAACACTATCAATTAAAACAAGAGATTAAGAAGGCCATGTTTTGTTCAGAGTATTATGAAGGACTAACCCAAATAAAATGTAAGTCCCAGGTTGTGGAGTAGTGAAAAATGAAGTTGGATAGGTAGCCAGATTAGGTGAAGAAAGCTGGAAAGGGGTTTAGTTTTCAGTACCATTGGAAAATAGGAAACCATTAAAAGTGTCTGATTGACCAGGAATATTTATCTGTCTTTGGAAACTTCAGATCAATTCTGCGTATCCATTCCAGTACATATTGTATGAGGTATCCAAAGCCCAATGTCCATATGTGAGATTACGAGTGTCGGCTAAAATGCTAGCAGTGGGAAAGGGACAGATGCATTTCAAATTAAGAACTGAGGGGTTTAATGTCTCACTGAGTAAAGGAAGTAAAAGCTAGGGATCATAGCATCAAAAATTTAGAGTTGGAAGGGGCCATAGGAGGTTGTTGAGTCCAAACTTCTCATTTTATAGATGAGGAAACTGAGACTGGAAGGCTGACATGACTTAGTTTCACACAGTTAGTAAATATCTGAAGCAGAATTCATCCCAGGTCTTACTGACTTCAAACACAGTGCTTATCTACTATCTTTCTGTGTCAATAATAGCACTAAAGTTTCGAGCCCAAACAACTAAGAGATTGATAAATCAGCATTTAACAAGAAATGAAGTGGCATGGATGTACAAGGCATTGTACTAGATGTTATAGGGAATAAGAAGATGAAAAGACACAATCTAACTTTAAGGGGGGACTAAATATTGGCATTTAATAATACCTTGGAGTATTATGATTACTAATAGTTTTCAAATATATATATATATATATATATATATTTGCAGTGTTTTATGTTTTACAAAGTAATTTAATTTATAGTACCTCATTTGATCTTTATCATCAATGTGTTTTACATGGTAGATATGTTCAGCATATTTCTCAAATAAGGATACTGAGACTCTGAAAAGTAAAATTTGTCCAGAAATGGAAATAGTTGAAAGAAGGAACTAGAACTCTGGGATTTTCAGACTTCTAGAACATTTTCCACCATGCCACATGGACTACAAGATAGATAATTTGGGATGAGGAGTTGTTTTAGGAGATTAAAATGATGATCTATTTTCAGAAATGAGTTTTAGTCAACTTGAGATAGAAAAGAGTTTGGATGACTTTACAGAACTAGAGATTTTGAGCCATCACCATCATTAAGGCAAGGAAAGTATGGGGATCCATAAGAAAGAGAATTCAGAAAGTGAGCAGGCTAAGGCTAAGGACAAAGGCTGGAGGACTACCTACATTTGAGAGAGTGCGACAAGAGAAGTCGACAAAAGAAACAAAAGAATTTATTGGACATATAGGAAGAGACTACAGATTTTGAGGTATGTTAAAACAATAGAATAGAATAGAATAGGACGTTTGAGTAACTAGGAGAAGGTGTCAACTGGCAGCTGAAATTTCAAGAAGAAAATTCCTGGGGACCTTAAAAAAAGCCTGTCCATTAGGATGCCTAAAGAAAGGAAAGACTGACTCTGGAAAAGGAAATGGGAACAGGTATAGACCACTTACTTGGGAAAAATGGAAGTAAAATTGAAAGGAAAGAAGGCGGTAGAAGAGGAATAGGGAATTTGTGACCTTGAGGCTACATGTGACCCTCTAGGTCCTCAAGTGTGACCTTTTGACTGAGTCCAAACTTCACAGAACTGAGGCCCATATATGGCCTTGAGGCTGCAGGTTCCCCACCCCTGGGGTAGCTTTACATGTGTTATTTCTTTTTATTATCAAAATAACTCTGCCAGATAGATTCCATTATCATCCCAATTTTACAGATGAAGAAACAGGCTGAAAGAGGTTAGGCAGCTTCCAAGAGTCATACAATTAGCAAATATCAAAGGAGAGATTTGAATTCAGGTCTCCTGACTTAGGCTAAGAACTTAATGCATTGAACCACCTAACTATTTAAGTAGAAGAATAAAAATAGATTTTGTTTTCCAAGACGGGGAGACCTGGGCATGTTGTAGAAAAAGATCAAAATTGAAGATGCTAATGAAGAAATTTTTGGTAAGAAATAAGAACCATTAAGAAAAATGGAATCTGAAAATGAATCAAAAGGGAAACCAGAGATCATCTAATCCAACCCTCTTTCTGATTTTAAGTAAAGTAAGGCACAGAGAAATGAAGAATTGCCAAGTTCCAGGTGTATCTAGTGGCAGAGGTGAGTCCAAAAACCAATGTCTCTTGAATCCAGTTAAGTGTTCAGCAAAACTGACAAAAGATGGGATGAAACCTCTAGCTTTTTTAAAAAATATTTATTTATTTTTAGTTGTCAACATTCGTTTGCACAGGATTTTGAGTTATAAATTTTCTCCCCATCTCCCCTTCCCCACACCCCAAAACACCATGCATTCTGATTACCCCTTTTCCCATTCTACCCTCCCTTCTATCACACCCCTCCTTTCCCTTATCCTCTATTTTCTTGTAGGGCAAGATAGATTTCTATACCCTATTAACTGTACTTCTTATTTCCCAGTTTCATGTAAAAACAATTTTTAACAGTTTTTAAAACTTTGAGTTCCAAATTCTCCCCTTTCTCCATCCTCACCCATCCCCAATGAGAAGGTAAGTGATTCAATATATGTTATAGATGTGTAGTTACACAAAAGACTTCGATAAAAGTCATGTTGTGAAAGGCTAACTACACATCCTTCCATCCTATCCTGGCCCCATTTATTCTCTACTCTCTTTTGACCTTGTCCCTCCCCAAAAGTTTTTACTTCTAATTACACCTCCTTTCATTTTCCCTCCCTTCTATCATTTCCCCAACACCCCACTTAGGATCTCCTTCTCTGCTACTTTCCTGTAGTGTAAGATAGATTTTCATACTGAAGTGAGTGTTCATGTCAAATGTGATGAGAGTAAGCTTTACTTTTTCCCTTTCACCTCCCCCCTTTTCCCCTTCATTGAAAAAGCTTTTCTTTGCCTCTTTTATGAGAGATAATTTGCCCCATTTCATTTCTCCCTTTCTCCTCCCAATATATTCTTCTCTTGTCCCTAACATTATTTTTTTGGATATCATCCCTTCCTATTCAACTCACCTTGTGCCCTCTGTCTATATGTATATAATCCCTCCAAATACCTAAATACTGAGAAAAGTCTCAAGAGTTACAAGTATTATCTTTCCATATAGGAATGTAAACAGTTCAACTTTAGTAAGTCCCTTCTGATTTCTCTTCCCTGTTTACCTTTTCATGATTCTCTTGACTCGTGTTTGAAAGTTAAATTTTCTATTCAGCTCTGGTCTTTTCATCAAGAATGCTTGAAAGTCCTCTATTTCCTTGAATGACCATTTTTTTCCCCTGAAGTATTATACTCAGTTTTGCTGGTAATCCTTGGTTTTAATCCTAGCTCCTTTGACCTCTGGAATATCATATTCCAAGCCCTTCGATCCCTTAATGTAGAAGCTGCTAGATCTCGTGTTATCCTGATTGTATTTACACAATACTGGAAATGTTTCTTTCTAGTTGCTTGGAATATTTTCTCCTTGAACTGGGAACTCTAGAATTTGACTACAATATTCCTAAATTTCCCTTTTTGGATCTCTTTCAAGGCGGTGATTGGTGGATTCTTTCAATATTTATTTTACCCTCTGGTTCTGGAATACCAAGCAGTTTTCCTTGTTAATTTCATGAAAGATGAAGTCTAGGCTCTTTTTTTTTTGATCATGGCTTTCAGGTAGTCCCATAATTTTTAAATTTTCTTTCCTGGATCAATTTTCCAGGTCAATTGCTTTTTCCAATGAGATATTTCACGTTGTCTGCTATTTTTTCATTCCTTTGATTTTGTTTTATAATTTCTTGGTTTTTCATAAAGTCATTAGTTTCTATCTGCTGCATTCTAATCTTTAAGAAATTATTTTCTTCAGTGAGTTTTTGGATCTCTTTTTCTATCTGGTCAATTCTGTTTTTTTAGATCATTCCTCCTCATTAGCTTTTTGGATCTCTTTTGCCATTTAGGTTAGTTTAGTTTTTAAGGTGTTATTTTCTTCAGCAATTTTTGGGTCTCCTTCAGCAAGCAGTTAACTTGTTTTTCTTGATTTTCTTGCATCACTCATTTCTCTTCCCAATTTTTTCTTTACTACTCTTACTTGATTTTCAAAATCCATTTTGAAGCTCTTCCATGGCCTGAGCAAATTCATATTTTCTTGGAGGCTTTGGATGAAGGAGCTTTGATGTGGTTTTCTTCCATTTGCATGTTTTGATCTTCCTTGTCACCAAAGTAAGATTCTACACTGATACTTTTTCTGGTTTTTGCTCATTTTCTCATCCATTTACTTGACTTATGAGCTCTTTGTCAAGGTAGTTCTGTGCTTCCATTAGGGGTGGGAGGTATATTGTCAGCTGCTTGATTCCTACCAAACTGTAGGCTACTCCAGAAACAGTGGCTGTCTCCCCCCTTTACCACCCTGGGGCTAGGGCTGTCCGCTCCACTCTCCTCTACTGGTCCCACAGGCTTTTTCCACTGATCTTCCAATTTATCCTCAGTGTTTTGGGGTCATGATGTCTGGAACCTGTCACAGGTGCAAGAGATGGAGTGTCTCAAAGCCTTCTCAGGTTCTGTCCGTGCCAGTATGGCCCACTGCACTGTGCTCTGCTCCCAGCTTGGCTCGATAGACACTTCCTGGAGTCCTTTCAGACTGTGTGGGGCTGGAGATAGCTTCCCTCCATCATTCTGTGGGTTCTACAGCTCCAGAATTTGTTTAGAGCCATTTTTCTACAGATATTTGGCTGGACTTGGGCTCTAGAAAGTTCACGTTATTACTCTGTCATCTTGGCTCTACCCCTGAATTCTTGAAACCTCTAGCTTTTAAGAATAGGAAAGATCTCCTCTTTCTGGTACTAGAGGAAATGATGAGAAAATCATTACAGAGACAGATTAGTATCTAATTTGGCCCCCATCTACTATAAAAGAAACAGATAACTACAAAACACCCATTCCCTTTCAGAATTAAGTAATAATTGTATGCATGAAAACATTTATAAAAAGGAAAGAAAGCACTTCCAGAAAAGGTATGGAATTTTAGCTTTCTACAGTTCTGGTATGTGAATGAAAATACCGTGAATTTAATTTCTTCTTTATATGTTTTGTTCCAAGTAGGACAAAACATTGAAATTAAATGTTATAATAATAAAAGATTGGATTTTTGAGTATAAAAAATCTTAGTTTGTCACAAATCTAAATGGCATTATTAACCTGTCTGTTGAAAAGAGATATTGTGATGAAAAAGCTGTCAGAAATTTAACAAATACAGGGTGGCCAGGTGCCTCTGTAATGGGCACTGAGCGGGTTACTGAGTTACTGTGAAAAAAAGAGAGGGAAACTTAGATGAATTAATGGTTGGAAATGGTGGGAACAATGCCTCATTTTCTTTTCATAGATTTCCCTCCATTAGATCCTAGTAGATTGCTTAACATTTATTGAGCTCCAAGAATTCACCTAGTGCAAATACAAACCAATTAAAATTATATCTGTAGGGCAGTTGAAAACCAGCTGGGCTGCTAATGGTCCCTGGGGGGAGGCAGAACTCCAAGGGACAAGAGGTAGTTCATGCCTTTGAAATGTTCTTTCTAGTCTCTGAAGCCAGAGTCTGTTTGGCCTTCAGAATAAGGGGCCATGTCCATCTGTTTCATCAGATTTTTGCCTAATTGATATGGCAGTATTTAGCCAAGAGAATTTAAAACTGTAATTATTTACTTGAGTTTAGGTTTTGGTTATCTCAAAAGCAAGTCAATGAAAGCATTCTACAACCTGAAAATAAATAGTGTAAAACAAAATTGTAAGCTTTTTCTATAAGGAGAGTTAATAAGACATATTTAACCAATTGACCGCATTTGGGGACCCTGTTTCTTATCATGCTATAGACTTCCAATGCAAGACACTAGCTTGTATTGACTTAAAGAGAATTTCACTGTCAGGAAGCAATCAAAAGCTGACGCATCCAAAAAAAGAGTAACAAAAGCAATATTGTTCACAAGACAGGATTTTTGCCTCTTCCTATCCCAGTTCCCTTGGGGTAAAGTATTTTGATAGTTAATCAATCTGTCATCTCTTCCAAAATAGATACTTTCTCCTATGAGGTAGGTTGCAACCTACACTATCTTTCTTATCGTGTACAACCACTTTCTGTGTTATCCCACAAATCCTCCAGATAAAGTCTACCCCATGTAAAGAGAAGTTATTGCAAGTTCTCTTCATAGATATCAATCATCTATCTCTCATTATCTCATGACCAGCTGGGCATGTTCCCAGATTACCTTTCAAAAACAGGTGGTTTTTAGGAACAATTGCATTGCTAACTCTTCTGACTTATTCTTTTTTTTTAATTATGGTATATTTAGCAATGGTAATAATAGTTAGTGACAAACACAGTTGACTAGAAACTGACTAAAGCTGCCTGAGTCTCAGCTCCAAGGCTGATGAATTGCCTGGGGCTGACCAGAGGTTGTCACATTCCGTCTCTGATTATTTAGTAGATCTCCCAAACTCTCCCCTCCAGAGATTCCCAGGGTTTCTTTATAGACTTTTGCTTCTTGTGAAAAACAACTTACCTTATGAAACTTGGAGATGCTGAATCCTTGCTAACTACAACCTAGTCATTCTCTTTGCCTTAGTAACCTATATAAATCCTGTTCACAGATCCTTCCTGGGGTACCCCATCACATGCTATGTAGCACCCCAAATTGAATTTCATTTGCCCTGATTAAAGAACTCATCTTTGTTGTATTGAGTGCTTTCATTTAAATTCATGTTGACCCTAGCTTCCATATAGTGCTTTAAAGTTTACAAGGCACTGTAGGCATGCCTCACAATAACCTTGAGAGGGAGGGGCTTTTATCATCTCCATTTTACAGGTGAGGACACTGAGGCTGAAGGAAGTTAAATAAGTTCCCAGAGTCACTTGGCTAGTAAGTGACTTAGCTGTTAAGTTCTTGGGAAAGTAATCTAGTAAGATAAGCTTTGAATTCTTCAGTCTACCACTCTTGTCCACTGTCCCATCTAGATAACTCCATTAAGACTCAAAACATGATGTTTTCTCATTGGAAATGCAAAGGTAAAACAAAATAAATTCTAACATAATTCATAAAATTAATAAATACAAGTGGTATAAAGAGGCTATATATAAATAAAACAGTTCAAAAAGTACAAAATATATGAGTATATATACTTATGCATGAATATATATGCATATAAAACATACATACATATATTCATTATATAAATACATATAAGGAAAAAATATAAGGGTAAAATAGTTTGAAAAGACAATCTATTTAGGCATGTAATAAATTGCTACAATTTCAGATATTAATCTTGCATAGAATGGTTATATGTTTAAACAACAAATTTAAAACACCTAGAGAAAAAGTCTCTGGTGTTCTTTCTTCCAAAGGAAGTACATAGAGTTCCGGGTAGGTTTCAATTTGAGACAGATGAGAAGTATAAATTTAGGGGCAAGAGCAGTGACTTCACATGCTTATGTAGCCTAGCTATTCACATCTTGTTGAGTTTCATCTCTGAATCATGTTCCCTTTTTCAATGAAAGTTAGGTATTATAGTTTGAAAGCTCTCAGACATGATGAACATTTAGTGGGGTGATTTAAATATGGAGAAGGACCATGTTGACCTTTACAAAAGAAATATCAGATGCTGAGATGATAAGGTTTTGTTCTACCAGGCTATTAAACTAGGAATGATTTCCTATAGACAGAACTAGGATTGTTGTTGTTGTGTCTGTCTTTCCTTGCTGAAGAAGACGGTGCCATAAGAGAAATGATGACATGACTTGCACTTGACTTTGTTTTGAGTGAGGGAGGTCAGTTCAAGGTCACCAGCCTCACTTTTCCTCCAGAGCCATCTGAATCCAGGATGACTGGAGGGGACCCAGGATTCACTGGGAGACCTTGGCCCCTTTAGGCCAAGGTCTAGGCAGGTAGTCACTTAGAGTGAGGTAACGTCCATTCATTGAATAGGTCTGTTTATTGATAATCAGTCTTAAGTCAGAAGGGTCCAGAAGAGAGCCCTTAGACAGGGGATCAGTATTGTCTGAGCTTCAGAGTGCAGTAGGGTTGAAGGGAAGGGAAAGAAAGGGGAGGGAAAGGAAGGGAAGGGAAGGGAAGGGAAGGAAAGGGAAGGGAAGGGAAGGGAAGGAAAGGAAAGAAACGGATCAGATCTAGCCAGTAAAACCCAAGTCAACTAGGCATCTTCTGTCCATCCAAATTTACCTTCTTTTGGAGAAGAGAATGAAGGGGAGGGGAAGACAGATGAGAGAAGAGGAGCTGAGTTACCCAGCTGGTCAGGCAGCTGTGTCTACTCACAGATTGTTGGGTTTGATCTTCTTTGCCAAAAAAGACCATACCATCAAAGAAATAATGACATGGCTTGCATTTCAACTTGATTTGAGTGAGGGAGGGCTGTGCAAGGTCAGCAGCCTCACTTTTCCTCCAGAGCCTTCTGAATCCAGTGACCAGTACTGGTAGAAAACAGCAGATTTATTCAAAACATCAAGTAAGTTTCTGATTTTTTTTTCTTTTCGGAATAGTTTTGTTCAAGTGTGTAGGCAAGGAGTGCCATAAGCATCCAAGTGAAACTACAGGCTGTAGGTCTTTGACTCCTAGCTACATTGCCACAAGAATTAATTAATATTAATTGGTTACATGAAACTTCAACATTAATTGCTGGCATTTAACGTTGAGAAGAACACACTGGTATAGAAGCTTGAGTCAATGGCACTAGAAAAAGAAAATTCCAGTCCTTTAGGGATAACACTAAAATTCTGACAGAGAGCTATAACCTTGCTCAGGAACCTGACTCATCTTTTAAAAGTAGAAGTTAAGATAAGCATCCTCAGAGTTTATAATGGCTACATCTGAAAGAGCTTGGTTAGAAGTTATGTTGAATGGGATTAAAAAAAGGTAATTTTAAAACTTAATAACAAACATAATTTTTTCTAAATTTTATAAAATACATATACATGCATATGTACATATACATGTATATTTCTTTGCTTTTCTTTTGGAGGGTACTTTTTCCTGAGTTTTGAACAATAACTGATTTATTGAATTCAATATATATGTATACATACCTCTATGTGTAAACATATACCTACACACATAGATGTATGTGTCCTAATAATCTGAAAAACCATGGATTTGGGGAGGGGATGAAATTTTGAAAGATAAATAGCTATTTTAGAGAAAGAATTATATTAACTGGGGAACCATAGAAATGGGAGAGCTTTATTGTGCCTAGGAAAGTTGCTTATAATGAGCAAAAACTTGGGCTTCTCCAAGTTGATATTTTTGAATTGGGTTTTTTATTTTGATTGAAATAACATTAATTTATACCTGTGAGCTGATAGTTCAAGTTACTTAGAGATGCTCAGGCCAAGAATCTGTGCTACTTGCCTCTTACTTGGATACCAATGGCACTTCAGCTAGCTATTGGGAAAATGCATTCATAAGAAGGAATAAGTAAAAGAAGGCAGATTAGGTCAGCCCAAATCCATCAATGCTAATGAGAAAACTCAAAATGTTTTTCTTACTAATAATGGGTCAGTGCCATTGTCATATTTATTTATGATATTTATAGTTACTTATATATTTTTAGAAATATCCATATTTATAGTTATTGAAATAACTAATTTTTCTCACTATAGGAATTATATATTATTCCATTATTTGGTTTACAAGTCATTTTTTTAAAACTTACCATTCTCTAGTTACTAAGATAATTCCTTAGAAGCATTACCGTTGTCATTTCTGTCTCTTCAAACTATCACAAATCTTCTCATGTATGCGAGAACATTTGCACAGCAGAACTCAGAGGAAGCAGCTCAGCCACTAGTGGGAGCAGTACACAGAACGATAAGCAGAGAAATCTGCTGCTTCCAGTTCATAAAACATGCCTATGAAAATTATGAGGTGAATATGTTAGAATATACTTCTCTGGGGATATATATTTTAGAAATTTCATTCTTTTCCATCCATCCCCATTTCAACAGAAAATACCAAAAGACTGCCTTGTCTGAACAAGGATGATTTCTCCAAAACTTGTCCTTACTTTCTGGCAAAATTTCTTAATCTCCTGGCCCAATGATGCAATAAACATTGGTAGCTACTTATGTGTAGGTGTTAGTTAGTGGTAACATTTAAAGTTTCCTTGAAGGTAATTTACTCCAACCCTCTTCATTTTATAGATGAAGAAAATGAGTGGCTATATAACTCGCCCAATGTCACAAGGAGCAAAGTAGATGAAAACTGTAACTTTGGAATCCTCGCTCCAAATCCACTAATCCATACTGCTTCCTGGAAATTGATGAATATGTATGGGCTATAGAATATATACAAGCTAATAAGACATCAAGAATATGTAAAGTTGAAATGGCATAGGGCATAGATTCTCAGGTCTCTTACTTCCAGACTGAATGACTAACCTTAGGTAAAATCAATTAACCTCTATGAATGTCATTTTCCTAATTAGCGATAGTAGTACTTTCATTACCTACTTCATGGGATTGTTGTAAAGGTCTAGTAGCATAAAACATAAAAAGCATTTTCTGACTCTAAAATGTGCTATGGATCATAAAACCACAGATTTAGGGACCTTAGGAAGGGACCTTAGGGGTGCTGAATACAACCTCCTTATTTCATAGATAGGAAACTGACACATAGGCGGGGGAAGAGGGGAAGAGCTGCTTGGCCATGGTCACACATCTAGTAAATCATTGGATTTGAACCTTTTTCCTGAATCCAAGTCAAATGCCCTCTTCACTGTATTATGATTCATGAGCAATAAAATTTTATAACAATTTCCAGCTACGTACTAAGGAAAATAATATTAATGAAAATAGTTACAATTATAAACAGATAAGTTGAGGTGAGTGTGTGTGTGTGTGGATGTGTGTGTGTGTGTGTGTGTGTGTGTGTGTGTATAAAGCCTAACTATATGTACAGGAACATAAAGACATATTGACATTTTTGTTTGTTTGTTTTCTTATATTTATATGGTTAGTTGTCCCCATGCCAAAAATGCGCTGAATAATTATGAACTTGATTTAAAATTTCTGGCCAGCACTTTTATATTGCTATTATGTTCAATTTAAGAAGTTAGCAGTTTTGATTGGTCATTTGTGGGTGCTGGTCCTTAATTACCCTTTTTACTGCAAGAGGTTAATGAACTCTTTTCAATGATTTTTTTTTTTAATTTTTTAAAATTTTTTAAAAATTTTTAAATTTTTTAAATTTAGATCAAGGATTGGCTACTTTTTTCTGTCTCTTTACCATGAAAAAAATTTAGACAGTAGGGTCCAGAATTGGAATCCAAATGTCTCTCACCCACATAATAAAGCATCAGGTTTCCTAGTTTGACAGTTTCATTCAAATGCCCAGAACCACGGGTGTGGAACCCGTGGCCCTCTACGTCCTCCAGTGTGGTCCTTTGACTGAATCCAAACTTCACAGAATAAATCCCCTTCATTTAAAGATTTGTTCTGTAAAACTTGGACTCAGCCACATGTGACCTCGAGGTTGCAGGTTCCTTACGCCTGGTCTGGGCCAAATACTACTGGACCAGCACTGGATGAAACAATTATATAAACATCATTAATTGCATTACATTTCAGGATGATAAAAAATTTCTCATTTAATAATCTCTGTATTTATGGATAAAAATACATAGGATAAAAAAGGAAAAGGTGTTTCTGTCCCTAACTTAGAAGCTGAAACTACGACATATCTCCAATCTGGTCCTTACTGGAGATGCTCATATTTAAGTAGAGAAAGCAAGCAGGAGGCCCTGAGACCAGTGCCCTCCCACTGTCCATTTGCAGTCATAGCCAATCAATGTTAAGGACACTATTAAGCAATCAAGTGCTGTTTACTTTTAATTGGTAAACTATCCTCCAAAAATAACATCTTCCAGCTTCACAAAACCCTAGTCATGGAGCTGTGAGAGAATGAATGTGTTACTGTACCAGAGGTCCTCTATGAATAATGAATGGGGCTCTATTTTTCCTGGGAAACAAACATGGACTGGCATGTTCTCAGGAATGAACAGTATTGTGAGTCTATGCAGCACAGGAAGGACATAAAATCTACTTTGAGTCCCTTCTTAGTTTCCAACAGATATCTGATTTTAAAGCTCTAAAGAGGATTAAATGCCTTATTTAATGCAGCATTATTGCCTTGCTTCTCTGTCTTGCACATTTATAAGGATGGGAAATAAAGACTGTACCTGTAATTTCATTAGAAAAGGAAATTCCCACATAAAGAAATTCCTTCTGCCAGTGCAGCTCAGCATTTTCTTTAAAATTTCTTGTCTTAAATAGGTGCCCAGAGCGCTGAGAAGTTACGCGTGCTGCTCAGGGTTACCCAATCAGGTATGCAACAGAATCAGGAATTGAACCCAAATCTTCTGGTTTCCACTGCAAAATTCTGCTTCTTTTTGTAAAGAAGACAGACTCAAAATATAAAGCCAGAAGGGTCACCTTATAGATTGGAATGGGAGATAAAGAAGGACAATACAATTTTGAGAACAGCAAAATAGAGCATATCATTGTATTATATGTTTTCAAATTCATATTTTATCTGCAACTGAATTCAGTGTTGATCGTTAAATGGAGTTTTCAAACTGTTGTAAAGTGTGAATCAAGCGTTATGTGTATTAATTATACTCAGATTTAGATATTTGTAGAGGAAAATACTTCATAAAATAATTAATAAAAATGAGGCTTCAGATTTCCAAATGATAATTGTCCAACAATGTCCTTAAAAGTATATGGTATTCCTTTAGAAAGATCATGAAAGGTCTTAATATAGTTTGCAAATTGCTCCCATAATGATTCCATTTACAAATGATATAATTTCCAAGTCTATTTTCACAATGAATGAGAGCTTAATGAGTCACACATATTTCAGCATTCAGTTTAACTATGAAATATCACAGAATTGAGCTGGAATATTAATAATGAAAGTACTTTGGATGTTGACAAGCTGATTTTTAAAAGTTTATTACCTTCTTACTATTCTTTAAAGGATATTCTTGATCAACTGGATCTGATTGAAAAATTTAACAGTTATGCAAAAGTAAGGTTGCTAATTACTATGTGCTGCATTTAGTGTCATCTAAAGTAGTAGAAAAAAGAAGAAGGAGGAGAAGAAGAAGAAGAGGAAGAAGAAGAAAGAGGAAAAGGAGGAGAAGGAAAAGGAGAACACAAAGAAGGAGAAGAAGAAGAGGAGGAGGAGAAGAAAGAGGAGGAGGAGAATAGAAAGAAAGAGAAATAGAATATAGATGCTGTAGACAAAACTTTTTTTTGTCAAAGGTCATATGCATACACTTTGTGGGCACAGGAGCCCTTGGAATAGTAGCACCTCCCAACCAAATGTCCTGCCTCACAGCCTGGCCTCACAGTCTTTTACAGAAGCAGTTCCTTTGGAAATTGAACCAACCACCCCCACCAACTCTCAACCTACTGCACATTCAGGGCCAATCAAGCCAACCTGCCTGAAATTTTGAGATACAAGAGGAAGTATGTACTAGGAAAATCAAATCATCACCACCACCACCTTGATCACCATCTCACAGATTCTAGTGAGAATAGTCTAGGACCCTGAACTTAAGACTCTTGGAGATAGAGATGTTTCTGGTCCAGTGCCTGCAAACATCATCCTGAGAAGCAAACATTGGAAAGATGCAGCCTGGTGATTGCTCCTGTAGGTACTATAGCCACCACCACTGAAGACCTAGAAAAGAAAATTATTGCCACCAATGTCCTTGACTCTGTAGAATGGTTCAATATCAGAAACTGATATGACTTTAGGAGTAGAAAATGACATTTAGAAAGAGCCATGATCACTTGCTTTGTTGCTGCACCCTGGGGACACTTACCTTGCCCTCTGAATTACAGATTTACTTTGCATATCTGGTCTCCTTCATAAGAATGTGAACTCTTTGAGAGTCTAGACTGTTTTACCTTTTTAATTTGTATCTTCAACACTTAGCTCAGTGTTTTTCACATGTTAATTCTTTACTCCTTAATTCATGGTATCATTGAGTGAGAACAAAAGGTTTGACCATTTAATGTTGGTATACTCAACATAAAAGTGTATATATGCTGAGAAAGACTAAAACGAAGGCCAAAGTCTCCCTTGTTTTACTGAGAAATTAAAAATTTTTGAATGTTTTTTCTGTATTTTCTTAATGAATTAGCAACTATTTATTAAATCTCTACTATGTACCTGGCACTGTGCTAGGCACTGGAGATACAGAGAAAGAAGAGTTTAGCAACTATCTCTACTCCCTCTAATTTCAATTAGTAAATTTGCTTGATATAAGTAAGCATTTAATTGTGGATAGTTTAAGATTCTATTTTCCATGAACTATAATTTGGGATAATTAGGTGGTACAGTAAATAGAGTACCAGGCCATGAAGACAGGGAGACTGAGTGTCATGAGTTCAAATCTGGTCTCACACTTATTAGCTGTGTGACTCTGACCAAGTCACTTAACCCCAATTGCCTTAGTTTCTCATATGTAAAATGACCTGGACAAGGAAATGCAAAGCACTCCAATATCTTTGCAAAGAAACCCCCAAATGGGGTCAAAAAGAGTCAGTCACAACTGAAAACAATGAAAACAATTTGATACCAGACTAACCAAATGTGAGAATTATTGTAAGTAGGTAGGCATTTATTAAGCCCTTAGCATATACCAGGTCTATGTGTTAAGTACTGGGGATGGATAGCAATGCTATAGATAGAAATACTATTTAAGCAAGACTAATTCCCCTGGCAGAATGGGTATATGAGAACAATGGCCATGAAGGCAAGCTGAAGCAGGAAACTGTGGAGGGCTTAGAGCTTAGTGCTTAGTCAGACATCAAAAACCGCCAAGATCTACTTTCTGACTTTTTTCCTTGCTATTACACTTTGATGACTCTGGCAGAGAGAGTGAGACTGATGACTGCACAACTTTGCCTCACTTGAATTCATTTCACATGCAAGTCAATGTCTTGCATGTAATGTCATTGATCTGGAGGACAAAAAACAAGCAAAACAAAAGATAGTTTCCGCCCCTGAGGAGTTTACAGTCTAATGGAGGAAGGCTATATGTAAAAAGTGGGGAATTGAAGTGGGTGATAGTAGCTGAGTCATTGTAACATCCAGAGAGTAAAAGTGAGTGGGCCAGTGTGGGCTCATTCCAAAATGGAAACACTAGGAAGGAGCTCAACAATAGGAGAAGGGGGCTGGCATGTGAAGGGATGTTCCAGAGCAAGAAGGTAGCTCAATCATAACAGCAAAGTCTACAGTGACAGAAGCCCATTTATGAGAGGGTTGTGTGACTAAATAGTAATGATGACTAAATAACTTATCCAGGTGAGAAGATGATTTATCTGGTGACTGGGGAAAAAAATTACAGTTCTACATGACATCTGAGGTCACTTCAAGTTCCAGATCAAAATAAATATTATATGAATTATCAGGAAGAGCAAATCAAGTATGACTTCATGGAGGATGTTACTCCACAACTTTAAAGAAAGATTAAGGTTTCTGAGAGACAAAGTATAAGGTATACTTGCAAATAGTTATTTACTTCCACTTAAACCCTTCCAAAGAAGGGAAATACACCATGACCAGAGGCAAGTCACCTCTCCCCAACCTCCTGCTTTTTTCTTTACAGTGTAATTTTTTTTCCATTTTCAGTAGTCATATAAATACTTTTCTATAATATCTCATGGAGAACTGATAAAATCTTGAACTGTGGTTCAAGATACTGAAGTCCACTGATGACCACGCACTGAGAATGTCCAAAATGATGGCTCTCCTTCAGAGCACATCTTGCCTTTAAATTTTGATAATGCAGTAGCTACAGAAGGAGTCTTGAAAACTATGATAGTTTAAAACTGGACTAAGACTTTTATTCCCTCCAAATCAGTATTAGGGATTGGGAAAGTCCCTTCAAGTTGCATGTCTCCAGGCCTCTGGGAAATTTTCTCCTAAATATCAGGAAGTTTCTTCTTATATCAAGTTTAAATTTGGCTCTTTGTAACTTCTATTCTCTCTAGTATTGCCCTGTAGGACCAAGCAGAAAAAATCTCATTTCTTTTCCACATGACAGCCATTCAAATCCTTGAAAAAAGCTGCCATGTGCTCCTAAGTTGACCAAAAATTCTTTCTTCCTTCTGCCAGTTCTTGCCTGGCTCAGTCTACTGTCCTGGTTTCCTTTATCTCCTCTAGATATATGCCAATCTGTCAATATCATTTCTAATATGTGAATGTCTAGAACTAAAAACAGCAGTCCAGTAATTTTCTCACTAGGGCAGAGTACTGTGGACCTATTACCTTACTAATTCTGGAATCTGTATGACCCTTAATGATGTTTAGGATCATGCTATTTTGGGACTGTTTTTTTTTTGGTTCTTAGATTTATTTTTGGATGAAATAACACATTATTGATTTTTATGAGGTCCATTTCCTAAAAAACAACTTTTTTTTTTTCACAGAAGCCATTTTATAGTCTCCCTTCTTCCCAGTCTTAGAATAGTGAGTGAGTTTGCTTTTTATCAAACATATTATATTTATCCCTTTAATATTCCATCTTATTTGATGTTACTCAGCATTCTAGCATGTGAAGAACTTTTTGGATCCTGACTCAGTTAGCCAACACAATATCCATCTGACTCAACTTTGTGTTGTACATACATTTATTTGACAGGTAAGCCTTTTATGCCTTTCATTCAAGTCATTGATAATACAGTATTCCACTGAAAACCTCCTTCCAAAGTGACATTGACCAATTTGAGTCCAGTCATTCAAACAGTGCTGAAAACATCTACATGTTTTATCATTTCATATTACAATTTCATACTGTTTACAATGATAGAATGAAAAGCATTGTCAAATTTTTTCCCTGAAATCTACGTATACCATATCATTAATATTTGTCTAAACTAGTCAGCCATTTTTCCTGTCAAAAAAGAAAATGAGGCCATTTAATCATGTCCAGCTTTTGATGAAACCATGTTCACTTTTACTGGTCTTGGTTTCCTTTTCTACATGCTCACAAACTATGCCTTTAACCAAACGTTATAGATTTTTTTTCTAGGAACTGCAATAAAATTCACTGGCTTATAAGTTTTAAATTTCAAGTTAACATTTGCCCTTCTTGAGTCCTGTGGCAATTCTCATATTTCAGACCTTTTTAAAGATCATTAACTATGGTTCAGCAGTTACATTATTTAGTTCTTTTAGTATCCTACTTCATGTGGTTCTAGTGATTTGTACTTATTGAGGGTAACTAGATACATCCCTATCATCTCCTCAGATATTTTAGTTTTAATGTTCCCTTAGCCATATTTGTTTCATTTTTTTTCACAGTCCAAAGATTATTCTCCTTGGGAGAGAAAGAAGCAGCTGTGTTAAATTGTTCAGCTTTCTCATATACTTATATATACTTATATGTACTCATATACTTATTATATATACTTATATTATACTATCCTTTCTTCACCAAAGCCCTGGTCTATCACTTCTTGATCCATCTTCTGCCGTCAACATACTTAAAATATTGATTACCCAAATGTTTAGATGAGTTCATAATTCTATTGGTATGGATACTTCTTTTTCCTTTATAAATCATAATCTCTTCATGCTTCCTGATACTATATCATTCTTGTCCATATATTTCCACAAATTCTCGATGATATGACTACCTAATATCCTAGAAAATTTCTTTTACTTAATTTGTATATCTCAAGAATGTCACAGTAGTTCTCAGGCCATTATTGTCTCTCTCAATATATGATTAGGCAACCTTCTTTTCTAGTTAAAAATGCTCTCAATGTTGCCTTTTCATCCATATCTTCCATGTCATTAGTGATACACTAATCTATTTATATCCAACATGTATTTTTCTGCTATCACCTATAATATTGATTCTTCTGAGATTCTAGTTTTCCATGATTCACTGCTACATAACATTCTCAAGAGAATATTGGTGTTATTTTATAGAAGAAAGCTTCTTAGGATTATCGAAAGTAGTTCATACATGGAAGCCGATCTGTTCACTTTGTCATAGACATTTTTGCTTCTAACCCATCATCCATCAGTATCATCCAGCATTTAATGAGTTGCTTAACCACTGAAACACAGTTAATTATAGTAAACAATTTTATGCATGTATATACATATACACATATATATATACATATATACACACACACATAGATATATACACATACCTATATGTATGTATACATACATAAATATATACATATATGTATATACACACATATATGTGTGTAGCACATATATAAACAACATATATTTATCAATACCTTTCTTGAAGAAATAAAACTATTTTTTCTAATTAGTACATGTAACATTTTTGTCAGTTAAAGAAGTAAGGTATAATTTGCATTATAAACAAGCAAAATTTATATTCTTATATGTCATCCCCAAAACAGGGTCAGGCAAGAGGCCTGAAACCCTCTAGAGTTGGCACTTCAAGTGTGTTTTCTCATCACCAACTTTAGACATTGTCCATAATGCCACCATAGAAGGGTAGAAAAAATGTCCATTGTTTCATTCGCATGCACATCCCTCATAACTAACTCTCTGATAGACTTAGTGGATTATGAAGGGGAAGGTTATTAATTATAGTAATGATGATTTAAAAAATTAACAGCTAATATTTACAAAATGCTTTAAAATTTGTTGAATACTTTGTTATCCTATTTGACCCACACAAGTCTGTGAGGTAGGTGATATTTTAACCCAAATTTCTCGATAAGGAAAGTGAGTCTCAAAGTTTACATTATCATGGATTCAGAGCAAATAAGGATTTTAATTCAGGTCTTCTTATTCCAAATCAAATATTTTATCCATTGTCTTATTTTATCCAATTACCTTATTTTAATTAATTATGAATATTAATTGTGTGACTATGCACTTACCTTTACGTGCTTTTACCAGTAGACTGACATTGCTCTGAACTCAGTAATATTACTAATAAACTTGACAGAATAATTTGCTAAATATTCTCATTACAGAAATTTAATTGTTGGAAAGGTTCTAAGTGCTTTGGAAGCCATTTTTTCCCCAGTCAACACATTTAAGAATGAATACTTACCTGTTGACTTACTATATACACAGCATCTAAAATTGTCAGATTCTTGAATGACAAGTATGACAGGAATTTTGATTCAGAGGCATTATGATGAAATGATTTCACCATTTCAAAAAAATCATATTCCAAATAGACTCCAAAATTTTATCTGCTGTTTTCAGAAGAAAATTGTGAACCAGCAAGAGAGTTTGGTTTTTGTAAATGAATTAAATTGATAATACTGGAATTACTTCTTAAGAAATATAATAGTTTTGATGACAAATGTGAAAGATCAACTTTGAAAATACTACATTTGGGCACATTCTATTTTTTATGTTCATTTGTAGTTGAAACAATTGAAGATAAAAATTATGAAAAACCATCCTGAGAACTCATTTCAAGATATCAAGAGGGAATGTAATCTCTTTCTTTAGTTTGTTTGGTTGACTTACCCTTGCTGGGGTCTAGATAGACTGATGTCTGGTCAACTGATTCCCCTCCTTGCCACCAAGCAACTAAGTAAGGCAATTAGTCCTGTTTCATCTATTTCTGAGTAAGATGCATGGGATGTGGAATAAGTTTTTAAACTTCAGCTGGAAAATAAGAGGTTGGGCTAGGTGACTTTTATCTATCACTTGTATAATCTTTATTTCATGAAGCTGCTAAAATGATATTCCAAAAGAAGTCCAAAAATTCCCATACCACTCCTCTGCTCAAGATGTTTCAGTGGCCACCTATTGCTTTTAGGATAAAGTACAGACTTCTCTGTCTGACATTTGCAATCCTTCACTGTTTGACTCTAGCCTATCTTTCCAGGCAAATTACAAATGACTCCACCTTACATTCTCTATATGTAAAACAAGAAGGCCTATATACTGTTTATCATGTACAGCATCCCATTTTTTCTCTGTGTGCCTTCCTCTGTAAACATGGAACTCCTTTCAAAACTTGGTTTAAATGCATCACTTAGGGGGACACATATAAATCAATCTGGCATAGGGAAGTAGGAGGTAGCCTGTGTATAGTGTCTAACACTATAATTTATAGAGCATGTACAGAAATACAGATTTATCTGGAATCCCAAGTGCATGAGTCATTCTACAGAGCTGTTTTCCACAGGGATTTGAATTTGAAATTTTCAACCTTTTTATAGAAATATATTTAAATATATTTACAATCTACTACTTATTTAAGTAGCCTCCTCTACTGAAGGTCATTTATTTATTTATTTGTTTGCTTGCTTCTTTAATGGCTCAGGATGAACATTAAAAGCATCTGTTATTTGATGTGGAAATATAACTATAAATGCACATGTAGTTGTCATGAAGCATAGGGACCTGTAGATTGAGAACAGAAAACAATCCTCGAGACTATCTAGTCCAATCGCCTCATTTTAAAATTGAGGAAACTGAACCTAAATAAGATAAAGCAATTTGTTCAAGATCAGATAGGTAGAAAGTATAAAAGTTAGGATTCCAATCCAGTTCATCTGACTCCCAAACCCATGCTTTTTCTGTTGCATCATGCAGATAAAAGGCCGAATAGATGTGAACTTGTGGTACTCTAATTTCCTTTATGTTTGCTTATAATGATAACGGTGATGGTGTAGTTGATACTTCTATGTAAGGCTATAAAAACTCACAAAGGACTTAAGATGCATTAGTTCATTTGATTCCCACAATGTAACCTGGGACATTGATGCTATAGATGTTAAAATGCCCATTTTAGAGATGAAGAAAGTATAGTGTATAGAGGTTGTTTCTTTTTCAAGTAAGAGGAGGGATATATGATCCTTCTTTTAAGTCCATAGATGTGGTGGCAAGATGTGTTTGCAAATAAAAGATCAATGTGTTAGAAAGATACCTACATGCAATGAAGTGACAATATGATGTTTCCATCTAAACAAAACATCCGCACCTCATCATCTGTGACCACATCCCAAGACCATATAGGTTGCTTTTGGGTAGGGAGGGAGCTAAGGTGAAAGACGTCAGCTGCATGGCTTAATAGCAAATTTAATATAGTTGTCTTTCTGCAAAATGAACTAACAAATCAAAGGCTAAAGTGTCCATCTCCTGGGTAATTCCCTTAACTATTAGAAGCTCATTATCTCTTGCTATCAGTACCCTTTACTTTGTTAGTACTATTAAAAAAAAAACAATACTTGGGTTGTAGTTAAACGGAAGAAATGCCTTCCTGTGAGCTTATACTCCTTTTATTTGAACTAAAACTTTTGATTGAGTATGAAAAAGAAAGATTACTCACATTCATTAATTTGGAGTAAGGTGCTTAAGAGGCACAAACTCCTTTATCATCCCCTCAGAAGAGGATAGTTCAACTTCCAATATATTAAGACAAAGCCAGCTCTAAGATTTCCTTAACAATTTACTGTTTTGGTATCAGAAAACTTTTTTCTTTATTTTTAAAATTTAATTTGTTTTCAGTTTTCAACAATCACTTTCATAAGTTTTAAAATTTCTCCCTCTCTCTCCCCTCCGTCCCCCAGACAGTTTGTAATCTTATATAGGTTCTACACAGACATTCTTATTAAACACATTTTCACATTGGTCATGCTGCACAGAAGAATTAAAAGGAATGGAAGAAAGCATCAGAAAATGCAGACCAAAACAAAACATAATGCAAGAGAAAATTATCTGCTTCATTCTGTGTTCCTATTCCATAGTTCTATCTCTCCATATGGATGGCATAATTTACTTTTAATAAAATTCAAGATCTAGGTAATATTCATATTCGCACTTTAAATATTGTATAAAGATTGAGGATACTTTACAGTGGCTTCCTGAAGTATGAACTTTCTCATGAGATCTCTTCCAAAATACCACGTCATTCCATATAAAAGTCTGGTTGAAACAACAAGGGAAAAATCAAGGACAGGAGGATGTTTACAATATTCCCAGATATTCTTCTTCTGTGGTATGAACTCCAATATTTCCTCTCAGTAGAATGACTTCTTTTATCCTTAATTAAACCTAGGAATCTGGAACTTGATAAAACCAGATTGAAAAAAGTTTGTTCAGTCATGTAGTAGTTTGTATTCTATAAGCAACTGATAAATGGTCAACATTTGTAAAAATTCTAGACTGATAAAAGATGTTTCAGTCACTGAGGATTTTATTCTATGGGGGCCCATAGAATTATCACATGTAAAAACAGTCAAACTGTTCCTGGCTGCTTCAAGTCAGAAGGATTTGATTCATTGCCAGCTACCAGGGTAAAAGTTGGCAGACACTCTCAATGACAGCTTAGTTACACCAATATTGCAAAAGTATTCATGGGATAGAATGATTTCTCTGGTATCATTGTGTCTTGTGGATGGTTTTTCAGCAGCAATCACTAGTCTGAAATGCCATCTTTCAGAAAGCTACTACATCTCCTTATAAAAAAAATATTTTGTCTTTTCACTGAGCATCAGGTCAAACGTAGTGATACCCTCAACTCTTGTTGCTAGGAACTATCCACTGGGAACAGGGGGTGGCCGCTCTAATTCAGCCAGAATAATGGTACACCTCCATAACTTTACATGGCTCAGAATCTATAAATAACTTTAATAATTTCCTTATCTGAGCCTAATATCATATAGGGTATTATTTTTCCTAATCTGTAACGATCGTACTACATTTTGTGTTTCCATGCTTCCTGTAGAATAAGGATCATCATAAATGATCTGTGCTTGTTAGTATCATTAGAGATATGTGAAAAGGGGGGAATTCTGTTTTAATCTAATGTAATAGACACAAGGGGCAACTTCATGAGTTTATCAAGGAAATCATGGTCCTCCAGGAAGAAAGACAGAGCAGTTCCCTTCAGAGATTAGGGTCTAAGTCCCAGCATCTGGGTAGGGCCCTTAGGCTTATATATAGTAATGAAATAGGCACAGGATACTAAGCAATGAAAGGAGAGGAAGTTATTAAACCAATAATGAGAAAAAAAGCATACAGCTACTGACAAATCTAAGTCTTAGCATACTAGCAATAGAAAGAACCCAGGCAGCTGGAGGTGGGGGGGGGGAGATATTGCAAAGATAGTATCTAGTGATCGTTTGACATCTCCAATAATTATTTAGACTACTAATAGTCAAGTAGCAGCCACTACTTCTTATCATCGCAGCTGCTCCACATAGGATCCATTGGCTAGTGACTGAGTTCTAAGATAACATCTAGCCAGCTGTCCCTGAATATGAGATCTGAGAGAAAGGGTCAACAACTGGGAAGGAGGAGAAACTAAGTCAGAGCTATGACTAGGGCCCTGTGAATGTGCCTAGAAGTCTGAAATGGTTGACTGAAAAAAAAACTCTATAATTTTATAACCTTCCTGCTTAAATTCATGAACTCCAGGAAGTACTTATTACCTGACAATCAGTCTGATATAGGAGTTAGATTCTGGACCTGGAATCAGAAGACATGCATTCATATCTCTCCTCAGACATGTACTAAAGCTGTGTGTTCTTAGACTAGCCTGTCTCTGGGACTCAGTTTCCTCATCTGTAAAATATGATTGTTGGACACAATGACCTCTTAAGGTCTTTTCCAGATCTAAGTCTATTATCTTACAATATCTAGGATTAAATATATTAATATCTAACATTTATACAGTGTTTGAAGCCTTGCCAAGTGCATTTCCAGTATGATTTCATTCGATTCTTACAACCCTGTGAAGTAGATTTTATTTTATCTCCATTTTATAGATAAGCAAATGGAGGCAGAGAGCTGGTTAAGTGACAACTCCCAGTCCAGCTCTTTATCCACTGTACCACTTTTCTCTGACAAACTTCTCTGATATTTAAAGCCCTTTACAGTTCTCCTCAACCTGCATTTTCACACTTATTATATATTATCCCTCTTTACACACTCCAGAATCCAGGCAAACTGGGTATTTGGTGTTCTTCCTCTATGTCATTTCATCTTCCATCTTTGTACCTTCTCACATGCCTGGAATACAATTCCAATTCACCTCCATATTTTTGAATCTCCAGGTGTTTTTCAAATTTATTTTCAAGGATCACTTTTCACAAGGTCTTTTCTGAGTCCTTCAATTGCTTGTCTTTTCCATCCTAGCCCCTGACATTATTGTGTATTTATTTTCAATATACTTATTTGTGAACATGTGGAATGATCTTACTTTTTCCCCAGTAGAAATGTAAGCTCCAGGAAGGCAGGGATTATTTCATTTTTATCTTTGTATCCCCCAATTATTAGAACATAGAAAACACTTGATTATTTGTTCAGGGCATCTTGTGGTTTTTCTTGTAATGTTTGATAGAAAGCCCTTTAAAATAAGTAAAAGTGCTGCTCTTCGGAAGAGAAGTAGGAAATTCTTTCACACAAGTTGAGCTGTGTATTGAGTGATGTCAATTCAAAGAATGTAGTAGCAGCTAGAAACCAGCAAGAGCCTTCAATGCATGAAGCAGTAAGTCATGTTTGCAGGAAGAAAAGTGGGGCATGAAGAATCAAGTCCCTTGTTATGGTGATAAAAGGAGTCCATCATTCTTTCTACGCATAGACTTCAATTTAGTAATACATAGAATCCAAGATTCAGACCTAGAAAGGAGCTAAGAGAACACCCTTCCTTTTACAAATGACAAAACTGAGGTGTAAAGAATTTAAGTGATTTGGCCCGGTTCACACAAGCAGTAAGTAGTAAAGACAGGATTTAAACCCAGACCTTCCTAATATCATGTTCATTAACCTGATGGCTAGACTATTATTCTTGTACCAAAAGTATTCCTACGCTTTAGCCTCTGAAAAGTTTGAAGAATAAAAATGTTGCAGAAGGAAAGGGAAAACCTTACTATAGTGGATCCATCCACTGTTCTTTCATAGAGTGATGTAGATAAGTTAAACAATTTGTGACTTTAATTAATCAATAAGCCAACAAGTATGGATGAAGCAAGAGCCATTCATTCATTGTGCTAGGTCCTAGGTACACAAATACAAAGAAAAATAAATGATCCCTACTTGAAATGAGCTTACATTACATTAATGATAGTTAAAACAGCAAGAAAAACAGATGGTGAAACCCTTTATGATGGACTTTTCATAGTTTAATTTTGTTATATCAAGCTATTTCTTTCTTGTGCTTATATATACTTATATGTTTGGGGGAATATTTGACTCATGATACATCCATATTACTATCATGCATTGTGTTAGAATAAGGTTCTACTACACTTGAAATAATATTTTGCCTCAAGACTTTTACTTCTTAAATATTAAGCTTGTAGATTAAATTAGTAGTTAAAGCAAGTCTATAAATTGTTTTTGTAAAAAACACCAGTTTATCCACTTAGAAAGGACAAGATGATTTATTATATCTATATTACAGTTCCAATTTTTAGGAAGAGAGAATAAGTGAACATTTTTAAAAAATAACCACAAGGTTCAAAGGAGAATTTCTTCAAAGCAAAAGAGGATTTGGATGGTAAGAATTATTTTAATGAATTGTACTTTAGGATTTAAAAGTTGTATCTAATGTTCATGAATGGTCAAGAAAGAAATAATAAATATAATTCTGCACTTTCAGCTTGTATTAGAAAACATCTTTTATCACACTTCACTAAAAAAAGGGAGGAGAGATATTCATGTTTTTAAAATCAGCAACATCATAAACCATTTTCTCTTGACAATGTCTTTACAATAAAAATGCTGTTCTAATAAATTCATTACTGCGATATGTTTTTATCGCCAGTCTCCTCTCCATGAGTTCTCAGATCCAAAACATTCTGGGGGAGGTAAAATAATATTTGTGTCAGAACATAATTTTCCAGCTGCTGAAAAAGGCATTCAGCTTGTGACAAGTATTTGCCTCTTTTTAAGATAAAAATATAATCTTTTGGCTATTTTTAATGAATGGACATGATTATTAAGTTATCATTATAGAAGCAATAATAGACCTCACTTTTGAGTTGATTTTAGGTGACTCTCCCTGCAAAAATATCTATTGATAGAAAACACATGCATCCTCAACCGTATAACAAGTGAGATGAAAGAATGACACTGAAATTGTCTGAACTTATAGCTATTGAGAAAGTCATATTTTGCCCTCTTATCATATGAAATAAAAGGCATAGTTTAATTCATCATCTCATACTTAGTATTTACTGCTTTTTAAAATGAGGTAAATACATCCTACAATTTCTTTTTGTCTTTGAAATACATTCACTCTATGGCTATATTATCAGTATTTAAAATTCTTCCAATGCACAATTACCCTTGGAATTCCTTGAGGACTATTTCTTAGATATCTAATTTACAATCAGACCCATAAAAGTCTCCTCAAATTCAATCTGACCTGCCTATTTAAAAAGGGAGAAACTTGTTAGACCACACTGAAGAAAGAAATTTATACTAGACTTAGATGGGAACTCAGTAATGAGTAGATATCAGATAGCTAAAATGAACTATTAGTGTTTGAATCATATTCACTGATCTATAAATATATTTTTCTTCTAAACCACATTATCTGAGAATTAAAATACCCGTTAGTTAAGTTTGTGTTCAGCTGCTGCACACAGCTGCTGCAAACAGCTGCTGACATACAGTTATGTCACCTCAGTTAGGGTGAACTGGAAATTAACTCAAAAAGATCTGTTGGTGTGAGATAACTGGGATGGATCTGTAAAGTACTTCAAAGACTATCAAAGACTATCTGTAAAGTACTTCAAAGATCAAATATCATTATGGACATGGAAAAAGTGTTAACATGTTTTGCCTATTTTTAAGTAGTCATATACTAATAAAATGTGCTTCACATAGATAAAAACAATTGTCTTTTCACTTTTTCCCTTCACTTCTCTAAATTACAATATACTATAATATAGTATGCCAACTATTACAGTATGCTATAATATAGCACACTATATATAGTATAGTAGTATGGTATACTATAGTGTATGGCATACTACACATAGCATACTATATATAGTATAAAATAGTACAGGTATAGTATACTAATATAGTACAGTATGGTATAGTGTATAATATATATATATATATATATATAGTATAGTGTAATATGTAATATAGTATGGTATAGCACTATAATATAGTACAGTATATAGTATACTATTATACTATAGTATAGTATAATATAGTTTAGTAACTGTAACTTTCTTTAGTGACCTATTTTAGGAATATTTTAATATGACTAGAAAAAGCAGAGGAATATATTTTTTAAATGTCAGAGAACAAAAAGTTTCATTATGTTTAAATATAAAATTCACAGGTCATTTGAATTGATAAAGTATTTTAAAGGTAGTAAAAAGAGGGCAAAAGAGTAAAATGAGGCGGTGGAGCCAAGATGGCAGAGTAGAAGCAGGGACCTACTAGAGTTCTCCCCCCAAACCACTCAAAAAACTCATGAAAAATGACTCTAAACAAATTCCAGAGCAGTAAAAGACATAAAATGACAGATGGAAACAAATTTCCAGTCCAAGACATTCTGGAAGTTCGACAGAAAGGGTCTATCATACTGCACTGGGGGTAGAGCAAAGTTCAACATGAGTCACAGCAGTGCTGATGGAGCTGTAATAGGCTTTAGGGGACTAAACCCCTGGTTGCTGCTCCAGTTTTCAGACTTCTTAACACACAAACACTAAAGACAACTTCAAAGGTCAATGGGAAGGGTCTCTCACCTGGCTGAGAGGGGAGTTTGTTCTGGCTCCAGATTCAGCCCCAGCCTCAAGATGGTAGAAGCCACTGCTGAAGTGGAAGGTGTTTCTGGAGCCCTCCACTTAACAAAGAGCTCAAAAGTTAAGTAATTGGCTGGGCAGCTGCCTCTGGAGTCCTCCACATAGCAAAGAGCTAAAAAACCAAGTAATTGGTTGGGAAAATGAGTAAACAGGGGAAAAAGAAACAAACTATGAATTCTTACTTTCTCAGTGAAGAGGTATTTTCTTAGGTCATTGGTGATGTGGAAGATCAAAACACAATTAGAGGAAAACAACTAAGTCAAAGCTGGAGCATTGAAAGGCTCCAAGAAAAATATGAATTGGTCTCAGTCATGGAAGAGTTCAGAAAGGATTTTGAAAATCAAGTAAGACAAGTAGAGGAAAAATTGGGAAGAGAAATATGAGTGATGCATGAAAATCATGAAAAACAGGTCAACTGTTTGCTAAAGGAAATCCAAAAATTTCTGAAGAAAAAAGAATTTTAAAATTAGACAACTGAAATGGCAAGAGGTCCAAAAAGCCAATGAGATGAAGAATGCCTTAAAAAGCAAAATGGACAAATGAAAAAAGATGTCCAAAAACTCACTGAAGAAAATAATTCCTTAAAAATTAGAATGGAACAAATGGAAGCAAATTACTTTATAAGAAATTGGGAAATTAAGAAAAAAAGAACAAATGAAAACATAGAACACAATGTGAAGTATCTCATTTGAAAAACAACTGACATGGAAAATGAATCCAGGAGAGATAATTTAAAAGTTGATGGATTACCTGAAAGCCATAATAAAAAAGGAGCCTAGATATTATTTTTCAAGAAATTATCCAGGAAAACTCCCTTGACATTCTAGAACCAAAGAGGAAAATAGAAATGAAAAAAATCCACCAATCACCTCCTGAAAGAGATCCCCAAAGGAAAAGTCCTAGCTATAATGTAGCCAAATTCCAGAGTTCCCAGGTCAAGGAGAAAATATTACAAGGAGCCAGAAAGAAACAATTCAAGTATTGTGGAAACACAATCAGGATAACATAAGATTTAGCAGCTTCTATACTAAGGGATCAGAAGGCTTAGAATATTATATTCCAGAGGTCAAAGGAGATAGTATTAAAACCAAGAATCACCCAACTAGCAAATCTAAATATCATACATTAGGGGGGAAAATGGAACTTTAATGAAATACATTCTTGCTGAAAAGACCAGAGTTGAATAGAAAACTTGACTTTCATATATAAGAATTAAGAGATCCATGAAATGGTAAACAAGAAAGAGAAATCAAAAGGGACTTATTAAAGTTAAGCTGTTTACATTCCTACATAGAAAGATGATATTTGTAACTCATGAGACCTTTCTCAGTATTAGGATATTTAGAGGGTATATATATATATATGCACGCATAAACATATATATACATATACGCATACATATCTATGTATATGTATACATATACATACATACATATATACATACA
The DNA here is from genome assembly GCA_028658325.1 of Potorous gilbertii. Taxonomy (NCBI): domain Eukaryota; kingdom Metazoa; phylum Chordata; class Mammalia; order Diprotodontia; family Potoroidae; genus Potorous; species Potorous gilbertii. The sequence goes on from CM053771.1 coordinate 428,411,269, forward strand.
TACACACACACACACACACACACACACATATATATATATATATGTATATGGTGGGTAAGAAGGGAAAGATGAGAGGGAATAAGTGAACCTTCCTTTTATCAGAAGTTGAAGTTAGTAATTTAATCAAAAAATATTAGCTGTGGGTCAAGCCCTGGAGCTAAGTGCTAGGACTAAAAAGTAAGGCAAAAAAGTGAGTCCTAAAACAAACTCTGATCTCTGTTCCTAACCTCCTTGGTCTCTTGTCCCTCCAAGTTACCTACTCTACTGAATATTTCCCTCTCTCAGAAAAGCATCTCATATTTCATTACAAAAATGACTATCCTTCATGATCTCTCTCTCCTTTCCAACTCTGCACTTTAAATCACCTCAGCACCTTTCCCTATTCTTTCCTTTGTTCCAGTCATGGAGGAAGAGGTGTCCTTTCTTCTTGCCAAGACCATCTACTCTTATTGTGCTGTTGGTTCCTTCCCCTCATGTTTTCTCTGGGAGCTTTCCTCATGGGTCATACCTTCTTTCTAATGAATTTTCCATCTCTTCTTATCCACATAATCCTTTCATGTTGCCTATAAAATTGTCCAGACTACCCCTTTCCCTTTCCTCTAAAATTATCTTCCATTTATTCTGTGTGTCTTGAATTTGTATGTTGTTTCATTCTTTAGGTACTCAATATCAGGGACTGTGTTTCGACTTTTCTTTATATCCCCAGCTGTTAGTAAAGTGCCTGTACGTAGTAAGTGGTTAATAAATGTCTGTTAATTGACTTTTAAAAATTCACTTCACTCAGTCATCTTTTTAACCTATCATCACAGAGATTTTCTCCTTCTGACTCCCCTGATCCTAGAAAAGAGTTTTCATCTTTCATTGTCTTTTTTATCATCTACCGACTTCTAAATCATCTGCTGTCTGATTTCTATCATCATCACTCAAATGAAACTCAGTTGTTAGATGGCACAGTGAATAAAAAGAGCACCAGTCCTGGAGCAATAAAATCTGACCTGAGGCCTTGACATGACTCCCTCCCCCCCCTTCCCCCTCAGCTGATTGACCTTGAGCAAGTCACTTATCTGTTTTTCTTAGTTTTCTCTTCTGTAAAATGGGGATAACAACATCATCTAAGTTTCCAAGTTATGAGGATCAAATAAGATAGTATTTGTAAAGCACTTATTGCAGTATCTGACACATAGTAAGTCCTATACAAATGTTCCTATATAAATCAACAGCATCATCTTACATTTCACACTGTTCTCTATTTTGCTAAATCGAATGGCCTTTTCTTACTCGTTATCCTTTCAACATCTCACTTATCACTACTGCCTAGATCAGGACTTCTTAAACTTTTTCCATTCATGATCCCTTTTTGCCTGACAAATTTTTTATGGGACTCTAGGTATATAGGTATATAAAATAGACATATAAATCAAACATTTACTGAAAATAAATCATAAATAAATTTATTTTAAAACAATTCTTTGTTATAAATATGATTTTACCATCTATTAAAGACAAAAGCAAATTTGCATACTAATGAGATGGATGTGTTTGTTTATTTTTACATAAAGAATTAAATCTTGGTGGAATATTTGATAATGCAGAATGTAGAGCATCTTCAGCATTTTTCAGGGTTGAGTTTACAATCATCAGTGCTGAGAATGCTGCTTCATATAAATGTGTAATGCAAAATGGCAGAAGTTACATTTAGTGCCATTTCAGAAATTGTTGGAAATTCTGTCCTAATCCCAAGCCTAAATTCATTTAACTATTTTTTTAGGAAATTCAAATTTTATACCTGGGTTACTTGATAACTCAGCAAATTCTTCTTGAATTGTTAATGGCAGATTTTTTTATTTCAATTGAGGATTGTTTATAAACCCAACTTAGTTTTTTAGAATCAAAGTATTTCTGAAATTATGTCTCCAGGTACTTCACTTTTTAAGTAAAACTTTTAATTTTATCTTTTGACATAAATGTGTTACAAGTTTTTTTCTGGAAGTGACATGATTAAATTTGAATTTAAATAGATTTTTAAAAAAATATCCAACAAGTAACACAGTTTTGAAAAACATACATTATTATGAAAAAATTAACAAAATCAGATTTCTGCTCAGTCAAAAATGTAACAATTTCATCTTTCAATTAAAATAATCTATTTAAACTTTACTCTCTTGAGCACCACCTTATAACTAACACAGTAATAAGCTTTTGTAACAGGACTCCAAGTCTTTCCAAATTTTGAAAACAAATAACTATCAAGGACATGGTTTTTAATGAAGTTAATGATTTTGATAGTATCAGGAAGTACAACATCTAACTCTGGTGATTTCTTTCTTTTGCCTACAAGTACCTCTTGATGAATCTTGCAGTGAGTAGAAGTGATATGTTCATTGCCACCAGCTTTAACTTTTGCTACACATCCAGCATTCTCACCTATCATTGATCCGGCATCATCTGTAAAGACTCCAATGCAATTTTCTCACTGTAAACCTTCATTTGTGAAAAATTCATTGACTTTAAGATATATGTTTCCCCTTGTTGTATGCCATTCCAAAGGGCAACAAAACAATAATTAATCATATAGTCTTCCTTCATAAACATATCTTACATAAAGTGACACCTGTGCCACATTAGAAATATTGATTGTTTTATCTTACTGAATTGCAAACTTCAGACTCCCCTTAAGTTGCTGGAACTGGTCATTATTAATTTCAGAAATTCTTTTGGAAGCAGTATCATTTGATAAGCAATTTTACAAATTTCATCCCCATCCTTTTTCCCACGAACTATTTCTGACATTTTAATAGCAGTAAGTAACAAAAGATCTTCTATAGCATTGTTGGTTTTGCAATTAAATATGAAGTATCTGAGTGTGTGTTCATCCTTCATTGCCAAAGAAGACCCTGCCATCAGAGAAATAATCACATGACTTGCACTTGACTTTGTTTTGAGTGAGGGCTGTGCAGGTCACCAGCCTCACTTCTCCTCCAGAGCCCTCTGAATCCAGTGACTAGATATTCATGAGGATGACTGGAGATGACCCAGGATGAGGTAATTGGGGTTAAGTGACTTCCCCAAGGTCACACAGCTAGTGAGTGTCAAGTGTCAGAGATGAGATTTGAACTCAAATCCTTCTGACTCTTGCACTGGTGCTCTATCCACTGCACTACCTAGCTGCCCAAATATGAAGTATTGCAAGATGCAACTAAATACTTTTCATTGATAGTAATACATTTCTGAAAACATTGCGCTTCTTTATTTGAAGATTTTTAAAACAGATCAAAATATTCTTTTGGTTTATTGCAGTATGCTGCATACTTGGTATTAAGATATCATTTCAGTTTGGCTGGTTTCATCCTCTCTGCAGTCAAAACTTCATTACAAATTAAGTAAAGATGGTTTTTTTTCCAAACCATCATCATTATGAGCAAATCCATACATTGCAAAAATGATTTGACATATTTTCTTTTTCTTGCCAATTTAGGTGTACTGCAACCTGGTAGGAAAAACTCTGTCATATCGTCATATGCGTTTTTACCTCTTCTGTCTAAACTTATCCACTTAATAACAAAAAATGTATTTTGTCATAAAATATAAATAAATGTTGCTAATAATTTCTCAAATAAATACTAGCTTTTGTTTATGAAATTGCATTTGTTTTTACTTAATTTTTAAAAATGATGTTCACACATATACATACAGTGATGATACTGAAGAAATATTATTAAAGAGCTTTTGTCTTGTTACAATTAAATACTTATGTTTCTTTAAAAGAAGATAACAGCAACTTAAAAAGAATCAAACATTCTTACACAATATAATCCAAAGTTACACTAATTTGATACTTACATGCTGAGGAATGATAGCAGGAAAATATTAGAAGTCTTTATTTTTTTGTAATTAAACTTATGTTTCTGGAAGATCATAAAACTTTGTAAGTACAGCAAAAACACTGCAATTCATAACATGCAATAGTTTCAAATCAGAGCCAAGGTGTTTCTGGCAGCATTCATTGGTATTGAATGGTGTGGCAGCAAAGTGTGAATGTCATGTGTTTAGAACCACGGCTATAGTGAAGTCACATGATACAATATGGACAAGTGCTACCAGGAATATCTCAGATTCATTATGCATTTGATTTTGAATTAAATTTTTGCCTTTTCATGTTCAGAAACATTTTGCTGTTGCCAAATTTTTCACAACTCCCACATTCAGCTACATGACCCCACATGGGGCTGCAGCCCACAATTTAAGAAGTGGTGGCCTAGATATTCTCCTCCCCTAGGTTTTGTGACAGATATCCATAATTGTTTTCTTTCCACTTATATGACTGATCCTACTCATTTTATTTTGTTAGACTACCATTCATATTCTGACCTTTCTACATGGTTCTAACCCAGGTGTCTGTTCTCTTCTCTCTTGAAAGCATCACCAACTCTAATGGATTAAGATGTTATCTCCATGCTGATGACTCTCAAGTCTTTATACCTAGCACTCATTTCCCTCAAAAACAGGAGTCATCCATCTCCAGCTTTTCAATAGACAGTCTCAACTAGATATTCCATAAGATGTTCCATAGCATTGTCCCACTATATCATTTCCTCTTAGAGCTCATAACTTCCTTCAAATCTCAGCTCAAGTGCTTCTTTCTTTAAATAGTCTTCCCTGATTCCCTTGTTATTAGCACTCCAAAAATACTTTAATGTATACATTTCATATTTACAAGTAGAATGTAAACTCCTTGAGGTAAGGGACTATTTTCCTTTTCTTTTCATATACATAGTGACCAGAATATTACATGGATGAATGAAAGAAAAAGCACTTACTATTTACCCATCTTATGGATAAAAACAGGAAAAACAAACAGTTTCCACTCTCAAGATATTCCCATTCTACTGAGGGACAAAATACATTAAAAAAGTTTAGCTAAACGGAAGATGGAAAGACTCCAAGATTCTTGTGTACAGAGCAGGGGTGCAAGCTGAAGTTTAGTATATATGAAATCAGATGACAATGTCACAGGGTTTCTGGGACATTGAGGCAAAACATATGTGAAGGTCTGAAGGGATGGAGAAGGAATAGAAATTGATGACTCCCATCTGATTAAAGCAGTTAAACAGCCTAGAAGTGTTTTGGGCAAGATGGCAGTCAAGAGAGTAGGCAAAGAGGAAAGCAAGGAGGGAATGGAAATCAATGCCTGTTGATTCATTGGCTTGTCAAAGATAGTGAAACCTGGAAGTTCACTGACATAGCATAGAGAATAGATGAACTCTCTCCATACATCTACCTATCTCTGGACATGGGATTTTAATGGTACAGAGGTATCTTAATGAGGAACTTCCAAACAATGCAAATCATCACCTCTGAATGGAATGGTTGCAGAGATTTGCCTTTGTTTAATTTTGTTAGTGAGAAATTATATTTCGTTTTGTAAAATTTGAAAAATAATTATATGGTGAAATGAGTTTATATCCTTTTCTTATAGCACAAATGCTAACTTTGCTTCATCATTCATGCCAAAAGGTTCACTCTCCAGAAAAAAAAGCTTATTGAATTACTGACTGAGAAGATGCTCAATTGGAAGTAATTCATAGTCGTGAATGTGGGTCAATTCCTAGCTTCTTTCTGCCAGCTTATATCCTTCCTACTTTACTATAAGATCCCAGCATATTTTTGAGATGAGAAGTTTCTGGCTCATGACTCTTCCTGAACCTATCTCCTGCCAGTAGCACTAAGAGTAGGAAAGGATTCAGATATGAATCCATGTAAGTGTGTCTAAACTCATACTCGTGAAATAATGGGTGAATAATTATAGTAGGTGTGAGCTACCATAACTTAGTTGTTGTCCTTGGTGCTCAAACAGGACCAAAATGATTATCACTATGTTGCGTTCAAGGTACAGCGTGTCTGATTGTGTCTGGTCAGACCAATATGAACTCAGAAGGCTCTACCACAGATTGTGCATAAATAGTACAAATGAACATTTGGAGTGAAGGTGGTCTCTAAATTTGCGCATCTCACATTTTATTTGAGTTACTGCACTTCTGCATTACTCATAGAGCACAGTGCCTTCTTTGATATGAGCATGGTGGTCCTGTGCCAGTGACTCCATTTCTCACAATCATTTCCAAACGTCTTCAGAGAGTTCTTGAAAGTGTCTTTGTAGGTCAATTTCTCAGTGTGCCCTGAGATTATTTGAGTACCTTTGGAAGGTGAAATAGGAACACTGAACCCCGAAAGTATTCATGTGTTCAGTTAATTTCATACGCACTCATGGTTTGCCTGCTTCAGTAGTAAATGCAATCTGAATTTAGATATTCCCTACAGGTTGGATGTTAGTTGGATATTAGACTTATTTTTTCCTTCAAAATACCTTCCCTTCATGTATTATTGGAGCATGAAGGATTTACCACTTTCTCCTCTGACTTCTGCATATCATGCAGGTCATCACGATGGTTTTAATAGTCACTTTGCAATGTATGCTGCGATGTTCAATTCTTGGATTCATAGAAGCAACTGATAAGAGTTCCAAACCAATTGACAATATCAGAAGAGCCCAGGAGAGTCTGAATTCTTGACAATTCAGTACAACAAAGGACCTCAGTGTCCAGTATATTCTCTTGCCAAGTAATCTTCAAAATCTTCCTAAAACTATTGAATTACTACTATAACTACATTGTCAGAGATGAACTCTAAGTTATCCAATGTTTTTGAAGGACAACCCATATAGAAATTCCAAACTCTTAGCTGTATTTGGTCCCTTACATGATGGAAACGTCCTAGAATTTAACCGTTACTATTTACCTTAATATAGTTTCCTTTAACCACTGAAAAGTTTCCTATAAACTGACCTGAACTTTTGATTCTTCCATGGTACTTTCTTCTGCATTCTAATTTCTGTTCTAATGATCTCTGTTTCCCCAGTCCATTCCAGCCAAGATCACTCATCAACTGCCCAATTCCACCATGACCTTTGGAATTCCTGTTTCATAATCAGTACTCTCCTAAATCCTCAAACTTTTCAGTCAATATTCCAGTCACCTAGAGTAGTGTTGTATAAGGTCAAGTATCCTTTAGGTGGCAGACGTGAGACGTCTCCTGCCTCTATGACTAGCTCTTAATTCACTCCATTATGCTGCCTCTTCCATCCCTTAATGACATTTTTTTTTTGAAAAAAAAAATAGCTGCTTGAAGGCAGAGATTATTTTGGTTATTTTTTTTTAAAAATATTCAGTGACTAGCCTGGTCTATTGAGCATGGTAAGTTTTTAATAAATGTTTGTTGAATGAATTGAGGTTCATTCAACCCCCAGGTAATTCTTCTAACTTATTGCAATGAATTTAGCATTTTTATCCATTCTGTACCTTGCTAACACCTGCAGGGACATTCATCTTAATGACCCAAAAAACTGACTGCAAAATTCTTCAACCTTCTCAACTACAATAATTTTCCTCTGCATCTCATTTCAACCAAAATGACAACAAAAAAATGAGACAATGATGTAGCAAGAATGAGAGGTATCAGATAGACAGTTCTCATGGTCCCTTAGTATTCCTTCAATTTCAGAATTCTATAGGATACATTATGGTGCAATAGGAAGAATCAGGAGGTGAAAGCATCTTTATCAATTCCAGATAATACAAAGCTAAGAAGAGTAGCTACCATGTTGAATGACAGGAAACATAAGTTCATTAAAAAGCAAGAATAATAGGCCATATAGAATAAGATTAACTGAATAGTATAAATTTAAATTCTCAAATGAATTTAAAAATCAATTGTGCTAGGATAGGATATAGAAGAACATTTTCTGCAGGAAAGACAAAGTTTTTTAAGGGACTGCTAGCTCAGTATGAATCAAGAGTGTAATAAAGTAATAAAAAAATGCTAAAATAATCTTAGGCTGCCTTATTAGAGGCATAGTATCCAGAAACAAGGAGATTATATCCTTCTGCATTTAGTCATAGTTCTAACACATTTCAAGTATCATGTTATATTTTTGGCATCATATTATATGAAAGACATTCACAAAATAGAGGACATCCAAAGGAGTGGAGGAGAGTACCTAGGATAGTGAGGACATAAGAGTCCAAGTTATTAAAGGATGCTTTTGAGGAACTGAGGATGTTTAACCTTGAGAAGAAAACATTAATGGGAGAGGAATGATAATTATCTTCAAATATTTGAAAAGCTATAGTGTAGAATAGGGATTAGATTTGCTTCCCATCGTCCCAGAGGGAAGAACTGGAAACAATGGATAAAAATTGCAAACAGTGAAAATATTCCTTGACATAAAGTCAACCTTTCTAAACCTTAAAGTTGACCAAAACTACAATGGACTGCCACTCAAGGTAATGGGTACCTATCAGTAGAGGTCTTCAAATACAGGCTGGATGACTATTTGTTGGATATCTTGTAGAAGCAATTATTGTTCAGGAATGGAATAGAAGACATTACCTCAGAGATACCTTCCAACTCTAGAAAAAAGGTCCTCAAGAGAGTTAGTGGACTTCCCATAGCAAATTTCAGAAGGCATAGAAAAGAGTTATACAGGACGATCAGGTATGGATGTTGTCTAATACATTGTTAGAGATCAAATAAATTAAATCATAGGTCATTTGAAGTAGCTGATATTGGACAAGAAGTATAAAAATGGAGGGTGGAGCCAAGATGGGAGTAGAAAGACTCACCTATTCTAGGTCTGAACCCACAGCCCATAGATTTCCTGTAAAAAGAACTCCTGACAAATTCTGGAACAGTGGAAGCCACGCAGAAACACAGTGAAGGAGATTTCCG
>CM053771.1:428420552-428525133 GCA_028658325.1 Potorous gilbertii
AAGAGAGGGCAGATTGGTGATATGGGTAATTAGAATGTCCAGTGTATTGGGGAGGGGGGAGGGGACAAATGGGGAGAAAATTTTGGAACCCAAAATCTTGTGAAAATGAATTTAAAAAGTTAAATAAATTTCTTTATAATACACAGAAAAAAAAAGAAGTATAAATGGATCAATGGATCTAAACACAAATATACCTAAGGATAGAAACATTGGGGAAGTGGGAGTGGGGGAGAAGAACTATTCTTTAAAAAATATCATTTGAAAAATTGTAGAGTAGCATGGCAAACTATAATTTACAATATATATTGCAGTGAATTCCAATTGGACTAAGGATTCGATTATGAAATCAGAGACCATTAAAAAGCTAAACTATAGTCTACTAGTGGGCTATAGTATACACACATGTACTTATATGCATAACTTGATGAGAGAAACAGTGCCAACAGTTTCAGCAGGAGTGGAAGATCATGATGGGATTTCTTATGAGGCAGTATGTGATCTGAGACTCAAAGGAAGATGGGGATTTTAAGAGCCAGAGCATCTTAGGCATGAGGTACAATTTGTTCAAATGAATGGTGAGGAAAATATGAGATGCTGAGTTTAGGAAACTGCAAAGTAAATCAGCTTAGTTGGGAAGAAGACGAATATGAAAAATATCCGGGAAAGCAGGTTAGAGTCAGGATTTTGGAGGTTGTTGTATACAAGGTTAAGATGTTTATTATTTTTCCTACTTACCATAGAATCCAATGATATTTCTAAGCAGTGGAAATACTTGGTGTGCTTGGTGTTTTAGGAATATCTATTTGATAAAATAAGTTGTCTCCATTATAGAATAGATTGAACATTTTAATAGAAATTAAATTAATACATCTTAAAAGAAAAGAAATGGTACAAACTGGGGAAATCATTGCATTAAACATCTTAAACATTTAATGCAAAATATATACAGGATGAACTCAAATGTATAAGATTTTGAACGCTTTCTCCATACACAAATACTCAAAAGATATTGAATTTAAAAATAAACAAAAACCATCACTTCACAGCTATCAAATTAACAAAGATGATTAAAGGTGGAAAAAACTGATGTTGAAAGGCTGGCATGCTAATACACTAGTGGTTGAAATGTAATTTAACCATTCTGACAAAAAATTTTGCAATTATCCAAGTGATATTTCTAATTTGAGCAATATTTCCATGACTGTTATTATACTCCAAGGAGGTTAATAACAGCAAGAAATATCTCTACTTAGAAAAATACTCATCACAAAATTATTTGTGTTAATAAAAAGTCAAGAACAAAATATGAGTTAAATGATTGGGGGATTAACTGAATAAACTACTGCGTATGAACATAATGGAATATTATTGTATAATTGTTAATGATGAGTGGATGGAACTTGGAGAAATATAGAAAGATTTGTAATAAATGATATAGTGAAGAAAGCACAGCCAAAAGAACAATTTACATAAGGACTTCTGCTTGTTTAGTCATTTAGTTTGCCAACCTCTTTGTGACTCTTTCCGTAGCACACCAATTCTGTCCATGAAGGTTTCTTGGCAAAGATACTTGAGTGGTATGACAATTCCTTCTCCAGTAGATTAAGACAAACAAAGGTTAAGTAAGTTGCCCAGGTGACACAGCTAGTAAGTGTCTGAGGCTGATTTTGAATTCAGGTCTTCTTGACTCTAGATTGGGTGAGGCACCATCCCTGAGTCCTAACTGCATCTTATTGACCCTTAGTTATGTTTATTTACCTTGTTCTGTTCAGTGGATATAAGTCTGGGCAGGAGGCAAGAAGAACTGAGTTTAAATCTGGCCTCAGGCACTAAATAGCCCTGTCATCCTGGGTACATCACTTAACCCTGTTTGTCTCAGTTTCTTCAACTATAAAATGAGCTGGAGAAGAAAATGACCAACTATTGCAGTCTCTTTGCTAAGAAAAACCCAGTTTTGAAAATGACAGAAATGATTGAACAAGTCAACAGAATTTAGGTTAAATATATTGGCTAAAGTAATCTTAATTTCTTTTTCATTATCAATGGGTAAACTGCAAAAATGTAAAATGATATACACTATGATATGTACATAATTATACTATTAGGTGCTTTTGCTTAATTGTTTTCAGGATATCTATTTTGGGTGTTTGTTGCGAAGTATTTGTTCTATAAAAAATGTGTCCAACTACACACGTGTATAAGAGAGGCAGACTCTAGAAAAATAATTGGACTGAGAGTCAAGAATGCATGGACCTTGGTCTCACATACTTGCTGTGGGACTCTGGACAAGATATTTGACTTTTTAGTGCCCCAGGCTTCTCTTGAAGACTACGTTTTAGAGAAAGTTGACAGTCAGAATTTATGGGGAAGGAGGAAGGAGGAGGTTTTCTCCAGCAGAAGTTCCTTATGCCAATTAAGTCCTGTTCAATAAATTTGCATATGTGCATATATTTGTACATATGTATGTATATATACACACACACGTATACGTATACATACACAATTATATTATGTTGCATATATATGTAATTACATATATATATATATATATATAAACATCATAAAACTGATATTAGCTTCATTCCAATAGAAATTAAGCTCTTCAATAAGGAAAATATATACTTTTTGAGTTTTGAGAGTAAAACCAGTTCATTATAAAAAGAAGTAAACATTTAATGGTATATCAGGGCTACAACAATGAATGATTTTATTTTATATTACTGAATGGAAAATTCATCTAATATTATAAATTCCATCACTCATATCTCATCATATCATGAATGTGCCATTGGATTATTGAAGATTATCCAACTGAAGGAAAGCTCCAGCAGGTCCTAATGTGGTAGAAGACTTAGAATACAGGTCCTGGGTTGGACTGTATTTCTGTCATCTGAGGCTCAGACTAGCAAAGTTTGGAGAGTTTCATTTCAAGAAGTTGGTCAGTTTCTCAGCTACAGTGTTTGAGGCAGATCAAGAGTTTGATACAATAGTTGATAGCTGAATTGCTAAAGGGAGCATGCACAGGGATGAAACAATGAATTCTTAAAGTGTTCTTGAGATCCAAACTGATTATTCTGTATAGAAGTTCTTCAGAACAGTATCTGGCTGGAATTTAATTTACCATCTGACTTCCATCTACTATTCCAGTTGAGCCACACTTCGCCTCTAAATTAACTTCTATTTTAAGTGATTAGTGTATTAAATAGTAAGTGTATTAAATGGCTTCCATACATAACCATATCACACTTTTCTGTTTTGGTGGCAGATACCTTCATCCTGGCCTGCCTGACCTCTTCATCATCTTTTAGTAACCAATTGCTTTCAAAGCACAGTGTAGGCAACTTTCCTGATCTTCAGGTTTGGGGCTATTCACTCTTTCCCTCTTGAAATTTCTCTTTGTAGCTAGATTTAGCTCTTTTTACATACTTAATTGTCCCAGTAGAATATAAAGTTTTTCAGGGAAGAAGCAATTTAATTTTTTTTCTTATGCCCACAGTATAGTGTCTTAATATGGTAGGAGCTCAATAAATGTCTGTTGGGATTGATTGAATTGTTGGTTACATTTTACTTTGTGTTTTAAAACAATTGATAAAAATTCCTTAAGGAAACATCTTAGTTGAAATCAACTAAGGCTGTGGGGAAATTTTGTTTATGCAAATATAAGTTAATTTGCTCAATAGTGTCAAAATATAATTCAAAACATCATTAATATACATACAACTCATGATTCAAAATGACTTAGTTTGGCCTTTTACTATCCTGGCAAATTCAATATTTTAAATGAGAAGGTAAAATAAGACTCTGGAGGCTTTAACAAATGATAGTTTAATTTTCTGAATATATAGATAAAAGCTAAGAAGGAAGTCTTCCCAGCTGTAAATCCCAAAATAAGTAATAATATCTGAAAAAGTACAAAGAAAAAGATAAGCTAGTCAGTTATCTTGTCAAATATCTCAAATCAAGTGTTTTGGGACCTTTTGATAGTGGTTCCCATAGGAGAGGATAGAGTTTTAATACAAGATTGCATTTCACAACTGTAATTAACAAAAGAAATAAGTGATATAGAAACAGCAATATGCAGGAAGTGATACAGATTGAATACTAATACCTTCTCATGCAAAATAAAATGTGAGCAAACCAGAAGTAAAAAAAAAAATGTCATTTAAAGGAAATTGCTGCTGAAGAGATAAATACCATATCAACAGAGTTGCTCTAACAATTTTATAAGTCTCTTTTCCTTTACTGAATTGTATAGGTTACACAGCTTGTCAGTTTTTTGATAAGACCAGCATGCTGTGTATTCAGTTAAGTAGACTGGGAGGATTTAAAAGATATAACCAGATTGCTTTTCTACAGTTCCTCTTGCTAATCCCTCAAAGTTGATTAAATAGAAAAGAGACAGAATATTAATTTTTTAGAAACGCTGTTTAGTTAAGTGACCTTGGTAAAAGCAATAGGTGATTTAGAAATTAGTTTAATTAGCTGATATTAAAATTCTGCTATCTTCCTGAAATAATTCATTGGCCATTCAAGCTGATTTCACTAATGGAGAAAGAAGATAACAATATATGTACGACAACACAGTACAGTAATATAATTCAATAATTTCCCCTGAAAACCCCTTGGCAAACTGCATATCTTAAAAGGTAATTTCATTTACATTCTCACAACAACATTCAATAACTCCAAAACTGAAGTTATCAATATGCTATTTGCATAATACAGAATCTGCAAAAATATCCAACCTTAGTATTCTGAAAAAATCTGATTTTTTTCTGATATTCACAAAACTTTCTAATCAAATAAGATCAATCCTAGTAAAGTAAATATAGTATTCTGAATGTAGCAGGATCTCAATAATGCTACTTTGTAGATTCTAGTAAAGTTGAAAGACTGTTATCCTTGAGTCAGAAGATGTGTATTTAGTTTTTGATCTCATACTTCATGAGTTTTGTGACCTTTGCAAGCTGCAATTTTTCTGAGCCTTAGTTTCCATCTCAGAAGTAAGTGCTTCCTTATCCCCACCATTTACATTGTAATTCTGTTATATATTGTATATAGACTTATATATTGTCTCTGTAACCTAAATATGTAATTATATGCAACACATTCTATAATATGTAATATGATTAAATATATAAGCATATATAAATATAAAACTTTAGTGCTCCATACCGTACCTGGAACACAGTTAATGCTTAAGAAATGCTTGTTGAATGGCTGATGACAAGAAGTAAATAGATATCTATAATCACTTCTAGTTCTAAATTCTATGATTCTACAATTGTTGACTTAATGAAAAATGGACTCGGTCAAGAATATTCTTTGTTTTATCTTTAAATCCCTGGTAAAGTTGGATGCAATATTAATGGAAAAAGTACAAAAGAGAAATAACAAAGAAAAACCCAACAGCTGGACAGGGCAGTCATTTGATGACAACTTAAGGAGTATGGATAAACAACATAATAAATAATATAATAAACAAAATAAAAAGTCTGCCCACCATCAGCTTTCCAAGAAGTGCCAAAAACAGGTTTTTGATTGGAGTAACTTTGACCTACTATAATCTAAGAAACTAAGAATCAAGGATGTTGGAAGACAAGTGGGAAAATTCAGAGGGCATTTATTCAATTACCTGTACTTGAACAAAACAAAATCTACAATGACCCTAAAATGACTTTATCTGATTTCCACTTGAAAACTTCTAGAAGGGGCACCAAAAGTGTCCCACCGTATATTGGGACAACTTTAGCCACAAGGGATTTTTGTGATAGTGAGTAAATATCTGCTTGTCTGCCACACTTGTTGGTCTCTAGTACCAAGCAGAATAATATTTATTCCTCCTCTAAAATGGCACCTAAGATATTTAAGGTAGTTAACATGGCTAAATTACACCTCTCTTTCACCTAAACATTTTGATTCTTTACATCACTCTTCCTCAGTCAATTTTTCTTCTTAGGTGAGCCCTTTTCCAGGTGTGAGAGCTTTCTCATTCAAATAATCTCACATTTTCTTTTCTCTGTACATGTTCCTTACCTGACTCTAGAAGAATTTAAATGCAATGAGGATTATTTTCATTGGTTTTTTTTGTTTGTTTCTCCCAGAGAGCATAGTGGTACATTTTGGCCCAGGACACACAGCCTGGTGGCCTTCACTGATCTCTTTTTTCCTTTGCCTGTAATCAAGATAATATATATATATGTTGTAGAACAGGATGTTTTTTCCTATATAGAAAGGGAGATACTAATTAATAAATAATCAATTTTTACTATAGAATGCAATAATTTTTCACTGCTAATACAATCATTTGGAGGGTGAATAATTAAATTAAATTAAATAATTAAATTCATTGTTATATTAGTTGTTTATGCAAGACTACTGGTGAACTAGTTTAAACCACCTCTAATGAGCATAGTTTGATCAAATGCCAAGCATAATCACAGTATGATTTCCCCTTCCAAAGGCTAAGCGTTCTTTCACACTGATTCTTCCTTTGCTGCTGAAATCCAAGTATACTATGTCTATGGCATTCTCTTGATTCTAAACATGAATATGTGAAAGATCTGTGATTTTCTCAGCCTGGAACATTCCTGGTATTGGAACACTCTCCACCAATATAGATCACAAGTCATCTTTTACTTATTATATAGGTCCAAGGGAGTTACATGAGATACACAGAAGTTAAAAGACTTACCCAGGGTAACACAGTGATGTCAGAGGTAGAATATGAAACTGGGACACACAAATCTAAAACTAGCATTTTATCCAGTGTTCCATGTTAACCTTGATATCAATTTTGTAGCCAACTTGAAAAAAAGGAGATGAGGTTAGTGTGATTTGAGCCTTCTTAATTTGGGCATAATAACTCAGTGATGACTGCCTCCATATCTGTACACAAACCATCCCTTTAATAATATCTTCTAGCATGTTGTCAGGAATTGAAGTCAAACCCCTTGACCCAGATAGATCTTGAAGGCTTTATCTTCTTTTCCTTTTGAAAATTAAAACATCATTTCCCCATTTCCCCTTTATAAAACTTTTGCCCTTATTCATTTTCAAAAATTATGGGGTGAATACAGTGTTGGATGTGGTGTTAAGGTGCAAAGATGTACAAGTTCTAGTAATAGCCTGCACCAATCTGGCCCTCAGTTTCTTCACTGTAGGTCTGGATTAGTTGGGAGTGCAACCCAGCACAGGCACAGACTGTACACAGGATAGACCATGCTAGGCAAGGACAGGACTTTAGTGGTGTTCAACTGGCAGCAGCTGTGGGTCTCAGATTCTTCCACTCACAAATAAATGCCAAAGAGAGCTTCAGAGTCAGTGAGAAAGTTCTTTCATTTGGCTGAGAAGAGAACTCAGGGGTCTAGCCCCAGTCCCAGGCAGCAACAGCTTCCATTGTTGGAGCCCTGGTCTAATGCTCCTGGGGGAATTGAGCAGCCAATCTGGATCTCAGCATTGAGTGGCTGCCTAGGGGTAAAGAGGAGTGCTGGGGTGGTGGAGTTGGTGAAGGCTCTGGAGAGGGAATCCTGTTCACACACCAGAGCACAGGCCAAGAGAGGAATAAACTCCTCTTCTTTGATTGCACCACCTTGGAGGAACTGAAAACTTGTAAGTCCCTGGAGTATAACCTCCCCTTGACAAAATTCAAAAGTCAAGTGACTAGCTGGGAAAATGCCTAAAAAAGGGAAAAAGAATAAGATAATAGAAGGTTATTTTCTTGATGAGCAGGTATTCTCTTCCATCCTTTTGGATGAGGAGGAGTGATGCATACCATCAGAGGCAGACCTAGGGGTCAGGGCTTCTACATCCAAAACCTCCAAAGTGAATGTGCAGTGGTCTTAAGCCATGAAAGAGCTCAAAAAGGATTTTGAAAATCAAGTAAGAGAGGTTGAGGAATGGTTGGGAGGAGAAAGGAGAGCAATGCAAGAAAATCATGAAAGGCAGATCAACAGCTTGCTGAAGGAGACTCAAAAAATACTGGAGAAATTAATACTTTTAAAATTAGACTGACACAAATGGCAAAAGAGGCCCAAAAAGTCAATGAGGAGAAGAATGCCTTAAAGAACAGAATTAGTCAAGTGGAAAAGGAGGTTTAAAAGCTCACTGAAGAAAATAGTCCTTTAAAAATTAGAATAGAGCATCTGGAAGCTAATGACATTATGAGAAAGCAAAAAATTACAAAACATAGCCAAAAGAATGAAAATAATAGAAGAAAAAGTGAGATATCTCATTGGAAAAACAACTGACCTGGAAAATAGATCCAGGAGAGACAATTTAAAAATTATGGAACTACCTGAAAGTCATGATCAAAAAAAGAGCCTAGACATCATCTTTCATGAAATTATCAAGGAAAACTACCCTGATATTCTGGAACCAGAGAGTAAAATAAATCTTGAAAGAATTCACCAATCACTTCATGAAAGAGATGCAAAAAGAAAAAGTCCAAGGAATATTGTAGTCAAATCCCAGCGTTTCCAAGTCAAGGAGAAAGTATTGTAAGCAGTCAGAAAGAAAAAATTTGAGTATTATGGAAATACAATCAGGATAACATAGAATCTAGCAGCTTCTACATTAAGGGATTGAAGGGCTTGGAATATTGTATTCCAGTTGTCAAAGGAACTAGGACTAAAACCAGTAAAACTGAATATAATTTTTCAAGGGAAAAATTGGTCATTCAACAAAATAGAGGACTTTCAAGCATTCTTGATGAAAAGACCAGAGCTGAATAGAAAATTTGACTTTCAAACAAAATAATGAAGAGAATCATGAAAAGGTAAACAAGAAAGAGAAATCATAAGGGACTTTCTAAAACTGAACTGTTTACATTCCAACATGGAAAGATAATATTTGCAACTCTTGAAACTTTTCTCAGTATTTGGGTAGTTGGAGGGATTATATACACACACACACACACACACCACACCACACACACACACCCACACCCACACACAAACACACCCACACCCACACACACACACACACACACACACACACACATATATATATATATATATATATATATACAGAGAGCACAGGGTGAATTGAATAGAAAGGAATGATATCTAAACTAAATTAAGAGATAAGAGAGGAATATATTGGGAGGAGAAAGAGAGAAATGGAATGGGGCAAATTATCTCATAAAAAAAGCAAGAAAAATCTTTTTCAATGGAGGGGGAAAGGGGGAGGTGAGAGAAAAAGTGAAGCTTACTCTCATCATATTTGGCCTAAGGAGGGAATAACATACACACTCAATTTGGTATGAAAATCTATCTTACACTACAGGAAATTGGGAAGAAAGGGTTAAGTGAGATGTGGGGGGATGATAGACAGGAGGGAAAATGAGAGGAGGGAAGTAATTACAAGTAAACACTTTTGGGGAGGTAATAAGTTCAAAAGAGAGAATAGAATAAATGGGGGGGAAGGAAACGATCAAGGTAAATATGGTCTTTTACAACATGACTCTCATGGATGTCTTCAGCAAAAGTATACATATATAGCCTATATTGAATTGTTTGCCTTCTCAGTGGGAGTGGGTGGAGAGAGAGGAAGGGAGAGAAGTTAGAACTCAAAGTTTTAAGAACAAATGTTGAGAAATGTTTTTGCAAGTAACTGGGAAATAAGAAATATAGGTAAAGGGATATAGAAATCTATCTTGTCCTATAATAAAAGAGAGAAGATGGGGATAAAGGAAGGGAGGGGTGTGATAGAAGGGAGGGTAGACTGGGGGAAGGGGTAATCAGAATGCATGGTGTTATGGGGTGGGGGGAGGGGAGAGATGGGGAGAAAATTTGAAAGTCAAAATCTTGTGGAAATGAATGTTGAAAACTAAAAAGAAATAAATAAATTGAAAAAAGATTGGATTAGTTGAGGAAAAATAGATAATCTCTTACTATCTTTTAACTTATTTTAATTTTTCATTCCTATTAACTATGTTTTATCCTTTGAGATAATTTTCCTTGTTAGAAAAAAAAGAAACAAACTAAAATTTGCTAGTTTTCTTCCTATTTTCATTGCACAGTTCATTTTGAACAGTGCTCTCTTCCCACGTTAAGATTCTTATATATAAAATATATATGATATATTATTATATTTATTATATATTTATATATAAAACATATTTGTATATATTTGCATATGAAAATGTAGAGACCAGATTATATATGAAACCCTATTTATTATGAACTTTACATTATTCTGAGCTCTAATGTTCCTGACACTATTTCTGTAAAATTGTACTTCTCATTTATAGTTATCTCTCATCTGGCTTCCACTTTCTGCTTAAAATCTAATTTGTCCAGCAAGTTCTTTTTTGTTTGCATCAGTCTTTTTAGACAACCCTTTTCTTCCTCATCGGAATTGTTTAATCAATCTTTAAAGTTTCTGATACCTGATAATCTATTTCTCCTGTGTAATTTTAGGTCCTGGAATTCTACCACTTGCTTTCGATTCTTTGAAAAAAATTTCCAAAAACCTTGAATGTATGTCTTAGGATACCCAATTTGTTTCATTTCATGAATTCTAAGATCAAATCATGGCTACCTTCCAAACTTCCATTCTTTCTATTTCAGTATGGAGTTGGTAGAAAGGCTGTGTGACCTAAAGAATCTAGAAGTGGTCTTAACCTTAGAGTTTGGATTATCTAGGTTCCAGTCCAGACTCGTGCCTGTATAGACTTTCTGAGTTTGGACAAGTCATTTAGTCTCAAAGGTCTCCCATACAACTCTGTAAAACTACAAATTTCAAAACATTTCCCTACCTGCATGAGAGAGAGAATTTCTTCATAAAGGGTTCTCTACACTAATGAAATTGCAAGTTTGGACCAAAAAAAGGTTTTTTCACAATTTGTTAGAGGATAGTGATTCTTTTATAATTATTTTTAAAATTACCATTAAGGCAAGTCAATAATTTATTAGCATCTCTGTTCATGGCAGAAACAGAAATCCAGGAGACAGATGTCTGGATATTTTGAGAACCCTTCTCTTCCTGTATCCATCATTACTATCATATGCCTCTGCTCCAGGTTTGTGATTATACTCTTTAGCTAATATTTCCTTCTATCTGAATGGTCTGTAATTTACTCTCTCCATTGATCCACATTCAGATGCTCTTTATCTCTGGTTCCTGAATTTTATCGAGGAAGTATATGTAACACCCCACCCCCTTCATCTACTTTATTTGTCTACTATTTTATTCCACTTCAAAAAGTCTCTAATTCCCTGAGGTCGAGTTTGGCCCATTGTATCAATATCTCTGCTTCACTTTGTACATTATCCAAATTTTGTATATGTGTGTTTTTTTTCCCATGTCTTTTGTTATTGACTTTCACCTATATTGTGTCCTATGGTTTAGCAGTCTCTCTACCAATATTTGTTTTCATCTGCTGTAATGCTTTTTTCTATGGCATCTGGTCTGTCAGTATTATGTGGCAAGTATTCTTCTTCTCCTTTTTTTACTTTAAGCCTTCCTTAATAAGATTCACAAGAGTTCAGGAAAATATATATTTACTGAATGTCATTAGGTGATTTTGATCCTGTCTGTTTAGGATTCATGTCTCCTTCAGTATCCCCCAGAAAGGAGCCACCAGCCACCATGACTTATTTTTCCCAGCTCTGATCTGATAGTGGCTGCAGGCCTACAGTCATTCCTTAGAGTATGCAAGACTGATTTCTCCTTAGAGGGTTGAGATCAACTCTCATACATTTTCTTATTTTGATCTAAACCTAAAATACTTAAAACAGGGAACTCTATTGGGTAAATCCCTTTACAAGGTAGATCATCAACACATCATTTCACAGTGTATTCCTAGAGAGCTGCCTGAGGCACTAAGAGGTTAATTAACTTGTTTGTGGCCAAGCAGCCAGCATGGGTCAAAGGCAGGTTCTTTCTAGTTTTCTGATTCCAAGATCCCCATACTTATGACATTTCCTGAAATATTCAGTAGTTCTTCAAGCCATTTTACTCTCTCCAGCACATTCGTTCAATCTCCAACCTCCTGACCTGAGAAATAATTCTCCTCCATCTCATTAGATTATTTTTATTCTTTTTTTTCCTATTTTTGGTCTCCTTTCTATTCATTTGAGAATATTTCATTCTCCCTGGGGCAGCTAGGCGATGCAGTGGATAGAGCACCAATGCAGAAGTCAGGAGGGCCTGAGTTCAAATCTCACCTCAAACACTTGACACTCACTAGCTGTGTGACCTTGGGCAAGTCACTTAACCCCAACTGCCTCATCCTGGGTCATCTCCAGTCATCCTGATGAATATTTGGTCACGGATTCAGATGGCTCTGGAGGAGAAGTGAGGATGGTGATCTGCACAGCCCTCCCTCACTCAAAACAAAGTGCAAGTCATGTCATCATTTCTCTGATGGTATGGTCTTCTTCAGCAAGGAACACACACACACATATTCTCCCTAAAGACCTGAAAAATTATTTACCTCTGATAGGAAGGTCAAATTGTACTTTCTATATATTTTCAATTGCCACTGGCAGAAACATAGATGCAGCACTCTTTGCAAAATTTACATTTCCTTTCATATTGCTGGAAGCAATACCTCTAGTCTTTTGTCACTGATGCTGGTATGTCTTTGACTAATACTCTTGGAAAACTATTTATTTGTTAGTCATCTTCACCACACATGGGCTTAGTACTTATGGGCTTTGTTTACTTAGCATATCAGTGGGGATTAACGTATAAAATTAATGTTTAACGCTTCTCATTTTATTTATTTTTACCCTTAAAATTAGAGCCCAGGAAATAAGATCTAGGAGGGCTAATAGGATAAAGGTGAATAACAATAGCCATTATTTATCCAGAACTTTAAAGTTTGTAAAGCATTTTACATATATCAAGTCATTCAATCCTCACAATAACTCAGTGGAGTAGGTGCTATTGCTATCTGCATTTTACCTATGAAGAAACTAAGGTTAGGGGAGCTTAAGTGACTTAGTTAGGGTTAAATAGCTAATAATTGCCTGATACAGCATTTGAACTCAAGTTCTTACCCCAAGGGGCAGTTATGTGGTATAGGAGATAGAATACCCAACCTAGAGTCAAGAAGAACCATCTTCCTGAGTTCAAATCTGGTCTCAGAAAGTTGTACTAGCTGCTTGATCCTAGGGAAATCACTTAACTCTGTCTCACTTTCCTCATCTGTAAAATGGACTGAAGAAGGAAATGACAAGTTATTCCAATATCTTTGCCAAGAGAGAAAGCAAATGGGACCACAAAGAGTTCAACATGACTTAACAACAATAAAAATTTCCTGACTCCAAAAGGTTAAGTTGCCAAAAAAGAGAGTTGAGAGTGAATGGGTTCCAAAAAAAAAAATTCCCTGTTTCTATGGTTTTTTTCCCCCCAAATTCAGTCAGCCCTGTTGCCAGCCTAAATTTTTCTTCAATTATTTCCTTGGTGATATTCATTTTGATTTTTTTTTTTTTAGAATTCAAGGATAGAATCAGTTTGTGCTACAATATCAGAATAAATGGTTGAAAAGTGAACTTTTCAGTCCATCAGTCTATCATTTACTGAATAATCAGTTTGCTTGTTTTCTGAAATAACTGGTTACTCTGCTCTCAACTATAGTAAGCTAAAGGTACTAATATTAGGAAGCCATTTTTTATTTTTCACCCAGTCACTTAAGGAGCAAAGTCAATTTTCAAGCAGTTATACAAAATTTGAAAACACCAAACCTGGATGTTCAGATTTATAGTGTAGTTTGAAAATATAGCTAAGGATTATTTTTTCCCCTACCATTATACATGTTTTCTTGGTTTAGATTCTTTTCTTGCTAATTATTGTGTACTCATGGGGCACTCTTTAAAGACAAATCACTTCCCACAGAGTGCAGTTTTCAAGCACAAACAATTAGGTATTTTAAACTAAATTTGTGTTTGCAAAAAAAACAAACAAACCACTCTTTACTATTTTGTATGTTACTCACCCAATGAGATATCCAGTAGGTGAAAAGTTGAAGTCTCATATCTGTCAAGACATCACTCAGAAGTGATGCTGAGAAGGAAGATACACCAGTGTCAAAACATGTCCATTGTCCAAAAGGGCAATCTTTTCAAAAGTGTCAAGAGGGGAGATATTTCTAAAAATCTAGTCCATCTTTCCTTCACCTTTTCACTAAATTAAGTAATACATTTCTCTCAGAGTTCACTATAGATAAGAAAAATATTTACGTGTGTATAAGTGTTGTCCATATATATGTGAGTACATATATATCTTTGAAACTTGATAGATATGAATTTTTACATTTGCATTGGTAAGTAGAATAAACCATTTCCTTCAAGAGTGATTTGAGGCAATATAATAAATTTCTCTGCCTCCAAAATACTTCCCTCAATTGTCCTCCCACATTCCTGACATGCTACTTACTTCTCTGAGTTAAGGGAAGTTAACTGCTAAAATGCAAATATGGGATAGGATTCTGAGAAGATAGATGGAGGAATAGGTCAGAAAATTTCAAGCTCTCGAGATGTTCCTCCACAAAAGAGATAAAATAGTGCCTCTGAGCAAACATAGAGTACTGGAAACAAGACCAGAGACAGACCTTGGGACAATCCAAGAAGACCTGAAGACAAGTCCCAGTACTAGATTTCCTCCCTGCTAATAGTAAACACCTCCAGAGGCTGGGGTCCACTTTAACAACCAGCTTCAAGCTGCTTAAATAATAACCAACAAAGCCCTGGGGTTAGCTGTGTTGGGAGGTTATCACAGGAACTTTTACCCTTGGGAGAGTTCGGGGAATAGGGAAACATCTAGAGAACTTCTACTGACAAGGAATTCCAGACCTGCCTATGCCATGAAGAGCTGCAGGGGTGAGAAGGGACCAGTATTTGACCCTCCTCGTGAATGCAGAAGCACTGGGATGGGGACTCTGTTGACTGTGGGCACTTACAGGAGGGTGGAGGCATTGGCTTGAGGTCAAGGTCAGAGGGGAAAAATGGAAGAGGATCGGAGAACAGAGGCATAATCCCACATACCCCAGGTAATTATAAAAACTAAATTATTACCCAAAAAAATCCAGAAGCAAAGAGAAAGAATCCAATCATCGAATAGAGAAGACCAGGGTTCATTTTCAGAGGAGGATACTGAAACAAAGAAACCCTGTTCTACTCTCAAAAAGTAATGTCAAAGGGTCACCTACCCAAAAAGAATTCATTGAAGAACTTAAAAAAAAAGACTTTAAAAATCAAATGAGAGAGACTGAGGAAAAATTAAAAAGAAAAATACAAATAATACAAAAAAATAAGATTATGACAAGAAAGTCAACCAATTAAGAAAAGGAATCCAGAATTTTTTTTTTATTCTGGAAAACTTTTTATTGTAGGTGGAATGGGATAAGCTTGACACAGTTTAGATGAGTCTAATTTTGTTGACAACAACAAAAGCATCAAAGTCTGGAGCAAGTCTGCTTCTCTCCACCAGGCTGGGTCAGTGTGTTGACCTTGGTCTGGTCAATGTCATTCAGCTTCTTTAACACCTACTTGATCTGATGCTTGTTGGCCTTGACATCCACAGTGAAAACTAGGGTGGTGTTGTCCCCAGTCTTCTTCATAGCAGACTCAGTAGTCAAGGGGAACCTAATGATGGCATTGTGATCAAGCTTGTTTTACTGACAGGCACTTTTCTGAGGGCATTTGGGATGCCTTCAAAGGTTTGGTGTCTTGGGTCACACTGGAAGGTGGGGGATGTTAAGATTTTTTGTGGCTATGGACACCTTTCAACAACATCTTCTTGGCCTTCTGGGCCTTGGGCATGGATCTGTCTTGGGCGGAGAGAAGGAACAACTGGTTCCTTCTTCGCCTCTTGGAGGAACGGAGATCCAGAATCTTAAGGAAGAAAATGACATCTTGAAAATCAGAATTGGGCAAGGGCAGTCAGTGAAGTTATATTAAGAAATAAAATATATATGTATATGTATGTATATGTATATATTATATATATGTATGGAATGTGAAACATCTCATAAGAAAAACAATGGATGGAGAGAATAGATCAAGAAGTAAAAACATAAGTATAATTGGACTGCCTGAAAGGTCTGATAAAGAAGGAATCTTGATACAATAACACAAGAAATAATTTTTAAAAAATTGTCTTGAAACATTAGAACATGAGGGGAAAATAGAAATAGAAAAAATTCACTGATCACCTTCTGAAAGCAATCCTATAAGGAAAACTCACAGGAATATTATAATTAAATTCTGAGACTCTCATATCAAGAACAAAATATTATGAGCAACAAGAAAAAAAACATGATAGTATCACAATTAGAATCACACAAGACCTAGCATTCATGAGACTAAAAGATCACAGTTCTTGGAACGCTATGTATTAAAAAAGCAAAAGATCTGGGCTTCTGGCTGAAAATATCATAGTCAGAAAAGATAAGCATAGCTTTGAGTGGAAAAAATGGACATTTGATCAACTCTCAGACTTTCAGGACTCTGTTAAAAAAAACAAAACAAAATAAAACTCTGAACTCAGTAGAAGATTTGACATACAAGAACCAAGAGAAATATAAGGTACATACCAATGATCAAATATAAGGAACTCAATTAGGATAGAATGTTTACCTTTTATGTATGGAAAATGTAAAACTTATGTTTAAGATTGTTACTAATAATTAAGTAGCTTATAAGAATGACTGGGGTAGACTTGAGTATGATATGACTTTAAAAAGTAAAACCATTTAAGAACAGCTAAAAGAAGAATTATCCTATACAAATGAGGTGCAAGAGGAGGAACCAATACAGATGAATTAAATGGGGCATAGGATAAAGGAGGGATCTTTAGAAGGGTGGGTGAGGGAATACTTTAAAAGGGGGGTATAGAAGGGTGTTTAGAATGGAAAGATAAGGAAGAGATTACTGGAGGTGGGGTAGTTTAAGTAATAGGAGGGTAAGGTAGCAGAAGTAAAGTAGAGGAGCTATGAAAAATAAGAAAAAATAAATATTCACTAACGTAAAAGTAAGATTAGGAATAGAATTTCTTAGGGAAAGTATATGCTTATATGTGTGTGTGTATCACAGGTATACATCAATACCTATATATAAATATATCCATACTCAGTTGTAGCTATGGGGTGGTGGGTAGTGGGAAGAAAGGGAGAGAAAGAAACAAATAGAATGTTTACAGCAGAGAACGAAAGAAAACCCACATGGAAGCAAAGAAAAGATAGACAGTTTTTAATCTTGAAATGGAGAGAGGATAGGTACCATGAAGAGGTATGAAAATATAGTGGTCTCAGGGAGGGAAAATGGGAGCAGGGTTAGAACAATATATATTAATATGATTACAACTTACAATAATTTAATAATAGCTTCTACTAATAGCTGATATTTTGTGCTTTATGGCTTACAAAATGCTTTGCCTATGTGATCTTATTGGCTACTTACAAAAGCTTTGCAAAGCAGCTACTACAGGTATTATTTTCTTCGTTTTACAGGTGAGCCAATGGAGACAGACAGGTTTAGTGACTTATTCACAGCCACAGAGCTGGTAAATTGTGGCAGGGAAAACTTGAACTCAGACTTCAAAGATTGATTCAAAGATTGCTGCATTTTTCACTAAATTATGCCAAATATCTCCAACGCTAAGTGTAGAGGAGGGACTGATGGAAGGAAAGGGAAACAGAAACATCCTGAAATTGTTAATACTTCATAATAAAAATTACAATGATAACTAACATTTACTAAGCACCTATTATATGCCAAGATCTGTGCTAAGTGCTTTATAAATATTATCTAAAAGAGTTAATACTATTAACAAAGACCAGGATAATTGAGTAGCAGAAAGCTCTATATTGTATAAAATCCATACATCTAGAGAGAGAAAAAATTTAGGGACTATTTAGTCCAATCCACTTCTTTTATATTTGAGAAAACTATATCCCATAGAGGTTAAAATACCTACCTAAGGTTACACAGATAGTATGATAGATAAGACCTGAAATGAGCTTCTCTGGCTCCAGAGCTAATTGCTTCTGAAAACTGTACAGATATACATTATTACAGGATCATAGAGATGATGGGTACTACCTTACAGAACGGGGGAAAGACTGGAATTCCTAGGGGCTAAATATTTAGAATGAAATGTTTGGGCCCAGTAGAAGTGACAGTAGAACCATGAATGAGAGAGTTGCAAGTTTGGGGGATGGCTTATTTTGCTTCAAATGCAGAACAGTCCCAGGCTCAAAAGGAGTATTACAGAAAAAAATTTACCTAGCTTAGGACTTTCCTTAGGATCAGACCTGTTGAGCAATGCAAACCTTTGGAAAGGGGGCCAGGAAAGGGCAAAAGACTGATTTTAACATTATTGTCCAATAAATCTAATTAGAATCCTTAATAGAATTCCACTGGGAATCTTTCTTTTCCTTTCCTATTTTTATAGAATTAGTAGACCATTAGACAAACAAGTAACTCTAAGAAAGAAGCTTCTCGTACTTTTACTGAATGTACTGCTCTACATCTAATTTCCCTATGAGGACACTACCATCATTTTGGTTACTTGGGTTTGCAAACTTGGAGTGATGCTTAACTCATATTTGCTTACCTCATATATAATGTCTCCTGATATATTTGCTTACCTCATATATAAGGTCAATCCCCAGAGAAATATATTTGAAATATTTTAAAGTTCCTTGCCTCTATATTGCTCAATCATTTCAGTCATGTCCAATTCTTCATGTCCCATTCTTGCAAAGATACTGGCATAGTTTGCCATTTCCTTCTCCTTTCTTCATTTTATCACTTCAGGCAATCAGCGCTAAGTGGCTTGCCCATGGTCACATAACTAGTAGTTATCTGAGGTCAAAATTCACAAAGATGCATCTTCCTGCCTTCTGGCCTGGCACACTATCCATTGTACGCCTTCACTGCTCCAAGCTGTCCCTGCTTCTAGATAGTTCAGTTATGGTCTTTTCATTGAAGTAAATAAAGGATGTATATATATATATATATATATATATATATATACATATGATATATATATAAGATATATATATATATATATATATATATATCTCAGCAGGTGGGAAGAGGACTATGCACTCATCTGTGGAAAGCAAAAAGAACTCAACATTTGGCTGAGAGGGAGAAGTCAGGTCAGAGGTTTGACTGAGACATCTTAAGAATTCCTTCGTTGAAGAAAGGGTTGTGTAGACAACATAGTAGAAAAAGAATTTTTATAATAAAAAAGGAGACTTTCCAAGATTTTAGCTAGTACCTGATGCAGAGAGGAGAGGATTAGGGCCTTTGAAAAACTTGGTGTGGGTTCTTGGTAGCAAGCATGACCAATGAGAACAGCTGTCTATGACAGATTTTGGGGGTAGAGAACTACTGAAAGTCTCCATGCCTTTTCTGTGTATCTCAGTCATGGTTCCTGAAGTAATTATTTTTAAATGATAAGCTACTAGCCACAGTATAAAAATTACTCCAAATAAAACTACCACAAAAGGTTTTTTAAAATATTTCTGAATCACTGATAAATTCAGTTAATTAATTCAGTTAATTAGTTCAGATTAATAATATGTGTCTGTACATTTCTCTCTAAACCCACCATTCTTCTAAACTTCCTTGTGTTTATTAGAGGCACTACTACCATGGTTACTCAGAAGGAAACTTGACCTGATCTTTAACTCATATTTGCTCACCTTACATATTTCATTAATTGCTAAGTCTTGTTAGTTTTATGTCCAAAACCTTTATCAGTCTCTAAAAGATGTCAGGAAAGATGTGTAGGATAGGAAGAAATACTGATTGGTCATGGGTCAAGGTCAAGGAGTGACAAGTAGACAGCTCTAGTACTCTACTGATATCCTCATGAAGTCAGGATAAATCAAAGAAAGCCTCCAGCATATTAAGTGCATTCTCTTTTACGAATATTTGGGAGGACATGGGTAGATAAAAGTGAACTGAAGTCTACATAACTAGATAAAACATTAATATCAATGAGATCTCAAATCTATTTGAGTAATGAGAAACAATATTTTCTACCATATTTTTCTACCATAATGTGTCAATATTGTACTGATATTGTTGTACACTTCTGAGTTATGGAACAGTAGTCCCTGAAGATTTAAAATTGAGTGTCCTTTAATCAAAGGGAACAGAAAGGCACATGGTGAGTCAGGCAGGAAGCAAAGTATATAGCAAATGAAAACTTCAAAGATCCAGCATAAAAGGTAACATCAGAGATTTGCATTATCAAAAAATATTATTGACATCTCAGTTCTACTAGTATCCACAAAATATTAAGAGAAGTTGAGGAAGGACCCCAGCAAGCTCTGTTGAGCCGCTGGAGCATATGAACAAGAATGTTGTAGGGCCGGCAGAGTTAGATGGGTTGTAATATTCATCTCTGGAGGGGATATCTAAATGGATCAACTCCTCTTTTTAAGTATTTGAGAGGTAAAAAAAAAGTACAGTAACTATGAAACATAAGACAGAAACTGGGTAACACCTATAAGAAATGAAAAAGAGTTAAATCAGCTGAATCAGAACTGTATACATATTTGCTGAACCTGAATATAAATGAAGAAGAGGAGAGTGACAGAAAGAAATAATGGAAAACAGGTAAAGGTGACAGGCCTGGATGGGGAAACAGAATAAAATTATCATCTTTATGCATTACTTGTTTAGTAATTCACCTGATTTGACTTTGCTATAGGTTGGGGATTTGGGATTAGATTTTTCCTTTGTTTTGCACAGTGGAGAGGCAGCCTACCTTAAAGTATGGGGAACTGGGAGTGCTTTAGGATATTTTATCAACACATAAGGTAAAAATGCGGCTTGGCCTGAGACCTATTATTGACCAGTCAGAGAGAATATAAATGGCAAGTGTTTCTGTTTTGGCCAGAAATCTGAGGGTCTTTCTCTTTCAGACAGATTTTTTTTGACTAGGTAGAGAGGCCATGCTCTGACTCATTTTTTAACTTAGCTTTAATCACTAAATGAGTGCTGCCTTGGTTAAACTGAAACCTATTGAAGGCCTTAGTTTAAAAAGTCTAAGATCTCCTACTGCATCCAGAGCCATCTCCAGTCATCCTGATATATATTTCATTGATGATCCTGATGACTCTGGAAGAGACAGTGAGGCTGGTGACTATGCAGAGTCCTCCCTCACTTAAATTCAATTCACTTGCATGTCATGGCATCACTCCCCTGATATCATGGTCCTCTTCAAGAAGGAAGGATAAAGAATAATAAACAAGAAGGTGAAAATAGAAAGTATTCAAAATTACCCTTGGAAATTCCTGAAATTGCCCACAAAGTAGTTTAGAGAATCTTTAGTCCTCAGGGCATTCATGTCCAAAAATATAAAGTCCCATGCCAATACCCTTCAGACAGGGATTACACCTTATAAGAGCTAACCCCTCCATAGAGAATAGAAAGCTGGCTTCACAGTCATTAAGATGTGTATTCAAATCCTACGCCTGACATACCATATTGTGATATCTTAGGCAAGTCACAATTCCTCAGTGTGCCCCCAGGCAACTATAATTTGCAGTGAAATTGTTTATTTGTATTTAATGTATATTCCTAAGGAACATATCAAAAGTTCTTCATACTGATAAAAAAAATCATGCTTGAACTTAAAAAAAGTTCAAAGACCTTTTTTTAAGGCCCTCTCCATGATAGTGGTGCTGAGTGGCAGTAAGGGATTTAGGTTCACTAGACACAAATATATTTCCTCTGCAAAAACTCCCAAATATTATAGAAGTAAAAAAAAATCTAATTTAGTTCTTTGGTGGTTTAGAAGCCCAAAATATTTTAATAAAACCTGAGAATTCAGTTGAATTGTTCAGCTATTCAGAGCTGAAACAGCCTGCTGTCATACTGACAGGAAGTGAATGGTGGACGTGCCAAGATAAATATAAACCCCAAGAAACAACACCAGGGTAGTTAGATCTTTATAAAGGAAATTGATGGCAATACAAATGTATTACTTATTACAAGTAGTTGGGCTTAAGAGCCCTCAAGATATCTCTGCAAATGTTATTGCTGCTGTTAAGGATTTTGACCAAAACTTATGCATCAGCATTTTTTCATAGATGTAGCCTTAACACACTGTCCCTGAGGGGTTACTTATACTCTAACTTTTGTGAATGCTACATATACATAACAGAAATAAACACAAGAGACAGTTAGAGAGATATAATAACATCAAAAAATTTTACTTATGAGGAAAACAGGAGGTGGTTTTTTTTCTGATTTCATATGAGTTAAATCTCAAAACTTTTTTTTTTATAAATGGGGACATAATGTCTTTCCTTTAATGTTTTCATTTTATGAACACAGCAGGTCCTTCAAGAATTCCTGTTTCACACATATATAACAGTATGCACATACAGGTGTATATAAATACACACACACATACACACACACACATATATATATTTATAGAGAGAGATGGTAGATGTATGTGTATGCATACATACACATACATGTGTATATACATATACGTATACATACACATACATACACACTACACACACACATACACATACACACATACCCTACTACAGGGAGCCTTTCCCAAACACTCTTAATTCTAGTATTTAGCTCTTATTACTTATTTTCTATTTATCCTGTATATAGCTTGTTTTGTTTACATTTATTTGCATGTTGTCTTCCCCATTAGATTGTAAGTTCCTTGAGGGTAGAGACTGTCTATTGTCCCACCTTTTTTGTATCTCCAGTGACTGTCTTATACAGAGGAGAAGATTAATAATTTTTATTGGTTTATCAATTAATTTATTTCTGTTCATTTCCATATATCTATGTATCTCTATGTATAGATAGAGATATATAGATATATATGTATATACACACACACACTTTTTTTTTTCTTGTGCCGTAAGAATGATGATCTGTGGGCTTGATGTTTTTATTTTCATTATATGCAAAACCCTTCACTGAGTGATGAAGACAGTAATGATGACAAGGAAGTTTAACATCTAAGATTTAATTCTATCTAATTCCAGATGACTTTTCTCAATTCTATGAGGCATTTCTCATTGATAGGGAAAGTGAACAGAATACATTTTCTCTGGTAGAGAACTTCTAAAATTGCAGAGTTAAAAACCACAATATATTAAATTTTAGAATGCACACTCCTCCACAGCTATTTTTTAATCTTCTGAAAAAATTGGGCAATATAGTTGCTTGGTTCTGAAAAATAAATACTTTAATTTCCCTAAAAGTGCTTCAGGGAGTTACTTTGAATACCGACAATACAAACACTACTAGCTCTATCCCTAAGGAAAAATCTTAGACACGGTTTGGTATTTTTTGCATATTGATCATATAACATGCTTGATTGGTGACAGTCATTCTCTTCAATAGACATGCATATATTTCAGAGATGAATACATTATGCCATTCTGATAACATTGTCCAGTAGTGACGCCCCCCCAACCTTATGTTTGGAAATTTTCATTTCTATATTATTTCCATTTTTCATGATGTATGGTAAATTCTTTTTTTCCCCATTCACTATAGAGTGGCTATTATAAATAATAGCTAGCACTCTAAGGAATTTTAAAGTTTACAAAGTACTTTACTGACTTTATTTCACTCACTACTCACAACTTTTCCTCTACCTCCAGGTAAATACAAATTTGGTATCTCCATCTCTGATGGCTACCACTGGCCTCACAGTTATTTCATGTCAGAGGTGGGATTTCAGTCCATCTTAATTGACTCTGCTTCTAGCATCTTGTCTACTATTTATATCATTTAGCTACTTGTTACTTCATAGCTTGGTCAAATCTAGTACCTTTTTAGAAAGTTAGAAACTTGGCTTATATGGGTAATTTGACACCATAGAGAATAAAATGTTCCATTCTGCTCTGTATATACACACAAACAAACATACACACATACACACTATTATATATATATATATTCTCAACTTCTAATATCTACTGCTTCTCTAATATCCTAACAAATCTATGTTCACAATCTCCAGAGAAGACTTATAAACAATTGCTTTGTTTTTACAACGTCTCCTTCTCTTGCCATTTTTTTTCCTTCTCCACTCCACCCTTTGCTTCCATTTCTATTTATTACGATTCTATTTATGCCAAGAACATGCCAAATTCTTCTTCCCATGTGGCATGTCTTTTTATAATATTTCATTTCTTTAAGACCCATGCGCACTTCAAGGGGTAGTTCAAATTTTTACTCTCTTTCAGACCTTTCCTAGGCACTCTCTTGCAGTTATTGCCCCATGTCTCTGAGCTGCTTAAGGCATTATCTCTATTACTTATTTTTAATATTTACCCATGTATTATCTTGCATTGTTACTTAAGTGTCATGTGCAAGTCTCATCTATTAACTAGGGATATACACTCTTGGAAGGAAAGAACTGTATTTCCTTTTTTTTAATCTTGCCTCAACACCTGGACTTAAGTTCTTGTAGATTTAACAGTCACTTAATAAATGCTTCTTCTGTGAATCATGAGTGAAAAGGCACACGTTACGAGGGCCAGAAAGAATATTCAATTTCTTTTAAAAAATATTTCATATTGCTTGCATTATTTTCAGCCTCTTGTTTGTCTATTTGGTGGGAAAATAAAAAAGGATAAGAAAAACTAAACATGAATAGGAAAACTGAACATTAAGTTGGAAAACCATAGAAACCATGGAATTGGAAAGAAGGCAGAACACAATCTTGTGGGTACACGACAAACTCCCTGTCGCTGGGTAATATATTTCCCAAAACTTTCGTCTGTAGGAAATTAATTAGGAAAAAAATCCATGAATGAAAGACATGACATAATAATATCATTATAGTTTATTTTAATGCATAGTGTAAAATCCATGTTGTATCTTAATAAGCATGACAGCATTTATTATAGCTAAGCAAGGGAAAAAATAAAAATAGGCCTTGGCAATTAACCTTATCCACATGTAAATGAGATTAATTAGTCGTTTTTCCTCTTAATCTTTTGGGGAAAGACGATGATTGTAACTATACTGTTTATGCAAATTGTATCCAAATATGCAAAAGGACACAACAGTTTGCAAATGAAAGTTCAACTAAATAATCATTTCAGCTTTTGCCTTTAGAATAACAGGTAAGCCAATTAATGCATGAAGTTGTCATATCTTAAACAAACATAGACATTTTTCCAGAAGACAGAGTCTCTATTTACTTTCACTAATATGTATGTTGTCGTGCTAGAGCAATCCCAGGAAGGTGAGTATGTGGGCCAACTCAGTTATTTTTTTATTGATCTGTAATACATTTTAAAAAACCAAATATATTCTTTCCCCCAAAGTTTTGACATAGCATCATATAGATATATATAGTGTTTATATATAGTTATATAGTATCCTATAGAAATAACCTTTGACTTGGCAATGGCCTTATATTTCCCTTTCCCCATCTATAATCTGGGTTTCCAAAATTATGTACACATGTGTATGTATACACACACAAGCACATTTGTGGATATACATGCATACACACATATATATGTCACAGCTTTAAATAATTGTAAGTATATATAACCTAAAAGTAAAGTTATTTCAGTGAATCCTCTGGCTTACAAACAATGATGAATAATGAGAATGTAGCTTAAAATTGTAATAACATCTGTCTTTTGATTCTACGTTCTCAATTTGGATGAGAGCACGTCAAAGCACAAAGGTTACTGTAAAACATCTCCCAATGAAATTCTGCTCAATTATCATGGAACATGAACATCATGCTGTCATAGAAGTGGAGAAAGACAAACAAGGTTCTCTTGAATAATAAGGTGGCCTTAAAATTGTATAATGCTCTATATTTTCATCGAGTTAATAGAATGAGAGTTTAGGGAATAACAAAGATGCTATAACTGAGGATTTCACAGGGGCAATTGATTAATTGATAATATGATTGTGGCCAAAATAAAGAATGTAGTTGGAATCAAATAAGAAAGTTTGTAGATTTATATTTAGAGTATGACAAGCAGCTAGGTGGCACAATCAATAAAAGACTGAACCTGGAGTCATGAAGATGAGTCCAAATCTCACTTCAGACGCTTAACTAGCTGTGTGAGCATAGGCAAGTCACTCTTTCCTTCACTTTCCTCAATTGTAAAATGGGGCTAATAGCGTCAATTCCCAGGGTTGCGGTGAAATTCAAATGAGATAATATTGTAAAGTCCTTAGCACAGTGCCTGGCACATAGTCGGCACAATATAAATACTAGCTATTATTAAGAACTAAAGAATTGATTAATGATCAAATTAACCTGACCAAAGGTTCTGTGTAATATGCTTTAATATTTAATTCTGGGCTCTGTTTTGTTTAATATGTTTTAACAGTGATTTAGATAAAGACAAAAATGTCATACCTGTGACATGTACAGATGGCATCAAAGTGAGAACAGAAGACTGGATGACAACATTGCAATGCAAAAAAATCTTTAACAGATTGGAAAAATAGGAGGAGTACAACAAAATGAAATTTAATAGGAATGAGTCTAACTCCCGTACCAAGCTAAGAAAAAAAATCTACTGTTATGAATCCAGGATAATTTCGCTGTACCCTGCATTGGTCAGACAACCACATCTGGGATGTTAGATTCATTTATGGGTACCGAATTGCATGTGGGACATAAACAAAATATAATACAACGGGAGAAAGGTGAAGAGGATGGTGGGAACTTTGAAAAATCATCTGCTATTAAAATTAAAATAATTAGAAAGGTTTGGCTTAGAGAAGAGAAATCATGTTGGGGATATATCTATCTTCAAATATTTGAAAGGCTGGCAAATGGAAAATAGATTCAATTTCTTTCAAGGAGGGAAGTCCAGAGGGTAAGAACAGAAAAAATGAGTGCAATTTATGTGGAGAGAATTTTCATCTTGGAATAAAGACTTCCATGAAGCCTTCTGCTCCAAAAACTCATCAAGGCATGGTGCGAAAGAGCAATGGCTGAACTCTGGTAGGATGTGCTGTGCTAAAAAACCTCCAAACCATAGCAATAGACTATGTCAATTTTACAGAGACCAGCAAAGTTAAATTCAAAGAAATTCATCACCAGCAGGTTGACCACTAAGTGATCAATTATTTTGCCATGGCAACCCATGAAACTAAATATAGTAAAACATAAAACAAAACAGTTCTTAGTCCTATGTGGCCTCTTCCTGCTTTTTGTCTTTGTAAGCAAAATGCATAGAATAGTGCCTGGCAAAGAGAAGACATTGAATTAATATTTGTTGATTGTTTTCTTTATAATGGTAGAGGAGAATGCTCAGCAGGAGTTTCTGCAATTGATAAAATCAATATCTGAGAAAATTCTTTGCCTACACTCAATGACTACAATGTAAAAGTGGGAACAGAGCAGGTCAGAAAATGTATAAGTGTATCACTGGGTCCATGGCAAATTTATATTATCCAGTCTCAAATGATTTCTCACCACTTTGTGTCAATCTTTCTTTTTTTCTTTTCTCTGGTTAACTTTCT
The DNA here is from genome assembly GCA_028658325.1 of Potorous gilbertii. Classification (NCBI taxonomy): domain Eukaryota; kingdom Metazoa; phylum Chordata; class Mammalia; order Diprotodontia; family Potoroidae; genus Potorous; species Potorous gilbertii. The sequence continues at coordinate 428,448,026 of CM053771.1, forward strand.
ACTTCATTTTCTACAGTAGATGTTACAAATTCTTTTCTATCAGATATCTATACCATCTCCATACTTCCTTTTACCAGAGGCCCTCCACATCCTACTTTACTGGAAAAAAAATGAAGTCTGTCCTGAGGCCCACTTTGTCCCAAATTCCATACTTCAAAAAAATCTTTATATTCCTACAGATTCTGTCCTTTGCTTAATCTTGCAGAATTCTTATAAAGACCCTCTCCACTACTTGCGCCCTTGGTCATATCTCTTCCCATTTCCTCAAGAATTGTACCACTACAATCGTCTTCCTCTCTCTAATTTTTAAACTCTCCTTGTCTACCAGCTTCTTCCTTGCTGCCTAAAAACACATCTGTATCTCCTTCATCAACCTTCAGTTAACCCTATCCTCTTCTCATGATATTGTCCTCTATTTCTTCCTTTCTAAGACAAATTTCATGAAAAAACTTTCTTCATCCGTTGCCTCTACATTCTCACCTTCCAAATCATATATCAATCCCTTGCAATTTCCCTTAAATGCCCCTCCCCTCTACTGCCTGAAATGGTTCTCTCAGATTCACCAATGATTATTTCTTTATTGCTAAATCCAATAACCTTTGGTCATTCTTTGTCATTCTTGTCTTCCTTGCAGTTTCCTATCCTTCCACATATTCTGTCATGATTCTTTTCTTACCTATCATATAGATTCTGTTTCTCTGGAAGGATAACCATCCATATGCTATTTTTTCTATGTATTTTATGTCCGGTATTTTTTTTCCTTGAGCCCTTTGCACTTTCTCTCTTGGTGATTTCCATTTTTTACTTCATATGTATATATATACATATATATATATATATGCATATATATATATATATGTATACATAATACTCACTCTCCTGTGATATATTCCCACATTTCCAATAGCCTGGTCAATCTCACCCCCTGAACAGTCCATAAACATCTCTAACTCAACATGATCTAGAACCCATTATCTTTTTGTCCAAACCTACTTTTCCTCCTAAAGTTCTCATTCCTGTTGAGGATACAAAAATTCTTCTAGTCTTTCTTATTTCAAATGTAGGAGTCATTTCTGACTTCTTTTTCTCATTATTAATATTCAATTTAAATATTATTGATTCTACTTTTTCAATATCTCTCACATCTGTCTCTCCATATGGCCCCCACTCCTGATCAAACTCATATGATCTCCCGCTTAGACTATTTAATAATCTAATATCTGGTCTTCCCATATCTAACTTATCCCCCTTTCCTATAAATACTCTATGTAGTTAACAAATTGATATTTCTAAAATAGATATAACCTTGTCATTCTTCTGCTAAAGAAGTTTCAGTGATTCTTTATTGCCTTTAGGGAAAAAATATGTGTATATATGTATATACATACACATACACACATATACATACATATATATGTACATATACGTGCACACACATGTATACTTTATGTCCCTATTAAACTGGCTTGCTTGCTTCTCATTTACATTTCCTATCACATACCTTTGCCCAGGCTGTCTCCCATACCTAGAATGCTCTCCCTTTATGAAGCCCTAGCTCCTTTCCAGCTTCACTCAAGTAACAACTCCTTGAGGAAATTTCATCTGATTTCTCTAATATTAGGTGCTTTCCCATATGAAACACTGTATGGTTCCTATATTCTTATCTGTGGTCATATTGTATTCTACCATAGTATGTAAAGTACTTGAGTTTAGGCTGTTTGTTACTTTTGTGTTTGTGTATCCATCATGTATCCATCCATCAGGCCTGCTACTTTCATATATGTTTGTTGATTGGACATGGCAAGGCAGGAAGAACATCACAAAAATGAAACAGACTATAGTCTGATGGAAAATGATATTATCAGTGAGGGAGTCACACTTAAATCAGCCATTCATGTACCTCCAGACCATTTGACTTAGAACAATATTCAGAATCCAAAATCAATATAACACAAGAAGAAAAAAGTACAAAGGGGAAGAAATGGCTCCCAACTGAGGTAATGCTGTACTGTTTAAATAACCTTTTAAAAGAAACTTTCGTTGCAGTGGTCACTTCTCTCCAAAAATTCTATCCTTATTATGTCAATTTTTGAACTAGGTCCAGAAGGACACTTCCCCTTATTGCTTTTGAAAGATGAAATTATCTTTAGGACAAGCTGAGAATTATTAACTGTAAGCAAGGGTTCTTAACCAGGGGACTGCAAACTTGTTTAATTTTTTTTGGTAACTGTACTTCAATATAACTGGTTTCTTCTATAATCTTCTGGTTTTTATAATTTAATACATTATTCTGAGAAGGGATATATAAATTTGACCACACCACTAAAGGAGTACATGATACAAAAATTTTGGGACAGTGGAGGATGAGGGAAAGAGGGAGAGAGAGTGACAGAGAGAGAGAGACAGAGAGAGAGACACACACACACAAAGACACAAAAACAGAGAGATAGAAAGAGAGACAGAGTGAGACAGAGAGAAACTCTAACAGATACTCATAGGTGAATTAACCCATTGCTAACATCATGCATGTAAGGCATGTGATATGTTCCCTAACTCTAATTGGTATGGGAATGTAGAGACACAGTTATTCATTTAATCTATGTGCAGAGCACTGCAGTAGATAGAAGAAGAAATTAAACTAGAACTTGTAAATGTGTAATTATTTGTTAGTGAATGGTAAAAGATTTGTTACAAAGGAGTTTAAAATTGTTGGCTAATGCTGTGCTTTGGGATAATAGTCAACTCAATCATATGGATATGTTAAAATTTATTCCATTTAAAGGTCTGTCTATATAAATAGTATACTGATTCATATCTCATCAAAATACTGACGTATAAGTAGAGTAGAAATCTTATCTCATACATTTATTTTGTGGCCAACATCAAATAAACATCATGTATCACTCTTGAAACTCTTCATATAGCTTAATCTATATTATATCATTAAATCAAGCCAAGGTAACAAGTATTTGTCAAACACTTACTGTGTGTCAGGCACTGTGCTAAACATTCTCAACTTACCTTTCCTGGCATAGGTGATGATTGTGCCAATCAGTCCAATCACTCCAGGAGGCCCTTACACGACGATGCTAAACTCGATTCCACTTGTGCACCTACTTTAAAATGTTTGTTTTTCCAGTAGCAGTGACAGACTATCCATGTTGTATTACCCATTCTACCTTGTGATCAAAGGCACACATCTGTGAGGTGATTATCTAGAATCAGAAATGTAAAATAAAATGATTTGGCTATCTAGGGATTATATTTGTGAATTTGGCCTTACCTTAAATGATAAAATAAATTGAGTATTTTTCTCTCTGTATTGTTGCCCATTTTCATTTTTGGTAGTTTCATTCTCTTCATTAGATTGTTAAGGTGCTTGGCAGTTCACTAAGGAATACTGTCTTCTACTACTTTGTAAATTCCTATATTGTTTGTCTATACTTACAATACTCAAATATCATCGACTAAATTAACTTTAAAAATAACCAGAACACTTTTATATTGGCTCTTTAGGCTCATAGTTTCCCTAAGGCTTTCTTTCATATACCTTTACTCCAAATAAACCATTCTGTTTCTGAGAGCTACATGTCAAGAATTATCTGTCTCTGCTATTATCTCCTTATAGTGTGCAACTATACTACATCTTTCGAAGCAGTATTAGACAAGATATTTCATTATGTACGCATATTTTGATGACTTTATGGATAATTGCCATGCAAGTCTTTGAAGTAGAAATATTTTGAAAATTACCTTTTTTTGTATTATAATACAAACCTCATGCTATAAAGCACAAAGTCTAGCATAGTCATGATGAAAAAGGTTATGATGGAAATACTTATAAAATACCATAGAAGATCTTTTTGTGCTGTATTTGATCTGTGACAGAGCCTACATTTCTAAACCACTTGCCTCAAGATGTGTGTATAATGTAAATACCTACGCTTTCTGCTTGTGCATTTATTAAATATTTGCAATTTTCTTTAAATGTTCCTTACCTATTTATCTGCATGAGTGCTCTTTTAGATATCAAGACCCGGGAGGGCACAGATAATATCTTTCAAATTTTCCCTAACACTATGCCACATGCAAATAGGCACTAAAAGTAAGTATCCATTGATCAGCAATTGTTTTCTATACATTATTCTTTTTTGACAGGTGGGTGATAGACCATTTGATGGGAGATTTGTTCCCAACAACTTAGGTTTTTTTTCCAGGTCCTGTTACATTAATTGGTTAACCCTCTCAAAATATATCTAAGTCCATAAAATAACCTTTCACTGTGGTCCCCTCTTAGAGGACATAGGATGGGATATTTCATTTTGGAATGAGGAACTATTACAAACTTTTAAAATGACTTTGTTGAAGAATTCCAAACCAATTAGACTCATAGTGAAATAAGTTAAGAAAGCATCTTTTTTGTCCTTTCCTTAATTTATTCATTCAGCTTTGGGGATTAGCTGTGTCTCTGGTGTACTAAATTTGGTGAGAATACAATAGAACTGCAAAGCACAATCCCTTCCCCATTGAGTTTAATATCAAGTGTGGGAGACAAAATAACCTACAAATTCATGAATCACTAGGGAACAAGTGCAAAACAACCCCTTGATAAGTGCGAGAAAGTATAATAATAACTGCTTTTATAGAATGGAGAAAGGTTAATGAAAAAAAGGCTTTTTAGTGGAGATTAATTTTTAGCTAAATCTCAAAGGAAATAATTGGGGAGAAGGAGGAAAAGAATCCAGTCGAGGTGAATGAAATGAAAAAAAGTAGTGAGATGAAACAAAAATCAGATTGACCTAAATGCAGCTGTGGTGGGAAGTAGTGAGAGATTAAGCCATAAAGTGAGGAGAAGCAGCTTTTAATTACAGGCACTCTATGCATGAGTAAACTATTGCAGGTGATTTCATCATTTCCTGAGGAAAACAGTGTTTGATCTAAATTTCTCTAGCAATTATGTGTAGAAAGGAATACAAAGAGAGTGAAGGTCTGACAATTCTTGCAGGGGTCAAGGTATGATTGAAGGTAATGATGACCTGAACTATGGTGGTGGCGCTGAAAATGAAGTGTACTGATTCCACTCCCAGAATCCCAAAGGGTAGGGGCTGGTTGAATTACATTAGATGATATATAAGAGCCCTTCCAGTTTTATCTTTCTATGAATCTGAAGGTCTGTTGAAAGTAAAGTATCAGAAATGAATAAACTATAGGATTTGTAGAGCAGAGAACAAGAGGTAAATTTTGGATGTTCCATAGAATTAAGGGAAAAGTGAGAAGAGGAGCCATTATTGTTGGAAAAGTCAAGATGAGAGAAAATTTTCTTGGGGGCAGGGGATCCCCAGTCAACTGGGAAAGAGTTGAATAATAACTGTCATTCAGAACCATTACATGCTTAGTTGGAAGATTTCTCACAGGGGGCAGCACCTGAGAAATCTGAAGGAAGACCGAGTGCAAAGGAAAACTAATCCCAACTCTTTTCTTAATATGCTTTTTAGGAGTTTGGTGGTAAAGGCAAGAATAAGAATTAGGACAGTGGTTTAGGTGCAGGGGTAGGGACCCCCTAGCTTTGAGGCCATATGTGGCCCTGTAGGTCCTCAAGTGCCACCCTTCCACTGAATCCAAACTTCAGAGATTTGTTCTGTGAAGTTTGTATTTAGTCTAAGGCAGCATTTGAGGACCTAGAGGACCACATGTGACCTTGAGCCCACAGTTCCTTACCTCTGCTTTAGGGGACAAACAGTTGAGAGAAAGTCTTTATTTTGGGGAGGATCAGGGATACCAAGTAGGTATTTTGATCTAGAAAGGAAGAAGCCAGGTCCCATTCCCTGTATTCCATTTGTTTTTCAGTTCATCTCTACTTCTCAGTAGTTGCCATCTCCCTCTGTCCTTCCACATCACAGTTTGGATCTTTTCCTAACAAATGCCCTTCCATCCTTCATCTCTGGCCTTTAACTTAAATATCTGGGCTTTACTTCAAGATCCTCAGGTGCTGCTTCCTCTATGAAACCTACTTTAATCCTTCCAACTAAAGGTAACCTTTCTCTCTTGGCATCTTAACACCCTATTTGGAGCTTTTATGCACTTAAATTCCCCATCTTATATGTCCAATCTTTTTTCCTAGATTTTAAGTTCCTTAAAGTCCAAATGGTGCCTTGATATGTTTTTGTGTGCCCTGCACCTAGCATGGCACATTGCACATAGTTGTCATTTAATAAAGATTTATATAACAAAAGCATTTGTGATGGGGGAGGGAGTTTCATCTGAACATAAATTTTAGCATTTAAGTGCCCTTTCCTTGTATCTTAATTTGAGTTTATAAGTCAAAAAGTTATTAAAAATAACTATAATATCTAAATGGTAATTTTAAGAAATCCTACATGGAAACTGTCTGTATCATCTCCTAAAGGATCTAACATTAGCTAGCCAATAACCTTACCATTGCACTGTTGTTACTGACCATAAGATTCTATTTATTGGCTGCTACCAAGTTGACAGACATAGTACTTAGGAGAAAATGAATAGTCTACAGAGCTGACCTTGCATTTCCAAAGCTATCAAGTGAAAGGGAATACAAAACCAGCCTCACCTACTTCATAGGATTACCATGAAGAAATCATTTGTAAGATTTAAGCAAATAATCGTGGTAAATTGGAGAGCTGGCTAGCTTTGGAGTCAGAATATCCAGGATTTAAATTCTGCCCCTGATACATGCCCTCTGTGAGACCATGGACAAGTTGTCTAACTTTTTGAGTACCCAGGAAATATACACAGATGAGTTTCATCAGTGGATGAATTTTTGACACCAGGAGTTCTCCCCATGGATAAAATCTCAAGTCAGGATAGACCAACAAACAAAACATTTGGCAAAGGTCAAATAGATATTAAAGTGTCAGAGATAGGAATTGATCTGAGACCTTTTAATTCCAAATTCATTGCTCAAGAGACAACACATCCTTGAAGGACAGAAACTTGCATGGTGTTGGCCTGAGATGTCAGATTTATGACCTGTGGTCTACATGTAGCCTACAATACTCTCAAGTGTAGCCTGAAGCAGATTAAAATGCAATTGGAAAATATATTTAAGAAAAATAAATATTAATACAATAAAACATAGATGATATTAATATATGGTTTTCTAAGTCAATATGTGCCCTGGAAAGATCCTTAAGCTTGGTTTGGTGTCCTCTGTTTCTATTTAAGTTTGACATTACTGGTGTAATTGGAATAATTTGGATTGTGGAGTCTGAAATTAACTACATAATTCTCTGAAATCTGTACATGCAAAATGTTAGAACTAGAAAGGATACTAGAGATCATCTAGTTTCACCCTCCATTTTATAGCTGAGTAAAAAGAAACCTAAAGAGTGATCTGCCCAAAGTTATACATCTAGCAAATGACAGAACTAGCACACATATAGCCTTTCCCATTACATGGTATTCCACATCTAGAGTACTTTTAATATCTTTATATGCACACATTTATCAGCTCTCTATGCCAAAGTTGAGTTTTATGTTAATTTCATACACATTAGTTTAGCTTTTCTTCTCAAATATGTTTTTGAATGGAATATTGGCTTCCAGATTAAAAAAACTCATCATATTCTATATTGCTAAACTTTGGTAACTGTTCATTTCCATTTCTGTTTCATTTGAAAACTAAAGCTAACTTTCACTCTGTTCCAAATGTTCTGTAGAAGAGTGACATGACATTATTGTGAGGATGTACCTTCAACCTTGAATTTTAAGAGTCAGATTGACATTAGAATATTTATTTTTCATGCAGAATTTCTGGCATGTTATTAGGTTTTGTACTTTTTCCATATTTTCCCACTACGTCCTTGCAAGTAGCATAGTAGATTTGACACTGAGTGTCAAATACCTGTTTTATTAGGCTTAGCACCGGGGATGTGGTAGTTGAGACTTTCTATAATAAATACTGATGTCTACTTCCCACCCATTGGCAATATCTGTTAGGTGTTGGGAACTCTCTGGAACTGAAGGATCCTGGATGATGTTATTTATTTTCTAAAAATCATCTTTTTTAGAGTAAGGGTGGCAGTGATACTGAACTTTACTTAAAGTACAATTTGTATTACAAACTGGCTTTATTAAAATACTTTCAATATGTCATTTCCATTTCATTAGGTGAAAGTTGAAGCAGTGATTTTCTTTTCCATTTAAAGCCAGATAAGTAGAGTTGGGAGCACTCTGTCCTTGAAGCCTCTTCCAGTTGGTAATTGAATTCATTTAAATAAACACATATAAAGGGCCTCCCATGTTCATTGGCAGCAACTGTGTTTTAAGACAAAGATGGAGATCTGGGGAAAATTATTTATTATAAAATTAATAAAAATCGTCATACTTTCTAAATCCAACTTTATGCAATTAGAGGTTGTCTGCACCCAGCATGTCACCTGACTTTAGTAACTCTATAAGAATGTGAGTATTCTTGTTACCAAACGTAGGACTTGTTTAGCGTCTGGGTTCTGGGTTCTCTTCATGTGACTTCTGTGTGTCTTAGGTGTGACACTCTTTGTTAGATGATGATGAAATGTGTGTGATTCAGATGTGGATAGTTTTGTCAAAATCCTGCGTAATGTAAATCTTACCAAACCTGTGGTGAGAGAGCCACTCCCTTTCTGGCACACTTTCCTCTACCAAATGATCAGATAAGATGCCTTTGAAAAAGTATTTTTATATATTTCATTAAATATCTCCCAATTACCTGTAAAAATCCTTAACAACCATTTTTTAAAATTTTCAATTCCAAATTGTCTCTCTCTCCTTCCTGCCCCACCCCACTGCTTAAGAAGGCAAACACTTTGATTTTGATTATGCAAGTGAGGACATGTCAGTCATATTTCCTTGTTGTGTGTTCATCCTTCTTTGCCAAAGAAGACCATGCCATCAGATAAATGATGACATGACTGGCACTTGACTGTTTTGAGAGAGGGAGGGCTATATTTCCATGTGATCCCCATTATAAAAGAAAACAAAAAGTAAATAAAGGGAAAAGTATGCTTCAAACTGTATTCAGAGTTCATTAGTTCTTTCTCTGGAGTGGATAGCACTTTTCATCAAAGGTCCTTTAAATCACTCCCTTGATTAAGGTTGCTAAGTCTTTCATAATTGTTCATTGAGGCTATATTGTTGTTACTATGTACAATGTTCTTCTGGTTTTGCTCATTTCAATTTTCATGAACTCATACAAGTCCTCCCAGGTTTCTCTGACATTATCCTGTTCATCCGTTCTTATAGCCCAAGAGTATTCCGTCACTATTATATTTCACAACTTGTTCAGTCATCCTCAATTAACGGGCATCCCCTCAATTTCCAATTCCTTGCCACTCAAAAAGAGTTGCTAAAAATAATATTGTACAAATGACTCTTTTTTTCTCTTTGGGATACAGATCTAGTAGTGATTGTTGGTCAAAGAGTATGCCAAGTTTTATAGCCCTTTGGGTATAGTTCTAGATTTTTCTCCAGAATGGTTGGAGTACTTTATAACTCCACCAGTACTCATTAATGTCCTAAATTTTCCACATCCCCTCCGGTATTTGTCATTTTCTTTTTCTTAATTTTTTGGTCAAGTTTAACCTGTCTGATAGATGCAAGATGGTATTCCAGAGTTCTTTTAATTTACATTTCTCTAATCTGCAGTGATTTAGAGTTTGATTTCTTTTTCTGAAAACTGTCTGTTCATGTCCTTTGATCATTTATCAACTTGGGAATCCCTCTTATTTTTATGACATTGGGTCAGTTTCTTATACACATATAGATTTCAGAAATGAAGCCTTTATTAGAGAAACTTGCTCCAAATATTTCCGTTTCCTATTTTCCTTCCAATTTTGACTGCATAGGTATTTTATGTACAAAAGCTTTTAAATTTCATATAATGAAAATTAGTTATTTTACTTACCATGATTTCTTCTATTTCTTGTTTGGTCACAAATGTCCCTTATCCATAGATATGACATTTATGTTTTCCCATTATGTTTCCCATATGCTTTCGTATTTTATTTATTATATCACTCTTTATGTCTAAATCATTTACCCATTTTGACCTTATCTTATTATATGATAGGGAGTGCTTGTCTGTGCATGGTTTCTACCAGACTACCTTCCAGTTTTCCCAACAATTTTTGTCAAATGGTGAGTTTTTACCCTTAAGGTGTGGAATTTGGGGTTTATGAAACACTAGGTTATTATGGTTATTTACTACTATATATTGAGTACCTAATCTATATCACTGATGTAGTGCTATATTTCTCAGGTCGTATCAGATTGTTTTGATGATTACAGTTTTGTATTTTTCTTTGAAATCTGAAACTCTTAGATTGTTTTCTTTAACATTTTTTCATTCAACATTTTGGTATTCTTAACTTTTTTTTTCCTCCAGTTTAATTTTGTTACTTTTTTTCTAATTTTATAAAATAATTTTCAGTAATTTGGTATAGCACAAAATAAATAAATTACCTTAGTTAAAATTTTCATTTGTGTTATATTGGCTCACTCTACTCATTAGCAAATAGTATTTCTCCAGTTGTTTTGATCTGTCTTTATTTATGTGAAGAAACTTTCATAATTATGTTTGTATAATCCCCGAGTTTGTGTTGACAGGTAGACTCCAAAATATTTTATATTACCTACAGTTATTTTAAGTGAAATTTCTCTATCTCTTCCTACTGGGTTTCGTTGGTAGTATATAGACTTGTTGATGATTTATATGGGTTTATTTTGTAACCTACAATTCTGCTAAAGTTGTTAATTGCCTCAATTTTTTTATTCTCTAGGATTCTTCAAGTATAATATCATATCTGTTAAAAACAATAGTTTTATTTCTTCATTGCCTGTTTTTATTCTATCAGTTTATTTTTCTTTTCTTTCTATAGCTAGGTTTTTTTGTACAATACTAATAATAGTGGTGAAATAGACAGCCTTGCTTCATTCCTGATCTTACTGTAAAGGCTTCAAGTTATACCTGTTAAACATAATGCTGACTCTTGGCTTTAAATGGAAACTATTTTCCATTTTAAGAAAGGTTCCATTGATTCCTATGCTATCTAGTGTTTTTAATAAGAATAGGTATTTTACTATGTGCAAGATGTTTTCCGTAACTATTGATATATGATTCTTTGTTGTTCTTTTTATTCATATAGTCAATAATGTTGAGAGTTTTCCAAATATTCAACCAACTTTGCATTCCTGGTATAAATTTCAGTATATATTTGGTTCTACTAGATGATCTTTGTGATATTTTGATGTAATCTCCTTGATGGTATTTTATTAATTTTTTTTTTGCATTTTAAGAACAAATGAATCATGTTAACTCTTACAAATATCCAAATTAACTATAAAGGATATGTGAAGAAAGATGCTTTCTGCATCCTGAGAAATAAATAATAAATGAAAGTATATATAGAATAAATTTACATATGTACCAATTTGTGTTTAATGGTAGCCATTTCTAGGCTGGGAGGGAGAAAAGAAAGAAAAAAGGAGGAAAAAAGAAATTTACAAAACTTTATTATATATTTAAAAGGAATAGCAAATCATACATAATTTCATGTGAAATCATCTTTTTTTTACAGTCATGCTCTGTTATGAAAACATTTATTTAATTCCATAAATTAAAAATATGTAAATGTGAAAAATTTCGTATTCTTTTAAAAAATTGGCTTATACTTTTTTTCTCTGTTTCTGCTTTCCTTGGTTTGGGTGAGTAAAACTGTATTTATGTCATGGGAGGAATTACATATTTTTTCCAATAGTTAATATAGTATTGGATGTTCCTCAAATTTTTGGTAGAATTGACTTATAAATCCATTTGGTTCCGGGGATTTTTTCTTAGGGGGTTCATTAATGAATTGTTCAATTTCTTTTTCTAAGATAACATTGTTTTAAGTATTATGTTTCCTCTTGTGTTAATCTAGGCCACTTATGTTTTTTGTAAATATTCATTTCTCCTAAATTGTCAGTTTTATTGGCCTATAATTAGATGAAATAACTCCTGATATTTACTTTAATTTTATTTTCATTGGTGGTGTATTCACCCTCCTCATTTATGATACTATTAATTTGGTTTTATTCTTATTTTAAAATGAATTAACCAATGATATATGTATTTGATTTTTAAAATAAAAGCAACTCTTAGTTTTATTTATTAGTTCCACTGTTTAATTTCAATTTTATTAACTTCACCTTTGATTTTTAGGATTTCCATTTCAGTATTTAGCTGGGGATTTTTATTTGTTCTTTTTCTAGTTTTTTTAGTTGCATATGCAATTCATTGATCTGCTCTTTCCCTCTTTTATTGATATATGCATATAGAGATATGAATTTCCTCCTATGCACTGGTTGTATCTCACAAATTTTAGATTGTTGTCAGTCTCTTTAACAAAATTATTGATTATTCCTATGATTTGTTCTTTGACTCACTTGCCAGTGATGGAGTTGGGGGAAGTTTAATGTGTCACATGGGATATCTTGGATATAATTATCTGCAGTTTAGTTTTTAGCAGAAAAATAACTTCACATTGTAGTGGATTTAATCTTTTTCATTTTACCAAATGTCTTATTTTGTTTTTTCCTTTTTCTTAATGACATAAAATGAAAAAGAGTGCAACCAATTTATCTCTGGTAGAGAGAGCAGAGAAAACATAGCTACATGAAGGCAACTAAGTGGTACAGTGCATAGAATGTGATACTAGGAGTCAGAATGACAGGAGTTCAAATCCTGCCTCAGACTCCTACTTACTTTTAACTCCTGGCAAGTCACCTAACTTCTATCAGTTTCTTTCATTGTAAATTAGAGGTATTAATAGCTCCTACCTAACAGGATTGTGGTGAGGATCAAATGAGATATTATTTATAAACCTCTTTGTAAAGTGCTGTATATCTATATCTATATGATCTATATCTATATATCTCTATATTAGGAGCTTTAAAATGCTTGTTTCCTTCATAAAATATCAACTTGGAACTACTCTTGGAGGTTTTACAATACAGCTCCCCTATTTTTTAAATATTAGAAGACTGAGGTCCAGAGAGGGGAAGTGACCTATTCATGAAGTTATTGAAAGAATTGAAAATGGAATCAAAGATCTCTGTTGGAAGGGCTAATCTAGTCTAAATTAGAATTGTATAAGGATCTTCTCTACAGCATCCCTAAGTGATCATTTAGTCTTTACCTGAAGATCCCTAATTAAGTAGGTACCCATAACCTGCAGAATGTTGTCAATTTTGGTTCTTGTTAGCTGTAAATTATGGGGAAGTTTTTCCTTACCTGGTGCTAAAAGCTGCCTCTTGGAAACTGCCAAGCATTCTTCCTAGTTTGGAACCTTGGAGACTTTGCAGAACAAATCTAACACCCTTCTTTTCACAATAGCCTTGTAAACACTTAAAGACAGCTATTATCTTCCCAAAAAGTCTCTTATCCAGGCTAAACATCCCCAGTACCTTTCACTTAATAGCTTTAGAATTGCAAGGTCAACTCTATAGAAGCAATTTCAAGGCCACTCACATCCTATTCACCTCTTCTGTATAACAATCAACTATTAAGCATTTATTAAATGCTTCATTTGACCCAAGCTTGGCTTAATTTTACACCCACACCGTTGACACCTTCTCTCTAGCAGACCTGTCCTTGCATCATGTGACCAAAAGCCTTGTCTAGAAGGACTTACCCTTTTCATCTATGGAACTCCCACCTTTGTGCCCTTCTCTTCTGATTAATCATTTTCTCACCAGCTTATTTTACTGCTGCATATAGTAGAGCATATGTCCTACTATACTGTACCCTTTGCTTTCCAGTTCTAGAAGCACCATTAAATCAATACTGTAATTGTTCCTGAAAAGCTCATTAGTGTTCTTGCCTATAACACCATTCATCATTTCTGTGACTTAATAACTAAATAGTCATGGTTCTCTTTTACCCAGGAACCCTGAGGGTCCTCCCCTCCCAGTTTGATTTTTTTTTATTATTATTAAAGGGGCTATCCCTTGAGTAACTTAAAGAAGGCTATTCATTGAATGGGTGTATTTCACTCAAAGTAAGATTGTGATAAGACCTAAGCCTGAAAGGGCCACGGTCTCCCATTGCATCCTGGGTCATTTCCAGCCATCATGATGAATATCAGGCCACTGGACCCAGATGGCTCAGGAGAAGAGAGTAAGGTTGGTAACCTTGCACAGCCCTTCCTCACTCAAATCAAAGTCAACTGCAAGTCATGTCATCTTGAAGTCATGGTCCTTTTTGAGAATGAAGGACAAACACAAGCCCCAAAACCAAAATGCTTCTTCTTGCTTCCTGCTCCTTTAAATGTGTTGTCTCCCTCTCTTAGAATATAAACTCCAAGAGGGCCGGTACTTTTTCCATTTGTGTGTTTATATTTATATTTCCAATGCTTCGAAGAGTACTCATAAGTAACACCTATTAGTAGCACAGTTTATAATAAGTACTTAATAAGTGAGTATTCATTCAGTGGCCCAGTTACTCGTCTCACTCTTGACAAAAGCAAAAGAGCCCCTACTCTCAAGAAGTTTACACACACATGCATGGATGTGTACACACACACACACACACACACACACACACACACACACACACACACATATATATATATATGTATATATATTATGTGTATATGTATGCATGTAATCTATAGGTATATCCAAAATATAAATACTAAGTGCAACTTAAGATTGAATTAGCCTATGATGACAAACATTACAATGCTCCTCAGACAGAATGTTTTGCTGGTACCTTTGTGTTGTCAGGACAAAGTAAATAAGACCACAGCAACATTGAGCCATCACTCTTTGACAGCCTATGTGAAGATTTGGACGAGAGTTATACAGAACGGATAGTCATGGATGGGTCACTGCTTCATTGAAGCAAACTTCCAAATCAATGAGATCACAGATATTCATATGCTTGAGCATCTGAATGTCTATACCATCATGCCTTCCTCCATAATTCCTAAGTCTTTCTTTAAAATAAAGGAAAAAATAAAGAAAATTCTGTCTCTGGTTAACTTCAATATGTGGTCCTGCCATTATTCTGAATTTTTTTTTAATGTTGCCCTTGGTTTATTTTTTTTCAGGACAGAGATTTCCCATTTAACCTCATCCCATCTCAATTCACCTTTTCATATAAAAAGGGGGAAAAAAAGTTAAATACAGGCAATTGACATAGGGGCAGCATTAAATAAATGTCCATTATGTCACCATGTATGGGAAAAAAGGGTACATTTGCTTATTTCCTCTCTAGGTTCTATATTCATTATAATTATACAGTGTTTGGTTTCATGTTAGTGTCCCTTTCATTGGTATTATTGCTGTCATAGTGCATAGTTTTCAGGTTCTGCTTGCTTCGCTCTGCACTGGTTCATGTAAGTATTCCCTTGTTTCTATGAATTCCTCATATGCTTCATTTCTTATGGCCCCATAATATTTCATTGCATTCCAATACTATAAAAAATGTATTTAGCTGTTCTCCAATTTATAGGCATCTATTTGGTTTCTACTTTTTTTCTTCTGCTGCCACAAAATGTATTGCTGTAGATTCTTTGGAATACAAAGGATGTTTGCTTCTGTATTTATTTTATGTCCTTGAGTTATATGCTTAGAGTATGAATAGATTCATGACTTTTCATGCCCAATTCCAAACCATTTTTGAGAATGGTTAGACTAATTTACAGCTTCATTAGTTGAGCCTGTCTTCTTATAGCTTTTCTAACAAGGACTCTTTTCCACTTTCATCATCTTTGCCAATTTGCTTAGGGCAAAGTGTTGGTTTAAGGCATTAGTACATCGTTCATGACTGGACAACAGTCAGTTAAGGAATCAGCCATCTGTTGACAGAGGAGGCAGGGATATTGGATGATAGCAGAGGATCTCTCCATAGTTTATTTCTCTTCCTCAATTTTCTAGTGATTAAACAAAACAAGAATTTCCCTGGCAGTAGCCTGAATGAATCCTGCTGCCACAGAAATGGTAGATCAACAGCGACGCTGCTTGAAGGCTAAGATATTTCTTAGTTTCTTCTTTCCTGGCCTTGCCAACTCCCATTCAGGGCTGTTCATCCATCTTTAGTGTCTAACTGTCACCCAACTCTCACCTGTGTCCCCAAGAAACTGTAACATGGCAGTGACCATACCCTGCTGAAACCTTCTATACGGATAGGCTAAATCAGGATGAGGGTAACCATTAGGCCTCAAACCCATTGGTGAGTTAGGGGGATGTTTACCCCACACAAGTGAAGATTTCCCCCAGAGGAAGGAGTAGATGAGAACTGTGTTCCCATGACCACGAAGGCAGCTAAAGCAGGCACTACGGAGCACTGAGAGCTTGGTCAGACATTGAAGACTCCAAGTCATCCCCTGCATTCTGAGCCATTGTCAGTTATTTAGACCCTTATCTTTCCACTGGACTTTGAGGACTATGAAAGAGAGGACAGCTGATGACTGCTCAACTCTGCATCACTTAAAGCCAGTTCATGGACAAGTCATTTCCCTGCGATGTCATTACTCCTCTTTGGAAACAAAGGACAAATAAAAACAAGCAACTACATTCAGGGCCCTTTGGACCAGGTCTCCCTGAATGGGCAAATACTTACAAGGACTTGAGTATGATTACAATCTTGTAGGGTACCAAGAGAGAATACAGGCATACAAACATACATGCACCCATAATATATACATCCCATCCAATCACTTCACTTTAGAGATAAAAGAAACTGAGGTTCACAAAGCTTGATTGAACGGACCCAAATCACACTGACAGTAGTGATAGAACCAGGATTAAAATCCAGCTACTGATGCCAAAACCATTGCTCCCCACTCCTCTATTTCATTGTGTTGCCTTACCTTGAGCATGCAAAAACAGCAAGCTTAGATAAAAGGAAGGAAAATCACTTCAAAACAATTCTCTGTCTAAATGTTTGACAACCAGAGTTGGAGAAATTGAAAGACTCAAAATATGACCCCTTCCCCCCCCCTTAGAGTGCATCTGTCCTACTCAGAAGATTCAGCTAAGGATCAGCAGGAGAGCTCTGAAATGCAAATTCAAAGAAATCCTTTTAGAACAAAGATGATAAAATTTTATGATTTGAGAAATCATGGGAATCCTGTGTTGGAAAGAGATAAGAAAGGAATGGCTAGGTGCTCCCATTTTACAGCTACAGAGTTCAGCTTCCAAATCAAGATGGGGCCATTTTATAAGAAGTACAACTTATGCCAAAAGCTTTTTGTTTTAAGTGAGGCAAACATTTCACATGTGTGAACTAATTTTGACCTGTTCTTGTAATAATTGGTAGTCTCCAAATTCCTGGGTTTGCTGGAAAACTATGTTGGAAAGCACTTCTAGTGCAATTCATATGACAAATAACACCAGCATGAGTTTCTGGGAAACTTAGATAAGTAAGGGACCAGGGTCTGTTTCCTAGGCTTCTGGACGAGGTCCAGTTTCGGTACTGTTTAATTACCCTGGAAGTTTTATAATGGACTAGATTACAGCACAAATTCTGCAGATTCTTCTAGTTCCCAATAAAGACACTAGACAAAACCACAGTAAAAGGGAGACAAATATTGTCTACTGGGTACGAATTGTGACTGTTAACGTAAACTTTTGTGAAATCAGCTAAAAGTCCTTAATCCTTATTTTCCTCCTGAGTAACGTATTTTCAAGAAGAATTTTTTTGTTGTTGTTTTATGAAATTCTTAGCCTATGAAATTCAACTGAGGATGGAGTATTACTGATTGAATAATTACTTGCTCCATTTTTGTCTAGTAGGAGCTAATACAAATCTTAGATAAATTATTTTCATTGGATTTGAATATCTTTTGATTCCAAAAATAATTTTATGGGAGTATTGATGACATTTTTCAGATATTCAGTGATGTGTAGACAGATATCATGCAAGTTGGATAGTTAGGAGAAAATACAGATATATAGCCATTCAAAGACTAAAGGGGAAAAAAATCTGTTTTATTGTTTTCTGTCACATGAAAATAGTGTCTGGAGAGTAAATGTGGTATAGTGAATAAAAGGTTCTGGCGCATGCTTTTTGTGTGACGATAGACAAATTGTTATCTTTTAGTCCCCTAGGTGAGATCTCTATGCTGCAATAATTCCTAGTAGAGGCATTTTCTTCACCTGTAGTTCTTTGATGAATTCAAGGAATTTTAGAGTTAAAAGAAATATGTCTTAAAAATCTTTGAAGTCCATGATCAGAGTACCCAATCTTCTCATTTTAAAATTGGAAAAATTAAGACCTAGAAAATTTAAATGCTTTATCCAAGGTTTATACAGTTATTAATAGATTAGGAAGGAAAGTCTGATTTCCTGTTCACGAGTTTTAAGGAATTGCAATGATGAAAAAAAATTACTACTCATTAAGATTGCAGCAATAAGTTTCAAAATTTAGTTTCTTAGATAATGTTAGAAAAAATAGAATAAGTTATATTACCTGACAATCAAAATTTTCAGTCACCCAGTTGATTCTCTTTTGTTTTTAGCCTCCATTTTGTGATTAAGCTGTCCTGAGTAGGTTTTGTGTGAGATGTTTTTTTAATAATAAGATAAGCACCTGTGTGGTATGATGTAGTAAAAAAAAAGTATGCATTCTTAAAAATAATAAACATCTGATAAACCTATGTAGACACTCTGATAAAACAGGCCACTCTTGGAAAAAATGTTATAAACAGCTTTATCAGTAATTTTGAAGTGAACTACTAATCAAATCATGAGGTAAATAGCTAAAAGCACAAAACCCCATTCAACATCCCAGACATCCATATACATGTTTCTAAATTGTGAACAGGGTGTTCCCTCACCCTTAACACTCAAACAAGTACTTGTGACTCCGGGGCAGTACTGACTGGTTAATGGAGACTTGCCAGGAGATCATCCTGAGGAGACACTCTGGCTGACATAAAGGGAAACCTGTAGAGTAAGATAAGGAAGAAACATATTGGAACCTCTAAAACATCAGAGTGGTGGGGGTCTATTTTCAGAGGGCATTGTTTGCATACTTTATATAATAAAGTCTGATCATATGCATTGAGAAGTTGTCTAATTTGTGTTTCCTTCACACAAGTTAGCATATGCAGTGTGTCTCCTATCCTACAGGAATATCCTGTTCTTCTAGATCCAATAAACAAAACTAGGGAAGCTCGAAAAACCACAACAGGGAAGATAAGACAGCTTGTGAAAGGATAACCCAAAGCACTTCTCCCCCACACTCTTTTTTTCCTGTCCAAGGTTCTGAAGAAAGGATAGGTGGCAGACATCCTAAGGCGGCAGGTGATGCCTGCCACCTCTCCAGTTCCCTTCTATGAAACCATATCCTCCATCTGAAAGGACAAGCTGGGAGGTGCTTATGATTGCCTGTGTTTTGTTTAATTAAGCACTCATTCTCCTTAGAGGAGAAAAGCAGAGACAAATAGGCAGGTTGAGAGAGGAATTGTGAGCAGGTCCTACTAAGCCCCAGCCTTGCTTATATTTGTGTTTTTCTTAAATTTATTCTGCAAAATAATACTTTTGTAGGATTTTGTATCACTTTTCCTTTACACCTGTGACAACTCTCTTTTTATGTTGCCAGGTGACCCTTTGCTTGTGGCATTAGGGTGCAATGAAAACCAACACACACACACACACACACACACACACATCCCTTTCCTACTGCAAGGTTGAGAGATCCACCCCTAACTGGTTGTTCCCGGGTTTTGCTCGTTAACTGAGGTGTTAAGCATGAGTCATTTTATAATTATTCTCCTAAGTGTAGAATCACTATGAATTCAAGCATAAATCTATCTCATAAATGGGAATCCAATTTCAAAGGTCATGAAAATGGTATTGGCTACATTCCTGAAAGTGTACCATGTACGTCTATCCTGCTTGCATCTCCTTTCCCCTCATTGGGAGGGAGAAGGACTCAAGTATTTCTAAACTTATTTCTCTAATGGTAAAGTTATAGCTCAGTCATTGGGTATAACTGAAATGTCATCTTGGTTCCACAGGCTGAAGATTCAGTGAGAGGACAAGTCCATGAATAGTATCACCTGCTTCTTCAGTTGCTGGTCTCAAATTCTGTAACCTTAGTTTCTCAGTGTGGATCCTGGTCATTTCATTTCCCTGTAGTCCCCAGCTTAGTTGGTTTTGGATACAGGTTAACACTTTCCCATCATCACCCTTCCCTAGTTCATCCTTCTATTCCTTCTGATCTCAAATGTGACAACAATACACACAATTGCATGATAACAATATTTCTTCTCTGGATCTGTATCTGTAAGGAAAATTTATGATCTTTCTTGGCTATGGCAAAAAAAAAATATTTTGGCTATTTCAATGTAAGAAGGACAAACAACCACTTCCTCATCTTCAGCAAGGAAACATCAAATAACCAACAACCATAATCAGTCATATTGTTAAGAGGAGGGTGAATATGAACCTTGGCCTTGAGAGGAAAAGTTGTTTTTCTATGTCTTTCCCTAATTCCCCTATGCACATCTGTGATTAGTAATCCATTTTTTCTCCCAATGGCTCTTCATAGGCTGACTCTGTCTGTTCCAAAGAGCTGTTAGCTTATCATATACTACTCAATGTATCCATATGCCTGCATCTGTTCAATTTGAAGATATCTATTATTGAAGATATAACTTAATCTTCTTAACATCTCTCACGATATTTAACATATAGTATAGAACATGATGGGTGTTCAACGAATATTTGCTGAATGGTAAATGAATCCTCAACAGATATGTATTTACTGACTTTTCTCTCCAATACTGTACTATAGCCTGGTCTATAATTTTATTGACTTATGGAATTTCTTGATGAGGAAACCCTTCCACCAATGGGATTTGGTACTATCTGAAACTTACAGTCTTAGAAAGTTACTTAGGGAACTGAAAAATTTCATATTTATCAGAGAGACTGGATAAGAACCAAGATTTTCCTATCTCCAGTGTAAGCTCACCATCCACCATGCCACACTGACTTTTTATATTACTTTAAAACAGTATTGGTGTTTGCCTTTGTTGCTGAAGAAGGCCATGCTATCAGAGAAATGATGATATGACTTGCACTTAACTTTGTTTTGAGTGAGGGAAGGCTGTATGATTGGAGATGGCCCCTTTAAGCCAAGGTCTTTGCCCATTCATTGAATAGGTCTGTTTAAGAAGTAGCCAGGTCATGGCCCCTTTAACGAGGTCAAGAAAAACAAAGACATCAGGCTGGGTGGGAAATAGCAACATTCACTACTGATAATCACTCTGAAGCTAGGAGGATCCAGGAACCCTTGGCAATTAGAGTAGGGATAAAGACACTGCTGTTCTATGGTACAAAAATTAACTTTCGAATCACATTGGACCAATACTATGAAACAGGACAAGGGGTTCCAAGGAATGTAGATGTGGAGTAGACATCTCATATCATGGTTCCATTACTGCACTGGAAATTGACATTCCATGGCCCCCTACATGAACTCATGGATGATGGTCCTCAGGAAAGTTATTTAAACCAGTTTTCTACCTTGGATATACAAGAATTAGGATCACCCATAATTTAAAGAAACTTCTTAATGAAGAGAACTTTTTTTTAGCATGCCTAACTAACCTCTTGAGAAAATTGAGAAATTATAGCATTCAAACAGATCATGCATTTCGTTTATGTTCATTTTTTTATAGACAGTCACTTAAAAATAAATAATTCTCATCCGGAGACTCAAGAAATAGTCATATTCTGAAGGCTTGAGCTCAGAAAGTATCAAAAAGAACTGTTATATTCTACACTCTAGACTTCATAAAATGCCATGTTCTGTCATCCTATAAGAATGTGACATTTTCATGACATTATATTTTTATATCTTCCTATTGCTTCCTTTTTTCAACTGACATCTTTTTTATGTTTTCAATTTTTTTCTTTTTATACCAACCATTTAAAAATAAAATCAATAAACCCAGGAAGAAATTTCAACCCCATTCTACATGAAATTACATGCCAGAGGCATGACAAAAAAAAAACCCACTGTCATTTAGTTTTTAAAATATGAAGATCTCTAAGGGCTTCATATATATGCTTGTCATACACAGTCACATTATTTTCTTCTTTTGAGTGTTAAGGCACAGTGGTGTGGTCTGCGGCAAAAAAACACCTGATTCAAATTCCAGCCTTCCTACTTGTTACCTGTTTGACCTTGGGCAGGTGCCTTAATATCCCTCAACCTTCCTTTTTTTTTCTGTATGAGATGGATTGGGCTAAAGGGTGTACAGGCAAAATACTTTTCCTTAAAGCCCCTCATCCCCGGATACAGTGGGTACACTGGCCCAGAGGACCAGATTTTAAAATTTCAGTGTACTTACATCTCAGAAATCAGCAAACACTACAAGCGAGGGTTTGATTTATTCTGTTCATTACCTAGGCTTTAAAAATGATGAAGAAAACGTTGATAATGTAGATAAAACTTAAAAACACTCCCTCCCCCAAAAGTTGGTTATTAAATATTTACCAGCACACACCTGATTGTATTACAGAAAGGTAAATGAATGAGGCAAATGGTATGAACACCTACTATTTCTAATCAACAACAGGTATTTCCAAGTACTAATATATAACAACTTTATTCACTTTAGCATTTTTTAGGCATATAATAACTTCACATTGCCAGTTTACCATAAAGAAAGTCAAGGCCCTTCTATCAACAACATGGCTATTATTTAATTTGTTCCACAGTGTCATTAGAAAAAGAGTACTGAGAAATAAAACAATGGGAACACAGAGGACACATTGATCTACCTTTCATTGATGCAGGAAGAATACTTCCTGGTTGACAGATACATTCTGTGAAAACAAGGGCATGTTCAGGAACAAATTATAATCTTTTTCTCCATTATATTCAATTCTAAACTGAACCTTTCATTTTAACGTACTATATTTAGAGGATATCTTGCCTTTGCAATCAAAGTCTAAAATTTACTATTTAAAAGCAATGTCATATTAGCAGACAGGTGCTAAGTAACTTTATTGGCAGTGTGCTTGTTTTCAACAAATTAAGACCTCTTAAATAGACTAAGAAAATGTAATTCAGTTAAAATTAAATAAATTGACTTTGGACAATCTGTGAACATCTTTATATTTCCCCATTATTCAATGTGTGCATTCTAACATGCCAGCTTCTGGACCTATCACATTTAGTTATTTGGATCAAGATTTCTACTCCTGTCAGTAGAGATATTTAAAGAATTCCTATAAGCACAGAAAAAAAAGAGTAAGTATCCATGTTTCTAGTTGCTAATAAAATTAAAATTTTTCCTACGATTTCTCATGGGAACAGATTTGACCTGACATTTAAATAAATAAGTGGAAATGATATATAAATCATAAATATGATGGAATATTATTTCATAATATAATTATCCTAAGGAAATTTAATATCACTTCTTTATTTGCCAGAAATAAGTTTCTTGATGCCATGAGGTAAAAATTCTCTAAAAATGCCAGTGGGACCCCTCTTTTTCAATTATCCCTCAACCCATGACATTTCTTATGAGCCTAATAAATAGGCTGAGTTCCTACGGTTTTTGTCATTTCTTTCAGTTTTTATTCATTTCTCATAGTATCTTGATAAACATTATTTGCTTTAAAGTTAGTCCTAGAGAACAGACTTTTTTCCTATAGGAAATGTTACTAAGAATACAGTTTCTTTTTTTAAAGAATCATATATTCCTCACCACACTCATCTCTAAACAAGATACTGGTTAAGACATTCAAAGTTCCCTTCTGTCCTTATGCTTGAAGCTAACTCTGAAGAGAGAAGTAATAGCAGCCTGCCCTTTGATTGCATGAGACCGGGAATATTTAAAATAATTATTTCAATTGATACTGTCAATATATTTTATCTTAAATATGGTCTTAAATATGATAAATAATATTAGAATTATAGAAGATTGAACCTAAAATGACCTGAGCTAAACACAGTATTTTAAGAACAGGAAACTAAGAGACGGAGAGAGGAAATAATTTGCTAAAGGTGACATTACTGACCAAATTAATTACGTCTTTTGACTCTTTACCTAGCTCTATTTACATTAGATGCTATTTTCCCGTCAATGAATGCTTTAATAGGATTTTCTTTTGAGGGGTGGGAAGTCTGTACATATAATACCATGTACGTGAGGGCAGCTAGGTGGTCCAGGGGTCAGAGCACCAATGCAGGAGTCAGGAGGATGACCTGAGTTCAAATCTCACCTCAGACACTTGGCAATCACTAGCTGTGTGACCTTGGGCAAGTCACTTAACCCCAACTGCCTCATCCTGGGTCATCTCCAGTCACCCTGATGAATATCTGGTCATTGGATTCAGATGGCTCTGGAGGAGAAGTGAGGATGGTGATCTGCACAGTCCTCCTTCACTCAAAACAAAGTCAAGTGCAAGTCATGTCATTATTTCTCTGATGGCATGGTCTTCTTTGGCAATGAAGGATGAACACACACACACACACCATATATGTGATGAATTTACAATATGCTCTATTCTAAAAGATCAATAACTTATTTTTTAGCCAATATCCTTATAGAGAACTTTGAAACTAACTAGAAGAGCTCTTGCATATTTGCCTCAACATCTCTCTCTCTCTCCCTCTTTCTCTCTCTCTCCCTCCCTCCCTCTCTCTCTCTCTCTCTTTCCTCCCCCCACCTATTTTCACATGTTCCACAGTTTTAGGAAAGACATGCTTCTCTGGTTTTGTAAAGTTGATAACTCATTCTCCCTCAAATCTCTTCTCCTCCTATATTTTAAGGGATTTTGATCCCATCACTTCTTCAATTTTTAAACTGTCTCCTTTCATTTTGTTTCAATGCATACCCAGGTTTTCCCCATTTAAGAAAATAACCACAAATTTACTTGACCTTTCTGCCCCTTGAAACTGTGATTCCATTTCTTTTATTTTTTTCACAATCAAAATCATTGTGGTTTATTCTTGCTCCCTCCAATGTTTTTTTCAAAACACACTCCATTTTTAACCTCTTATTGTTTATTTAATCAGATAACTGAAATAATTCTACAAAGTAACCATGACCTCTTTCCTATCTGCTGGAATCCAATGGCTTCTTCTCAATGTTTACCTTCTTTAACTACCCTGCTTCAAATGACAGGTTTGGCCATATCCTTTTCTTTCATAAAGGATTCCCTTTGTTTCTTTTGGCTTCTAGTATGTTCCACTCTTTTGGCTTTTCTTTGACCTCTGTGACTAATCTATTTCTCTGTCTTTGGGTGGTTCCTTTGTTTCTCTTTCAGATCTTTATTTTTGCATGTTAACTGAAATATAGCTAAAACATGGTGGAGGATAGAATTGTTGGTATCTTTGGTTAAAATATGCTCAGGAGTCTGCGTGGGACTAGAGAAATAAGGCAGATACCTGTTTAGCCAGGAAAGGCTCAAAATGTGAGATGCAAAGAATAAGGCAAAAATAGAAAGCAGAATGAACCCAGGTGATAAGAATTTGAGAAACCTAACATGGAGAAGACAAGTGAGTAGACAAAATGGAAACTGGAGGAGCCAGAGCCACAGAGACAACTTGATGAATGAAAGGGTATTCCTGTCTCTGACCTCTTTTCATAGCTTCCTCATATGTGGTAGTCCCTAGCAGAGTGGAAAAAGACCTCACATCAAATAGTCAAATCTGTATTAGATTTGAACAAAATCTCTTCACAACATACCTGAAAAATGGTCATCTAGGCTTTGTCTGAAGACTTCTGAGGCAAGCCTTTCTACTTTTGGGTAAGCACTGAACACCAGCTTCCAAAATTAAAATGCTTATATTTTACTGGACAGAAAACAACTTTTTCCTTCAGTATGTGGTTTTTCTGAATCCGTTGGATATGTATAACAGTGATATCAATTTCAAATAACATTGTGGATTCCGATGGGTATGGAGTCACTTAAACGATGCCATACTAATATTATGAATCTTCTATTACATTTTTATTTATTGTGTCAAACATTTCAGTCAAATTTTAATTTTACTTGGAAATGTTGTGGGCCATAACTCAGTAGGCCATGTGTTTGACAATTTGGCATACAATCATATCCTCTTAATAGTGAGAGAAAAGGTAAAAAATAAGGCAAAACTTGAAAAAAGAAAATAATTGTATATGGCATGCAATTAAAACAACTCCAATATAACCTATACAAAGGAGATATTATAAATGGGGAATAAATGGGAAGAAAAGACATTGACATGGATTAAAATAATTCCATAAAGAAGTTTAATTGCTACAAAATAATTATTTATAATAAAGAGAAAAAGAACCTAGAAACTACCTTTTGAGATATTTTGTCTCTTTCCAATCAGAGTTGGTTGGTTGGTTGTTGTCCTTCATTCTCAAAGTGTACCAAAATGATATCACTATATTGGAGTCAAAGTATAGTGTGTCCAGTTATGACTGATCAGACCAATATGAGCTCAGAAGACTAGCACAGGTTAGGCACAAACAGTTCATATGAATATTTGGAGTGGAGATGTCTCTAAATTTGTGCTTCTCATCTTTCTTCTGAACTATTACAATTCCACTCTGCTCATAGAACATGGCGCCTTCTTTGATGAGGGCATGCTGTGTTGAGTGGTCATTTGTCAGTGTCTCCCATGTCTCACAGTCAATCCAAAAGTTCTTCAGAAAAACCTTTAGAATATCCTCGTATTGCTCCTTCTGCTCTCCATGTGAGTGCTTATTTTGTGTGAATTCTCCATAAAACAAAATAAAAAATTCTCCATAAAAATAGCAATAGTATTATTAGAACCATGTGGCCAGCCTGTTGGAGTTGTGCTCTCTGAAATAGGGTTTGAATACTTGGCAGTTAGGCTCAAAAAGGACCTCAGGGTCTAGTACATTACCTTGCCTGGCATGGCACTGGTATACTGTCCTGGTTTCAAAGACATACAGCAATGAGGTCAGCACAATAGCTCTGTGGACCTTTAGTATGGTGGTCAGTCTAATACCTCTTCTTTCCCACACTTTCTTTTGGAGCCTCTCAAACACTGAGTTAGCTCTGAAAATGTGTACATCACTCTCATCATCTATATGTACTTCCCTAGAAAATATATTGCCAAGAATACTGCCAAGCAAATTTATCCATTGTATTCAAAATTTCTCCATTTGTTGTAACAGATGATTCCATTTATGGATAATGTGCTGCTGCTGGCTGGTGGAGAACCAGTTTGTTTTTTCTTAGTGTTAATTATTAGTTCCAAATTAACATATACAACATTAACATATACAAGACCTACAACATATACAACAACATATACATAGAGAATTGATCTATATTTTGTTGCATCTCAGCTGCAGACACTGGATTGTGTGCACAATCATCTATGAACAAAAAAAAATCATTCACCAACTCTCCCTCCACTCTAGTCTTGGCTTACAGCCTTTTCAAGTTAAATAGTTTACCTCAGTGCAGTACCTGACTTGATTCTGTTTTCATCCTCATTGAAGGCTTCTGACAACATTACTGAAAAAAGCATGGAAGTAAGTGGGCAGCCCTGCTTCACTCCACTGGTGACTGGGAAAGTGTGAAAGTATTGTTCATGATCTAGAACCTTCTAGAACCTGGGCAAGCATGCTGTCATGAAATTGATGTATGATACTGATGAACTTTTCTGGACACCCAAATTTTGACATCATTTTCCACAAGCCCTCACAACTGACAGCATCAAAGACCTTGGTCAGATCAATGAATATTGTGTATAGATCTTTGTTCCTTCTGTTCCTGGAATTTCTTCTGGAGTTGTTAGGCTGCAACCAGCTTATTTGACTCATTTTGAAACCACACTATCTCTCAGGTTTGATGACCATCTTCCAGGTGGATGATCTGTCTCTTAAAGAAGGTTCTGGCAAAAATCTTTTCAGTAATGAAGAGAGAGAAAGAGAAGAGAGAGAAGAGAGAAGGAGGAGAGGAGAAAGAAGGAGAGGAGAAGACTGAAGAGGAGAGAAGAAAGAGACTTCTCTTATGGTCACAGGACAATCTAGTTCCTTTATCTTTTAGAGATGGACAACGGAGGCACGTTTCTTGGGGATAAACTCTTGCTGCCATATAACCTGGAATATTTCAGTCGGCTTTTGTATGAGTAGTGCTCCTCCTGCCTTGTAAATTTCAGCTGGAATAGGGTCAGTATCAGAAGTTTTGC
Source organism: Potorous gilbertii (assembly GCA_028658325.1). Classification (NCBI taxonomy): domain Eukaryota; kingdom Metazoa; phylum Chordata; class Mammalia; order Diprotodontia; family Potoroidae; genus Potorous; species Potorous gilbertii. The sequence continues at coordinate 428,476,215 of CM053771.1, forward strand.
ATCATAAGAGGAGCCTAATTTCATTAAAAAGCCTCTTCTTCAGGTAGACCTACAAGCACGTTGACTAGAGTAGTTTTGATTACAAATCCTAAGCCAGACTTACAGAGCTCTCGTTCACTGTGGCCACTTCAGAAAAAACATGCATCCAAGTGTGACACTGGTGACCTGGTCTTCACTTTTCACCCTTATTTCACTCATTCCTGCTATTTGGATGTGATCCCTGCTAAGTTCTCTCAAAGCAAGAGATATTCATCTTTGAAGTCTACTGGATTTTATGTTGTCTATAAGCATGCACACGTTCCATGTATGAATGATGAATGAAATCATCTTCACAAAAACTTTTAGGCATTTTTTTTGGTGTGTCAACCACAGGGTGGGTTCCCTGCCTGCTGTGGGAAGAAGGCCAGGGCTAATTTTCATTCCTCTAGTTCTTAGTGATTGGGATAATTTCTATATGACTATAGATAGATTGGTTTTTTTATTTGATAACTTCCCATTCACATTTTTGTCCATTAATTAATTGGTGACAGGTTCTTATTTCTATAAATCTGATAATACACAAATATCCTATTATGATATAATATAAAATCAAACATAAATATTTGCGTTGTCTCCCCCATTAGAATGAGATCTCCTTGAGAGACTGACTTTTCTTATTGTATTCCCAACATTTAGTACAGTTCCTTGCACATATTAAATGCTTAATAAACGTTTTTTAAAAATTCATTCATTCATCTGTTCCAGGGTTGAGAAACCTGTGGCCTCAAGGCCACATGTGGCCCTCTAGGTCCTCAAGTATGGCTCTTTGGCTGAATCCAAACTTCACAGAACAAATCTCTTTAATAAAACAAAGTCTGTGAAATGTGGGTTCAGTCAAAGTACTGTACTTGAGGGCCTAAAGGACCACATGTGGCCTCAAGGCCACAGGTTCCCTACCTCCTTATATAACTTAGAACGAAACTTTTATCAGAAAATCTCCTATAAATATTTCATCTACTTGTTTTTCTTCCAGCCTTAACTACAATGGATTTATTTATGAAAGCCTTTTAAATTTTATGTCCTTCAAATTGTTCATTTATCTTCTGTGATTTTCTATCTCTTGCCTGGTTAGAAGTCTACCCTATCCACATATATGAAAGATAATTTCTCCTTTATTTTCATTTATAATATTACCTTTAATTTTCTTCCTTTAATTTCTTTGACTTGTATACCTAAGTCATGTGTCCATTTTGAGTTTGTCATTATGTGGTATGAAATATTGGTCTAAATCTATTTTTCCCCAGAATGTTGTCCATTTTTCTTAGCACTTTTTGTAAAAGAATGATTCCTTACCCCAATAGCTAAGGTTTTTGAATTTATTGAACCCTAAGTTACTGTAGGTAGTGTATGCAACCTACTTTGCTAGTTAGCCTATTTTTTAAATGAGTACTATTTTTTTCTATTTATGAGAATGTTTTTGTTGTAATAGTTTGATATCTGGAACAACTAGGTAGGCTGCCTTCACATTTTTTTTCATTATTTCTCATGATATTGTTGACCTTTGGTCCTCCAGATAAATTTTGTTATGATATATATTTCTTAGTTCTACAAAGTAATATTTTGGTTGTTTGATTTATATTTCTGGGAATAGTAAATCAACTTATACAGCATTATAATTTCTATTATATTGGCTCAATATATTTTATATATTGTACAACTATTTTCTATTGGATTTTATTGTCAATATATAGAAATGTTAAAAAATACAGTTTTTCAGTCTGTATCACAAGGATTGATGTGTGGGTTTGAGTGCGGAGCTAGCTAGAAATTCCTTTTGAAAAAAATTACCTTCTTTTGCACCAGAGAAGTCTGAATTATTTTATTTTTGATTTATGGGGTGTTTGCCGTATCTTATTATAAAATTTGGGTTAAGTATTTGGTCATAACCTATTTGTCCTCTTCTGGCATTCTCATACTTTCTGTGGCTTCCATAAAACTCCCCAAATTCCATAAACATGCACACACATACATATATCTCCCAGGTTGGCATAAGAAATTAAATGGGGATTATGTTGTGGTAGGAAAAGGATATGTTTGCATTTCTGCTTTCAATAGTTGGTTCTTATAAGGGTTTCATTTACAGCTAAGAAATATGTATACTACTTTCTACTAATTCTATTTAAATCCTTAACTTCTTTTTTGTTTATTTTTATTGTTTAGCTCTGAAGGGGCTACATTAAGGCTCAACAATATTATGATTTTAGTGTCCATTTCTCCCAGTAATTCATTTAGTTTTTCCTCTAAGTATTTAGAAACAATAGCTTTTCCCATATATATTAAGTATGAAATAAATTCGTTGTCTATGACAGTTTTGAGGAAAATATACTTGCCCAAATTATCTCTATTTTTCTTGTTGCTTTTTTCAGAATTATATTCACTATCCTTGCTTTTTTGGGGTTCAGCTCAGGGATAATATATTTTGCTCTAGCATCCTATTTTAACTCTTTATGAATATTTATATTTCAATATATTCCAAGATATCATTGGATTCTGATTTCTTATACATTCTACTATTTTATTCTATTTTTATATAATATATTCTGTAGGATAGTATTTTATGTTCTTTTATATTCTACCATAATACTTTCATTTCATGGGAATTATATTCATTTTCATTGTTATTAGCACAATTATATATTTCCCTGTTTACTGTCTTTGCTTTTTGACCACTTTTAATGACAAGTTCTTATCCTGTTTGGTTTTAAGATATTCTTCACTATAACCCTTCCAAGCTTAGTTTCTTTTACTTATGATTAACACATCACTAAAATTCCTTTCATTCTCCCTTTCTCCTTTCTGTTCCCTTTTGTTTCCCTGTTGAATGGAAAGCATTAATACACCAAACTTGTTATGTGTGGGTATGTGTGTATGTTCTTCCCTATTTTGACCAATTTAAATGAAACCAAGGTTCAAGTGATACTTACTCACTCTATCCCTGTCTCTTTTGTCTTGACTTCTACTTTCACATTTTAGATAAGATAATAAATTTCCCACCAAGTTTCTCCCTCTCCCAAGATAATAAATTTCCCACCAAGTTTCTCCCTCTCCCCAGTTTATCATTTCTTCTATTTCCTTTTTTCTTTTAAGATCTTTGGAACTGAATGAAACCACTCACAAGCCCTCTCTTTTATTTAACTCCTTCTGTGGCCTCTCCATGACATTATAGTTACAAAGAGACACTAGTACCACTTCTCCCCTCATTAGAACATAAGCAGTTCATCCTTATAAAACCCTTTCCATCTGTTCACTTGAATTTAACTTTTACATTTTTTCCCTTGACCCATCCATCTGTGTTTACATTTCATAGCTTCTAACTCATATTTTCATAAGGACTTATTGAAATTCTTCTATTTTATTGAAGATCCATTTTCCTCTATAAGATTATTCTTAGTTTTTCTAGGGAAATCATTCTTGGTTGTATGTAGACCTATATATTCTTTTATCTTTTGGAATATAGTATCTCATGTTTTCCAACCCTTCAAGGTAGTAGAAGCTGGATTGATTTGGATTTTGATTCCTTGATACTTAAACTCTTTGTCTTTCTTTGTCTTCTTGCAATATTCTTCATTTAATCTAAAAGATTTGGATTTTGGCCAAATAGTTTTGGGAGTTTTCATTTTGGAGTTTTTTTTTTCAGAAGGTGATTGGTAAATTCTTTTTTGTTTTTACTTTGCCCTCTTGCACAAATATTCTGGCCAGATTTGTTTCATTATCTCTTGAAATTTATTATCTAGTTTCTTTTTCTGTTCATGAATTTTAGGTAATCCAGTGATTCTTAACTATCTCTCCTTGATCTGTTCAGTTGTTGTTGATATGAAATACTTAAAATTTTCTTTTATTTTTCCAATTTTTGGAGTTTTTGTTTGTTTTTCTTTCTTGTTGTTTTACCTTATGCAACCTCTTCAGTTCTCTGTATCTGTGTCTTGTGCACTCCTGGCATAGTAGTGGTCCCTCCCTCCCTCTCTCTCTGTCTCTCTGTCTCTGTCTCTTTCTGTCTCTGTCTGTCTCTCTATCTCTCCCTGTCTCTGTGTCTCTCTATCTCTTTGCGTTTCTCTCTCTGACTCTTTATACATACACACACAGACATATGTATGTGCACATTTGTGTGTATGTATTTGTTTTATTAATTTTTCCAGTCTTAACTCCCATATTAAGACTTTGTCTTAGGGTTAGTCTGATCATTTTTGGAGGTATAGTGGTTTTGTATTTCTTGTTTATAACTTCATATTCTAGGCTATATCTAAGTTGCTCCTAGGATCTATTCTGAGTTCTCCTTTCCTGGCTTCCTGGTTCCATGGTCATATTGTGTTTACTGTTCCCAGTATCTGACTCCATCATCCTGGCCTACCTCTGGTCATTGTTTGTGAATCAAATCTGTGATCTGTTCTAAATAGCTCACCCATTGTGGTTTCTCTTTAGATTTCTGATCACTATTCAATCTGGCACTCATAGAAGATCTTTGTTGAAGTAGTTATGAGAGAGCAGAGCTTCACTGCTTCCTCCTACTACATTTTGGCTAATTTCTTATCTATCACCATTCAGATTACACAATTTTGAAGCAATCAAAAGATCAATGATCAAGGTATATAAAAAAGAGAAATATATCAAAAATACAGATTTTAGAAATAGACCAATTTACTGATACTCAAAAAAAAAAAAAACCAAACTAGGGAGCATTGCTATCTACTTACCTATGTGTCTACTTTTCCATCTATATAGAAGTTTTGTGAGAATAGCATTCTCAGGTATTGAATACATCCTTGATGACAGCAATAAAGAGGAAAAAAAACCAGATTTTCTTTAGTGATGTTTTTTATTGGATTACATCTTTACTCAGATCATCACGCAATTGACTATGCAGTATAAACCCCTGAGACTAACCATTCTATTAGACTTCATTTCCACTGTATGCCATCCCTATGTCTAAGAAAGCCCTACCAATTTTTATGTCCTATTTCTGTTTCAGTTAATTGCTAGTCTGGAAGGAAATAATTCCCAACCTCCATTTGCTATTCTTTCATCTCCATTCTCTTTAAACATTTTTTCTATATCTCATTCCAACTCTTGCCACCATGTCCTTAAGAATTTCATTCCCATTATAAACTTTTTTTTATTATGGACCTTTTCCTTCATACTCTTTCCATTTACTTCCTCTTTTAGAAACCTCATTTCTCCTAGATGACAGTAGCTCCTCTTTCCAGCAATAGTTACTCCTGATCTCATATTCCACCTTCCATGGCACTACCTTCCTGGAGTGAGAATAAACATATTCTTTTCTTGTCACGTTCTCTTGCTGACTGTCACTTTGCAATCATCATTCAACAACCTCTCCTTCTCTGAAGTTTGTAATATTAACATTTTTCAGCCAGTACAGATTAGCAGACTGATAAAGAAACTGGCTGGAACCATCCAAAAACAGACAGGTGGAGGAAGGGATCAAACATTTATTAAATGTGCCTACCATGTGCCAAGTACTAGGTAAAGTGCTTTTAAAATATTGTCTCATTAATCTTTAGGTAGGTGCCTCTCTGATCCTCAGTTTACCCCTGAGGAAACTGAGGAAGACATAGGTGAAATGACTAACAGACAATAAATATCGAAGGCCAGACTTGAACTCAGGTCTTCTTGACTCCAGGGTTAGTTTGTTAGCCACTGTGCCATCTACTTGCCTCCAATTCAGTGTCTAATCAGCTGAAAATGCTCTTCTCTTTTCTGATGTTTAGGAGAGGTGAGTGAAGTTTTTCTTTATCAGTAGACAGTGGAAAAACCAGATCTACTGGAGCTCTGGGGAGAAATCAGAAGCAGAAAGAGTCAATTGATATGAAGACCTTACTTTCTAATCCCATGTTTTGTTTAGTGATGGTGGTCCTTTGTTCTCTCAAAGAGGAAACCTGACATCTAGAGGGTGATGATTTGACTTGCAAAGTGAATTGGATTTAAGTGAGGCAGAGCTATGCAAAATCATCAACCTCACTCTCTCCTTCAGAGTCACTGGGGTCCAGTGGCAAAACTGCTTAGAACAACTGGCAATGGCTCCCTTTTAGTGCCTTATTGGCTAAAGAAAGGCTAATTCTTTTTGGAAAACATCATGAATTGACCTTTAGTGCAGTCTTCAGAACAAAAGTGGTACATCCTAATAGAGGTTTCTGTTGCTCTCTGACAGCCTCACTCGTGTGAGAAGGAAACTAAGGAGAAAAAAGAGACTTTACAGTAAATTTGAATTGGTTGACTGAGATCTGATTGAGTGATGCAAAATCTTGGTTAATGAATTGCTATCTGGGGCTTGTCTACATTGCCTAGAGAGAACAAGCCAAATGAGCTTTGTGGTTCTCAGTCTTAAAGGGAACTCTTTAATACCCCTTTTAAGGGCAATTGCTAGTTAAAAGAGCTTTTAAGTGCTCTATCATTTTGAGAGTAGAAGAAAAGCTGATTTACCTGGCATTGAGAACCAGAAGGGAAGCAGCCAATAGAAAAGTAACTTTTTGATTGATGTAAAATGTTACTGAAAGCACCAATGGTGTAGAAGGCTGTTATTCAGATTTGTAAGTTATGCCAAATTTATGCGATTTCTTCCCTCAAATTCTTCTTGGTCATTTTTATGTGTATCTACTCTCTGTCTCCGATATAGAGTGTATTGATGGGAAAGTATGTTCCAGGTTTATATTTCAATTGTGATATATTGATTATTCCTTCATTTGCTTATACTGAATGTCTCTGATGAATTATTATTGATTTTACCTTATTATTAAGTAAATGATTATGTTTAAGATCTAATGCCGCAGTCATTGTAAATGGCTGGTTTTGTATAAATGAAAGCGGACCAGTGTGAGTTGATAGTTCTTGGTAACCCAGACCTGCCAGTAGAGGGCATGTTGGGGTGAGAGAGCAAGACCACAGAAGTAATAAGTGGTACATACCACGTGCAATGCATTACATTGTGTAGACCATGATTCTAAAGTGTTACATTGGTGGAAACATTTTCTATGATTTATGAGAGGGGTGCCTTGTATTAGCAGGGACCGACTGGAAAAATTCTCCATCTGAGATATATTGGATGCTCTAATGTCATAGGGATCCAATAGAAAATATAAAGCAATCTTTTAGAGAAAAAATTTCCTGGTCTATTTTTCTTTTTCTTTTACAAAATCATTTATTTTTTGTGATAGAATTCTGATTATTTAAGTATTAATATCTATTGATTTATTTTACCAATGATTAAGTATTATGATTCATAACGAGGAATGACTATTTCACTGGTGCTTAGCAGTGTACTTAGAACTACACAGAGGTCTCTTAAAGGAATATGGCCTGACCGAAGAAACAAAGGTATTGAGTATGTCTTATAAGACATTATCGAAAATGTTGAGATATATGAAGTATTAACTCAGTTATAAAGAGGAAAAATAGCCTTGTCTATTTTATATAAATTAGATATAGACTATCATAAAATTTGTAGGACACAGGTTTCAGTACATGATTGAAGTTTGATTATAAAACCTATCCTATAGGAGGAGAACATGCTTAATATATGTAAAATAATACCAATTAGTGAGGGAATATATGGAGATAAATTATTAGAATTAAATTGGAATAAAAGACATTTGAAACTTTAATAGACTTCCCCAAACCATGAAGTATAACACTATCCACAACAACATTTATATATACTAATTTACAATTTTCAAACACTTTACGTATGTTGACTTTTTTGATCTTTATAACCCTATGAGGTAGGTACTCTTCGTATCTTCATTATATAGATTATAAAACTGAAACTAACAAAAGAAATCAGAAACCTAAGTTAGGATTTTTCCTGAGGAAGGAAACATGTTTGTATGTACAAAAAACATGGGATATTTGAGTTAGAAATGTAGCTGAAGTCTTACGAGCTGTCAGATTCCCAAATTAGAGAAAAGAGGTAGATTGTTCAAAAATCTTAAAGACTCTGCATTTGGAATCCTTTAAAGTAAAATCACCTGGCAAGAAAGACAGTTTGATGTTCCTGGGGCATCTTGTTAAGCACATGCCAATTTCATTTAAGCAACTATCCAGCACAAAGATGAAAGACCTTGCGAAATTTTAACTTGCAGGCAAACATTGAAAGCAAGAGGAAGAATAAAACCTGAAGAATTGGAAGCAATTTGCCTAGAGAAATTATACTATGGTAGCATATATAGCTAACTGTTGAAAGCTTATTGATTTGACTTTGGTTATGAAAATTAAATGCCAACTTTAGATGAGTTGTTAAAAGCAGTTAATAAGCTGGAATATGCTAGAAACTTAACTGGAAATATAACATCCCTAGGTACCTTTTCTTTGGGTCTTTCTTTTAAGAGGTGATTGGTGGATTCTTTCTAGATCTACTTTGCCCCTGGTTCTAGCAGATCTGAGGAGTTTTCATTCGTGATTTCTTGACATATAGTGTCTAGGAATCTATTCCTTGGGTACATTTTACTACTTTCTCTTCTGAGCAATTCATCCTGCTTCCAATTCTTTCCTTCTTAGCTTTTTTCTCCTTTTCATCTCTTTGTTTATTTTTCCCTCCTAAATAGTCATGTATTTGTTGGGGGAAATCCATTTTTTTTTCCATTTAGTCTCTGCTTAGTTATAGAGTTACTCTTCCCTTCAAGGTTGGATGTTTGGATAACTCTGGGTATACCATAATCATTTATAGTCTTTAATATCTTCTTTACAAATATCTCCAGCCTTAATTCCTGAAAGGGCCATGCCCTGATCCCTGATACACCTCTGATTGGTGTGATAGGTCCTGCTTCTTGTCTACCTGTGTCACCTCAGATCTTTGCTGACCACAAAGCTATTTTTCTCTTCCCCAGGTACTGTAGAGCCTCTGGGTCACTGAAATTTCTAGTGATATAGCTTCATAGTCCTTTACATCCTCCTCAGAATGAGTGTTAAGAATCTCAGAGCTCCTGGTCTAAGTGTCCCAGGGCTCAGACTATACCAGTTACTGCACTTTCAATGGTTTCCTTGTCATACACTGTGTGTTTCCAACCACCTATAGACTTTCTTTTATGATTCCTGTTTTCCTCCTTGCTGCCTATACATACAGAGCTTTACAGGCTGTACATATCTCTACACATTCTCTACTTGTGTTGGATGGATTCCTTCTTGTTTCCTATACTAGAACTGGCTTTACTGGAGGCCGCTTTTTCTATTTTGTGTGTTGGTTGGTGGAGGAGGTAGCTTCCTAACTTTCTCTGTGGTTCTATGGTGAAAGAATTCTCTTACTATAATTTTTCTTTTATTTTTAATCATGTTTTAGTCTGGATTATCTGGAGTAAGTTGTGTGGAAGAAAGGCTGCATATGTCTCTTCAGGCAGACGGCTTGGTGAGAAATCCCCTTAGAAGTATACATACATCAACTAGCTTTTTTCAAATGGCAAACCTTCTGTAATAGTAAGCATCCCAATGTACACAGGGGAACCTGCTATCACAAGTTATTAAATCTGCATTCATAAAAGGAAAAGACAACTTCTGAGGAGTTAACAATCACTTTAGTCAAGCACAGGGATCAAAGAAAATCAAAATCGAAATTTCAGAGAAAATACAGAGGGATCAGAAGTCAACAGACATGCTTCCAAAATGTCTGCCCATATGTACATACACACACACACACACATACACACACACACACACACACACACACACACACACACATATATATATACACATACATCACATACATATACAGTTATCAGAGAGGGAAGCATCAACCTATGGGTTTTAGCGGAGAGGGGAGAGGTGCTCCTTAGTGCCTTCCCAGAGTCTCTCTGGCCAAAGAAACACTTCTAATCAGGAAGCCCCAAAGTAAAACCTCACCCTCAAAGTATTTATTCATTTTTTAGAGCCAGAGGATATAACCCTCTGACCCAGTGCCTTAATAGAAAAAAACCCAAAAAACCAAAAGATCCTTGGGACCCTTCTATAAAACAATCCCCCTAATCAAGCTTCCCACAATGAGCAGGCCCATCAAGGAGTGTGAAAGATCCTTCCCAATCACATTATTCAATCAGAGGCACTTTCAGTAAAACAAAAACAGCAAAAGATTCTAATTTGCTTGCCATTACGCCTTCAAATATTTGAAGACAGCTTTCATGTCCCTCCTGCTATATTTCTTCTTTTCTCTAAGCAAATCATTCCCTATTGCAACTGATTTTCATGGCATGAACTACAGGCATTTGGAATCATTCAAAGTGTAAAATAGACATTACCTGAAATCACCTGGCAAGAATGCTTTCAGAAATTAAAAAGAAAATTTGTTGTTGGCAGGATCCTCATGACATGAACTATAGGTACTTCATTTGACTATAGTTATCTACACCAGTGGCATCCACCTCTTATAAAAATGGATCTCTTCTAGTTGCATATTGACTTAGAAAACCACAAATAAACACTATGTTGTGCTGTATTTTTTCATATTTTGTTAACCATTTTCCAATTACATTTTACTCTGTTTTGGGCACACAGGAGAGTTTTGAGTTTAATACTTCTGATCCAAATGCTTTCTAATTTATAAGATCTGGTCTGAACACAGCATTCCAGAAGTGGTCTAAAGAGGGCAGAGTATATCAGGAAAATTGCTGCCCTTGTCCTGGGCTATATTGTGCTTGTCCTTCTTTTTCGAAGAGGACCATGCCATCAGAGAAATGGTGACATGACTTGCACTTGACTTTGTTTTGAGTGAGGGAGGGCTGTGCAGGTCACCAGCTTCACTTCTCCTCCAGAGTCATCTGAATCCAGTGACCAGATATTCATCAGGATGACTGGAAAAGGCCCAAGATGCAATGGGAGACCTTGGCCTTTCAGGGAAAAGCCTTTTAAGGTACTAACTTAAAGTAAAGTAATGCGCATGCAGTGAATAGACCTCTTTAAAAGGTAGTCAGATGGGTGGCCCCTTTAATAGAAAAGAAAAAAATAGATAAATCGCTCTGGGAGGGGCAAGACCCTCAGGGTTGTTGTTTAGAAGAGAAACTGTTACTGTGGACATTCACTCTAAACCAGGAGGGTCCAAAACCAGCCATTGAGTGGAAGTTGGACAGGTACCCTTCCCTGTTCAATTCATGGGCTTCAGAGTGCACAGGGTCCAAGGCTTTAGGGGAGACAAGAAAGAAGGATGGGAAGAGAGGGGAAGAGAAGGGAGGGAAGAGTTGCTCAGCTAGCTGGGTCTCCATTTAGGCAGCTCAGTCTACTCACAGGTTGTGTTTATCCTTCATTTTAGAAGATATGATGAGAAATGATGACATGACTTACACTTGACTTTGTTTTGAGTGAGGGAGGAATGTACAAGGTCACCAGCCTCACTTTCTCCTCCTGAGTCATCTGGGCTTTATATTACTCTCTTGGATACCCATTGGATTGTTGACTTGTATTTAGTTTATGGTCTACTAAAACTCACATTTCTTTTTTTCAGATGAAAAGTTGCCTTACCATGTCTTATGTATATCATACTTTTGAAATAAATTGTTTTAACCTAAGTGTAAGATGTTGCAAATATGCCTAACTTGTCAAGATATTTTTTGAATCCTAACTTTCTAATCCAACATTTTAGCTTTTGTAATTTTCTGTTAAGGCAAATTTCATAAGTATATCAACCATGATTTTAATTTGGTCAATCATAAAAAATATTACACATTAGAGTTCCATGGACATATCCTTGGAGCACTCCAATATTGACTTCCTTACAAGATAACTACTTGGACATTGCTTCTTTTCAACATTTTCCTTTCTTCAACTTTGCACTAAATCTACCTCATTTTTTAAAGATGATGATGGTTCAGCAATAACATCTGCTAAGTCTTTCAATACCTGAGGATGCATTTGATTTGAGTCTTGTAACTAGAATTCTCTTACTATATCCTTACTTAGCTTGGTTATCAACTCCTTAGTCTTTGTTGCTTTTTTTCCCTCTTTGATTTTGCAGTAAACACTAACTACTCTTTATGTACCACCATTCAACCAGTTCCTGAATACACCTACCTATATAATTGTATACTCTACATCTCTCCAAGTTGTTCATAAGAGTAGCATGTGAGATTGTGAAATACTTTGCTAAAATCTATTTAAAGAATAGATAATAAATAGATAGATAAATATGATCTGTTCTTAATAGATAACAATTTATTATATAATAAATATAATTTATTTCATTAATACTAATAATACTAAAACTTTCAGATATGGCTGATGTAATAATATGCTTTGTTTGAGGCACATTTATTACAAGGTCTTTATTTTGATTTTTAAATGGGGATATGCAAAGGAAGGACTGGAGGACAGAAAAACAAAAAAAAGAAAAAGAAAGGAAAGAGGGTCACAGGCAAGTAAGATGAATTTGGAAACAACAGGTTGAATTTATGTCAGCTTAAGAGTATACGTTTGAAGGTAAACCAAACTATATGTAATGGAGTTCTGAAGTTTCAAGTACAACTCTCTTCTGTTATAAGATGTATAGGAAAATGTCCATTTCATTTGATATCTAAACTTGGAATTACAAGTCTTGGTCATAATAAATAATATTTAAGGTATTGAACAAGTCTTTATCAATATTTTCTTTAATATAATTATTAATATCAATCAATATTAATAATATAAATTATACTGAACTACAAATATTTCTCTCTTTTATCACTCCCTACTTTACATATAAGTAAAGTCAGTAGGTTGCTTTATCTATTTTTTAAAATAAATTTTATTTGCTTTCTCTGGGGTCATTTCTAGAAATATTCCTTCCTCTCTACCCACCCTACACTGACACCTCCCTTGTAATTTTTGTAATAGAGAAAAATACGACTAGGGTGACTATGTTTGACAATGTATGAAATGTTTATTTCTAATGTCTTTTTTTAAGAAATAAGAAGATAGTTATAGAAAAAGTTTTTGTAAGAATGTTTTGAAATGATATTTCTATAAATATTGTATGTATTTTTGTTATTTTAAAATTGTCATGCATCTTACACATTTTAGTCATTCTGAATTAAATTCCTCATAATCTATTAGTATTATATAGAATTTTTTATATTATATTTTGATACTTTGTTAAAGTTATTAATAATCTAAGTATCTTTATTGGATCTGTGAGATATTTTAAGCATACCATCACGTCATTTCCAAATTGATACACATTTATCTCTTCTTTGCCAATGTTTACATCATTAATTTCATTCTCTTATCTTATTGTTATAGCATTTCTAGAATTTTGCTAAATAATACCAAGATGAATTTTATACTGAAAAACTTCTAGCCAATCTGTCAAGGAACATTTATTAAGTGCTTCTTATGTTCAAAGCACTCTTCTGAGAGCTATAAATAAAAGAAAAATAAAACCAAGACAGAAACTCTCCTTGCACTGGAAGAGCTTACCTTCTTATGAGGAAAATACCGTATAAATGCGTAGACATATAGAAGACATTTAGAGGAGATATCAGGTAACATTAGAAGGGAGAGAGGAAAAGGCTTCTTATTCAACATGATGTTTGAATTTATTATTGAAAGAATCCAAAGATTCCAAGAGATTAACTATGTCCCTAACTACTCAATAAAATTCAAGATCAAATATAAATTCTTTTGAAAGTCAAGTAGAAAGCAGATTGAATTCAGAGAGATGTAAGAAAGGCTACATAGTAGAGATCAATTACAATAGTCCAAGTGAGAGAAGATAAAGGTCTAGACTAGAATAGTGGCTGTAGAGTGGACAGAAGAAACATATAAAAGATGTTGTGAATGTAGAAACAATATGATTTTCCATATAAATGACTCCATAGAAAGACAGTAGGGGTAAAGAATGACCATGATGGTGAACCCAGATGACAGGAAGTATAGTGTTGCCCTTGATAGTAGTAAGGATATTCAGAAGAGGGTTGGATTATGGGAGAATGATAATTAGGTATATTTTGGGGAGGCAGGTACAACTTTGGAATATGTAGTTCAAAATGTCTAATATGCAAATGGTGATGTGTGACTAGAGGTCAGAAGAGAGACTAGGAATGGATACATAGATCTGGGAATCCTCAGCATAGAAATGATCCTTGAACCCATGGAATTCAATTACATTAAGTGAGATAGTATAGAGGGAAAATAGGAGAAGGCCCATAGTGAAGCCTTGAAGGACACCTTCCATTAGTGTATTTAATATTGATGAAGATCCATCAACAGAATCCAAGAGGAAACAGTCAGACAGGTTAGGAGTTGAAGCAATATCAACAATGGCAAATATTGCGAACACATCAAGAACGATGAAGACTTAGAAAAAGTAATTGTATTTACAATTAAAAGATCATTGGTTACTTGAAAGAAAACATTTTCAGTGGAATTGATCAGGCCAGAAGTCACAGTGCAGAAAGTTTAGAAACAAGTGAAAACAAAGCAAGTGGAGTTACATTTTCAGGAAATTTAATTCAGAAAAAGAGGAGACAAATAGAATGATAGTCAATCTGGATGGTAGGATCTGGTGAAGATTTATTTTTAAGGAAGGGGGAGACTTGTGTTTTCTGTTAGGTAGCAGAAAAGGCAAAAGGTAGGGAGTCATTAAAGATTGAAGAGTAGGGATATAAAAGACAGTTTATTGAAAAACAGGCTGAAAAGGGTGAAAGGTATGTATGGAAGGATTGACCTGGGGAAGGGCAAGACCACCTCACTATCAGAGACTGGAATAAAGGACTAGAAAAGAGGACATCATAGGGATATGAAATGCAGAGAACAGTGGGAGGGGGAGGGAACATTTTGGTTAATGGTTTCAGTGATTTTGGTGACCTACGAAGAAAGATCCTCAACTAAGATAATGGAGGAGGAGGTGCCATCAGAATCTTCAGAAGAGAGTAGCAGATTTACAACAGCTTCTCTGATGAGTGGTATAGTGAGAATTAGGTAGGGTAGAAGTACATGGTACAGTAGAATACTGGACCTGGAGTTAGAAAGACCTGAGGTAAACCTGGTCTCACACGCCAAAAGATACATGGTTCTGGTCAAGTCTCAACCTCCGCTTCAGTTTCCTCAACTGTAAAATGGGGTAACAACAGCATCTACCTCCCACTTGTAAGGGACAAATCAGATAATGATTGTAAGGTGTCTAACACAATGCGTGGCACATAGTAGGCACTGTACAAACGCTTCATCTCTCTCTTCATCTCCACACTCTCAGTGTATGGCTTTATACCGAAGAAGGTTCTTCCATGCCTATGCTTTTTAGGTTGTTTTTTTTTTTACATAAGTGAGTATTGTACTTTGTAAAAGGCATTTTCTGAATCTATTGAGATCTTATATTTTTGGTTATGTTTTGTTTTGTTTTGCAAGGATATACTAGTAAATGTTTAAAAACTGACTCATCCCCCAAAATGTTCTATAATAGCAACAACATACCTTTAAGGTAAGTTAGTTACTTAGCATTTTCTCCAACACTTTCTTAAGTCTTGACAATCAAAAAACAATAAATCAAGCTCTGATTTGTAGCATTTGCCAATTTCTGAGGTATTCATGCTCACACTGAGCATTTCAAAATTTGTTCTTGTAATCTGGTCAGGGTAGCTTCAGCCTACCCCTAGTTTTCTTTTTATTTTTTTAATGGTCTTGTTTCTATAAGTTAAAGTATGCCAATAATTTGGGTTGGTTTTTTTTTTGTTTAATATACTCTAAGAACCATCCTTGAATAACTGATATGAATGTACGTAGTTATAGTGAATTATTTTCTGACTATTGTTGCAAACTTTTTGTGAATATTTTATTTAAAATTAATGAAATTGGTCTTTTTCTTCTTTGTCTCTCCCTAGCTTGGGTATCCGAATCATATTTGCCTCAGAAAAGAAGTTTGATAGGATATTTTTGTCTGTATTTAAAATAAAATTATTTTAGAAGTACTAAATTGCTCTTACTTAAATACTAATCGCTCTTAAAAATATTTGATAGAATCCACTTGTAAATCTGTCTAATCCAGGTTTTATTTTGGTAATTCATTTTTAGCTTCCTTGATTTTTTCTTCATTTAAGTTGTTTAAGAATCTTCATTTCTCCTTTTGTTAATCTGAGTGCTTTGTATTGTTGTAGATGCCCTTTCATGCCTACTGAATTCTCAGTCTTCTGGCATAGAATTGTAACTGTACTCATTTGCAATAACTTTATCTTTCTAAATAAGGTGGTTTAATTTCTAAAAATCCCTACCCACATATTATACACAAAACACGTATGTATAAAAACATGCATATCCGCACATACTTCCTTGCTCTTTAAAATTGTTATGCGATTGCTTAGTTCTCCTCACCTTGCTTTTCTTGCCTCTTTTCTTAATTTGAGTGACATTAGCTTGTGATGACCTTGCCCAAGAATGTCCTTGTTTTCATCCAATTCTCTTTCCTGCTTCTTCCTTCTTCTAGGATATACAAGAAATCATTCTGTAGAATGATTTAATCCTTAAAGGAGATATGAGTGAATATAGGAAAAAGTGGGCTTTAACCCAACTGGGGGGTTTGGCCATTTGTTGCTAATGCCAATCCATATTTCCTTTGAACCTATGTTCCCCTGCTTAACCCATTCTGAACCATGCATCTCTGGATTTTAATCATTTCCTTCCCTTGGAGGCAATGTTAAGAAAGATTACCACGATTTGAAAGAAGCTATTCCAAAGTCCCCAAACTCCGTTTTACCTTGCTCCAATTTGGGCAGGGCAGGGTTGGGGGAGAGAGATAAGTTATAGAGCATCTCATTTTTGCATGTAAGATTGAACTCCTTTGCTTTTTCTCACAATACTCATTCTCCTAGAACTTCAAAACAATGAGAGAAGTCAAATGACTCGTCTCCCTTTCCTCTTTACCCTTGACTCTCCTTGTCCAGCTTTATTCTCTCTGCTCTTGAGATGTGTTTATTTTTTAAAATATCCATGAGGGCCAGTGGACCGTGTGTGTGTGTGTGTGTGTGTGTGTGTGTGTGTGTGTGTGTGTGTGTGTGTGTGTATGTGTATTTAAAAGCTAGATTCTTATGAGTGTATTCAATTTACTTCTTGACATTGCTGGTTTTTGGCTGTATTCTGTTGTGCTTGTTTTTTTGATGTTGTGAGGCAGAAGCTCCACTTTTCATTCTCAATGTGCCATCTTCCCAGGATTTATCCACTAGACCTCTTTATCTATTTTTGGGAATAGGCTATGTATCATAGGGATTATTTGTTCTTTAAATATTTAATAGAATTCACTTGTAAAACCATCTGGTTCATATCCCCCTCCTCCTCTTTAGTGTTTATGACTTGTTCAATTTATTTTTCTGAGATCAAGCTGCTAAGTTTCTATTTCCTGTTTTGTTATTTTGGGCATTTTATATTTTTGTCAATATTCAGCCATTCTACTGCATTTTTTTAGTTTTTATGTTATATTATTTCATACAATCTATGTGTAGGAGAAAGTTGTATCTCCTTGCCTAGGTAAAACTCTCTTGCTATCATCAATTCCTGGATAAAAATGACCTTTACATAGTCATTTCCTGGTCCTAGCTACTCCTTTGCTTTCTTTGTTATTACGTTAAGGATGATTGATTAATTCAAGGTCACTTAATAGCCCAGGAACTCTTGGAAATTGTCTTTCAAGAAGAAAGCAAGAACAGAGTGACAAAAAAATTCAGATAAAACCACAGCTGAGAGACATGGAGAGGAGAGAAGATAGACACAGAGACTTGGATTTGATCTCCATGTCTTGGCTCTTATTAGTTTCCCCTTGCTAAAATTACTTCCCTGTTTTTTTTCCCCTGACAATTCACATTCTCCACTTCCTTTAAAAACTCATTTCAAATGCCACATCTTCTGTAAGCCTTCCCTGAGGATTTAGGTTCAGAGAAATCTCATCCTTCTAGTTCCTTTTTGAATATATTATCATTCTTTTTATATTATAAATTATTATTTGTCTATGAACATCCAAATCAACCAATAATTAAGCATTTGCTCTATATTATATACTCTTCATTGAAATTACAAAGTCCTGTAGGGTAGTGATTGTATTTCCATTTTGGTTTATCCCAATTCACTTCAAGTATTCATTTATTGAACACTTATTCTGTGTTTTCTATTCTATACTACTACCTAGCACAATGACTGACATGGCAAAGGAGGTAAGTCAATCTTATTCATTTGATATGATTTAGAAGCTTGAGGCAGAACATATTAAATTTTATTTAGGTCTACCTTCTAATTTCCTCTGTGTGTATATATGAACACATGTGTTCAATTTAACTGTCCATACAGTCGTAGATGACAGGACACTTCAAAATCATAATTTTTAGTGACTCCTCATTGTAACATGATAAAATGAAGCTGTATTGTCAATAGCACTTTGCACATAGTAAATACCTAATAAATGTTTTCTCAGATGAATTATTGAACAGCAAAAATAGGAATTCCCTGATGTGTTCAAAGTCATAAGAATCTGTAGCATGAGATTCCCTTTCCTCCCTCTCTTGAAACAACAGTCTGTCCTTAAAATTCATCACTGGGACACCTTTAACACTTTAAAAATATTCTGAGAATGAACTCACTTTGTTGAATGCCAATGTGAGTCATGGAAATTAAACTTTGTAATATCCTGAAGTCCAATTTCAGTAGAATCTGGTAAAAGTCAAATATGACCTTTGGGAAACACATACAAACACAGAGCTATTTAACTAGCTCACTTTAACATAAGCAAAGTAGAAGTGCTCTGTTAAACTACAATCAATCAATAAGCCCTCTGTATGCCAGGTGCTGTACAGTAAGCCCTGAGGGATATGAATGTAAAAATATGACAGTTCTGGCCCTCAAAAAGCTTACTTTCCATTACAAATCCTATGGCATATCTTAGCAGTTCTATAGAAAGTAATTTTTTTAATTGAGAAACTATCTTTGTAAATTAAAAATCCTTAAGTGAAAGAAAACATTGATTTAATAAGTGAGGTGGAAAATTTTTTAAAAGTCAGTCTAGATTTGGGGAAATAAAGCAATTTAATTGTGAGCTAGAAAGGTCAGAAAATATGACATACTGTTAGGTTAGTATGAAAGGACCAATGATCATAAAATCCAAATTCAATAGTAAATTTTAAAATATCAAGATCTGTGTTTTGGTGCTTAGAGATGAACTTCAACCTATCATTGTGACTCTTGAAAGCTAAGAAAATAGAAGTTAATGTTTATAGATGTAGATTCAACTGGTCAACTTTGGTTATCATTTTAAACGTTTTATTTTCTTAGGATAAAATTACAAGACACTTTTCTTTTTTCCATGGTGCTGGGATAAATTCCATTTGGATCAGATATTGTCAGAACCCTCAGAGGAGCTCTGGAATGAGTATGCAAGTTTCTCCAGATTGAGCATGATTTTTTGAAATAATATGAATACATGTACCATTTAGTGAGATTCCAGAATTTTAAGATGAAAAGTAATAGCCAATGAACCAAGTATGATTCCCTTTTCTGCTGTGTCAAACTAGCACTATGTAAATGGTGACATTTAGAGACAAGTCTAAAAAACCAGAACTCTATTCGGTCACAATCATAGGATGTTACTAAGATGATGACTTGGGACTTAAGCCAGAAAATCCCAGTAAGACTTTGCTAGTATTTTATTTTTAAATTAATAATTTTGATTTTCCTGAATCTCCAAATATGTAAGATTTAAAATACTAACTGTGTGACTTTGGTCAAGTAACTACTCCCCAACCCCCCAGCCTCAATTTCATATCTATAAAGTAAGGACGTTGGACTAGGTAACTGCTGAAATCCTTTTCATCTCCACATCTGTGGTCTCTTGGCCTTTTGCTCTTAACATATGCAGAGGATAAAAGTTATCACAAAAATAACCCTGTAATGAAATAATGAAGAAAAATCAGAGGTGTCCTTTAAGATATTACTGCTATCTAGACTTTAGAAATAGTGGAAAGACTATGGGTCTCAGAACTTGAATATCCAGATTTTAACCAAGGTTCAGAAAGCCTTCTCCTTGGAAGGTCAATTATCTTCTCTCAACAAGTTTCCTCAGTTGTAAGACTGGAAGGGTTATTGGGAAGAAAGCGCTTTGTATATTTTAAAGCCCTAAAGAAATATAGACTATTAATGCGCATATGAAGTTTCCATGGGATGATCAATGTTTTCTTGCCCAATAAACTAGGTTTAAAGGGTTTTAGGATATCAGTTAATCTAATCTTAGTCTTCCTGAATAAGCTGTTTTTGCTTCTAGAATAAAGGAAATTCTCTAGACTTAGAATCAGAAGGCTTGAGTCCTTGAATTCTGCCCATTTACTAGCTATGTTTTTTTTTAAATTATAATTTATGGAACAAAACAAGCACTTCCATAACAAAGTACAATAAAAAAGATGATTGCACATGCAAGTGCAAATAAACTATGCACAACTTGCTATTTCTTTCACATATACAACAAAATTTTCATGTATTTTTTTTCCTTCTTTTTCTTCTTTCCTCCTCCTGCCCTAGATATGGCTACCCTTGGACACAGATAGAGGTATGTGTGTGTGTAAAATTGTTCTATACATATTTCTATTTATCAGTTCTTTCTCCTAAAGCAGATAGTGTCTTTCTTCATATGTCTTTATAATTAATTGGGGTACTTATAATAGTCAAAATGGCTTATTTGCTCAGTCATTCTTAGAACAATATTGCTGTTACCATATATAATACTCTCATTTTCTGCTTCATTTGCTCTCCATTATTACATGCAAGTCTTTCCATGTTTTCCTGAAACCATTGAGCTCATCATTTCTTACACCGTGGTGGTATTCCATCACAATATATACCAACTTGTTCAGCCATTCCCCAATTGAAGGACATCCCTGTCACTTTAGTCCTTTGCCTCTACAAAGAGAACTGCTATATATATTTTTTAATGTATAAGTTATTTTCCTTTTCCCCCAATCATCTTGGAAATAGACCAAGTATGAGTGTTACTGGGTCAAAGGGTATAATCGATAGTTTAATAACTCTTTGAGCATAATTCCAAATTACTCTTCCAAATGACTGGATCAGTTCACAGTTCCATCAATAATGAATTAGTGTCTCAATTTTTCCACATCTCCTCCAACATTTTTTCACTTTCTTCTATCATTTTAGTCAATAAGGAAGGTATAAAATTTTATCTAAAAGTTGTTTTAATTTGCATTTATCTTATCAGTAATAATTTGATAATTTTTTCATGTGAATATGAGTTGTTTTTACTTCTTCATAGAAAAAATGTCCTTTGTCCATTTATCAATTGGGGAATGACTCATATTCTTATAGATTTAACAAAGTTCTTTATATATTTTAGATATGAAACCTTTATCTGATAAACTGTCTATAAATTTCATCCCCAATTTTCTTCTTTACTTCTGATCTTGATTACATTTGTTTTATTTGTACAAAACCTTTTTAATTTAATACAATTGGAAGGCATTTCAAACCTAGCTTTGTTCTCTATCTCTTGCTTATTAAGAAATTTTTCACCTGTCCATAAGTCTGATAAGTAGTATGTTCCAGGTTCTTCTAATTTTCTTGTAAATCTCTCTTTATATCTAGGTTATATATTCATTTTGACCTTATCTTGGCAAATGATGTAAAATATTTGCCTATGGCTAGTTTCTGCCATGCTGCTTTCCAGTTTTCCCATTTTTAAAAACAAAATAATGAATTTTTATCCCCAAATCTTAAGTCTTTACACTTGTCAAATACAAGGTTATTCCTATTTGCTGTTGTAAATTCTATGTGTATTCTATTCCATTGATCTGTCTTTCTAATTCTTAGTCAATATCAGATAGTTTTGATAATTACTGCCTCATAATACAGTTTAAGATCTGGTACTGCCAAATCTCCTACCTTTCCTTTGATATTCTTGACTTTTTGTTTTTCCAAATGAATGTTATTATTTTTTCTATTTCAGGGAAAAGTGTACTTTAATTGGGATGGTGTTGAATATATTAAATTAGTTTAAGTAAAATTGTCATTTTTTAAAAATTTGACTCTGCCTACCCATGAACAACTAATATTTCTCCAATTATTTAAATTTTATTTCCTTTGTATAAAAAGTTTTATATACATATATGTAAAAAACTTTGTTTATATAGTTTCTGGGTTTCTTTTGGAAGATACAATCTCAGGTATTTTAGACTGTCTAGAGTTATTTTAAATAGCAATTTCTTTACTATCCTTTTTTTCATAGTTTTTTTTGGCAACATATAGGAATGGTAATGGTTTATGTGGATTTGCTTTATATTCTGATACCTTGCTAAAATCATTAGTTATTTCAACTAACTTTTTAGTTGAGACTTTGGGATTTTGCAAGTACATCACCATATTGTCTGCAAAAAGAGTTAGTTTTATTTCCTCATTTCCAATTCTGAGTCACCAGACCCCTTAGGACCCCTTATTGTAAAATGTAAGATGATCTCTAAAAGGCTATTTTATTTCTATCAGTTTGTGAATTCATGGAATCATTTTGGTGTTGAACTCTTTATTCCTAAATGTTTACAAAATCTTAATGAAAATCATAAATGAGTAGAACTATGATAATTTAAGTCACCATTCAAATATTAGCCACACAGACTAAAGTTTTCTGATGAGGATTAGAAATTCTAAACAGAAAAAAATTGATTCTTAAATAGGTCCATTTAGAAATATAGTCAGTGTTGACTTTGAGACTTTTAAAAATATCAGGTATGTGTGTGTGTGTGTGTGTGTGTGTGTGTGTGTGTGTGTGTGTATCTGAGCATGGATACTAAGTCATTCACACTTCATTACAGTTTCTTTGTCATTAAGGTCTTGCATTTGTGTAGCACTAAAAACCACAACATTCAGAGAGTGGTCTGCTATCATAAGTTCTTAGATCTGCATTCATAAAAGTAAAGGCAACTTTTGAGGGGTTAATAATCACTTTAATCAAGCACATGTATCATTCACCTAGTTTACATATATCATTCACTAGTTCAGGGGAGCCAGCAACCTGAATTTCAAAGAAAATATAGAAAAATGAAAAATCAACAGGCGTGGCTTCCTCTGCCTGACTATAATTCAACAGACAGTCCAACTGTCTGACCATAGTTACCAAAGAGGGAAGCACCAATATCTGGGTTCTTTTAGCAGCTTCCCAGAGTCCCCATTTGGCCAAACAAACACTTCCAGTCAGCAAAATCTCAGCTCAGAGTATTTATACCTTTTTTCGAGTCAGTAGCCATCACAACATCACAACCTTTAAGAACCAGTGCCTCATTAACAAAAGGCTTGGGCCTTCCCACAAATCTTCCCTAATCAAAATCCCCTTAATGGGCAGACCCATTCATAGGTAGGGAAGATCTTTAATTACATTAAAATAATTAACAATATAAATACACATACTGTTTCCAGTTAAAAAAAAATCTTGTTTCTGTACTTTATTCCTAGTAAAGACTCTTGATTGATAAAGGCAAGATTCCATGAGAGGCACTTGATTATACTGAAACAAAAACAGCAAAAATTCTATTTTGCTTGCCATCACAATTGGTGAAGTGATGAATTGAGATGTAGGGCTTCAGAGTTGGACTTTGGCATGTTCTTTTTCGTCCTTTCTATATCAGTAAACTACTGCGAAGTAAAGCAGATGGAGAGCATAGAGATTAACCTATGAACTCTGGCCAGAGGAGGAGAAGGTCAGCTATTGAAGGTACTTCTGCCTTTTCTATGGTCCACTGGGGATCTTCTTCTCTGACTCCATCTTCTAAACCTGGAATTCCATTTCTTCCCTCTTTCCTTTGTCTCTTGTTGACTATGTCTTTTACCTTGACTCAGTATCCTGACTTAGATTTCTTTCAACAAAATGTGCTAACAGAGAATGGCTCTCATTTCAATAGTATACATCCATCCCCCAAATCTTTTGTTTTTTAAACTTAACATTAAACTTAACATTTTCGCCAGCTTGGTCCTTTAGACATATTCTGTGATAGTTGAAATGGTCAGCATAGGTCCAATTCTTACTTTGCTCAAAGAATTGTATAACTCATGTATTAGAGATTATTGGTTTGATTATTAATTCAGAAAATATTTATTTAGCACCTACAATGAAAAGGTACTTTGCTAAATACTGTAAGGGAAGAAAAATAAAACAGTTGGCCTCCTTACAAATGAAATGTAATGCCTAGAAAATGTTTGGAGACAAAACTATTGTATTTGCCGGGAACACAAAATGGAGTAAAGATAATTTAAGTTCAGAATAGAAAAATAAACAAACATGAAAGGTTATTTTAAATGACTATAAAAACTCTTCTAGAAGAATTTGGAAATCATCCTCTTACTTTTTTTTTTGGAAGATTGATGTGAAAAATATGACCCTTGGCTTTATATCTAACTCTGTGTGGTGAATAGATGGCCCCAAGGTGAATTCTATGACATCTTTGTCATATGGATATTTACTTTTAAGAAATAAGATAGCAATACTTTTCCTTTTAGATAAAATACTTAACTATATTTTCCTATTGTTAGATTTACTTTTTATTGCTATGAGTGATGAAACATTTATCGTAAGATTATGTTTCTAATGTTAGATAATGACAGAAAATATTGTGAGAAAAATTTATTAATACATGTCAAGTTTCAAATGAAGTACTTTTAAAGACTCTGTGTAGGTTCAAATAGTCCCAAAAAATCTAAAAGTAGACATCACCAAGTCCCTATTAATCTAATAAATTGATGGTGTGGAAAACATTTTCTGAATGTACATGGGACTACTGATTTGGAGTAGTAACAATCCAAAATATAGCACTTTTAAAAGCTAGGAAAAATTCTTACCAATCTTGGTATTGACCATAAAATTTGTGTATTGGAAAGGTGTTTGATTTAAAACTCAAAGACCTGGATTCAAATTCTGACTTTGCTATTAATCCATCATATAACATAACATAACATAACATAGCATAGCATAGCATAGCATAGCATGGCATGGCATGGCATGGCATGGCATGGCATGGCATGGCATGGCATGACATAGCATAGCATAACATAACAACATAAAACATAACAAACATAACATAACATCATAACATAATAAACATAACATAACAAACATAATGTAACATAATATAACATAACACAACATAACATAACACACAACATAATATAACATAGTATATAACGCAATGTAATATAATTGATATATGATATAGTATAACTAATATAATATGCAAGTAACATATCTCTGTTTTCTCAGTTTCTCCATTTGTAATAGGGATTGTAATACTCTCATTATCTAATTTACAGTATTGCTCTAATGAAAATTTTGAAAACTTTAAAGTACTATATAAATTTCTCTTTCTCTTCATCTGTTTTCCTCTTCTACTTCTCTTTCTCCTCCTTCTTTTCCTTTTCTCCTTCTCCTTATCCTCCTCCTTCTTCTCCTCCTTCTTCTCTTCTTCTTCTTTCCTTCTCCTCCTCCTCCTCCTTCTTCATTACTTATGACTCATTGAGACTTTGAAGCAAAACAATCTGTGCTTAGACCAGGTTCTGGCTCAGAGCAGAAAGAAGCAGCAGAGTAAACCTGGTAAAGGAATCCCATTGGAAAACCAATAGAAAAGCAGGCAGCAAAAAGGAGGGCAGGAAAAAGCAAGGAATAACATAGGAGGAAAGGGAACCTTGAAGGAAGGGAGGGCAGGGAAGAGAAGGACAGGACTGGGCATGAAAGGGAAGGGATGGGAAAGAAAAAAGCCATTGAAATAAAGAAGGAAAAATGGGTAAAAGAAAAATGGGAATTTTGTAAGGATGAAATTAGGTAGATTGTTGCTAAAGGTAGTTGCTATTGTTTGTAATAGCCATCCATAGAGGATGGCTAATTCATGAGACTTTACACCTGAGGAAGGTGAATAATTGGTATGGTGGGATAGGGTGGGGTAAGATATTCTAGGGTTGGTTTAAACTCTGGAACTCAGACAACTGAGATGATAGCAGTCCTCTCTATGGACTTTTGAGCCTGGCTCCCAACCTCAGTATGTGTGTCTGTATGTAAGGGGGCCGGGGGAGGTTCGAAAGCAGTTAATTATCTACTAAGCTTTGAAACTCCACCCTGGAGCTGATATATGAGTGAAAACTTACCTAACCTACTATATCTAACTATTCTCTGACTATGCTTTACATCCTATTCAACTATCTATCAAGGGCACTGTGACCTACATGGTGTAGACATCTTGTCATGTTAGTCTGTAAAATGGAGTAATAATCCCAGTAAATAGAAACTCCACAGAGTTTTTGTGGGATTTCAAATGAGATAATGTTTACAAAGGTTACAAAAACATCAGTCTTAATTTTATTTTGTTGCTGATTTTCTCTCAGGGAGAATGGAAAAAATAAGAGAAAAATGGTTAAGAAGAAACTGAAACCCAGGGTAACTTAACCTATAAGGGACCACTTAACTGTAATAAATGAATTAAATCTACCAGCTATCCATTAGGTTTTAATGACTTAATTCCTAAAGTGATACTTTTATCACTTTATCACTTGCCCTTATTTGATTGCAAAACCACTGTCAATGATCATTGAAGACTCATAGAGAACCAGAGATGTCCCTATGACTAAAGAAGGGCAAATGTTCTTATTTTCAAAAATGTGAAGATGGTGGATTCTAATTATAGGCTGGTGATCTTCATGTTGATTCCTGGAAAAAATTA
Organism: Potorous gilbertii; assembly: GCA_028658325.1. Classification (NCBI taxonomy): domain Eukaryota; kingdom Metazoa; phylum Chordata; class Mammalia; order Diprotodontia; family Potoroidae; genus Potorous; species Potorous gilbertii. Next base: position 428,502,884 of record CM053771.1, read on the forward strand.
CCATGAACCAGTATGGGTTAATTAAGAATAAGTCATGCTAGACTAACCTCATTTCCTTTTTGACAGGGTGAACAGACTGGCAGTTCAGAGAAAGACTATAAATGGAGTATACATGGATTTCATCAAGGCTTTTGACAGTCTATTACAGGGGCTAAACAGCAAGATGAAGGCTAGGTGATAATACAGGTAGTTTGTATACAGGTTGTATGATTTGATGCAAAGTATTCAACTGAATCCAACCAGTCTATTGTGTGTAGAACACCATACTATACATTGAGGGGGTTACCATATAAGAAATGGACCTACAATTTTCGCACTTCCTTCACCATTGTGATTCTCTTCCACGACTTGAGCTATGGCTGGCCATTGTTCTTGAAATCTCGTACTCACATAAAATATAGCATTCTAGATGTCATCTGGTTAGGGCAGAGTATAATTAGGCTGCCATCTCCCGTACTCTTAAAACTATATTCCTATCATACATCCTAAGATTACAGTGAAGTAGGATAGAGTAGTGGCTAGAGACCTTGATGATTTGATTGATTAATTCTATCATGACAGGAGAGAGCCAACATGGTGAAGCAGATAGAAATCTATCCTCAGATCCAGGAAGCCTGTCTGATCCTTGGCAAGATACTTAATCTCTCAGGATTGTAGAGAACACTCAGATTATAAATTGCAGAGAAGATGCTAATACACATTGGTAGAAGGAATTTCCTTCCCTGTGAATTTCCTATGCCAATGAAATCCCAGTGCTATTCTATTTCCTTAAGTTCACAGTAGAATTTTTGGGCAGAGTCAGCTAGCTGGTGTAGCGCAGGTTCCCCACCTCTAGACTAGCAGATAGAGGCTAGGCTTGGAGTCAGGAAGATCTGAGGTAAATTCCAGCCTCAGATGTGTCCTAGTGGTGTGGCACTGTACAAGCTATTTAACCTCTGTGTGCCTCAGTTTCCTCTGCTGTCAATTGGAGACGATAATAGCACTTTTGTCACGGGGTTATTGTAAGTCTCAAGGTTATATTTGTAAAGTGCTTGGCAAAGAATGGTATTATATAAATAGTTATTCCTTCTTCCTTCCTCTTCCCAGATATATCACAGTATAGACATACTGAGACCTTATTTCACTAAAATGTCTAAATTTTTGTTACTTGAACATGTATTCGACCATATCTGTCCTATTTTCCACTTATGCAGTTTATGTTTCAATACCAAGGATGAGGAATATATATATTTTATTTGATTTCATCCAATGTTTTTGTAGACTGTAGCATGTTAAATCTCCTTATTCAATGTGGTTCTTGTGCATGTCCTCCAGCAAATATTGGGTGTCTCCTCAGTGTGTTAGGGGCTTTTCTCTAAGTATCTTAGCTTTATGTGATTCAAAGCAACACAAGTTCATCTGGGGTCCCTTTGCTTTTATTATGTGAACAGCCTGCTTCCTTTTCCTCTCACACTTGTCTCTGATGTTAAATCTTTTATGCTACTTGCTCCCATGCAATTATATGTTGTAGACTGTTTATGCCCACCTTGTATCTTTCCATCATCCTTTGGACTGCCTGCAATTTTGAGTCTGTATAGACTGGTGTTCTGTGATTTACAGTCATATAACATAATTGGAAGAATATGATAGTTAAAAACTGAGAGATGCTTGGGATGATTGAAAGCTTTGCACAGTTTTCCAAATGTAATACTGTTTTTGCCTTCATCCTCTTCCGTTCTAGGTCAATCTCATTGTCTATTGCATAATGCTCATCTAAGATAAACCACCTGTGTAGACTTTCCACTGAATTGCAACTCCTAGTCTAAATAATAATAGGGAATCTTTGCTCCATTCTCTTTTCAGAATTTTTAGGCTTTTTTCTTGAGTAACTACAAGGATTCTGAATCATTGTAAGGGTAGTTTAATCAGCACAATGTCTATTGCAAATAAGATCTTCTTCAGAACTATTCAATTTTGGGCTGATCCTTCTAATTGGACCATGGACTAGCCATACTCCATGACCAAAAATATACATCTTTGTTCAGCATACAGAATCAGAGAATTACCACATTTCAGTGTTGAATTGGATTTCAATTCATGGTGGGGGGGTCCTGACTATGATATAAGTGGCAAGTATTTTTTTCCTTTTCAAAAACTTCCAGTGAATGAAAGTACTATTTCTTGAGACAGCATGTTATACTTTTGAAAATCTCTAATTGTTAAGAAGGTTTTCCTTTCATAAAGTTTAAATTTGCCTTTTTATAGCTTCTACCCATAGATCCTATTTCTAGGGCCAAGTATAACAAGTCTTAATTCGCTTCCACATGACAGCCTTCCAAGTGCTTGAAGACAGCTATCATGTTCCTTCCAAGTTTTTTTCTTCTTCAGGATGATCATCACTATATTTTTCCACCAGTCTTCATCTGGGATGGATTTAAGGCCTTTCACGATTAAACTTAGCCCCTGGACACATTCCAATTTATCCATGTCCTTCCCTAACTATGACAACCAGAATTGAACACTAGTACTTCACACTAGTGCAGAATGCTATAGAAATGTCAATTTCTTATTCCTAAGATCTATATTTCTCTAAATGTAACACAAGAGAGCATTTGATTTTTTGGCTGCCATATTTCAATGTCAATTCATATTGAGCTTATAGTTTACTAAAACTCCCAGATTTCCTTTCACAAATGCAGGGCTCTTTAATCATGCCTTTCCTTTCTTGTACTTATAAAAGTTGACTTTTTTGAATCCAAACATAAAATTATATTTATTCCTATATAAAATTTCACCAATTCATGTTCATCTCAATGGTTAATTTCTTTTTGGAGTCTGACTGTCATTCAGCATGTAATCTAATCCTTCAGCTTTGTGTAATGGGAAAATTTGATAGGGATACCATCTTTGCACTTTCCATGTCATAGATAAAAATATTAGATGTTACAGGACCAAACATAGTTCCCTTTGACATTCCACCTTACAAACTAAGGTCAATCTGTTAACTCCAAACAATTCAGCCTTTCAGTATCCATTTGGACACATGAATGAATGAATGAATGAGTGAATGAAAAAGAGTATGCAATGATATCTTACTATATCAAACACTGTACTGTGTACTTACGATATTAATATGTAAGAGTGATAGTCCTTGCCTACAAGAAGGTCATATTATAATGGGAGATAAAGTGAATATTGGGCACTGATGAACAGGAAAGCATGTAGTGGCAGAAATGACGGGAGTAGCCATAGGATAATCAAATGACTGGGCTCTTTCAGAATTAATACCAGAATTGATTTTGTTACTATTTCCAAAGTAAGAAGGAGAAAACGGTGATGGTAGTGGTGGTGGGGTGTGTTTATTTACAATGGATGGTAAGACAATGATTTTTTTTCATGGGCTGAGGTCTACTAGATATTGTGAGCTTTTGCCTGTCAGTATGGGCGATTAGGAGCTAGAGATACAATTGGAGAGGGCATAAAAGAAATGCAGCAATGGATATTTTCCCACAAGAATAGACTGAAATCATTAAATATTTTGATAAAATTTAGAAAATAGGCATTTCTAAGGTTAGATTGATCTATCACTTTGTATACAAGTAAAAAAAAGAAATGAGAGAATAGCATTACTTGTCCTTGATAAAGCCATGCTGGTTTTATGTGATCACCACTTTCTTTTTAAGATTTTCATTAATCTTATCTTTAATAACAGTTATAAAGTACTATCTTTTTTGTATTGAGAAATTTTACTACTAAAAGAGGCAGAAAAAATACTTTTTCTATAAGCGGAAAGAATGAAATAAACTTGTAAAGATACATAGTCTCTCAGGTCAAATACTTGAGAAGAGATACAGACTATTAGGAGAATGAGATAATTGCCACTTAGATGAATATGCTGAGAGTATCAGTTTGAAGGCAGAGAAATGACTGAGGTAATAATGGCTGCTAGGCATTGTGGTCCATCATTTTTTGCCTTGTCACCTTTTCTGAAAATAGTTGTTTTTTTTCTAATTTATCATTTATTTATTTTATCATTCTTTTTTTTGAAAAAAATGAATTCTCAATTTTATACCTCTCTCCTACCCCTCATTCATCCATTAATAAGGGAAGCAATATATCAGTTGTACATATGAAATCATGCAAAATATTTTCATGTTAGTCATATCACACAAAAAACCCTGAGAAAAATAAAGAAGGTGAGAAAATTGCACTTCATTTTGAACTCAGAATTCATCAATTCTCTCTTCAGGTGAATAGCGCTTTTCACCTTGAGTCATTTGGAATTGTTTTGCATCATTGTATAGATCAAAGTAAAGTCTTTCACTAGGATCACTTTGTAATATTGTTATTGGGTAAAATAATCTCATGGTTCTGTTCACTTAAATTTTGCATCAGTTCAAATGGGTCTTCCTATTTTTCCCCCCTGAAACCATTACCCATCATTTCTTATAGCACAATAGTACTCCATCACAATCATATGGCACAGCATTCTCAGCAGTTCCCTAATTGATGGGTATCCTCTCAATTTCTAATTCTTTGCCACCACAAAAGGACTGTTATAAATATTTTTTGTACATGCAAGTTCTTTTTCTTAATGTAATCTCTTTGGAGTACAGATCTAGTAGTAATATTGCTGAGTTAACGGATAAACACAGTTCTATAGCCCTTTGACCATAGTTTCAAATTGTTTTCCAGAAGGGTTGGACCAGTTCACAATTATATCATGTTTATTACTGTACCTATTTTTCCTCATCTCCCTCAGCATTTGTCACTTTTGATAGGTATGAGGTGGTACCTCAGTGCCGTTGGATATGTATTTATCTAATTAATAGTGATGTAGAGTATTTTTTCATAGAACTATAAAAAGCTTTGGTGTCTTCTTCTGAAACAGCCTATTCATATTCTTTGATCATAATTGACTGGGGAATGACTTACATTCCCATAATTTTGACTCACTTCCCTATATAGTTGAGAAATGTAGCCTTTATCAGAGAAACTTACAATAAACATTTTGATATTACCTCATTGTCTATGGTACCTTTTAAGCGGTTGCTCTGATTATCTCCTTTAATTGGGTCTGTTTTTGCTTTTGATTTTTCTGAGGTCATGATTGCTACCCTACCTTTTTTTACTTCAAATGAATTATAATAGATTCTACTTTAGTACCTTATTTTAACTCTGTGTCTATATTTCTGTTGCAAGTATGTTTCTTATAAACAACATATTGAATTGTGTTTCATGAGTATTGACCAAATATTAACTTAGAAAACCACAAACTAACATTATCTATGTTGCATTATATTTTTATTTACTTTGATATATATTACTCACTTACATTTTATTCCGGTTAAGCTGCACGTAGTTCTCAGGGCACCTCTTGGCTAAACCACTGGGACAAATTGAAAAGAGCATGAAATTTAATAGGGGCACATGTAATATATTATCCTTGGGTTCAATCAAGGTGTTAGGGATATGACTAAACAGCAATTTGTCTTTAAAGTTCCCTCTACAAGAGAGTCATTAGTGTGATTTAGCAGACAGGAAAGCTCATGCAATCTTAGGCTCCATTAAGAGTCAGCTTCCAAGAATAGACTTGTTCTGATTAGAATACATTTGGTATACTGTGCTTAGCTGTGGCTGTTATATTTTAGGAAGGGCCTTCATAAGTCAGAGACGTCCAGAGAAGGGTAACCAATTCATAGAACTGGAAAATAATAGAATTGAAGTAATAAGGGATATTGAGAAGAGGACTTTTAGGGGTCATGATAGTTGTTTTCATGTGTTTTGAATGACCTGTACAGAAGAGGAATCAGAGTATTTTTTCTGTTTGGTCCCAGAAAATAGAGCCTGAAAGCAATGAGTGGAAGTTGCACAAACAAATTGAAGTTTGCTAGAGAGACAGAAAAACAAAATGAAGTTACAGCTGACAAAGGAGCACATTTCTCTGATCTGGACATGCCTGTTGTCCTATTTTAGACACTATCAACCCACACTTTGACAAAACTGGGAAGTTTCCATTTTTCCCCTCTAGTACACAAAGTTAAGGATTGCTAGAATTTGTGGAAGTCTCCTTAACTTATTTAGTATTCCCTAGCAATTCACAAAGAGAAAGATCAGTCTTTAACCATGGGATACTGCTACTTAGATGAAGAGATTTTGAACCTATGTAATGAAGCAATCATTGCCAACTGTGTATGTATATACTCATACAGAGAGACATGTATACACACATACATACAAACACACATTCTCTCTCTCTTTCTCTCTCTGTCTTTCTCCTTCTCTCTCCTCTCTCCTCTTCTCTCCATCTCTCCCTCCCTTCTCCCTCCTTTATTCTTTGTCTCTGTCTTTCTCACCCTCCTCTCCTTCTCCCTCTTCTTCTTCCTCTCTCTCTCTCTCTCTCTCTCTCTCTCTCTCTCTCTCTCTCTCTCTCTCTCTCTTCCGTATCTTCTGTAGAATTTGGTGTGTTTGTATACACTTTTTTTCAACAACAGAAACAAGTGTGAAATGAACTGTGGATCACTGCTGTCCAAATGGTGACCTATTGCAAAGAGTAATTGTGTTGGATTAGCAGAGGGAAATGTCAGTTCTTGTCATGACTCTGCTGCTGCTTAGGTGCCTGACTTTGGGCAAGTCATTTCTCTCTGGATCTCACTTTCCTCCTCTAAACTTCATTGTACTAAGATGATCTCCACAGTTTCTGTCAGCTCTAGATTCTATGAACAGTCATCTTGAAGCTGTATCACTACCAATTAAATTTTAACAAAGTTCAATCTTCATATGAAAAATAGAACTGAAGTGGGTTAGGTGTATTATAGCTGTAGGAAGGCAAAGAACCATAGCTCAAGAGCTTGAAAGAACTTCAGAGGCTACATAGTCCAGGCTTCCCATTTTATGGATGAAGAAACTGAAACTGAGAAATTAAGCGATCTGCCCAGTCACATTGGTAGTGTCAAAGAAGTAAACTTCTTGAAATCTCTCTTTTTCACCTTATTATTTAATTGCAGTTCTAGATCATATCTGACACAAGACCTTACGCATGAAGTCTTCCTCTAAATATTCTGATTGTAAAATATTATGATTATATTTCATGTGCCTTAGAGAGAAGAAACCAACACCAGTAATTATCTAGGGCATGTAAATACACAAATGTCTCATGCATTGTGCAGGATGTATTGAATTTACAACTACATTATTTTAAATGACAGTTTATTTAAATTTTTCTTTAGATGTATACATGTGAATAAAAAGGAGAGTGAAGGAGGCAAACTACTTGACACCTGGAATAAATGTGTTTTATGTGCTTAAGCAATTTAAAATGAGGTTGGGTGTATCTACATTTATATCAAAAGAAAATAACATATAGTAAATTCAGTTGTCAGGGTATAAAGATTGAGAATATGCATAATTTTTAATATTTGTGTTTCTCCACTAGAATCATCATAAAAGCAATAATCAATAAAATTATTCACAGAATACTATAATTTTAGGGGTTTTGCCAATCATATTGACACTTCTAGGCATTTAAAATCGTTATATATTCTTTCAGGGGTAAAAAGAATCCCTACACTCTTAAGCCCTATCTGAATTATGCCTCAAGATAAGAGTTTCTTGGCAAAATGGTGTGGGATGTGGTTAGAGGTAACTTAGGGGAGGGAATGGGTATATAGACTGCTCTCCTCATCTTAAATCATACATTACAGAATTAGCACAGTCAAGTTTCTAGGTTTACATAAAAATGGTTAAGTGACTTGACTATGATCTCATAATCAATATGTGTCAGTCAGGATTTGAACCAGGTCTTTCTTGACTCCAAGGCTGGACCTTCATCCTTCATGTCATCATGCCCAATAGAAAAATGGAAAGAGTATTAGTACTTGTATAGCAAATTTAGTTTCAAATTCTACCTCTGATAGCTAATTTTATTGTCCAGTCATACAGTCATACCTGAATCTTCTGCAGTTTTCATGTAAAGATACTGGTGGTTTGCCATTTTCTTCCCAAATGGATTTGACTAACAGAGGCTAAGTGACTTGCCCAGCATAATATAGCTAGTATCTTAGGTCACATTTGAACTTAGGTTTTTGTGGCATTCTATTAACTGAACTACCTACCTACCTCCCTGATACTTAATAGCTCAATGCTATTTATTGATATAGCATCAAACTTACCACTATACCTGTTTGATAAGTTTTTTGGCTCTCATCCTTGGACTTTGGGTGATAAATGGCTTTTTACCAGTCCCTCTGGGTAGTCTAATGACTAATACCTGAGTGACCTTGGGAAAATAACTTAATTTCCATGGGTCTCAGTTACTTTATATATAAAAAATTAGAGGTTTGGATATGACCTTTGAAATCTCTTCAAACTCTAGCATTATGATACTAGGCATTTTTAAAACCCACCAATATACAGAAATATCAGAAACATCCAGTTTTATCAATAATTTCTTTGTATACTAACCCTGTTGATTTTAGGACACCAGTGTAAGACAAGCCAGGGAACGCTGACAAAGCTTTTTTAGCTGTCTGTGCCTAGCTTTCAGGAAACATTCTTAACTGGCATGTTTGGATTGGATGGTCACTGGTCATTGCTCTGACGGCTCTTTAGAAATACTAAAGATCCTATAGCATTGCAATAGTGGTGTTTATTATTACTGAAGAAAAATATATAATTTGCACAGTAGGGGAAAATGTAATTGACGAGGGGGAAATACAATGATTTTAAAGGAGCTAACAAAACCTCATCTTCACAGCTAACAAATCATTTGGTTTCCAGGCAAATGTGTGTGCAGCTCTATCAACAGCAGAGTTCAGTACCAGTGTACATTCTATCCGATTTATTATCTTTGTTTTGACTGAGTGTTTTTGACCTACAGACAAAATCTGGTGTTGACTACAATTGTGTGTGTGTTTAAATTTCTTCAGCTAATTCATTTCCAACTTAAAATCAAGCATGCCAATTAATGCTGCAAGGGTATTTTGATTTTTAAAAATATACTGATAATAGGCTTAGCATATGACCATCTGGTTAATACCACAAATATCTTTAAACTACAACAGAGTAATCCTGGTATTTTTATCAGAATATGGGCACTAAGATTGAAGGTCTGATCCTACTGGCTCAGGTTGTTAGCACATCCTAGGAGACATGACCCCAGTGGCTACAAATTTGTAGCTAAATGACAGCTAAAACTTGGATGAAATTTGAAAAATGTAGTTGATAGATGTTTCCAGGTATCCAAATGTCTGGCACTGTGTTGAACAGAGTCCACTGCCTTCTGTGACAGCACAGCTGTAGTCTATCAAGCAGAATGGGGGGATATGTCTGGCTTCCTAATCTATGGCTCAGAGGAGCAGTAGTGTGATCCAGCAAATTGATGAAAACAAACCACTTCATTGACCATTGAAGCTCTGGAAATCCCTGCCTTTGAAACTACGTTAGGTTTCCTTGATGAGGAGTTACTTCTGTCCAAGGTACTGGTTTTGGCAGCACCCTTTCAATCACCTGATTAATTAACTTTTTTTCTATTTGGTCATTCATTGGAACATAGATTTATAGATTTAGAGTGGGCAATGATTGTCAGGGTCATCTGGTTCTACCGTCTCTTTTTACAGATGAGCAAACTGAAGCTGAAATGTTAATTGATTTGTTCATGGTCAAATAGCTAGTAAGAATCAAGCATGGGACTTGAACTCAGATCCTGACTCCTTATGTAGCACTCTACTACACCATGATGCCTCTGCAAAATTTATTTTTGAATACTATTTTATTGATATAGCATCAAACTTGCCACTATACATGATAGATAAGTCTTTACACTCTCACCCTTGGATTTCAGGTACTAATTGACTTGGTAGTAGCTCTGAGTACTCTAAGATCTAAACCAACTGTGCCTCTTTCATTATACTCTGGCAAAAAGCTCGAGCTGATGGATTATACTTTCTACATTTTATTTGGACCTTCATACTGGATGATCTATTTCACTTAATTGGGAAATTTGAGGTAGACAAAAAGCTTTCAGAGATGGTTTCTCTCCATCTTTTTATCCTAGTAATAGTATGGGATGGAATTTTTTATTATGTTGTTTCAAAGCATTGAAAGAATAACAGTAGATAATAGCAATCTTTTCATCATCTATGTAGTTGTCTACACCAGTCTGTTCTTGCCCACACGGTTTGTTTGTACTACTCTAGCTAAATTCATGCTCATGGAAGTTCCTAACCATATCTGGGAATGATGAGAAAAAGGGAATGCTTGGGATATTAATTGGTATAATTCATCAAAGTAGATTGTAAATCCAGATAATGTAAGTCTCAAAATGATTTGTGGGATTATTTTGTTTTGACTTATATACCTTGTTGGAAAAACCTAAACAAAAGAAATGATGGGCAATTCCCACTTTAACTTTGTGATATGGGGAGCTGGGCACTGTAATGAACTACAACCATCTGAGGTTATCCCATTTTACCTGCTGTTTACGTGCTGATGGGTAGCACAATAGTTTGGGGTTCTTAGTCCTGAAATTTGAAATAAATTTTTAGCAATTTGCAATCCCTCCTTGTCCATGGGAATATCAATGTCAGCCAAAGAATTGTTTGTTATATCATTGGTTTCCATGCTACCAACACAAGAATAAATTAATTCCTACTGGAGCAGGCAAATGAAAAGAACATCAGACTAGGAGATTGAAAACTTGATTTTTAGTCTTTGTTTCACTTGCCTTGTCATTTTGGAGTAATCACTTCACTTCATTGAAATTCCATTTTCACATTTATGAATGTGAAACTGTGAATGTGGTTCCATGTGACCTAGGTCCAGAGACTGAGATTGAGGGTGAGGGAGGTGACACCACCAAATCCTTTATTACATTTTACTTGTGACACTTGCCCTCGTCCTTCTTCTGTGGGTCAATTTACAGTAATTCAGATGAGGTCCCTAAGGCATCAGCCTCATCATACACAAAACAGAATACATTATATTTTTCCCTCAAACCAATCGTTCTTCTGAACTTCCCTGTTTTTGTTGAGGTTACTACAATTCTTCCCATCATTCAGTTTCATAACTTCAGAATCAGCATCTGTTCCTCAGTTTCCCTTATTCCATGGTCCAGTTGGGTGCTAAATGTTGGCACACATACTTCTAAAATATCTCTCACATGCATCATTTCACAGCCACCACCTTAGTTCAGACCCTCAATACTTAGGCTATTGCAACAGCCTTCTAACTAGTCTCTGTGAACTGATTCTTTCTCCTCTCTAATCCATCATATCCATAATCATGCAGTTGTCAAAGTGACTTTCTCAGCACAGGGTTTTGTCCATACCACTCCCTTACTCAATAAACTTAAGGATCGCCCTCTTTATTGTTGTTCAGTCATTCAGTAATGTATAACTCATTAAGACCTTGTGAACCATAACCTGCAAATATTGGCCATGGAGTTTTCTTGGTAAAGATACTGGAGTGGTTTGCTATGTTAATCTCCAGTGGATTAAGGCAGGCAAAATTAAAGTGACTTGCCCAGAGTCATGTAGTTAGTGTCTGTGACTGGTCTGAGCTCAGGTCTTTTCTGACTCCAGGTCCAGTGCTCTATCCACTGAGTTACATAGATCATCTTCCTCTTATTTCTGTAGTATGACTCAGTGATTTTATTCTCCATGCTCCTTCCATTTCTACCCAGTAATGACAACCCACCTTTTAGATTTTAAGGAAGGGAGTAATGTACTACAGTGAAAACATTCAAGGAGAACATAATAACTTGCAGGAGTGAAGGCTTCTAATGTTTTAATCCTTACTGCTTCTTTGGACTAAGTATTTATCTTGGCCCAATTCTAGTTGTTGCTTTATTTTTTTTATTTTGGGTTTGCTTAATTAAGATGCTGCATTTCAGACTTGTAGAATATGTTTGTGTACATTTCAATGATAGATATGGACATTGGGTATTTCCTTCCTACATCCCCAAGCTTTGGTAATTTATTGGGATACTTCATTTATGACTTTCTGGCCTTAGTAGAAATCCTCTTTGTCCTACCCCTCTGTATTAGGGAGACAATGTTTTGTTGTGATGACAAGAATAGTGGCAGAGAACTCACTGCTTATGATTCCCTTTTCCCTTTTCACCTCCCAGATGTGCATTGGCACTTGCTTGAGGTTAAATCAAAGTTTTAAGAAAATTTGAAAATTTTGAAAGCAAGGGAATAATGAAAGTAGAAAGAACTGATGGAGAGACATTTATACATTTCTTTTAAAGTTTCAGATGTGGATCATTTGGAGACACGTCTATGTTCCTATAAGGAGACAAATATGTTTTTTTTTTAAAATGTTGCCCTAACCCAGATAGAGTAAGAGTTGTCAAACCTCTTCCTCTATGAGGGAGAGTCTTACAGAAATTGTTTCAAGGGCCCCTTTGGATATCACCTAGGAGGAGCTATGAGGCAGATGAAAAGGACATCAAATAAAGCGATGAATGGCCCCCAGGCACACGGTCCTCACCATCTGACTCTAGGAGACTGAGGTTACTAGTTAGATTCTGAAAAGAGCAGTAGCCCCTCAGGCAGGCAGGGAGGGAGGTCTACAATGGAAAGAACATTAATAAGAAGCATTACTAGTAGAAAAAAGAATCAGAGTAAAACTTCTCCAGAGAAAACTAAAGAGGTTGGGCTGTGCAACAGCTGGCAGAGGCAAATCTAGCTGGATTGGCAGAAGAGAAGGCAGAGATGTGACAGCTAAAAAGAAAGTAGTGGAATCAGTTATTGGCTGAAGATGCAAGGAGGTTGCAGACCAGTCCCAATGGCAGTCAAAGGTCAACCTCATCCTTTATTTTTGGAATATGAGTCTTATTTACTGCCCCTCTCCTACAAAAAGTTGTCTGCCTTTTTTCCATTGGTGAAGTACTCTATTCATAGAGTTTTATTTTCCACTGACCTATCAGGGATTGATTCTGATTTGATTGCATAGATTGTCCTGTTAGGTAAGTGAAATACTCAAATTAATTCTTTATTATTACACTTCCTTTGACCTCAGCCACTTTCTTATCACTTCTCAATTGTGATCCCTGTTTAACTCATAGGTCATGTTATAAGCCATCCTTTCTTCTTGGGGGTGAATCTCAGTAAGCTTGCTGTAGTTGTTATTTGTGTTTTTTTAAGTCCTGGTAACAAGCAAGAATTATGATCCTACTGTTAAAACATCATCTTTTCTCACTATGGTAACTGTGTGGAGCCAAAGAAGCCTTGGGTAGGGTACCTGCTCTGCATTAGAATCAAATGCAATGAGGCATGTGTGAAAAAGTTAGAGGAGTTTTATAATGGTAAGAGAACTGAACTTTTAGTTAGAAAACATGGATTCAAATACCAGAAAACCCTTCCAGTAACTCTGTGTGTGACCTTCATCAAGACAATCTAGCAAAGACTCAGTTTCTTATAATGTTGCCTTAGTACCCCCTACTAAATAGGGTTGTTCTGAAAACCAAGTGGGATAATGTATGTCTAAGTTCTTCATAAACCCTGAGATTCAATATCAATATAAATTCCCATGTGAAAATGAAAGGTGGTTTGGTGGAGAAGAGCACTGACTCTAGATTCAGAGGATCTGGGATCAAATGTTGCTTCTACTACTGATGTTTACTACTGTAGTGAACTTACATACTCAATCAGCAGATATTTAAGTGTCTACTAGGTTCCAGGCCCCTTCTAGACCCTGGAGATGTGAATATAAAGAATGAAATTATCATTTTATTCAGAGACTAGGGAAGTCAGTTACTCTCCATGGGCCTTGTGAAATGATAAGGTTGAGCTAAACCTAAATGGTCTCTGAGGTGCCTTCTAGCACTTTATTGATCATTCTATGTATGAATATTAATTATTTTCCTTTCTTGTGAGTATTTTTGTGGATTGGCTTGCTTTTTGCCTTGAGGATGCCACCTGATACTCATCTTGAGTACAGAGAAGAAAGAGAAGCAATTAGATGACCCACTACAGGTTCCTTTCACTGTCGTTGATGGAGGAAATATTGGCAGCTGCTAGCCATTCGTGTGCAACTTCAGCCAGTGTTGGGGCTGCTGGCTGGCAGTTGCTTGCAGCCAAAGGCAAGCTCACTCAGCTAGTTACAGTAATTGGCTGTTGCTGGTTGGTTAGCTACCCATCTCCCAATTTTATGTTTTGATAATGAATCATTGACACCTCTTGTTAGCTCCCTGGGTTTGGTGTTGCTCTACTGGCAGCCAGGAATCCCACATTTTAATTATTTTGGCTCTAAGCTTACCACATATGTTTTTGGCATTGTTAACTGTGGAAATGAAAAAAAAATACAGGCTGAGCTGCAATTTAACCAACATTACAGAAAGGAGAAATATCTAGCTCTTTGTTAGGCCACCAAAATCACAGATTCTTCTATCTGTGTCATGTAATGAATTTAGGCTGCCATTTGAAGACACAACCAATCCAAATTCAAAAATTCATATTTAATGTAGAACTAACTTATTTTATTTAAAATAAAAAAAAATCCAATCCTTGAAGAATCAAGAAGGAAGATAGAATTTTGTCTCCAGTATGGTTTAGCAGCAAGTGGAGACATGTTAGTAACTCAGCTGATAAATAATAACAAAAAAAATTGAATTTGTTGTTGGATTTGTTAGAGAAAGCTGACAAGTTCAAAGTAGCTCATCATAATTAGCAATAATGAACTTTAAGAAAAGAATTAGATAAATCAGTAAAACCTAAAACCTGTATGTAAAGTCCCTCCCCCCTTTTTTCCTAAGTATTAGTTTGTTAGTAAATTTGTTAGAGACTTAAGCTGTTTTCTGTTATGCTATAAAGGAATTTCCTGGTTCCAGTTCTGCATTGAACACCACTTTGCTGTATGACTTTGGACAATTACCTGAACTTACTGGGCTTTCGTTTGATCATCTATAGAATATGAGGTTTGGAATAGAACATTTGTCAAACTTTTTAGTCCAAAGACCCCTTATATTTTTCAAAATTATTGAGAACCCCAGAGAGTTTTTGCTTATGTGGGTTATGCCTAAATATATTTACTGGATTAGAAATTAAAATGTTTTAGTTTTTTCAAAACTAGTTTTTGACTCATGGACCCCCTGAAAGGGCATCAGGCTCCTTACATCACACTTTGAGAATCACTCATCTAAGTAGTATTGATTCTAAATGATGTTGCATATGAAGCCCATTATTTGAAATTCTTAACCTTCATTCATTTATACTTCAAATTCATCATTTGATGAATTTATGATCTTTCCAATAAGGTGTCTTAAGACAACATAGTATAGTTGATGGAATGTTGGACCCAGAGTCAGGAGTATCTAGGTTCATATCCCACCTCTCATCCTAAAAGGCTTTGTGACAAGTCATTTAGCTTCTATGAGGTTCAATTGCTTTATCCACAAAATGAGGAGTTTGGACTCAGTGATGTCTAAAAATTCTGTCATCTTTAAATCTATGATCCTGTCACTTCATGAATATATTCCTGTCACTGGTTCTGATCATAGCCAATTCAAGCTTTCTTGTCCTAGATAGTTTTTGTTTATGTCCTATCATGAATACTCCATAGAACATCTCCAAAATATTTCAGGTCTTCTTTTAGGTCTTTTGTTAGTTTGTACAAAACACTGCAAGCATTCCACTCTACTAGTTTCCCTGGACATGTCTTCAAACACAGAGAAGTCAGGAAAACCAACAGCAACAAATCCTATACTTGATCTTGCTTATTAAAAACAAAATACCTGTTTCTCTGTTTTTTTCAAACTCCTAGAATAAGTATTCAATGATAATTTCTTCTATGTATTTATTATTCCTTTACTCGTTATCTGGCTCCAGTCCCCACTATTCTATGGAATCTATCATCTTGAAATTCATCAGTGACCTAATCTCTGAGGTCAATGGCCTTTATTAAGTGTTTAATTTCCCATTCTCTGAAATTTTGACATAGTTGATGACTTCCTTCCATCTTGAAAATTTTTCTTCCCATGCGTACAATTTTGCTTTCTTCTACTTTATTATCTCCCCTTTCTCTCTTCCTCTTCTTCTTCTTCCTCCTTCTATTTCTTCTTTTCATCTGGAATGGTTGGTATTCCTCAAAGTTCAGTCCTTAGTAAAATATATTTTTCTTGTGGGTTCTTTCGCTTAGAGATTTCATTCACTCTTGTGGAATATTTGGCTTCAGCTATGACCATCAAATAGAATCTTTGACCCCAGGCTTGACAGTACTCTAAGGCCTTTGTTACACATTTCTAACTGTTTAGTGGGCATTTCTAAGTCAATGTTAATGAGATGATGTACCTAAAGTACTTTGTAAACATTAACATGCCACAGGAATTTGAGCTATGATTAATAGTGGTATTGATATGCAGTCACTTCAAATCCAACATACCTACTACCCTTTCATTATTCATTCATTATTACCCTTTCCAAATTAACTTCTCTCATTTCTCTGTTAAACTTCCAACAATTTTCCTAATCGCCAAGCGAAAATAATAATCCAACTCATATCCCTCTTTAATCAATCAATAACCAAGGTCTATCAATTTGTCTTTTGAAATATCTCTTGCGGAGCAGAGCTAAGATTGTAGAGTAAAGGCAGGGTTTCACCTGAGTTTTCCCAACTTCTTCTCAAAGCAACTTTAAATAATGCCTCAAAATGAATTCTGGAGCAGTAGAACCAACAAAAGAATGGGGTGAAACAAATTTTCAGTCAAAGGCAACTTAGAAGGTCAAGAAGAAAGTTCTGTCTAACTGGGTGGACCAAGACTGCCTCTGAGCCAAGTACCAACTCAGCAAGGCAGCAGCAGGCCTTTGAGGGGAACTTGATTGGCAGTAGTGACTTCTGTAGCTCTCTGCCCACAGACAGAAGGGGCTGGCTAACAGGCTGGAAGATTACCGGGATTCTTTATTGGGTGTAGGACTCTGTTGTATTTCTCATCTGTGATTAAAGGTCACAATCCCAAATGAGTAGGAGGAGGAGTAGCCCATGAGTATGTGGCTGCAGTGGTATAGGAGTCCTGGTCACAGTTCCAAGGCAGGGAAAAAGTACTTATGGGACAGAGCGCACACCAGGAGGGCAGTGACCTCACCTTTTTATATATCATATCACATTGGAAGAACTGAAAACTTACAGATTCACAGAAATACCTCTGTCAAAAAGCAGGATGAAAAATCTTGGGCCAGCGTCCTCTCCACCCAGGAAGGAGAGTCTAACAAAGTCAGGAAATAGGCTGGAAAAATGAGCAAATAACAATAGCAACAACAAAAGGTGACCACAGAAAAATACAATGTAACAGGGAAGATAAAACATAAACTTAGAAAGAGGCAGCAAAGTTAAAACAGCTATGCCTAAAAGCCTCAAAGACAAATGTGAATTGGTCTTAAGTTCCCCAAAAGAATACCTGGAAGAGCTCAAAAAGGATTTAAAAAATTAAAAAATGAAAGAGGTGGAGGAAAAATTGGTGAAAAAAATGAGAATGATGCAATAAAATTAGGGGGGAAAGGGTCAACAGCTTAGTAAAAAAGACAGAAAAAGTATTGAAGAAAATATCATCCTGAAAAATCAGAATAGGCCAAATAGTAAAAGAGGCAGAAAAATCCTGTGAAAAGAATTTGTCAAGTGGAAAAAGAGGTACGAAAGTTGACTGGAAAAAACTCCTTAAAAATGTAGAACTGACCAAATGAAAAATGAAGTACAATGGCTCACTGAAAAAAATAACTTTAAAAATTAGAATTGGGTGAGTGAAATCTAATGACTACATGAGACATTAAGAAACACTAAAGCAAAATAAAAAGAATAAAAAAATAGAAGAAAATGTTAAATATCTTGTTGGAGAAACATTTGGCCTGAGAAATAGATCAAAGAAAGATAACTTAGGAATTAACTCACTAGCTAAAAATCATCATCAAAGAAAGAGCCTAGATATCATATTTCAAGAAATTATTGTGTCTTGATATCTTAGAATGAGAGAGGAAAAATAGAAATTCAAATAATCCACTGATCACTTCCCAGAAGAGATCCCCAAATAAAAACTTTCAAGAATATTAGAGCCAAATGCTGAGAGTCATGAGGTCAAGTAGAAAATATAGCAAACAGTCAGAAAAAAATCAAACAATTCAAATATTGTGGAGTCACAATTGGGATAATACAATATTTAGCAGCTTCTACATTAAAGGATTAGGGGATTTTCAATATGATATTCAGAGGGCAAAGGAGCTAAGGTTGCAACCAAGAATCACCTACCTTGTATAATCTTTCAGAGGGAAATGGATATTTAAAGAAGTAAAAGACATTCAAGCATTCCTGATTAAAAGACCAGAGATTAATAGAAAATTTGATTTTCAAATATAGGACTTGAATGAAGTATAAAAATGTAAAAAGGAAATAGAAATCATCAGGAATTCAATAAGCTTAAACTGTTTACATTTCTACATTGGAAGATGATACTGTAACTCCTAAGAACTTTCTTATTATTAGGGCATATACATAGAGTATACATAGACAGAGGACATGAGAGTGAATTGAGTATGATGGGGTGATATCTAAAAAAATTAAATTGAAGTATTTGAAAGAGAGATGTACTGGAAGAAGGGGGAATGAAGGGGTAGAATGGGGTAAATTATCTCACATAACAGGGGCAAAAGAGCTTTTACAGTAGAGAGGAAAACAGGTTGGGCTAGGGATAACACTTGAAACTTGATCTCATTGGACTTGTCTCAAAGAAGGAATTGGACACTTATATGGGTATAGAAATATAACTTATTCTAAAGTAGAGATGGAAATGCAATAAGAGAAGGAGGGGGTGAAAGATAAGATAGTGAATTGGGAGAGGTGCTCAGAAGCAACACACTTTTGAGGAGAGGAAGAGTGAAAGGAAAGAGGGAGAGGGAGACACATACATATAGAGAAAGAGAGAGGGAGAGAGAGAGAGAGAGAGAGAGAGAGAGAGAGAGAGAGAGAGAGAGAGAGAATATAGGGAAAATAGGATGGAGGGAAATATGCAATTAGCAATCATAATTAAAGGAGAAATATAGCATTTTTTCCAATAAAGGCCTCATTTCTTAGAGAAGTGAGTCAAATTTAAAAGAGTACAAGTCATTCTCAAACTGATAAATGGTCAGAGGATATGAATAGACAGTTTGCAGAAGAAGTAATCAAAACTATTTATGGTTATATGAAAAAGTGCTGTAAATCACTTTTGGCTAGAGAAATAGAGATTAAAACAATAGAGATCATCCAATTATCTAATATGAAAGAGGAAAAATGACAAGTGTTGAAGAGAATGTGGGAAAATTAGGACACCAAAGCATGGTGGTAGAGTTGTGAACTGATTCAACCATTCTGGAGAGTAATTTGGAACTATGCCCAAAGGGATATAAAGCCATGCATACCCTTTGACCTACTACTACCACTACTAGGTTTGTATCTCAAGGAGATGTTTTTAAGGAAAAAAGACCCTATATGTACAAAAATATTTAGAGCAGCTTCTTACAGTGATAAAACATTGAAAATTGAGGGAATGCCCACGACTTGAGAAATATCTAACAAATTGTGGCACATGACTGTGATGGAATATAATTGTTCTAAAGAGGTGACAAGCAGGATACTTTAAAAAAAACCTGGAAAGACTTACATGAATTCATACAAGATGAAAAAGAGCAGCCCCAAGAGAACATTGTACATGGTAACAATAATTTTGATGAACAACCATGAATGACTTAGCTATTCTCAGCAATACAATCACCCAAGACAATTCTGAAGAACTTATGATGAAAAAAGAATGTTCTTCAACTCCAGAGAAAGAACTGATGGAATCTGAATACATTTCAAAGCAAACTTTTTAAACTTTTTTTTCATTTGTTAGTCTGTGATTTCTTTCAGAACATGATCAATATGAAAATGTTTTATGTGACTGCATAGGTATAAACTATGTCAAATTCCTTGCTTTCTCAATGAATGGGGAAAGAAGGGTGGAACTCAAAATTAAAAGAAACCAATTTCTTAACTTGGCATTCAATTCCAGTATAATTTGTTCCCAGTAAAATTATATATTTTTATCTTTCAATACTCTCCTATTAAAAATCCTTCACTATAGCCAGATTAGCTTTACTCAGTCAGTCAACAAGTATTTATTAAGTGCATATTATGTACCAGGCACTGTTCTAAGTGCTAGGAATACAGATGCAAGTAGAACGAAGTATGTTCTCTACCACAAAGAAGTAAATTCTAATGTGTGTGTGTGGTGGGGGTGGGGGGTAGGGAGTTATACAGAAAGAAGCAAGAAAAGGGTGAGGGAAAGGAAAGCTTGGAGTAAATGTAGGGAAATTCAAGGAGGAGAATCAGGAATATAGACTTTTGAGAAATAAAGATATGAATGACCCAGGCATCCTCCTTAAAACAGAAGTTTTGGGAGAAACCAGACAGTCAGAGGTAGGGGTTTCCGGGAAGGAAGGTCCTTCTGTTGTGTTAACTCCAGGGCTGAAGTGAGTAGAGAAACTTCTGGGGCATCACAAAGGACTGGTAGGAAAGTCAAAAGTGCAGCCTACAGAGGAAAGAAGGTTTATTTATGGTCACTCAGTCTCCCAACATGCCTTGAGTTTTTTCTTCCTCTTTTCTTACCACTTTGACTATTTGCTCACAATGCTTCTTTCCTTCCTTTTTTTTATTAACCAAATTCTTTCCATCCTTCAGGGTCTCTTTCCATTCTCTGGCTCTTCCTTGGAACTTTAGAAAAGCATTCTCATTCCTCTAAACTTAGAGGACTGATGGTCAAAAATTTCACAAATATGCATCTACTACATTGAAGTAGATCTTTTGATCATAGAGAGCTGAAGATGCCTCAAAAGTTGTCTAGTCTAACACTCATTTTACAGTTGAGGAAATTAAGGTCAGAGAAGTAAAAGGACTTGCCTCTGATAATATAAGTATTGTGAGACAGTTAGGCTCTGAGCCCCGATTCTCAGACTTCAAACCCAGTGCTTCCTTCACTATATTACCTATACTACTTTCGTTTTCTTTAACTATGCCATATCTTTATACCTTGCCCCAAATATTCACTAAACGTTAGGGGGTAGTGATGGAAACATAATTCTTTTTATTCCCCTACTGTGCTTTGTCCATAGTAAGTTTATGCTATATATTTTTATTTGATTTAGAAAACTGGATGCTGCAGAGTTTGACTACGCCATGATAATTTTCACTTGAGAAATATAATAAAATTTCGTTCCTAAAAGAACATTTTCACTGTTGTCACATGGAGTATTTTGACAACTACTGCTTTCTACTTTGGTTTTATATATTTTCTGGGTTTAACTCTTGAAAAACAACATATATTTTCTTGTTCACTTATTTATTCATTTACCTGTTTATCATTTTATTTCTTTGTTTATCAGTATCAGACTAGAAAGCCAAGAGATCATACTGTGATGAAAATGAACTTCAGACATATATCACATAATATTTAGTATATAGAAGTGCAAGAGATAACACTTTTATAGAAAGAGAGCTAACTCTGCTTTCACAGAATCACAGAACTGCAGTTAAAAGGGATCTCAGTCTCTGTCCTCTAAGGTCCACAGAGAATCCCTACTCTTGTGTACCCAATAAATCCAATCTCTGTTTAACAGTCTCCAGTGGGCACTTGGAACTTACCTCCTTCTCAAATATAGATTAAATGAATGGAATGAACATATATCCACTTTATATTTGCTGTTACTTGAAAACATATGCATGATTCAGCTTTTCTATAGGTATAGAAACAAGAGGGTGGTTGGATTTGTTTCCCACCCTCCAGTTAAATCAAACATTCATATAATGTTGGGTTTGTGCACCATTTTAGGAAAAGTAAAATCGTAAAATCAAAGAATTCCAAAGTTGTGAAGAGGCCCCCTACATATCATCTATTTCATCTCTTTATTCATTTCAGGAATTTCTTCTTTAGCATATCAGGATCCACATAATAATAATAAATTAAGTGTTGCATATATTTTAAGTTGTTTAACCTGATGGTGATTTTCTTGAGACAGGCTTGCATCTTCTACTTCTTGTTTTCTTTTTCAATTCATCACAGAACATAGTAAATTGTCCAATGAGATATTTACCATTCTCTTCCATTTTTTCATTCTTTTGATTTTGTTTTTTGATTTCTTGGTTTCTCAAAAAGTCATTAGCCTCCATCTGTTCCATTCTAATTTTGAAAGAACTATTTTCTTCAGTGAACTTTTGAACCTCCTTTTCCATTTGGCTAATTCTGCTTTTGAAAGCATTCTTCTCCTCAT
>CM053771.1:428525633-428659109 GCA_028658325.1 Potorous gilbertii
TAACCTTCTATGGTCTTAGTTTTTTTCCCTTTTCTGGGCATTTTCCCAGCCAGTTACTTGACTTCTGAGAGTCCTCTCCACCCCCGGCCTAGATCCGCCCAGCTAGTGCTTGGAGATATTACTGATTAAAGGATGGTTTCTCTACTCACTTTACTTTCACAATAAGTATATAAGTATAAATAATGGATATGTAACATATATATATATGTATATATATATATATATATGTACATATAATGGATATATAACACATCACGTGTTAGCAACATGGAGTCATGGAAAGTGTGTTGAACTTGGAATCAAGAATTCCTGAGACCAAATTCTACTTCTGACATTTACTTGATGGTAACTTAATAACCTCTTTGAACTTCAGCATCCTCACCCATAAAATGAGGATATATCTGAAATACCTGTGGTATTTCACCCATAAGATTGTTGTAAGTTCTCATGAGAGAAATGATTGTAAAATGCTTTCAAACTTTAAAGCCTCATCTGTGTCAAGAATTATATAGCAGCATATTTATCACTCTACTTAAAGAAACATTGACTCTTTTATATTTATTCCTATCTTGGAAGTATTTCTTTAATTGAAAAAAATCAACTTTTTTAAAAAAATTACTTTATAGAAAGGAGTGTAAATCATCTATCTAATAATCCAAGTCAGAGAGACACAAAATGTGGCCCTCTGGCTAGATTCAGCCCACCACCTGTTTTTGTATAACCTGTGAGCTAAGAACAGTTTTCATTTTGTTCAATAGAATTAAATTTTATTTCAAACTATCCAAAATATTCATAAGGGCCATACAAATACAGTTGATGGGCAGGATTTGGCCTATCAGCCCTGGAAGATGGTTCTTTTAAAAATCCCATGTGATCTTTTGTAGAATATGGTTTTGAGAAGCAGTGTGATATAGTGGTTAGAGAACTGGCCTTCAAGTTAGGAAGACTCAGGTTTGGATCCCATAACTCACAAACTGGGTAAGTAAATTAAACTCTGTGATAGGGAACTTGCCCTTCTACAATGGAAGGGTGAATTTCCTCAGAAACTTGCTATCTATATTAATGAAATAACAGGAATTTTAAAATGTGACTTTAAAAACAAGTTGTATTCATTCATTCTTTATTGTTGGAATAAAATTATACCAACTTTCATAGGATCAACATTCTATATTTTGGTTGGGGAAAACATTATTGATAGTCTTTTAAAATTAGATATAACACATCATATGTTAGCACTGTAAAAAAAAGATACTCAATTAAACTCCAAGGTTACAAAGCTGGACTGGATAGATGTCTCTATATACCACTCATCCTAATTCCTGCTCTAAATCTTAAAATGCTATAATCTTATGAAAACTTAGCAAAGTTTTTACATTTTTTTCTTTAGTCTTTTAAAAATATGAATTGATGTCTTTTATTTTAACATGTTCTATACTTCTTAATGTATCTATTCATCTATCCTTCTCCCTCCCAGAGAACTCTCATAAAAAAGGGGGAGAATAGTTCAATGAAACACACTGAATAAAAGCTAACATTATACGCAGTATTGCACACCCACATTTCTCTTGCTTCTGCCAAGAAACAAGGATGAAGTTCTTTCCCATGTAACAATTGTTAATATTTACAATGTGATATGTGTGTAATCTCACTAGATCCTTAAAACTGTCTTGTGAAATCTATGCTCTTATAATTCCCCTTTTACAGGTAAGGAAACTGATTCTGAGAGGTTGAGTCTTTTGCGAGATCACATAGCTGGTAAATAGCTAAGATGGAATTTGAACTCAGGTCTTTGGGACTCGAAGTTCAGCCGGCGCTCTGTCCATGATGCTACCAAGCCACCTTATCGCATCTTCTTCTATCATATCCTATTTCTTTGGGGCCAAGCTTGATCATAATAATTTTGCAGTATTCAATTCCAGTTGTTTTGTCATTTATATTTTTGTAATAATTGCGTATGTTGTTTGCCTGTTGTGCTTATCATTTTAAATCTGTTCATATGTCTTCCCATGTTTCTTTGCATATGTCATATTATTTCATAGTAATATTTCATTACATTCCTTTGTCACGATTGTGTAACCATTTCTCAATAAATGGGCATCTACTTTGTATGTAGTTCTTTGCTACTACAAATATCTTGTTCTGTATGATCTCTCACTCACTTTCACACACACACACACACACACACACACACACACACACACACAGATCGCTTTGCTTTCCCAAATGATTGGGCCCATTCATACCCCACCAACCATGCCTTAGTATATCCACCTTTCACCAAACTCTTCAACATTAATTAACTATAACCATTTTTCCATTTTGGTCTATTTTTTCCAATTCAATTAAAAAAAATTATCAAGTATCCCTGTGTGCCATTCACTGGGGGGGAGAGATAAAGATATAAATACATTCATCTTGCTCTTGATGGATTTAAGGTTTTAATTATGAATTGGACCTTCTATTGTTTTCAATATAAAACACATTTTTTTCTGCCTGACACTAAATATACATTTTTAATACTGGTTTTCTTCTTTTATCCAATATGTGTCCAATGTATTTTCTTCTGCAGCTGCCCTCTCTTCCTGCTGTTTGCTGGAAGAATATTTCCTGCTGCTAGCTTGCCACTGAAGTGACCTAGACTGTGGTGTGCCTGTTAATAACAATATCAAGGACAAAATATTGACTGTAAAAGATGCATAAAAAGAGTGGGTAAGAGTGTTGAAATTTTCTTTAGATTTTTGTAAGCATTGATGCCATTTTGTTTATTGATGGGAAGCAATGGGCTTAGCATGTTAGAACTTCTTTAGGAACCTGTGTTTTGAAGGGCCAGAGGATATGGTGATTCTCTGTTAAGCTCTGCAGAAATTAATATAGGAATATTTTAAAATATATTTGTATTTATTTCAATTATTAAAGCCAGATATGGGGGTACAAACTGTAATCCCTACTGCCAGGGAGCCTGAGACTGATGACCCTTGAATTCAGAAATTCAGGGTTGCAGTAGCTTTTGCTGATCTGTTTGTCAGCTGAGGTCAGAAGAAGAGCAGGTCAAAGGTCACTTGATAATCCATAGTAGGATCAAGTCCCTGAGTAGCCCCTGCACTTCTAGTCCACTGGGTGATTAGTTTTGTAGAATGATATTAATTTTTAAAAAAAGTTGTGAAGTATTTTTTCTTCCTCCTATGTACCTTCACTCACTGAAAAGGAAGGAAGGAAAGGAGGGAGGGAATGAAGAAGGAAGAAAAAAATATAGAGTCTTTATATCCTATAAGCATAGTTGTTGACAAATACTCATATTAAGAAATTCATTTTAGGACTTTTTAAAAGGAATGAATATATTTAGAGTTGTTTCACAGTCTTAACCATCACATAGACAA
Source organism: Potorous gilbertii (assembly GCA_028658325.1). Classification (NCBI taxonomy): domain Eukaryota; kingdom Metazoa; phylum Chordata; class Mammalia; order Diprotodontia; family Potoroidae; genus Potorous; species Potorous gilbertii. The sequence goes on from CM053771.1 coordinate 428,529,011, forward strand.
TGAACCAGTACTTGCTTTGTTTCCTTATAGGATAATATATCAAGATTCAGGTTATATTAAGGGGCATGATTCTAATGAAAGGGCCTATGAATAGAAAAGAAAAATAGAGTTGGAGTGGGTAGAAATTTAATAAAGAGATAATGACGTGAATAAAATGAAACAAAGTCAAACTTTTTCCATGCCCTGAATGGCCTCACAAGCTGAAATGATTTTGGGGGAGAATAAGGGGTTGAGTTCTGGAGGAACTTAATCTCCCCTGCTCTAAGTAGCTTTTCATCATTACCAATACTTCATCATTCAGCTAATTATATTAAAGAATACTGGAACAGCATTCTTGTGGCAGGTCCAGGTGTCAAGGCCTGATTGAGATAAGTAGGAAACTCTGTTTTCAGTATAGGAATGGGGCATTGATTTAAAGGCAAATAAAATTTAACAAAGAAAGGGAGAATGTAGAAAGTAAAATGCTTTTTGAAAGACATTATATTATAATGAATTCACTAGATGACTTGCATCCTAGAAAAGTCTTCCTCTTGTAAAGCCCACCAACTCATTACATTATAGTTTCTGGCTTAATGGTTCAGTGAGTCCAAATTTAGACTTTATTTCCTAATTCTTATTGTATCATCTCTAAAAGTATTTCTTCTTTCTATTTGTATCTCGCAAGGCAAAATAGCTCTCTGGTTCCTCCTGAGAGAATGTAGCTATGCCCCACTTATCAAAATAACTTCCAACATCTGCAAACCTCTCCTTGAATTTTTTCCATGGCTTCCTCCAAATGCGCACCCAGCTTCCCAGGGTTGATCAACTCTTGTGACTTCACCTTGAATTCCCTAGCTGGAAATCCTTAGATGGGTTTTTATGTCATCAGTGTCCTACTTAAGTGACCAGGCTACTGCAGAGCATCCACCACGTTGCAATCCCTCATATATTTAATTGGTATTTGTTGCCCTAGGGAGCAGTGGAGCTAGTACTTAAGAATACAGCTAATTAAGCTATGCAAAATGTCTGACAGGGGCTATTGGAGGCAAGTTATCAAATCCCCCTTTAAGTGAATATTTAAAATAGTGCCTCAGTAGATGTCTGGAATGGAATCCCAGTCAAGAACATATTAGTTCTTTTCCAGTTTTATTGACTAGAAATTCACACATGACATACTGTCATATCAGTAAACAACATGAAGGAGATGAAAGAGGCCACCTGGTATAGTGGGTATAGGAATATCCTTAGAATCAGTAAGACTTGTATTCAGTTCTTGTTTGCAAACCATACTATAGTTAATCAGTTAATCAACAAGCATTAATAGCTAGCTTAAGAGGTGCTAGACTACAGGTAGTTGTGTAATTATTGGTAATTTACATAACCTCTCTGGGCTCGGGCTAATCTTTATGACTACATTACAGAAAAATTGCCAATCTTGATTAGTGGAGGAAGTTTCCATGATGAAAGTCCTTGATACCAAGGAAATAAGAGAACTAGATCTTCCTTCCCACAATGCCTATAACAAAACTGTAGTAGAGAGTGACCCAGTAGAATGACTAGTAGATGGTGAATGGGGTGGTGAAAGGATATTCAGTATTGTTAGTGATTAGCCTTAGTGATCTGACAGTTGATCTGTTTAACTGTGCAGAGATCCAATTTAGTTAATGTTTTATTAAAAATTGTTTTTAAATTAAAAAGCATATATTTCCTAGCACCAAAATTGAAAAAAAAATTATAAATTTTTGGTAGATCTAATTTAGTTGTAAAAGATGACTGAGCAACCAAATGAATCCTACCATAGTCTCCTTATTTCCCTCATTTTAGACATGGCCTAGAATTGTGGTACATAAATTTCCATGGGAAATTCCATACATCCTGAAGGGTACTTTCTTTAATTAATCCCAAATCATGACAGGTATAATAATACAGTGCATCCAACAGAAAAAAATGTTGAATAATGTTCAGTGTGGGCACATAGACTATATCATATATTTTATTAATGACACAACAATAAATAAATCACAACCTCCCCACCCAACCGCCGATGAATTTAAAGCATAGAGGAAGCTACTACTCTGATTGTGCCTCTGTAAGTAAGATTTTTTTTCTTTTAAAAATAAAAGCTCTCAAATATGGATTTATTCTTGCATTTATTCTAGATCTGAATTTTAGTAATATGGACCTTCCTTCTCAAAGCTCCTCTTATTTTTCATTCACTTAATATAGCCATTTCTTCCCTCAAAAGAGACACCATATCTTTTTCACTTCACATCATCTTCCCAATTTAAAAATAAGACTCAAACCCAGTATTTTCATTGATGAACTAAATCACCTATTCTACAGTGAGTCCTTGGTTTCTAATTAACTGTGGAACATAATTAGCAAATTCCCTGGTCCAGTAAGAATTAGATTTACCAGATGTCAGATACTGACAACCTCAAGCAATATTGGTGGTGGGAGCCAAAATGTGGGTGCAGAAATAGAAAGCAGTACAAGGCATGCTTATTTCAGGGGAATAAGGCTCTAAGTATTGAAGTGCAGAAGTGTCTGGCATGCTTGTCACAACATGCTATTAAGATATGTTGTAGCATCCTTTTTCGATATCCATGTCCACCAGGCCAAAAGGAAATGGAAGCTTCTGTGTCAATAATTATGTATAAGAGCAATTAGTTACAAGGCTGCCATAGAAGCCATGCATCTTAGGCTGAAAACAAAATTCTTGGCTCTAAGTCAAAGTTTAATTTTTGATAAAAGACTTTAGTTGGCTTCAGTATTTGTCTAGCACCAGGACACCATGATCTCATGACAAAATTATATTATTTCTTAATAAGAAACAAGAGCATGAAAGAGGTTAGCTGTGCCTCATTTTCATGAATTTCCATTCATTTAATCCAATTGCAGACACATGTATTTGGTTCAAAATGAAGATCTAAGATGCCTTTAGATCTAAGATCTAAGATGACTATATTAAGAGCCTGAAATAGAAAGCAACATATTAGATTTGGCTAATGTTTTTGAGGCAAAAACAAATTAATAACAAACAGAGTTAAGAGAAAAGTTGAAAACCATGTTGGGTATCTATCTTGCAGATACTGTAAAACCAACAGGACTAATCTAATGGAAGATGTTATTACTGTAACATCCACTATATCATGCTTCCTCTTCTTCCTGTAATGGGGAAGAAGGGGGTGAAAAGATTAGCTCTGTCTTAGCTCAGCTATTAGGGAGGCTGAGTCCAAGAGATCTCTTAAGATTGGGAGATCAGAGCTATAAAGGTATAAAACATATAGAGTGGGTGGGTAGGTGGGGATACTATGGCTATCAGGGAAAAAGGCAGCCGAGATTGGAAATCTTGGATAAGGCCAGAAAGGTTGGACTTCCAGCCTGGGTGAGATAGGGAGACTCAGTCAGGGGGTGGGGTGGGGGGCAATGAGTTTCCTACTAGTAGTGAGTCTGAAGTTGGATGATCAGCTAATAGGAATGTTATGTGTGGAGTGCCTGTGCTGGGTGTGGATTTCAGTGGATGGCATGTAAAGTCCTTTTTAACTTAAAGACTCCATCATTCCATTCTTTGATTCCATGTTGTCACTTAGTGGCACAATAATAATGTATGAAACAAGTGTGACAATTGCCAAATTACAATTGACAGATGTAGTAGCAAAAGTCATACATAGAAATATAGGGAAATGCTGTAGAGAATTAGATTCTCCTATTAAGATGGAGATATTGTTCACCAAAAAAAGGCATGTAACTAAGAATAATCTCTAGTTAATATAACATTTAACTAGCCAAATTATTATTTTTCATTCTGTTTGTTTTTTTACAAAGGAACCAAACCAAACTACTGCCTTCAAATAATGAACTACATCTCTGAATGTAGCATCATCTTGACAATACTTTGTGTTGATATCATGAAGAGTTTACATTTATATACTGACTTAAGTTTGAGTTAATACTTTGTATTTACCTGATTTGTTATTCAAAACAAGTTTAGGAAGTGAGTGTATTTTCCAGATAGGGAAAGGAAGGTTCAGAGAGGCCAAATTACTTAATCATGATCATATATATATCATGCATTGGAGAGATTTGAATTCAGATCTTCCTAAATGCAAGTCAAGAATATTAACCACTATCCTTACATTGTCTCTCAAATACGTATACATCATAGGCATATACAATCACAGTGCTTAACACATCCCCTGCTTGCATGTGTGAAATGATTTTACTTTCAAATATTTTAACTGAGAAATGTTGTTGTATAAGAATAAAGAACATTTCAGAATTAAAAGATAATTTATATACACACAAAAATTATGTATATATACAAATAATATATATTGAAATTTTTATTCACTGGGTATATTTCAACATCTTTCTATAAACAAAAGATTAGAAGTGATAAGTCTCTCATAACACAAAAACCTTTAGACCTTCTGGCAAATGACTAAGTTACACTTTAGAAAAATCTCTTGTTTAAAGTTAATACTCTTGGTCACCTGACAACAAAATAGTTGTTCAGTCACTTTCTATAATCCTCTTCAACTTTCCCCCCCAAAATAATTTTGCTCCAGATTTAATTACATCTAAATCCACATAAGAAGACATGCCCTAGCAAGGTAAAAAAATCTTATGGATGAGGAAGAATTTTAATACCTAGAGATTTTCATTCACTTTCCTGACTAGTTTTCCAGTCCAACAGAGCAAAGACCAAGTAAACTCTCAGGATCATACTTGGGGACCTGGACCTCAGAATAGGAATCCCTGTAGGTGCATTGGCTTTGCCTGAACAGTATTTTCCTCCTACCCTATGCCTCAAGAGCAGAGGATAGAGAAAGGTGGAATTTCATGGATTAGTACATTGAACTGAGGGAAAGATGAAAGGCAACCCAGCTGGGGTCAATCTTGTTGTCCCAAAGATTATACAGAGGAGGGACTCCACATATTTTCAGTGACTCTACCCAAACACCCTCTTTGCTATTCTATAAAATACAACAGACATTGGTTGTACCTGGCCAAGTAAAGGAAAAAATAAAGGAAAGAATCAAGTGATATGCCACTGTTTGTGGCAAGGTCTTGGCTATTGGAGAGAGGACTAAACACATATATGGGGAGAGCATCATCTCCCTCAAGATGACTAAGTGAAGGGACTCAGTTGTACATCCTTCATATTCTTCAGTGTAAGGAAGTTGAAGGAGATTTGTAGCATAACCTGCTCCTTGGCTAAAGGAGAAAGACCAGAGAGTGTTGATCAAATTTCATCAAGTCACCAAGCATTAATTAAGCACCTACTATATGTCAGGCACTATGCTAAACACAGGGAGATAGAGGCAAAAAGCTATCCCCCTTGGCAAGGAACTTGTAGTCTCATGGAAGAAACAACATTCAAAAAACCTCACACAAATGGTACATACAGAATGAATTGGGTATAACCTAAGAGGGCTTCATCTAGCATTAAGGTGGAATCAGAAAGGGCTTCTGGAACATAGGATCTTAACTGGAACTTCAAGGAAGCCAGGAGATAGAAGCATACATCTATTACAAACTGATATTTCTGATTTAAGGCACAACAGAAAACAAAAGATAAGACAAGATTTATTTATCATAACATAGAAATGGAATAGACAAATGAAATCAATTAATCAATATTTATTAAGTAACTATTACATATCAGGCATTGTGCTAAGTGCTGGAATTACAAAAAAAAATAGACAAAAGACAGTCCTTGTCCTTAAGGAGCTTACAATCTAACAGAGATCAAACCTAAACTTCCCATGAGGGAAAAAGAGAATTTAATGAAAGAACAAATAAGGGTATATCCTGTGAGTCAGAAAATAGATTTGAGAATAGATAAGAAGACAAGAAAAATGATAAGGAAAATAAAGAAAAAGTTGTTAGAAAAAAGATTAAGTAAATAAAATTTCTAAAAAATAAGAGTGAGGGAGGGAGAAAGGAAAGGGAAGATCTTGGATTAATCACTGGGTGATAGAAAAAGAAAGTGACAAAAGAAGGGGAAATATGTATATATATATATATATATATATATAATCTATGTTTATATATATATATAAAACTAAATACACATAAGAAAAATAATTTAAATTATAATTAAAATTAAATATAATTATAAATTAATAATAAGAGTAAAGAGGAAACAAATTAAAGTGAGGGAAGGCAAAAAAAGTATTTGAGAAAAAAAATAGCTTCCACATCTCTCATATGCATCTCCTGAATAGAATACTACACTTGAAGTCAGGGATACCCAAGTTCAAATTCAACCATTGACCAATCACTTAACTTACCCCCAGATCTTACTTTCCTCATGTGATAAATGAGAATAATATCTCACAGGCTTATTGTGATGATCAAATGAGACAGAATATGCAAAGAACTTTGCCCACTGTAACATGCCATCAAAATACTATGATTGTTAACAATATTAACGTTAATATTCCCTCTACTCAATTTTCTCCAGGATTAAATATTATTTCATTTTACTCCATTATTTTAAAATGTCTAGTTTGAGTATATTCAAAATTATTTTCTGTCTTCAAAATTATTGGTATTAGAGAACACACATATGGTTTATTAGGCACATACATTATTTTTATTTTTAGTGATTAAAGTGAAAAAATCTGGAGACTACTGCTTTACATGCTTGGAATGATGAGCTTATGTTCTCTCAGCACAACTCAAATCACCATGACCATCACTATAACTTCTATCCTTAATGGAGATATTCTGAGCTTTATCTAGTTCCAAGAACATAAGAATCTGTATGTGAACTCAACTTTCCTGATTTCAAGAATTATAGTTTTTCTCAGAAAATAAGATAATTTAATAAATTACATAGAGACAATGTCATACGGTGTAAGTCCTGTACCTTTAGGTGCTCTGCAGCTACTTTTTTTTTTCTTGCTGGAAAACTCCTTGGTCTGAACCACCGCTTAATGAGTTGCGCAGGCTGAGTTCATTTCAATACTTGCTCCACTGCTCTCTCTCTGGATATTTCCACCTTCCCTCACCCAGCCTTTTCTTTGTATAAGATTTCTAAGTCCTTTACATGTGTTATCTTCCTCCATTAGAATATAAGCTCTTTGAGGGTAGGTGCTATCTTGTTTGCTTGTATTTCTGTGCCCAGAATGTAATATAAAGCTTAATATAGAGTAAGCACTTAATAAGTGTTCTATCATCTGTATGGTAAAACTAGGGCTCAAGACCCACCCTTTCACTTTAGAGCTATATGTGTCTCGATATGTCATTAATTTCTGTGTACCTCATACAAGTCCCTGAGACTTAGGAGATTTGATAAATCTGCAGTATTTGGTACAAGGAGCCTTGAAAGATGAAGTCCTGAATTTTCATGTCTTTGTGCACCCCTACATCCCTGGTGCCTAGTTTATTATGTCGCACTTAGTAGTCACCTAATAAATGCTTATCGAAGCCACTTCCTTGTCAACATTGTGGATCTATAATTCCACTCTCATTCCTAAATTTTGGTTTTCATTCATGTCATCCTCCTCATTTAAACCTTAGACATAACACCCCCATGCACTTACACACACCGTTAGATATCTTTGCTCTTTTGACAATGGAAATCCAATCTTTTCTTTAAGACTTACCTGAAGCTCACTCCTTTCTTCTCTAGGCATTTTTCTCTGACTACTGCAACCTTTATTTGTCTCTCTCTTCTGAATTATGATAACATATAAAGTTTCTACCACACAGTTTAGTACTTCACACAATAGATTTGTATCCCTCAGTAAGTTCTGTGGTAACATGGTTCCATTTTAGACATTTAGTTGGAAGATTTGGGTTCCAATCAAGATCTACCACTTCTTTGTGGAATGGTTATAGGCACACCACTTTATTTTTTTTCAGAATATCAATTTGCTTATCTATAAACTGACAAAAATAATAATTGCAATATTTAGTTTAACATAGGCCTTTTGAAAGGAAAGCAATTTATAAATCTAAAAGTGATATAAATTTAAGCTATTACTGCATTGTCACTATTGCTTCAGGCACAGAAATTTTATTTCCCCAACTAGACTATGAGCTCCTTGAGGGCAAGGATGATGTGTAATACTTATTTATGTTTCACAATGCTGGCATGCAGTTGAATACAGAATAGATAAATAAATACTTGCTGATTGATGGTTTAGAGTAGCAATGGCCTCCCATCCTAGAACCTAGCATGGTATATTGGAAAGAATACTGAACTTGGAGTTAGAAAACCTAGATGCTATCTTGGGTTCCATTAATTACCAGCTGCATAACTGTTGGTCAGTCCTGTAACTTCTGTGCCTCTTATCTGTAAAATGGATAGAATTACCTGACACCGGGCAATATTGTGTGGAGTTGTTTGTAAATGTCAGAGTTAAATAAATGTTAGACATCAGTAATGTGTTCAGTGATAGCTGATAAACACTTCTCAAAATGTGTTTTTTTAAACAGTGATAAACACTTCTCAAAATGGAAAAGCTAAATTACACTTTAGAGTAAAATGCTGCCCTAAACATTTTTTTCATTAAAGCAAAGTAGAATCTCACCCACGACGGCACATCCTTCTGCAATAATTAAGCATAAAAATGGAGGAGTAAATATAAGTTAATCAATGACAACAACCCACAGCAAGGACAAATTAGCCTATCCCTCCTCCACTGAGCAAATTGTTGTTTTATGAACATGGGAAGTTAGGAGGTCTAATGCTTAGAGCAAAGGGTTGCAATCCTTGCTTCCAATTGGAACTGAGTCACTAAATTGTGACATGACCTTGGACAAGTCATTTAATCTCTTTTTGTGCTCCAGTCAACCCAGTAAGGTAGCTTGAATATCTTATAAAGCAAAACTGCATATTAGCACAACTTTAGACAACAGAAAATAAAAATGCTGCATGCTCCACTTGGGTTAACAAATGGTTTTTCACTAATCTTTAAATAAAACTGCAGCTTTTAAGAGCTAATACTTGGAATAGTTTGATCCCTGTGGTGTAGGATGTTAATGGACAAGCACAAAGCTTGAATTACCTAGAACCCCTGACTCATTGCTGATTGTTTGACTCCAGCTGAAATTCATTTTAATCTCCCTGTGCCTCAATTTCTCCCCCAGAAATATGGAAATACTAAAACTTATCCTCATGTCCCCTCTAATTCTCATAGGGAGAAAGCACAAATAAAAAATAACTTCATGTGAGCATATTTTAATGAAAATAAAATGTTAGTGTCAAAGCAAGCCATTTATTCTTATCTCTAAAAGAATCAACTCAGAAGAAGAAAGAAAGTGGAAAAGACTGTCAATGGGAACATGAGGACTTTTAAGTCCAATATCAGGGAGAGTTTCCTGCTGAGTACTGGCATGGTAATTATCAATAGGGACATTTGCCTAGCACTTTTAACATTTATAAAGCAGTTTCTTGGCAACGACTTCAGGAGGTAGGTTATATAGCTACTAGGAAACTGAGGTCTACAGAAATAAAGTTACCCACCCAGAGTCCAGACAGCTAGGAAGTGATAAAAGTGACTCAAAGATCAATGCTGTAGCTACTTGTTTTTTTCTTTCTATACTCTCTCTCTCTCTTCAAATTCTCATCATTTCCTCTGGATTGAACAGATGACACAATTCTTCATATTTATTCCTCATCTCTCTTTTTCAAAATCCATGTCTAGTCTTGTTCTCCAGTTGTCTGCTGGGTATGGATACCTGGATGTTCCATAGGCCTGCCAAAGTCCATCAAATCCAAAGAAGAAGTTACCTTTCCCTGTATACCCATGGCTCCTTAATTTCCCCATTTTGTCAGAGGAGCAGATATTCTTCCAGGGACCCAGGTTCACAACATGGGAATCTTTTTCAACTCTTGATTTTAACTTATTACCCAGACAGAGTTTTAGATCAGAGTCAAGAAGGGACCTGAATTTAAAACCTATTGCTGACAATTACCTAGCTCTATGACCCTGGACATTTAATTTAAGCTCTATCAGTCTCAATTTCCTCATCAGTTTAATGGCTATAATAAATAATACCTCCCTCTTGGCATTGTTGTAAAGATCAAATTAGTTAGCATGTGTAAAGTGCACTGCACAGCTTAAAGACATATCTACATCAATGCTAAGTTTTTTGAATCCATTGTAAAGTCTTGTTGGTTCTACCTCCATAATACCTCTCATGTTTCCCTTTCTATCTGCTCACATAGCCTTTAATCTGTGTCAGGTGTAAGATGTAAGACTCTTATCACCTGAACTATTACAATAGCCTTTCTCGTTTTTATAATTTAAATGTTATTTTTATTTCCAGTGCTACATTCTCTCCCTCCTCCCCATTGAGGAAGCAAGAAATGTGATACTTATTTAAAAAAGCATGCTTCAATTAAGTCCATCAGTTCTCCCCCTGGAAGTGAAAAGCATTTTGTATCTCAAGTCTTTGAAGTTATGGTGGATCATTGTACTGATCAGTTACTAAGTCACAGTGGATTTTATTTACAATGTTGCTATTTCTATATAGAGTGTTCTCCTCATTCTGCTCCCTTAACTTTGCATCAATCCATGCAACTTTTCCCAGGTTTTTCTAAAACGATCCCCCTTATCATTACTTAAAGCACTATGTTATTCCATCAGTTTCATATACCATAACTTGATCAGCCATTCTCCAATTGAAGAGCATCCCCTCAATTTTCAAATCTTTCTGCCCCCGCAATTCAATTTCTTCTACCACAAAAAAGGGCTTATGATACCTTCTCTACTTGTTACCTGGAATGCCAATATTTTTCCCTTTTCACTGATTACTACCCCATAAAAATGCCTACGTGATTTTCCTAAAACGTACCCCCATTCAAGAAACTCCTCTGTCTTCCTTTTGCCCCTAGGGGAAAAAAAACTTAAATCCCTTCCCAATCTGGTACACTCTTTTATCCTTTGTACTACAGTGAGAAAATTCTTCTCTAAACAATTATCTGGTCATTGTCACTCCTATGAATAAAAACGTCATTGTTACTCCCTAATGCTTTTCAAGGAAAATTCAAAGTATTTTGCTTACCAGTCAATGAATTCTATGATTTGGAATCTCTCTATGAAATTGGAATTTGGAAAGCAAATTATTTTGCTTACCAGTCGATGAATTCTATGATTTGGAATTTCTTTATCTCATACTCTTCCCCTTCAATCACCCAATGGCCCTGCCTCCATGTTTAGCTTGCACTAGTTCCTGTTCCTGAAATATCTTTTTTCCTACTATCTGTTGAATTGTACTCATTCATTAAAGTCAAACTCAAATGCCATCTCTTGCATTAATCCTTCTCCAGTTTTCCAGTTGCTATTAGCCTTTTTCCATATTAGACAATTGATGCCTCTATCATGAAATTTTAATGTACTTTTCTGTATTATGGCTATTGTGTATGTGTGTAATACCCTCTCACTCCATGATAATCTCTTCAAGGTCATAGATGGTGTTTCGTCTAAACTCTGGGTTTCTCCCTTCACAAAATATACATTTAATAAATGTTCATTAAGTTGAATTGAGAATTTAGGAGTAATTCTCCCTGTGGAAAGGAAAATAAACTTGATGACCTTTCACAAACCCTGTGAACCCCTCAACTCTATAAATAAATAACATTAAGAGTCGCAAAGATGTGATAATTATGCCAAATGAGCTTCAGATCACGTTGTGCAGAGCTCTAGTGGACAATAAAAAAGCTATGCTCAATGGCTCAGTCTGATACATTACAATTCTCTCTTCCACTCCCTTTGGCTCATAACATAATTAAATCACGTTGAATTTGCACTTAGGGCCATCTATAACCAAACTTCGGAATATTGATAGCTTTGAGTACAGTATTTTTAATTAGGCTCCTATTTTTGTGTTTGATTATTTGTTTGTGTTTGATTATTTGCGTTTATTTTGTTTGTTTGTTTCAATCTGGTCCTAGTTTTTCCTCATTTTCTCCATTGAATTTTCCCTGGTTTATAGGGAAATGTAGACATTTGTAAAGGGTAATGTTTCAAGGAAACAACCTTATGTATTGGGACTCCAGGATTCTATATCATGTTCTATCATAGGGTCATAGCTAGAGCTGAGAGGGATCTGAAAGACTGTCTACTCCAACCTCCTATTCATAGAGGAAAAAACTGAAGAACAGGAAAGTGAAATGATTTATTTAAGATTACACACCTAGTAATTGCCAGAGGGGCAATTTGAATGCTGGTGCTCTGATTCCAGAGCTGGTGTTCTTTCTTCCATAGGATTCTGCCTCTTTTTCTTCTCTGAGATGTCATGTTTTTTCTTATACCTCATATCAGTCTATCAAATGGGCCTAATGTTTGCAAATAAAGTAGTGATATTGCAGTGTCCATGTGCAGACTGTTGATCCTTAAATGAAGACAAAATAAGTGCTAAGATGCAGAAAGAATTCTGATCTCGATGTTCCTTTTACATAATGTGATTGTATTCAATAACATGTAAAGCATATTTTATAATGAAGAAATACATCTGAGTTGTTGGAAACTAATCCATATTGAGTATCAATAGGGAATGTATCATCGTGGAATAAGATCTAGCTTTTCTTCCCCAACTTATGAAGGAAAATAAATGATGCTTTATGTCTTCAATGGTATCCACAAACAATACTGAGCTAAAGATGTGGGTAGATTTTGGAATTACAGGAAATCAGAAAGTATTGGCCCATAATAAACAAGTTCTCTGATCTTGGACAGCCCTGAACAGCTTTTTTTTTTTAGATTTCCTTTTGGTTGCAAGGCTTTTAGGCAGACAGCCCTGATATGTCTTCCTTACTGAGTATACAGAAGCCTAATTGGAAATGTGGTATTTTATGCATACACACGCACACAGTCAACATAAAAGGGCAGCCCATGTCCTAAAGAAGATTCATCTTACAGAAATAGCATGCATGGCAGAAGAGCTCTGGGAATCACAACAGAAATTACTATTCTATAGCTAGGAGAGGAATTTATTTTTTAAAAATAGCCTCAGTATTTCACACCCTTATGTTTACATTCATTTGCCCCGTCTTTGTGACACTTGCTTTAATGAGTCAATCTCATGATTCACTCAGATCTAGTTTAATATTATGTGAAACAAAACCTTTTTGTTCACCAAAATGTGGGCTTCCATAATAGATCATATTTGGGGATAGCATGGAACATTAGTCCTAATTTAAACCAGGTACATACAACCGTGAATTCTCCAATTATGCTCTGTTATAGGGCTTCAGGTGGAAGACACATTTTGGTTCTTTCTTTAGGGTAACCCTTGCTAGTAATAAAACTACTTTATACATCTTTTAATTCTGCTTTATAAGACTGATTGAACTTAGGATATGAAATGTATATAAAAATATTAAGTTAGCTGTAGTTTAAAGTTTGTGCCAGGGCTTTGACGATATAAGAATAGTGTCGTCAAACTAAATGAATTTGATTCAGAGATTCGGAGGGCAATGTTAATAGCAATAGAAACGTACATGCAATCACTTCGTTTCTCTTTGCAGGAAACTCATGTGATTGTATTATTATTTTAATGCCATTAAAGAGACAGGGAAGCATTGAAAGGTAGAAATACAACAGTTCAAGGAAAATAACATGAGCCTTAAGGATGTTCCATGGAAAGGTTGGGGAGAGTAATTGTTATTTCTTCCTGATCATCTGGATATTTATGCCAATCTACCACTTGACTTTAACTATAGAGATTTAGTCAGCCTGTGTCATGAGCAATTATTTTCACTTTGATCGTTGTCTTTCAAGCAGCAAAACCATTCTCTTTTACTTCTTGAATTCCTGCTGCTTTATGTGGTGCCCCTTAGTCATTTTCATTCTCAAATTGCTTATTTAGATCCTCAAACAAATGATGTCATTCACTCCAATTTTATACTTCTAAGCTCTTTCTCTCTGAACTCCCTAAAAGGTCTTTCTTTTGCTAATTTAATCCCTGCCAAAGCATTTTCAAAGTCAGCAAAAATGACATTTTGCTAAACCTAATAATCTGTTTTCTTAGTTATGAATATCATTCACCTGAAATTACCCAGCCACGATGGGTCCATGAAAATTCTTACTGAACTGTTTAACCAAATTTTATGGCAATTCAAGATGGAAGATGGAAGCACGTGCTAAGCTTGGTGGATAACAGATTGGAGAGAATGGAGATGTTCTTGACTTGTCCATGTGGCTCAGGTGTGTCTTAAAAGCCTTCAGAAAAAGGGAAAAATCATGTTACTGATATAAATTATGTAACAAAATTAGGAAAGTATTAATGTTAGGATGCTTGGGATATTCAAGGTTCTTTATCCAATGGAAAAAAATTAAACAAAAAAATGAAATGTTTCATTAAAAACAAAACATTGAATTTTAATATAACTGAATATGATTAAAAATTATTCACACTTAAAGTAATTTCAGTTCACAGGATGTCATAACACCTTTTCGTAAGCATACTTTGTCGAAGAGGTAAGTTTAAGAAAGTTGTTGAGAAACACAGTTTCTCTGTATCAAATCTCTTTTACTTTTGTTACCAAAAGAAAACCTGGATCTTTGGATGATTTTGTTACATATATACTGAAAAATCACACTTAAGAATGAAGCAAAAATATTAAAGTTATATAAAGGAAAATTTTTCTTATATAGTACTTAAATAGGGCACAAACATTAATAAAAAGTAGCTAGGAATGTGTTTATATTTGGAACAATAGTTTACAGGATTAAAGAAGGGAAAATTAAAACCTCATGTGTGGACTGATTAATCACTTCTGTTCTATGAAATGTCCCTCCTGACTTATATGTAGCAGTAGGATAATATTCTCTTTGAATGCTTAGAAACTCCTATCCAGAATGTTGTTGAAGGCATTTTTTTAATTGAAGAGGTTGTTTTTGGACTGATAAAAAGATAGAAATAGCAATGATATCTATTCAAGATAAAGCAAAGACAATTTTCATAGGCTTGTGAGACCATAGAGACCATCTACTACAAAGTTACCTGGCCTACCACCCCCTTAAAAGCAGTGTACCCCTGGAAATCTACTTTCTTTAACTTTTTAATCTTTTTGTGTTTTTTAAAAAATTTGGGTCATTTCAAACTACCATGGACCCCCTGGATCATTTCAGTGCCCTTCGGGGGGGGGGTATCACCCACTTTGGGAACCTATGATAGTCTAAGAACTTCATTTTAGAGCTGAGGAGGCCCAGAGAATTGAAATGATTCGACCAAGGCCACACACATGTCAAGTGATGTATTTCAACTTGGACTGAGATTTCCAGGTTCAAAACCCTTTCCAGTGTTCCACAGAGCTCAGAAGTGATGATTTAGATGTAGAAGAAGGTGAAAAAAGATAGGGACAAATTTCATAGACTTTTCATCTGCTGCTCTGGCTGGTTTCATCTCCAAGGAATGACATGCCCCTCACAAGAGAAGATCATCACCTCTAACCCATTACTGTGCTTCTAACTCAAAGCTAGATCCCACTACTTCCCCTCCACCTCTTTTCTCCTTTGTTTGAGTGCTGGAGGATGCTGTCCCAAACTCCTTCCAATGCCTTCTTTTGCAGAGGGCAGAACTAGGACCTCCAGTTGACTCCTTTTGCATCTGAAGCTCTCAGGGATTATTTTCTTTTCTCATTTATATACCTAATGCCTGGCACATAATAGGAACTTAATATAAGTTTATTGAATTGAATTATAGAACATCTAGTCTAACTCCTCATTTTACAAATGAACAAATTGAGGCCCAAAGAAATGAAATACTTTGCTGTAGGTCAAACAAGCAATAAGTAGAAGGACTGGTACTAGAATCCAGGACTCCAGGTCTTGTCTATCAAATAAAAATGATGAATGAAGCAGTGGAAGAATATATTTACAGAACTATGACTGAGGAGAGTCCTTAAATTCTTAGAATCAATAATGTAGAGTAGAAAACCACCTCATTAACCATATAGGGAGGCCAACCTATAATCAAAAGGAATGAGCATTATAGGATACTTTATAAGGGGACATTAAGCTAATATAATGAATGGAAAAGAATGAATACGTGTCATAGATTTTTGTTTCCCCAACTCCTTAATGTGTTTTCTCTGGACATATATCTAGAGGTAAAGGTAATTGTAAAATAAGAAAGATCCTCAGAAATGTCTCAGGATATGGACAGCATCCCTCTGTAGAAGAGTGATGATTGGATAATTAGGTTTTATGTAACTTTTCTGATTCCCAAGCCTTAATTATCAAAATATATATGGTCCTATGTTCTAACCCATATTAGGGCAGATCCTCCAAAATCTGTCTTGGATAGTAAATTGATTTCTTTAAAAAAAGTGTTCTACTTTCTCGTGTATTGAAAACTGATAAGTTGGAGTCAAGATAATGGAGTAGAGGCAGCAAGTCTTAACACTTAAAATCTCTCAACATTCTCCTCCCAACAACTCTAAAATAACAATGAAATCAAACTCTGGAGTGGCATAGACAACAAGAAGGTAGGGTAAGACACTTTTTTCCCAGGTGAAGACAACTTAAGAGATTGGCAGGACAGATCTGTGACACCAGGAAGGGGCTATCCTTGAACATTCAGGATGGTAACACCAACTGTGGAAATGACATGACTGCAGCTAAAGCTTCGGGAACTCTCTATCCAGAAATGGCAAGGGGTTGGACAACTGGTCCTGATTTGACACCAGGCACAGAAGCAAGTGCTGTTTGGCAACTCATTGCCCGTGTTCATTTTGACATCTCCATTCCAGGGGAGAGAGAAGAACTTGTGATTTCTTAGAGAAACAATAGAACAAATTCCAAAGAATGAAAAAAATAGAAGAAAATGTGAAATATCTCATTGAAAAAACAACTGACCTAGAAAACTGATTAAGGAGAGATAGTTTAAGAATAACTGAACTACTCGAAATCAATGATGAAAAAGAGCCTAGATAGCATATTTCAAGAAATTATAAAGGAACTGTGTCCTCTTATCTCAGATACAAAGGGTAAAATATAAATTGAAAGCATTTACTGATTGTCTCCTGAAAGACATCCCCAAATGAGAACTTCTAGGGATATTATAGCCCAATTCCAGAACACCTAGGTCCAAGAGAAAATACTGCATGTGTCCAGAAAGAAACAATTCAATTATTATGGAACCATAGTCAGGATCACTTAAGATTTAGCATCTTTCATGTTAAAGGAGCAGAGGGCATGGAATATGATATTCCACAAGGCAAAAGAGCTGGAATTTCAATAAAGACTAAGCTACCCTGCAAAATATATGTAGGTAGGAGATACAGTGGATAAAGAGACAGATCAGCAGTCAAGGAATTCAAATCCAGCCTCAGATACTAGTTCTATGACCCTGGGTAACTCACTTAACCTTGTTTGCCTCAGTTTCCTCATCTATAAAATTAACTGGAGAAGGATATGGCAAACTACTCCAGTACCTTTACCAAATAAACCCCAAAGGGAGTCATGAAGTGCAAAACAAATACAACAACTAAACAACAGCAACAAATGTTTACTGTATACAATTTAGAATTCAACAATATGTTAACCAAAAATTACCAGAATAGCAGGCTGATTTTCAAAGAGGCAGAGAAACTAGAGACTAAATATTCAACACATTCATTAGAATATGAAGAAAACAAGAGTTACGGAAAAGCATCTACTTCTGGTACATTGACCACACTAAAGCTTTTGAATGGATCACAACAAAATATGACAAATCCTCAAAGAGGTTAGAGGGCCAGTTCATCTTACTTGTCTCCTGAGGAGCTTGTATGCAGACCAAGAAGCAACAGTTGGAATTGAACATGGAACAACTGATAAGTGGAAGATGGAAAAAGGAGTATGAGAAGGCCATATATTGTCAACTTATTTGTTTAGCTTATATATAGAGTACATCATACAAAATGCCACAGTGAATGAATCAAAATCCAGAATTAAGGTTGCTGGGGGAAAAATCAATTATCTCAGATATACACATGATACCACTCTGATGGCAGAATGTGAAGAGGAATTAAGAAACCCGTTGATGAAGGTGAAAGAAAAGAGTGAAAAATTACTTGAAGCTTGAAGAAACAAAACAAAATACAGATCTGGGCAAATGATCCCTTCACTTTTTGTCAAATAGAGGGAGAATAAATAGAAATAGTGTCATGTTTTGTATTCTTGGCCCCAGAGATCATTGCAAATGGTGACTGAAGTCATGAAATTAAGACACTTTTTCCTTGGAAGGGAAGCTATAGCAAATCTGTTGAGCACACTAAAAAGCAGAGTTATTACCTTGCTTATATAAAGTTCCATATAGTCAAAGTTATGTCTTTTCCAGTAGCAATGCATATTTTCAAGAGTTTTGCTACAAGGAAAACTCAGCACTGCAGAATCAACACTTTTGAATTGTGATGCTGGGGAAGATTTTTGAGTCCCTTGGATAGTAAGAAGACCAAATCATTCAATATTTGAAGAAATTAATTCAGGCTATTCACAGAAAGGTCAAATACGAAAGCTAAAGCTTAAATACTTTGGCCACATAATGAGAAAATGGAGCTCACTGGGAGGAAAAGCAATGTTGAGAAAGAAAAGCAATATTGAAAGCAAAAAGAAAAAAGAGATGGCAGAAGATGAAGTGAATAGTGTCATGGAAACAATGAACATGAACTTGGCAGACTTTGGGAGATAGTGGAGGTCCGTGGGGTCATGAAGAGTCATATGTGATTGAATGAGTGGTCAAAAATAACAACATTACCTAGCAAAAGTGAGTATAATCCTTTAGAAGAAATAAAT
The DNA here is from genome assembly GCA_028658325.1 of Potorous gilbertii. Lineage (NCBI taxonomy): Eukaryota > Metazoa > Chordata > Mammalia > Diprotodontia > Potoroidae > Potorous > Potorous gilbertii. The sequence continues at coordinate 428,547,736 of CM053771.1, forward strand.
GGATATTTAATGAAATAGCATCTTTTTGTCTTGAAAAAGAATTGGAAATTAAGGGGATGCCTATTGATTGGAGAATGACTGAACAAACTGTGGTGCATAATTGTGATGGAATATTATTGTGCTTTAAGAAATGATGAGCTAAATGTTTTTGGAACACCCTGGGAATGCATACATGAATTGATGCAGAGTGAAGTGAACAGAACCCGGAAATCATTGTACATAGTTATTGCAATATTGTCAGGATGATCAAATGTGAAAGACTCAATGTCTCTGACTCATAAAATGATTCAAGACAATTTGGAAGAACTTATGCTATCCACCTTTTAAACCAGGAAATAAGTCCAGCTTGGAAATAAGCCTACTTGTGTAATTGGTAATCCAAGTAATCAATGTTCTGCCATAAATCTTCAGGAAATGTACTTAAAATCATATTCTTGATTTATGAAATCTTTGGTTATGAATTTCCATGTTTAGAAGTTTAACAGCATTTTCATAAATTAACAGTAGGCAATTTCTTTCTATAACACTTTCTAATGAAAGGAAGGAGGAAAACAAATGTATATTAAGTGCCTACTAAGCACTTTACAAATATTAATTAGTTTTTGGATTCTCACAACAATCCTGGGAGGTAGCTACTATTAATATTTGCATTTTACAGTTGAAGAAATTGAGACAATAGAGGTTGTGCCTTGCCAAGGGTCGCACATCTAGCAAGTGCTTAAGGCTATTTTGGGACCAAGATTTCCCTGACTCCAGGCTCAAATGTCTATCCACAATGCCACCTAATTGCCTCTGTTGTAATATATAATATGGCCAAGATCTTGTGTTAGAGTCATATATTTAGAACTGGAAACAACCTTTGAAATCCTGAAGTTCAGTATCCTCATTCTATAGATTAGAAAGCTGAGTTCTAAAGAAGACAACTGACTTTAGCTTGGTTACTGCACTAACAAATTTCATAGGATTTTTCTTATTTACTAATTCTAACAAAAGCTTTATTCTAGAAAACTAACATATACATATAGTTTTTTACTACCATTGAGAGTCAGCATGGTATAATAGTTAGGGAGTTGGTCTTGGAGCCAGAAAAGCCTAGGTTCCAGTCCTATCTTTGACCAGTCGACTCTACAATCTCATGCAGGTCACCTAACCCCTACCTCTCTAGGAACTCTCTAATACTATAAGTTGCCAATCTCCTCCTGGAATCACCTATACCAATAACATCAAATTCCTGTTTCCTAGATCATTGTTAACATTTCATCAGTTTTTAAAACTTCTAGTGTGTAAACAAGGTTAAATTCAAGTACCAGTATCAGATGTTTCATTAAAGTTAAAATACATCATACTTAGTGATCTCCTCTAGTTTTTATAACTTTCACCTATTATATTCCTAAAGCTAGACATAGTTTGATGTCCTGTATTGGACATCAAAATCAGGAGACTTGGGTTTTAATTACCCACAGACCCTCACTATGGAAGCTTGGATCAGCTGCTAAACCATTTCAGACTTCAGTTTTCCCATTAATGAGATGGAATATATAATCTGAAAGATCTCTTCTAGCTCTTAAATTCAGTTCTAGCCCTCATAATATATGAGGATTTAGAAGAGGAGGAAGAAAAAATAATTTTAATTCAAGAATTAAAGGTGTATTTCACTTTTTGTTGTAGTTTCATGATTTATAGAAAGTCAATCTGTTATCTCTAAAGTGAAAATTTATTGGAAAGATAGTCTGAATATAGTTTTTAAATAACAGACACAAAGACACACTGTATGTGGCATAAGTTCAATCTAATACAAAGAAAAGAATCTACCATGAAGTCACATGTGATTATGTGATCTTCTGTGAGTCACTGAATTTCTCTGAGAGTTGGTGTTCTTTGCTATAAAAATGACCAAATTGGACCAGATGATCTCTTGAGCCTTTCTATCATTGTTTTTCTCTTATTTGAAATGATCTCTAAGGTTCCTTCCTATTCAAACATTTCTACATGGCTCTAAGATTCTTTCATTTAGAAGAGTTATGGTAGAACTTACAATGATCATTTTAAAATTTATTTCCAATAATACATTTGAAACCACTAGTGAACATTTCCCCTCATATGTTAGGAATACGAGCAGTAAATATTGACAGTACAGAAATCTGGAAAGACATGAAGATAATGAAAATTGGGAAAGAAATATCTGAGAAATTTTCAGCTGATGTAAAATCTGAGATGTGATTCTTTGCACACACACGTATGTCTGATTCTAAAAGTATGCATTTGGATTATTTAAATGAAAATGGTAATTTTCAGAATATCTATTACATGGTTTACTGACTTGGCAAGTTAAGACTCTCTCCATATTGGAGTTATGCCCTAGTTTAAAAAACAATACAACATTAAACTGGACAGTAGGAATTACTTATCTCTTTCAGGCTTTTAGGTCAATATTTGGAGCAATATACTAGTAACTAGACACTAGAGCAATCTCTAACGTATTCAATTCACTATCAGGGAGTAACTTAGGATTTTAGGAAATCTCTACCACATCACAAAATATGTTCATTTGTTTCAACAATTTAAGAAAAAACAAAATCATTTGTATTTATATATTAGAAAAGAATGCATGCAAAGCTCTAATCATGCCCTATATTCATCACATAGGTACATAGGTATTCTCTACATATTTCACTACATTTTCTAGACTTTTATTCTTATTTTATAGTTGTCTTTGATCTCAGGTACTTGGCCAAGTTTGCTATGGTCTATTACTAAACTGAGAAAAATATTCCTCATACTGATGTCAATTATTTATATTAGAAAGGCAATAGAAGAAGAGGTGACGTTTAAATAAAAATCTTTGCAAGAGTTTTTTTTTAACCTACATTGTGAGAAATCACATGAGAGAATCCTTTCATGACTTTCATTATGGATCAAAGGAAAAGTGTTTCCGGGTACTTGCTGCTAGGCATTGTGGGAGATCAGAAAGATCCAGGATGTCATTCAAAGGGGTAGAAACTCAGGATCATGTAGTTATTTGTACTGAAGGAAATCATGGCAATTTAGAAGAGGAGTTAACACATTTAGTTACAAATTATATGGAATCCATATTTTGCCTTTACTCAGATATGTAATGGTGGAGTACATATTGGAATTTTCAGATCTGATAACTGGACCCAAACACTCTTTTGGTAACCTACCTTGGACCTCTCAGATTCTTACTTGGAGAAGTAATTGTGATGTTTCTATTGTGTAACTGAAACAATTTCCTTTTTTTTTTTTAAAGCTCATGACATATAACTAGTTGTGGAAATTGGCTCATTTTGCTGATAAATGATAGAAATGGACATTTTTGAATATAAACTCAAGGGAGGTTAACTTTTAAAATTTTATTTTTCCAGAGAGCTGTTCACTTGCTTTCAGTTGTCAGCATTTTTGTAAAAATGACATGTCTGTCACCATATTGGATCATTCACTATTGCCATTGTTTCTCCTTAAAAATCTCAGACCTTGAGACTCTGAGACCTTATCATTCTAAATGGTTCCTTAATGAATTAGTGATTGAAAAGAAGTATAGGATGAAATCAATAATGGAATATATCATTACTTGATTTTCAGTCATAAACTAGAGAGATACACTTATTGATGTCATATACTTCCAAAAATTTGCTGCCTGGCAAATTGATTGAGATTGCCTCTACATTCAAAAAAATGTACTACCTTAGACTAGAGTTACTAAATAAAATGATGCTTTAGATTAAAAAAAACACACATGTAATTTAATTCTCTCATCTGAGTCCAGAATATTTCTATGCTTACCGTATCCAGGGAAGTAAGCCTCTGGCTTGATAGCTAGTGCAAAATTGTCCTTCCAAACAAATCATTTTTGTCTATACTAAAGAATATAACAGCCTCTGAGTGTCTCTTTTGCTCCCTTTTCTCCACTGGAACACCTCAAGGTGTATAGTTAGAAATCCAGGGAACATCCAATAAATCCATGATTGATTATAGCCCAAACAACAAAGAATGTACATGTTGATAAACTCCAATTGTGAATAACAGACCCTAGTTGTACAACCAATTGAAATGGTAAGTCACCTTTCCCATTCAAGCCCTCCTTCACTCAAAACAAAGTTGAGTGCAAGTCATTTTATCATTTTTTCTGATGTCATGGTCATTTTCAAAAAAGAAGGACGAACACTGACAGACTTCTTCTACTTCATGTAAAAGGAACCTTTTTTTGTGTTGAGAGGCACTAATACAAAGAATTTAAAATTTAAAAAAAACACTTTCCAACTCCACATAAGCACAAAACAAGTTTTTTTTAAACACCAGATGCAGTTCCATTTAAAATGAAGAAAGAACATAAATTTTGTTCAGTAATTCTCTGATTTTTAATAAAGAATTGCTATGAGATAGAGCAATTCTTTATTAAAAATCAGAGAACTGCTGAACTAATACATTCCATCTTACAGAAAAATTAAAGAAAAAAGATAGGTATAAAAGCTATCAAGAAGGTAAAGAAAGGGAAGGATAAGAAGGAAAGGAATTTGAAAAAGAGAAAACTATCAATAGGAAAGGAGAGGAAGAAAAAGACACATACAGATTGTCTTTTTGCTGAAGCAAAAAGAAAGGGGAGAAAAAAGATGAACTCGGGTAGGTTTTACCTTATTCATAGACTGCTTTTGTCTCACTGCTAAATTATCACCTGTTGTCATTGCTTTCTGAAATGACTATTTGAAATGTCTTTCAACTAATCTGTTACAGTAGTGGGTACAAGGACAATAGGTCAGTGAAAGAGTAATATCATTTTGGGATTAAGTTTAAATAAGTCAACCTATGGTTGCTCGCCTCCACTTTTATATCTTCAAGAAGATGTAGACACTGACTAACTATACCTTACTCAAAGTGTACTTTTCCCTCTATACACTTTCACTTGATAATGTCAGTAACTCTCATGATTTCATTTATCACTTCTGTGAAGATGACTATCAAACATATCTCAGTCCTAGTTTTCTTCTGAACTATCATCCTATTTCATTAACTATTATACATTTCCAACTGAATGTAACACAGGCCCTTCAAACTTAACATGTCCAAAACAGAATTCATTATCTTTCCCTGCAAAGTCCACTTCTATACTGAACGTATCTATTATTGCTGAAAGCACCACCCTCTGTCCAATCAACCAAGTTTGCAACCTCATTATCATCCTAAATTCTTCGATCTCACTTACTCCATAGTATTAATCAATTTCCAAATCTTTTTCTTTCTCTCAGTGTTCAATCTCTTGTATACTTTCTTTTCTTTCCCCTTTTAGAGCTATTGCCCTAGTTCTGGAGCTCATCACTACTCTCATTGGTTTGTCTTCCTCAACTATCTTCAGTCACAATTCATTTTCCCCATGGTGATTTTCCTAAAACACTGGTCTCACCATGTCATACTCTCCTACCAAATGTACATGTTTTCATGCATGCTCACACGTATGTGTGCACACACACCACATTCCAGTGGCCTCCATGATCAAATATAATGCTCCTATGTTTAGCACTGAATGATCTTAACTGGTCTCTTTATACCTTCATAGGTTTCTTGTATATAACTTTCCTCCACATGCTGTGCAGTATGGAGATACTGTTTAATTTTCTGTTTCTCACACATATCCTCCATCTTCCATTTCTGTGGGCTTTACACTACATGACCCTCATTGTTGGATATTTTCCTTTCCCCCTTCTGCCTTTTAGATTTGCTGGCTTCCTTCAAGAAACAATTCAAATATAACCTTATATAGGAAACTTTTGCTAGTGCCCTCAGTAACAGGTGTCTCCTTTCTCTTATGTATACCTATTTATGTCCATGTTATCTTCACACTTAGAGCAAAAATTACTCAATGGCAGGGACTTTTTTTAGTTTTTCTTTGTGTCTTAAATGTTTAGTGTAGTGCTTGGCACCTAGTAAGGCCTGAACATATGTTTATTAATTAATTGACTGATTATATGAATTTTATGTATTGATTGTTATAATTTTATGTGACATAACCAATCATTTTTCCTTTGATTTTGACCTAATTATGATTAATTGTTTGGCTTCTAAGTCCCAATATTTTTTTCATATTTCCCTTGTTGATTACAGTTGTTATGTTGGTATGTTTATTCTTTAATATTTCTGCTTTATGAGTTCTTCATGCTCTAACACATGGATATTTTTCACAATTTCACGTAAATCTGTAAAATACAGGCATCCCTAAAAAATTCTATTTAGTAGTCATACAATGTCTATCATTCTTAATTTTCTAATACTCTATTCAAAAGCTTAACAATCTTCCTGTTCATTTTTCTGTTAAATCTGTCTTGACTTAAAGGTATACTGGAGTACCCAATATGTTTTTATTTGTAGTTCTCCTATTTGGATTATCCATTCCTTTAAGAATTTAGATATTATTCCCTTGATGCGTAAATATTTAATATTATTATTGTTATATTGCTTACGGTGCCTTTAAGGTTTTGTAGTTTCCTTGGTTATCTCTACACATCAATTCTATACCTTTTCATGATCATTACCCTGGCTTTTTCTTAATTCAGAGGAGGCAATCAAGACTTTACTACTTTTACATATTTACTACTTTACCATTTACCACTTTTTGCATTTTAATGTAACTTTATATATTAAATGTTTTTCATTTGAACAGTAAATTGTTGGAATCTCCTTTCTGTTCCATTACACGCACTCTTCTCTGTTTTATGGGTGAATTCATTCCATTCATATCCATTGTTAGGGTGCCTGCCCCTGCCAAATATTGTTTTCTACTATATCATTTTCTCTCTATTCCCAACTCTTCAAAAAATGTTTGGGAAAGAGAGAGAAATTAAATATTGTTTAATCATTTTTCATCTTGAAATATATTGCCTAGGTTGTCTATTTCATTAGAGTTTGGGAGAAGCCCTGTGATTCTTAAATTATGTCTCCTCATTCTATTTTCCTGCTCATTTTTTGATAGTAGATACTTGTTTTTTATTTATCTTTTGGCTTTTCTGTAATGTTCCTTGTAGTTTGTATTGATATTTTGAGCTTCATTTTCTCCATTTTATTTTCTAAAGTGGCTATAACTTTAGCAAACTTTTGCAACTTCTTTTCTAAATTGTTAATTCCTCTTCACAGTAATCCTCCAAAGCTGTAATTTGAATCCTTTTCCTTTCCTTAATATCTTCTTAAGTTTTTCTTTTAAAATATTCTATATTTAATGTTAATATTACTTAATTAATATTAATATTCTATATTTAAAATATTCTTTAGATTCTTTTTTCTTGGCTTACATCTCTGCCACTTCTCATTAACTCTCAAATCCTCTACAGATTCTCCCCTTATAACAAATAGCTATAGTTAAAATTACCACATTGAAATGCAAGCCTTATTTGACACTATTTAATGAACATGTATTAAATGCCTACTTTGTGGCAGATACTGTGGTAAGCCCTGGCAACATAAATATGAAAAAAAGAAAGATGATACTTTCCCTCAAGAAACTTATAATGTAATGGGGAAAGATAACACACAGAAGAAGATTGAAAAGAAGGGGTAGGGGAGAGAGAAGAAGACTTTTTTCAGGCTTATATACTTAAGTACTTCTATATACTTACATTTATTTTCAAGTTCTTCTGGACTTTCATCCTGGGGTTCTCTTAACTCACAATATTTCTTCATTATATTAAGAGTTTTGTTATGTTTATCAATTCTTTATTAGAAATAATTGATGATGGTTCTCCCCCTCTGTCCTCAACCCCATTCTTACTTAGCTGCTGGTTCTGACCTTGTCTTGACTCGGTAATTACTAAAATACTCCTCATTAAAAATTCCTCAGTTCAGGCCTCAGGATGGGAGTAGAGAACTGTTAGAATTCATGTACAGCTCTGAGAATTCATCGTTCCCATGGGAATGGTGCTGGGGAGGTATCTAACTCTACAATTATATAACTGCCACTCTTCTCCTTTGGATCTATCTCTGAACAAGGGCTTTCATGATCCAGCCAGGAAATAGACACTGTCTAAGTACCAGCTTAAAATGGGTCCAGGCTCCAAGCCAAGAGATGACGACCATTTACGTTCTTCCTCAGCATGGGCTCAGAATGGACTAGTAGTGATTGTTTAGGGTAATACCATAGTTGTTTGTTATTTGTCTTTTCCTTTTTCTTTTCCTCGAAGATTACTTTACTGTAAATAATTTTTGTTAATTTCTTTTTTTTGGTGAACTCTTTTCAATTTTTTGTATAATTTCATGTTCTTCTTGTGGTGATTTTTACAGAGAGCTGTGTTTAACTAGATGCTCTTGTGTACGACGTCTGCCAGAAATCTGCTTGTAGTTCTTTAGGATAATAAGAACTATTGTTTTCTGCATATGCACTTAAGATATCCTTCTCTCGGAATAAAGATGAATTTTTTAATGTTTGTAAAGGTAAAATTAGTGGTAAAAAAAATTCTAATGGAATATATGATTCAAAATAATATCAAATTTTAAAGTAAACTAAATTGTACTGGAAATATGTCAGCATAAGAAACCAAAAGTATGGTTAATTCTAATGAATTCCTACAGAATATCTGGAATTATAGTCATAAATATGGTCTCAAGCATTTAAGAAGAAATTCAACTCAAATAAAACTCAAGATTCCTGGAATAAATTATTTATGCCCAGTTCCCCAAATTGTAAACATATAGGCTATAGACAGTATCTGACTGTTTCAAATTTCATTTTACATATTTTTTTCAGAGGTATATAGTTACCTGTCTATGTATTCTCAGGCATTTAGCTGTATCTCCTGAGGCATCATATAAAATTAATTCAGTTTTGCCTCCTAAATTTGGGGAAATGTTGAAGCACGCCAAGGTACTTTACTTTACCTATATGTTCATTGTTTTAGACAATGTATTAAATAATTGATTTCCCAAATAGGAATTTGTCTCTATCCCTTTTAAATTAGAACACTCTCTGTTCTGGATACATAGTAAGTGATCCAGGTTGAATTATTAGAAAGATTTATATAATCATCTTATCTGCTGCTGTCCTTCCACAAAAAGTAATAATTCCAACTGTGAGAAATGATTGGAGGTTTGTTTTCTCTATACAAATTAATTTCATGTCAGAAAAGATAGGAAAGTTTTGTGAAATGGTAGGTCTTTCATGATGAGTTGGATTTGTGGAGACCCACTGGGTCTGAAATCATAAAACCATGAACCTGAAATGCCCTCCCTGTCTTCCTGATTAGAAGGTGATGAGATGTGACAGTGAAGTACAAATTACTCTTTCTGACTCTCCTCTTTACCCTAGGAGATGTGTAATTTTTGAGTTGTGGAATAGAGAGGAGTTTCTTGACCCCACTGATATTCTTAAATGTGTAAGGTTAGTCAGCTATTTAGGTGTTGCAATTTGAGGGGCATAGGAAGATCTCTAACTAAAGATAGTTTACCCTGTCTAAAATTCCATTAAAGATACATTATTAAGAAAGATTTTTCTTTTAAAGTGAAAGTACTTTTAGATAAGCAAACTGAGCTGTTTAACATGATAGCACAAATGAATTTATCATATCCATTTCAAGATGATAATAGGAGAAAACATCTGTTGTAGGAAAGAAACTACAGGTAAACTCTGAGAGGAATGTAAAATATACTGGGTACTTCTGGGCAAAGTGTAATATTGTAGAAAAGATAAGAAACAACACTTTTTTCCAATTAGAATATGCCATTGGGCATGTCAATATAGTAAGGTCACTGATGAGGTGAAATATGCCCAGAGGATGCTACCAGGATAATAAAGGACCTCAAGTTTACCACATAAGGATTGGTTGAAGATGCTAGACTTATTTAAAGAAAACAATAAAACAAAAAAACAATGGGGCTTAATAATTGATGTTATGATAAAGGATAAGTTTGTGAAAGACTTATGGAAAAAGGATTAAATTCATCAGGATTGGCTGTAATTAATAGAATTAGGAGGTATGAGTAAAAATTAGGTAACATGAAAGGTAACATGAAATATGTTTTTTGTCCTTTTTTATGTAAAACATTTCTATATTAGTAATTTTGTGCAAGAAGATTCAAAAAAAGAAAGACAGTGAAAAATAGCATGTTTCAGTCTGTATTCAATCAATATCAGAACTGTTATAAATATTATTTTTGTACAGACAGGTCCTTTTTCCTTTCCTTTGGATGTCTTTGGAATGTAGACCTAGCAGCGACATTGCTGGATCAAAGACTATGCACAGTTTTATAATCTTTAGGGCATAGTTCCAAATTTCTCTCTAGAATGATTGAATCAGTTCACAACTCCACCCCCAGTGCATTAGTGTTCCAGGTTTTGCTCATCCTTTCCATCATCCAACATTTTCATGTATTGTCATATTAACTACTCTTCTGGCATGAAGTGGCACATTCGAATTGTTTTAATTTGAGTTTCTCTAATCAACAGTGATTTAGAGCATTTTTATATTCCTATAGATAGCTTTGATTTCTTTGATCATTTGTCAGTTGGGGAATGACTTCTATTTTTATAATTTTGACTCAATAATGTATGGTTAATAAATGAGACCTTTATCAGAGATATTTGTTGCAAAATTCTCCTCAGTTTTCTGCTTTTCTTATAATTTTGGTTGCATTAGTTTGAGTGAAAACTTTTTAATTTTGTATATCAAATGATTTATTCCAGTTTTCTCAACAATTTTTGTCAAATAATGGGTATTGTTCCAAAAGATTGAATGTTTTGGTTTATTATATACTAAATCACTATGATCATTTACTATAATGTAATTTGTATCTAATGTATTCCTTTGATCCACCACTCTATTTCTTAGCCAGCATCAGTTTCTTTTAATAATTACCACTTTATAATACAGTTGAGACCTGGTGTGGCTAGACCACCTTCTTTCACATTTTTTTCCATTAATTCCCTTGATATGCTTGCACTTTTGTTCTTCCAGATTAATTTTGTTACTATGTTTTCTGACTCTATAAAATAATTTTTGGTAGTTTGGTTGGCATGGCACTAAATTGATTAATTTAGGTAGAATTGTGTCATTTTTATTATATTGACTCAGATTACCCATGAGCAATTAATATTTTTCCATTTTTTTAGCTCTGACTTTGCGTAAAAAGTCTTTATAGTTGTGCTCATATAGTTTCTGAGTTTGTCTTGGCAGGAAGATTCACAAGTATTTTCTGTTGTCTACAGTTACTTTTAATGGAATTTCAATTTTGATCTCTTCTTGATAGTCTTTGTTGGTAATTTCAATAAGTTTTTTAGCTGATTCTCTGGAATTTTCTAGTACGACATCGTGCAATCTCTTTGCTAGTATTTTATTTAAATTTATACATCAATATTAATTCAGGAAACATGTCCATAACTTTCTTTCTTTGTGTTGACTCTTTCTGGTTTGGGTATCAGCTCCATATTTGTGTCACAGAAGGAATTTGGTAGGACTCCACCTCTTTTTTCAAATAGTTTATATAGTATTGGAATTAATTGTTCTTTAAATGTTTGATAGAATTTATTTGTGAATCTATCTGATCCTGAGAACTTTTTTCTTAGGAAGTTCATTAATGACTTGTTAAATTTTTTTTTCTAAGGTTAGGTTATTTAAGTATTTTATTTCTTCTGTTAACCTGGATAATTTATATTTTTGTAGATATTCATTTCATTTAGATTGTTAAATTTATTGGCATATAATTGGGCAAAATCACTACTAACAACTTTCCTCTTCATTGATGGTGAATTCACCCCTATCATTTTTGATACTAGTAATTTGTTTTTCTTTCTTTCCTTTCTAATAATCAAATTAACTGAATGGTTTGTCTATTTTGTTGTTGAGGCTTTTTTGCCTGTAAAACCATCTTCTAGGTTATTTGTTAATTCAATGACTTTCTTACTTTCAATTTTACTAATCTCTCCTTTGATTTTCAGGATTTCCAATTTGGTGTTTAATTGGGGATTTTTAATTTGTTCTTTTTTTAGTTGTTTTAGTTCCATGCTCAATTCACTGATCTGCTTTTTCTCTATTTTATTGATGTAAGCAATTAGAGAAATAAATTTTCCTTAAGTATCCTTTTGGCTGAATCCCATAAATTTTGTTATCTTGTCTTATATCACTTTCTTTAATGAAATTATTGTTTCTATGATACATTCTTTGACCTACTTTGTTTTTAGGTTTAAATTATTTAATTTCCAATTAATTTTTAATGTCCCTTTCCATTGTTCATTGGCGAATGTCACCTTTATTGCATTATGGTTTGAAAAGGATGCATTTACTATTTCTGCTTTTCTGCATTTGGTTGTAAGGTTTTTATTTCCTAGTACATTGTCTCCACTATAATAGCTCTTTCAAGTCTCTTTTACAGGGGATAATTTTCCCCTTCAACACCCCACCTTCTTGTTCCTGTACAATTTTGGGGAGGATGGAGGTTATCATCCCATCAAAGTCACCTTGCATCCATACTCTTTGTCTATGTACTTCTTCTAGTTGCTCTTATATTGATAAAGTTGTTAAGCGTTACAAATTGTATCTTCCTATATAGAAATATAAAGGGTTTAGCCTTATTGAATTTCTTATGTTTTCTCTTTCTTGTTTGTTTTTGCCTTTTTATGTTTCCAAAGAATCTTGTATTTGGAAGTCCAATTTTTTGTTCTGCTGGACAACATCTTTCAAGGACAGCAATTACCAAAGAAAACTGCCTTGATATATTAGAACAAGAGGGCAAAAGAAACTTAAAGAATTTACAAGTAACCACCTGAAATAAATCACGAAATGAAAACTCCCAGGAACATCATAGCAAAATTTCAGAGTGCATTTTCTTTGGTAATTCCTTGAAAGATGCTGTCCGGGATTCTTTTTTGTTTTCTATCAAGACTTTCAGGTAATCCAATAACTATTATCCTAAATCTCCTGGATCTATTTTCTATGTCAGTTTTTCTTCCAATTTTTTTTTTTACTTTTTTGATTTTGTTTTATTGTATCATGATATCTCATAGAGTCATTAATTTTCACTTCTTCCAATTGTAATTTTTAAGGAATTATTTTCTTCAGTGAGTTTTTGTACTTCCTTTTTGCCATTCCTTTTCCATTTTGCCAATTCTATTTTTTATGGAGTTATTTTCCCCAGGAAACTTTTGTATAACTTTTCCCACACTTTTTTTTCTGAATTCTCTTACATTACTCTCATTTTCCCCAATTTTTCTTTGTCTTCTTTAATTTGTTTTTTAAAATACTTTTTAAACTCTTCCAGGAATTTTTTTTGGGCCTGAAACCAAATAACATTTTTCTTTGAGTCTTCATACATAGCCATTTTGACACTATTTTTCTCTTCTAGTTTATGCCTTGATCTTTTCTATCACCATAGTAATTTCCTATATTCAAGCTCCTTTGTATTTTTTGCTCATTTTCTCTGCCTTTTTTGTGACTTGACATTTCATGTGGGAGTTGGTCTCTGGTCTAACATTGTTTCAAGCTTTTGGGCTGGGACTATGGCTCTTACTGCTGACTTTCACTGGGCTTCAAGACTCAGCTGTCTGCTTTCTCTGGAGGGTAGTCTTCCCTTCTGGCTTGAACCTGGGTGGTGGGGTTTCCCTTGTCAGCCTCCACTAGTTGTGGGGTTTAGTTGCTGATCTGCTCCAGGACAGGGACTTTACTTCTGGGTTGTTATGGTGAAGGAGGAATCTTCTTGTTGGTCAGCCCCAGGGTGGTGCCCTGCTGCTAGGTTGCTATAGAAAGAGTGCCATGTCTGCTGGCAGGACCTGGAGGAGTAATTTTGTTGCTGATCTGCCCAAGGAACGGGGCCCTGCTGCTGGGTTGCTATGGAAGTCAGGTCTATTCACTGTTAGGCTTAGGGGCTGGTTCTTGCTCTTGACCTGTCCTGGGACAGGGATCTGCTGCTGGAGGACAATGGGGTCAAGACCTCACTGGTAACTTGTGCTGGGGGTAGGGCCTTGCTGAGCTGCATAGACTGCTCACTTACTTATGGGGGTTACTGACTTTCAAGAAGGCTAGGCCTTGCTGGTGGGTTGACCCAGGCTTGGAGCCTTGCCCTAGGCTTCCTGCTATGATTCTGGCTGCTGCTACTCTTGGACCTTGCTCTCCTTGCGCCATAGTGAAACAGACCTTCACTGCCATACTGATAAACTGCTTCCCTGTTCTTACATCAATTCTGAGTTGTTTGGAGGGGAATTTGGGAGTGCTTCTTAGGATTCCTTCCTCACTCCAAGATCTTGGCACCAGAAGTCTGCATGAAACATACTATAAGGAAATACATGAATGTGCTATGTGGGAGTGGAATGGGAGGCTTAGGGTTGTGAGTTTTCCTCACAGTAGATCTTCAAGCAAAGGAAGTTTTGCCACTTATCAGCCATTATAGAGTGAATGTTTAGAAGTATTGATTGGACTAGATGGCTCTTGAGATCCCTTCTCACTCTGACATGGTATAATCCTGTTTTTTTCTTTATTTTCTTAAGTGAGGGAGTAGGGCCACCAAAAGCGTAGGCTCAAAGGAGGATGATAAGATTTGTGTGCTTTACCTTTTTTCTCTTATAGTTGGCTCTGTTTTTGATTTCATTTCATTCAATGAATATTTATTTCATTCTCTTCCATGATTTCTTAGTTAATTAATACCAGAGAAAATAAAGTTTTCTAGACACACATATTAGATGACATAATGGATTTGGAGTCAACAAGAGGTGGTTTCAAATCCTGCATCTGATCCTTGTTAGCGTTGTGATCTGAGTCTCATCTCAGCCTCAGTTTCTTTTTCTGTAAAATGGGAATTATGTCTGTAGTCACTTACTCATAGGACTTTAGTGGCCCTGGAATGAGATCATGTTTGCAAAAGTGCATCAGCTATTGTTTTTTGCTTTCCTTCTATGGAGATTTTTAATTTTAAAATTATTGCACAGTAAGAGTCATAGTCACTTTAATGGTGGGAAAATGTATTTTACTGAAGAAGAAATATAAAAATACAGGTTCTGTCCTAGGGTAGGACAAGAGGATCTGGAATCCCTCTAACTAGATTGAAGAGCAATCAATAATAAGATTTTGAGAATCTTCCTAAATTATTTTTGTAGCTCTATTTGCTTCCTTATGCAGATGTACTATTTGACGAAAATTTAAATGTACCTCTATTTTGAAAACAAACCAAAATAGTTTATCTCACAGAACATAATGTAAGTTAAAAGAAGCCACCTCTTTCAAACAATACCTGAATAGGAAAACGCTCTATAACAAAGCTGATAGGTGGCCATACAACCCTTGATTGAAGGGCCCTAATTAAGGGAAAGCTATGTAATGGCAAGTAAAATAGGATATTTTTTTTTTTGCTGTTTTTGTTTTAATGTAATCAAGAGGTTTAACGGGTCTATTTGAATGTGACTGAGGGGATCCTTCCCACGCACTGATGGGCCTGCCCGTTGTGGGAAGCTTAATTAGGGGAGTTGTTCTGTTAGGAGGGTCCCAAGTACCTTTTGTTGTTTCTCTTGAGGCACTGGGTCAGAGGGTCATGCCCTCTGGTTCTGAAAAATGTATACTCTGAGGGTGAAGTTTAACTTTGGGGCTTACTGGATGAAAGTGTTTGGCCAGAAGGGAACTCTGGGAAGCCTCTAAGGAGTCCTCCCTCCCTCTTTGAGAAACCCAGATGTTCCCTGTCTGCTAAAGATGTACGTATGTTAATCGTCAGACATTTTGGAAACGTGTCTGTTGACTTTTCATTTCATTTCTATTTTCTTTGAAATTCATGGTGCTGACTCCCCTGAAATAGGTGAATGACATATGTGCTTGGTTAAAGGATTGATACATATGCTTGATTAAAGTCTTTGTTAACCCCTCAAAAATTGCCTTTCCTTTCATGAATGCAGATCTAAGAAACTGTGATAGCAGGTCCCCTTGTGTACAATGGGGTGCTTACTGATACAAGCTACCACCTCTTTCCCCTTTGGGATAGAAATG
This sequence comes from Potorous gilbertii, assembly GCA_028658325.1. Classification (NCBI taxonomy): domain Eukaryota; kingdom Metazoa; phylum Chordata; class Mammalia; order Diprotodontia; family Potoroidae; genus Potorous; species Potorous gilbertii. The sequence goes on from CM053771.1 coordinate 428,563,686, forward strand.
TTTCCTTTACACCATGGCTAAATTCACTTCTTTGCAAATTCCACACCTTTCTTTCCGTTCTACTTTTTGGGGCCAAGTTGAACAATTTTAATCTCTTTTCCATATACTAGCCTTTCAAATACTTGAAGATTGCTTTTATGTGTCCTACTCACTAAGTCGTCTCTTGTCCAGACTAAACATTCACACAATTCCTTTGGCTAATCTCTTCAAATTCACTGAAATACATAACTTTTATATTTTCTGAGATTGAGCAAGTATTCCGAAAAGGATAGAAAATGATTACTTAAAATATAGGAGTATATTAAAAAAATAAGTGCTTTTCTAAAATAAGTGATTTATCTAATAGACTACATTTATAATTAAAAAGTGTTATTTCAAAAATTGAAAAATAGGGCCATATTTGGTAAATCAGGGACTTCTTTAATCTGGCTCATAATTATACTTTCATCTTGATTTCTTCCCTAGGTTAATTATTAGAGGTAGGAGGGGAAGAGGGCTAGTCCTCTTGTTTTACTCCATGCAGTACAAATGAGATTTTTAATGTTTTTGTTTTCCCTATCACATTTGGCCCCAGTCAGATTCCAAGTGGTTTTATTTCCTGTTTTAAACCCGTGTACTAGAACATCCTTAGTTTCCGTTGTGCAAATTTAGACTAGTACTGATGTTATCTGAACTGTAATGGATACTGGCTTCTGCTGCAGCACTATATATAACTACATGGAGACAAACAAGACATTTTTTATCTGTGGTATGGCGATCTGACCTAAGTGGGTCAGAGTTGATAATTGTCATTATCAGATAGGTGAAATCATGGCCTTTCCAGAAAAAAAAAATATTCCTAGAAACTATCGATGACCTTTTCAGTCACTGCCTCTGGTCACTTGTATCTAATAAGCTATTTCCTCTTGGAATGAAACTTCCAGAAACAGGGGTACACTGACAGTGCCAAAGCAACATATTTCATCATCCAGTACAGACCGTCAGACTGCACAATGTTCTATCATAAACATAGCCTGCAGAGGCTTTTTGTTTTGTTTTGTTTTTTTAGCTTAATTGGAAAGGCAGCTGTGGTGTGATGGAAAGCAGGTATTTTGAAGAGATCTGGGTTCAAATCCCAGATATATTAGTTACTCTTCATGTGAATATGTGCAAGTCACTAAAATTGACTCACCTCATAATGGAAATAATTGAGACTACCTACCATTGAGCCATTATAAAACACATGTGAAATCAGGTAAAATATAGAACACAGAATTTGTTTTTAATATAACCATCAAATATTATTTTTATTGCTTGCATGAAGGAGAAAATGGAAAGAACTCTCTAATAACTCGTTCTTTTTATTTTATTTTTGCTTCCAATATTCACTTCCATAAAATTTTGAGTTTTAAATTTCCTCCATCACTCTTTCCTCCCCCCACCCCAAGATGGCATGGAATGTGATATAGGCTCTACATATATATTCATATTAAACATATTTTCACATTAGTCATATTGCAAAGAAGAATTAGAACCAGTGGGAGGAATGAGGAAAGAGAAATAAAACAACCACAACCACAACGAAAGAAAGCAAAGAGTATAATTACCTCTGCATTCAGGCTCTAAAATTCTTTCTCTGGATGTGGATAGCATTTTCCATCATGAGTCTTTTGGAGTTGTCTTAGATCCTTGCATCGCTGAGAAGAAGAAGAGATATGCGTCTATTACTGTGTACAATGTTCTCCTGGTTCTGCTCACTTCATTCAGCATCACTTCATATAAGTCTTTCCAAGTTTTTTTGGAATTTTTCTTGCTCATCATTTCTTCTAGCACAATAGAATTCCATTAAATTCATATACCACAACTTCTTCAGCCATTCCCCAATTGAATGGCATCTCCTCAATTTCCAATTCTTTTCTACTACAAAAAGAGATGCTTTAAATATTTCTGTGCATGTGAGTCTTTTCCCCATTTTTATGATCTCCTTAAGATACAGCCCTAGAATTGATATTACTGGATCAAAGGGAATATACTTTTTTTTTTTTAGCCCTTTGAGCATAGTTCCCTATTGTTCTCCAGAATGGTTGGATCAGTTCGCAACTCCAGCAACAATGCATTACTGTTAAAATTTTCCCACATCTTTTCCAACATTTATTATTTTTCTATTTTGTCATGTTAGCCAGTTTGATAGGTATGATGTGGTACTTCAGAGTTGTTTTGATTTGCATTTCTCTAATCAATAGTGATTTAAACATTTTTTCATATTATTATAGATGGCTTTAATTTCTTCCTCTGAAAGCTACCTGTTCTTATCCTTTGATAATTTATCAGTTGGGAAATGACTTGTTTTAAATTTGACACAGTTCCCTATACATTTTAGAAATGAGGCCCTTCTCAGAGGTCCTGGCTGTAAAAATCATTTTTCAGTTTTCTGCTTCCTTTCTATTCTTGGTTGCATTGGCTTTGTTTATGCAAAAACTGTTCAATTTAATGTAATCAAAATTATCCATTTTGTATTTCAGAATATTTTCTATCTTTCATTTGGTCATAAATTCTTCTGTTCTCCATAAATCTGACAGGTAAACTATTCCTTGTTCTCCCAGTTTGCTTATATTATCAGTCTTAATATCTAAATCAAATACAGTTTTACTTTATTTTAGTATACAGCGTAAGATGTTGGTCTATGCCTAGTTCCTGCCATACTGCTTTCTAGTTTTCCCAGGAGTTGTTGTTAAATAGTGAGTTCTTATTCCAGAAGCTGGAGTCTTTGTGTTTGATTACTATAGTTATTGACTATTGTGTCTTGTGTACTTAACCTATTTTACTGATTCATCACTCTATTTCTTAGGCAGTACTGAGTAGTTTTGATGATTGCTACTTTATAATACAGTTTAAGATCTGGTTCCTTCCCTTGCATTTCTTTTCATTGATTCCTTTGATAATCTGGATCTTTTATTCTTCCACATGAATTTTATTACCATTTTTTCTAGCTCTATTAAATATTTTTGATAGTTTTATTGGTAATGGTACTGAATAAGCAAATTAATTTAGGTAGAAATAACTCATTTTCTGAATATTCAAAATAACTCAAGTTATTTACACAGTTGAAAATAAAGTGAAAAGTTAAACAGAAACATCCTTGTTCAGTTATTCAGGCATGTCTAACTCTTCATGAGTTTGTGGAACATAACGTCCATAGATTTTTTGGCAAAGATACTGAATTTATTTGTCATTTCCTTTTTTTAGTGGATTAAGGCAAACAGAGATTAAGTGACTTGCTCGGGTTTACACAGCTAAGAAGTGTCTTATGTTGGTTTTGAACTCAGATCTTTGAGACTTTCCCCCCGAGATCTATCCACTGAGCCACCCAGCCAGCTGGTTCTATCTTCCTGCCCTCACCCAAAACCAATCAAATCAAACTAACAACTTCCTATGTACCCAATAATGTATGCAATTTGGAGAAGAATCCCCAATAATCTGACTGTGCCCCAACAGTAATCCTCCACCCTAGCTAGAGCAGTTCATGCATTGTCTCTCTCTTGTTACTATTGACCTACTATGCTTCCTTCCCTCCATCCATTTGCTCTATTTAATCCTTTCTTAATCATATTTTTTCTCTGCTGAAAGCTCTTAGATATGATTACTAGTTCGAAATAGTTGTTAGCTGTCACTGCCTTTTCACAGAAATGATCCAGGCTTCCTCTCTATCCAGTTTAGTCAATGGAAGTGGTTACAGGAATTTTCCTTCTCCCTTTTCCTACTTTCCAATTAGGATATGCCACTGGACACGTCATGGATTCAGGTGGCTCTTGAAAAGTGAGGCTGGTAACCTGCACAGCCCTCCCTCACTCAAAACAAAGTCAAGTGCAAGTCATGTCATCATTTCTCTAATGGCATAGTCTCCTTGAGCAACGAAGGATGAACTTGACTTTCCAAAACCAGTGAATAGGTTTATTATATGTTTAAGGGACTTACTTTCCTGTGAACTCTGTAGGAAAATATAGGATATTAAAATAACAAAGGAAGATATTAGAAAATTTGCAACCATCTTATCAGTTAATACTCGTTCTTAACTATGTTTTAATCTATTCTTTTTATTTCTAAGCTTCTCTAAGTTCTTCTTGTCCTTGGAGCCAGTCGGCCCAATCCTGTGTGTCCTGAAATTTAAAGTGTTATAATTATAGTTGATGGGATTCAGTCTGCCAGGCAGTCATTTATCTCAGGCCTTCTAGTTTCTGATTCCTTAACCCTTATCATTTGGGGTGACAGTGAAAGACTAGGAGAGTTATCACTTTTTTTCTACCCTTTCCCCAACTACCTTAAAAACGCTCTTCTCTTGGGTTCCATATCGATATGGTAGTGAGGATAATCCAAAAGAATTTAAGAAATGATTTTTTTAATCAGAAGAAAATCTCCAGAAACTTTATAATCTAGTTGGAAAAGCAAAATATTACATGAACATTCTACATGTACTTTGTTCCCATAGATAACAAAAATCTTTCCTTCTCTGTTCTCCAGCATTCCTCCTTCTTTCCTCCTACTTTGATAGTTGCGTGTCACATCCTTCTAGAACTTTTAGTGCCTGTGGCTATATTCCTGGAACACAATCTATGGCTGTTTTGACCAAGCTGAAGAGGATTCAAGTTGAAATAGCAAACCATATTTGCTCTCTGAGGACAAGAGTATCTAAGTATGAAGTAGCCAGCCTATCCCTAGAAGCACAATACTGTGGAAGGATCGCTGGCTCTAAAGTCAAAGAACTTAACTTCAAATCTCACTGAGGATTTCATTACCTTTTTGCTCTTGGGGAAGACATTTAATATCCCTGAATGCCCTTTTGTCATCTGTAAACTGTGGGGTTGGCCGTTATGTCTTCTGATGCCCTTTTCAGCTCCATGCTTCTATGACCAATAAGTGATAATTGTGTTAATCATGACAACTTATGAAATAGTCCATTTAGAATGGTTCCCCCCTCCTGTTTGGTCACCATCTGTTTTCTTTATAGCAGTGGTGGAATGGCAGACACAAAGATACTTAGAATTACAAAATTTACATATTGCACTTAACTATATATTTAACTTCATATTCTTCATGAGAGGTCTGTTTAAAGAAAAACAAGTTGACACATTGTGGGAAGGACACAAGCACCAAACATATTGACATTTGTGCTAGAAATGAAGGGGAAAGAAATGAAGGAAATGCAGATAAATGTACGAATAGCTTATATATTCTCCTTAGGGAGACAAATAAGATAATTTTGAATGGGTTTTCTTAGGCACTGAAAGGTAACAACAAACATCAATTCATGGGGCACTTGGCCATCTGAACATGTAACGCTGATGAATATATTTCGTCTTATTTGAAAGAGTTCTCTTGCAAATGATAAAGTAGAGAGAAATTCTATGAAGAACTCAAAATCCTCCAAACTAAGTTAGCATGCAAATGCATATTCAGTGATTTCAGTGTGTAGGCAGGCATAGAGAAGGATGTTCAAAATGATGTTTTGGAAAAAAAAAAAGAAAAATGTGGAATTCACCATAATTCAATGAAGAAACATGATGAGGCAAAATAATTAGATGCTAGTTCTCCAGAAGAAGAAAAAGATGTTGAAAAATACTCTAAATAGGCCTCCAAAAATGAGATTGTGACCACTAATGAAGTACTGTAGTGATTGAAAATCTTAATAAAAGATTTGAATGGAGATTATATAAGGTTCAAAATTAGGTTAGATTTTAGTATCTATAAATCTTTAATATCTATAACTTTATATCTATAAATAAATGCTAAGCATCAGTAAAATACTGAGTATTTATAAACTGAAGAAAAATTTTTAAAAGTAATTAGTTATTTGGAACAGATAGAGAATTTTAATTAAAGTGATAGATATTTTGAAAAAAAAATTGAGAATGACAGCCAGGTGAGGTTTCATATGTATGTAATTCCTGGTAGTGCTGAACATAATTTGAGGATCTACGAGTACAAAGACTACCCTTTTCTTCCCCTCACCTAACTTTGAGGAAACAAACTAGAGCCAAATGTAACATTAATTTACTCAAACTTTCATTGGAAAGTTGAGGTGAGGATGATGAGTAAATGGATATGAGAATTGGTGTAATATTAATTTAAATGTAAAGATCTTTCTCATTGATTAATACATCCATGTGATCTGCTTGGATTTTCTGGAAGCCTGGATCACATGTTCCCACATGTGGTGGGAGGAGCTTGCTGAAGAGGTGGAACAGGAAGGGTGGAGCACAACCAGGAGGGAGTGAGCAAGTGGGGTCAGATCTGAGGGGATCTCAGGCCAACTGACAGAAGCCCAACTGATACATTGTATCAGTTGATAGTTAGAAGTCCCTGACTGGGGGAGGGGAGGTTTGAGATTGACCCATTGTGACAGTTGATGGTGAGAAGGCCCTGGCTGGGGGAGGGGAAGTTTGAGACTGACACGTTGTGACAGTTGATAATGAGAAGGGAGGGGAAGTTTGAGACTGACACGTTGTGACAGTTGATAATGAGAAGGGAGGGGAGGTTTGAGAATGGTTTTGCCCCCTGCTGTGATCATATTTATTAACTTCTTGGTCACCGTGATGGATTTTGCTTTCTGGTTTTGGAATTTGGCTTTCTGGTATTTAAATAAATGTTTTTCTTCTGCCTTCTATATGGAGAGTCTTTTACATTTTGCAATTGAGAACTATGCTGGCATATTCAGTCACCACCAGTGCTGTGAATATTGCCTTGGTGATGCACTTGGGAAGTCTACTTTCCTTACTGAGAAGTCAGGTTTAGCCTCAGAACTGAATCTAAGCAAACACTGATTTCCATTAAAAGACAAGGATTGGTACAAGTTGCCAACTCTTATGGTCTCAGACAAGTAGTACCTACTTAGCCACTATGTTAAATGTTGATATATATGTATGTATATACATACTCATACATATTTTCATAAACAGGTACATACATATAAAATGTTTATTTCTCTGCCAAACTAAAAAGGGACTGTCAAGACATAATAAAGACTATGCTTACTATGTTTTAAAAGATTAACTTCCCTGGGCATCCCATTCCCATATATACTCATCCATTTATATTAACATTCTTGAAGCATTCTTTTGAATTCCTTCAATAAAGATATAATTATATGTGCTCACTTAAAGTGAATAAAATCCATTTCCTGATGATATTTCAGGCTGCTGATAAAAACCATTTGTTTTTTCATGATGATTTATTCATTGTTTGTCTACTGGCAGAAAATAATATACATCATTCAGTGTGTTCATGTGTATATTTAACTCTAATAGTTCAAGGTAGTCATAGAATTCATAGCCTGATGTACCAGTCTCATAGTCATATATGACTGAGATGGGTAGACATAGATATTCATAAAACAAATAAATAAATAATAAAATCCCAGAGATTTCCGAGAGGTATGATATAACAGAGAATGAACCCAGAAGCTTTCTGGCTTAAACCCAGTTCTGTTAATGGAATTGTGGGTATGGATAATACATTTTTGGTCAAATATTAAACACATTAAACAGACCCTTGTGGATGTGGGTAAAAAACAAACAAACGAATCAGAAATTCAGTAGAATTCTCAATCTTTCCTATTGAAAGAAACAATAATATATAGCTTCTTTAGTGATATTGCTTATATTGGAGGAAAGGCTATTAATGCAACTTGAGTTCATCTGAGGCAAATATAAATATAATGAAACATATCATTAGGAAAAAATAGAACAATAGAGTAAGGAAGGTTTAAATGAAATTGGTTTCAAAATCACTCAGATTAATATAATACATAACTGTTTAGGGGAAAAAAATACTTGGGCTATATGCATATTTTTTTTATTGATTTTTAGGGCTGAAAGAATGTGCAACTCTTATAGCCTATCTTTCTAATTTTATAGAGAAATAAAGGTTCAGAGAGGTATTTGCTCATGATCATACAGCTTTGAAGTGGCAGTGAAGGAATTCAAATCCAAGTCTTCTGATTCCAGAAAACATGTACTTTGCAGTTTATCACACTTCTCTCCTGTCTAAGTTTGGAGAAGCTTGTAACCGAAGACTTGTGAACAAGTCATATTCTTTTCCTCCACAGCAGCTCATCAAGACCCTTAAGGTGTGGAAGCGTTTAGATTTGGATTCCATTAGGAAGTTGTCTTCATAATCTTCATTCCCTGGCACATAGTAGGCACTAAGTAATTGCTCATTGACTGGCTAACTAGCTCCTTGGCTCAGAAATTATGAAATTCTAAGCTCTTAGAAAGTAGTGGCTTTTATTTTGTCTCTGTCATAACATTACAAGTTCTTTACACATGGGGTATTTAATAAATATTTTTTGAATTGAATCTTATATTGAGATCTGCATTGGTGGAGGAAGTATTCACATGAAGAAAATCACAGATCTTTTATCAAATTTGAAGTAAAAGAGAACAGAGGTTTCATAGCGTGAGCCTTAAATATAAAGAAGACATTCTTGAATGGTTTCTATGTGTTACGGAAGAAAGGTTTGGATGACCATGTCCACAAAATGATTGCTGGAACTTTAACTGGATTTGTTTTTCCACAAAAACAGATTGAAATGATTTCTAATCCATGATTAGTTCTTACTCATTTGTTAAATTTTTTCCCTTTTTTATTAATTCAAAATGCTAATTTAAAATATTTGAATGGAGGGACGAGAGATTTTCTTTTTCTTTCCCAGAACCAACTGTGAAGACATTTAAAATTTTGTACATTACATTTGTCTTCTTTGTTGATCCTTGAGAAGGCACTAATGTTACATTTGTGTGAACTGTAGAATTGTCATGGAATGGATTATTTGTTGGTAATGAATTTGGAAAATACACATAAAGGATTTTGAAATTAAGCATTGAGCTTTTATACAATACGGTACTGAAAAAGCACAAATTACACAGCTTAATATCTGGTAGCAAAGCAGAAACACTAAAAAGGCGAAATGTAAGAAAAGTTGGAATTCAAACAACCCAAACAATTCCTCTAAAATGTTCCTCTCAGACTGTCATAGCATTTCTTCTCTCTTTATAGCAGCTGCTTGTATGCTTGCAGGTTTAGAATATGGACTGATAAAAGTGCAATCAGGTTTTTTAAGGAATTCAAATGAAAGTAATTACCTAAAATCACTATAAAAGATAAAATGAATTATTTACATAATACTCTGAAACAGTACCAAATATTTTCATCACACTAGGAATGCAAAAATGTACATCAAATGTTAAAAACAGAGTGTTAAGGCTTAAATCCACTTGGAAGTCTACTCTAGATTTTAGACCACAGTTTACTTTTCTTAATCTTTGGGAAGGTCAGTAATGACTTTCAATTTAATTAGCACAATTTGATTTCCATCGACTGACCAAGTAGAAGCCTCTTAACTTGTCCATGCATTAAATGCTAAGGAGAAATATAAGCAGATTGCAAGATATGCTTAATAAATGAAATGGTTTTTAAAAAAACCTAATATTTCTTTTTTTACTTCATATAGATTAAATATTTCTAACTACATTGTCTTTTACACTACCACCCCCTGACCTCCCCTCCAAAAAAAAAGAAGAATTCTGGGCATATGACAGTATTTGAAATCTTCCCTTTTTTATTTCCACAATATCAAGGCAAAGTAACAGGGATGACACAGGGAACCATTGTGCTGATAGAACATTATAGTAATAAAATATGCCACTGATTTTCTATGTATCTTTCTATGAACTTCTTTAAAATTTTAGATTTTATACTAAACCCTATGACAAGATGTCGGAAAATATTCTTTTTGGTCCTGACAATAGTTCTAACAAGGTCATTGAATTTCTCTGGGATTCAGTTTCCTTATCTACATGCTTGGGAGTGGTGGTGGGTAGAATCAATAATCTAAGGTCTTTTATCAGCTTTCAATATGAATATGGCAAGGGAAGTCAGAGAGCTAGAAGGGACTTTAGAATACATAGTTGAACTGCATCATTTTACATCCAAGGAACCTGAAGTGCAGAGGAGGTTGTGACCTGCCCCAGATAACACAGCTATTTAGCATCAGGATGTAAACCCAAGTCATCTGATCCCGGAGCCATTGTTTTCTCTACCACACCAAACTACCTCTTTTTATGTTTGATTAATGATGACTGCAGTGAGCTGATAGGTATAGTAAGCTGATTCACTTAAGGATATATGATTCAGAAAGGATAAAAAAGTGGGAATAAATGGAAATTCTTAAGGTTAAATTGTGAATAAAGAGTAAAATAACTCAGGCAAAATGTCTCTGATATGCTAATAATTTTTCATGTAGCCATAGTCCATAATGGTCAATGGTCTACACAGAAAGAAGAAAAAGAAAGTAATATGATGACTGAAGTCTCATGAAACTTGTAGACTAGCACTCATGTTTTGAAACTACAAGCAGCAGTCACAATTCATTTCTTTCCACAGCTTTCTTCACTCCTCTCTCTCTGCGTGACAAAGCCTAAGGAGGGATATGAATATTTCTGTTGACTTACTTTAAATTTTGTCTTTCATAAGTGGAAAAAAATGAAGTTTGGATTTTCATCCTTTGCTAATGTTCCAACGACATGATATGCCATGCTGTCAGATGCTACTGTCTACAAAGAGACTGACTAGAGTGTCTTGATCAATGATCTAAGTAGGGAAATAATTACTGAAAGCAATAAATAAACAAGCACTTATTAGGAATCTTCTACGTTCTAGGCACTGTGCTAGATACTGAGGATACAAATGCGAAAGTAAGGGGTATAGTTCTTGCCTTCAAGGGGTTCATAGTTTACTGGTACCAACTTGATTAATTTATCCAGGGATAGAAAAGAAGTGATAAAAAGTGACCCAAAAAGGGGCACAGAATATGCAGTTGTAGAAGCTCAGCTTCTAGTTATTTTAAGCCATTTAAACATAGTGTTCTAGGAAACTTGTAAGTGAGAGATCAAAAAATGTGTATGTAACAGTACAAGGGCAAGGGAGATATTTGCTGAAAGCTTGTAATCCAAATCTACTTGAAACTTTCCAATCATTCAGAAATATGATAAAATAGGCAAGGTCATCCATCTAGAAGGATTTAGTCTGTGAGCTTTTCATTTGATAAGAAAAGAGTTAACAACTCCTGGAAATAAAGAGCACAAGTAATAGAAAATCATGTAAGATGAGAAGAGTAAAAGAGTGAGCTCTATTTCTCCAGTAAATAATTCTAGCCTGGAGTGAAAATTTCTGACAAGACTCTAGTAATCTGAAAGAGAATAAATTCAGTCATGAAGCTGCTTGAAATAAAGCCTTTAAACTGGGCTTGTTTGTAGATGGGGGCTTTGCAGTGCAAAGAGAGGCCATTCAAATCAATTTATTGGTATATCCTTGATTAACTAGGACCATATCATTCTTACACAAATTAAATTATTAAGAGAGCTAATGGAACTGGCCATTTTCATAAAAGTTTTAACATAATGTGAAATATAGGCTGCTTTTAGGTGTGCGTGTGTGTTTTTCACAGAGATACTTGTGTCTCTATTTTTTGTAAATTAGGCCAGAAATTTTCTAACCTACACAAATATTTTATTGGCCCTTCTTAACAACAGAGATTGGAATATAAAATAAATGGAGTAAAATCAATCCTGCTACTATTTTTAAACATTATGTTGGCCATAAATATCTATTCAACAGAATTAGTCACAGGCAAAATGGGTACACATGAGTTACCATTCCATCTTGATGCCTATCAATATTTATTCGCTTTTCTCTTAAAAATATTGATTTTTTTCCCAATGAAGATAAAAATATTTTATTTCTCTCTTACCTAGCCAGTGGCAAGCATGCTATCACAACCATGGATACCAAACCACATCCCTGTGTTGACTGTGTGTGTTTAGACTACAAAAATACACACACACACACACATACATACACCTATACATTTATATCTGTCTCCCTCCGTCTGAACCCCCAGTCCACAATTTCCCACTTCTCTATCTGTGTTTTCTTTTCTATGCCTATTGCCACTACCCAATTTCAGGTCCTCAGTAAGCAGAGCTATTGAAATAATCTTCCCCCATCCCTTCTCTTTGCTTTTCTATTTGCCACCATACTAATACTTCTTAAGTACAAAGCTGGTCAAAGAGTAAAGTTGTCTCCTGAGTAAAATTTATACTCCTTAGCTTGGCATTCAAGACCCTCTCTACCTTTCTGGCTTTACCTCACACTATTCCCATCCAGTCCATAAATTTTATATCAGAATTGAACTGATTGTTGCTCTTAGTTTTCCATCCTTTTGCCAAGGTCCAGACTACCACTTTCCCCTTTCTGAATTTGTACTTATCTTTTAAAGACCAAATGGAATATTTGGTCTCTTCTGAGATCCCTACTCCCAACTCCTTTGAAAATGAATTCTATTCCTCCCTTTGCATCTCACATGGTAAGTTGTCATGCTTCCATTTGTGTATGTATATATTCTTTGGGGTTATATTTATTTTTGTATATGCCATGTAACGCCCATGTACAACAGGTACTTAGATATGTTGAATTAATTGCTTTGTGTCTTACTCTTTGTTCTTATGCTCTCCATTCAGCTGGGAATGCCTAAAACTTTTTACACCTAATCTTAAAAGATAAACTATAGCAGTGGGTGGAAGCAATAAAGATAAAGACAATTCACAATGGTGGCAAAGCGTGTCAGTAGCAAGGGAGCTAGAAGTCTCCTCCCTTTGAAAGCAGTGTTTCTTCTCCCCATCATTAGGGTGTGAAGCATCCTACACATTTCAAATCACAAACACCTACATGGTTTGTGAGTAGTAAGAGAGATACAAAGTTTTAGTGTGGTTCAGAGGAGGCAACTTATTCCTGACTGAGAAGAAACAGAGACATTTTCATAGAAGATACAACATTTAAGCTGTACCCTAAAATATGGGTGAGAATTTTAGAGATGGGACTGCTGGTGAAGAATATTCCAAGGGAATAGTGTGAATCAAGATCGGAAGACAGAAGAATGACATCAAGTTAATGAATATTAATAAAGTGCTTACTATATGGCAGAGACTGTGCTAAATACTGGAAATATAGAGAAAGATGAAAAAAGTGGTCCCTCCCAACAAACTTCTTCCATTCTCATAGGGAAGATAGGTAAGAAAATACATACAAAATATGTGCGGAGTAGACAGAAGACAATCTGAGAACGGTAGGTATTAGCAGCTGGACCAGAAAAGACTTCTCACAGAAGTGGGAATTTGAGCAAAGCTGGGAATTTGAAGGAAGCCAGGTATAGAGGTGAAGGGTAAAAGATTCTAAGCATGAGAGACCCAAGCACTGCAAAGCATGCTGGATGTTAGGTGCTTTAAGTCTAGAGAAGTAGAATAGTCATTAGTTGTGGTACATATTCGGGTAATATCCTGTCACATTATGATTCACAGCTGCAAGTAATTTTGTCCTATGAGGATGAGGGCTATTTGTAGATGCTATAATGAGGGACCTGGAAGAAGTGTGCCACCTCCCATTTCTTCTGCCAGCCTGTGGAAGCTGAGTATAGTTGCAAGTGAACTGATCCCTAGAGACACAGAGGAGCAGAATCCCTTCAGTTGTGCAGAAATAGATAGCATCTGGCTTTCTCCAATCTTCATAGACAATTTTTGTACCTCCCAGGGTATTTAATCAGATTAGTATGGCAGAGAACATATCTGTGTCTAAGCTTCCATGGAAAGTGGTAGGAAGGACTTGCTACTCTTCATGCATATCTGGTACTATATAAGTGGCTTTTGCAGGTACCAGGGGAACTAATATCACCAGTTAATTCACCTATGAGGCAAAAATTCCCACATACTTAATTATCTGATGCCTGTGTGAATGTAGTTTGTCTATAAAGCATTGTCTTCCTTATCTAGGGGTGATACATATTATGGTTAGGAGAAAGTCTAGAGACTAGAAGAAAGTAAATCAGTGAGGAAGTGGTTGAAGTAGTTTCAGACAAGAGTTAGGGTTAAATTAGGTTAGTGGCAGAGGGGATGAAATCTGAGAATCTATGTAAAAATATTGAGAAAATGGCTGTAATTGTACTTAGAGACTGACTAGATAGAGGGAAGGGGGGAAAACGGACAAATCAAAGATTATTCTATAGTTTCAAGTCAAAGCAACTGACAGGATGGTAATATATATATATATATATATATATATATGTATATATACATACATACATACATTATATATATGTATGTATGTATGTATTGCTATAGAACCAGTGGAAAAGGCTGATCTGGAGCTTGAGACCAGAGAAAAACACATGAGAGTAATTTGCCATAAGGTCAGAGTTTGAAGCCATGGAATAAAGAATATGATCAACTTTAGTTACAGTAAGGTAGAATTTATTTATAAAATCTGAGTTACTATCTCTACCAAAGACACCTTCATTTTAATCAAAAACAAACTTTAAACTAAGGAAATGAATTACCAATACTCCAGAGAATTTACTTTTGCACAAATAGTGTTTAATTGGAAGCTAGAAAATGTACATTTTAGTTCTGAAGTGCCATGTGATTTGAGGCAAGTAACTTTTCTAGGCTTCAGTTTCCCTATTAGACTATAAGCTCTTTGAGAGCAGAGATTATAATTTACCTTTCATTGTATCTCTAGCACTTAGCAGAGTGCCTGGCATACAGTAGATAATAAATATTTCTTGACCAATTGACTCATACAAAACATGTAAGTTGAATTCAATGATCTATAAGGTCTCTTCCAGCTCCAAATACATGAGTTAATGATAGAATTACAGAAGAATATAGCATCTATCAAGACAGCCACTTTAATAGGGAGCTTTGACTAATGAGTTGACATATCGGGAACCTAGACCTGGAGGAGAATGCATTTGGCTTATGAAGACCATTGAACAGTTGTTGAGATATTCCCTATCAAACTCTCTTTTTGTCTCTAGGCAGACTCAGATCTAGAGTCTCAGTGTCATCTGTGAAGTCCATCCTTGGCACCAAGAGATTTAATTATATTTTGTTTTGTGACTTCAGTAAACAAGGTATATAGTAGCCCTTTAAGATAGAAATGTTTAGTCTGCTGAATGTTTCATTCACCTTGTTCAAATAAGCAATACCCACAAAGAGTTTCCTGCATACCTTGTAAGCATAGCAGATGCTTCTGTTTTCTGGGCTTCCTAGCACTCTCCCTGTCAGGGGCATGGGCAAAGGATCCTTCTGAAATGTGATTTCAGAAGGCAATTTTCTGTATTTGCCTTCCATGATTCATTAACAGCTTGTTTGGTCTTCATAACAGAAAATCATTCTCTGTACATGCCAAAACACAGCTCATTTAAATAACTCTAGTTTAAAAGTGTATCAACATGATTACCATCAGTTCTTTCAAATACAATGTTCAGTGCCATGCCTTCCGAATAAATTGTTTTCCTTTGTGTCATTTATTTGTACTGGAAAATAAAGATGTAATTTGCAGTGCCATGGAGCTACAGAATTAGAGCAAGGGGCTCTGTGTCCACCTATGTTATCACAACAGCCAAAGTCTGAAGAAAATCAATGCACACAATGAGAACACGTTTGTCAAGCATTGTAAAGGTCAAAGGCAACCAACAAGCCTACATAGAATATAGGCATTGCACAAAGTGAACACATCAGCCTTAGTCAGGAGAGAAGGCTATGGCCTTCAATTGACAACATATCATTTCTTTCTTCCCCTCCTTCCTCTCTTCCTTCCTTCCCTCCTTCTTTCCTTCCCTCCCTCTTTCCTTCCTTCTTTCCTTTCTTCCTTCCTCCTCACTTCCTTTCTTCCTCCCTTACTCCCTTCCTTCTCTCCTTCCTTTCTTCCCTCCTTCCTTCTTTCCCTCTTTCCATCCCTCCCTCATTGCCCCTTCCTCCCTTCCTTCTTCCCTTCCTTCTTCCTTTCCTTCCCTCCCTCCTTTCCTCTTTCTCTCCTTCCTCTCTGCTTCCTGTGCTCCATTCCTCTCTTCCTTCCTTCCCTTTTTTTTCTGAAGGGACTTGCTTAAGAACACTTGGGTGACAAGTATAAAAGTGATGTTGAAATTATCTCATTTTAGCTTTAGATAGTTAGCAACTTATTTTGATCAAATCAAAGGTTTTTATCTGCATGGGTACAGGACCTATACTATACACCTTACTGAATCAAGTAAAACTATTGGGTGACTGGGTCAGTTTGTATAAAACAAGGAAGCTATCTTAAAAAGAGAGTCTGGATTCGAAAGGTTGGTTTCAGGAAGGAAATTTCCAGCAAAAATGTTGAGGAGCAAAGGGAGGCCTAAGTTGGAAGAAAATGAGACATTTAGAAGTGCCATTGGCTCTACAAGTATCTCAGAATGAATGACCCTGAAGTCTGAAGAAAAGATCAGTTCTTTCCCCAATTTTCCCTGACACCAGCAATATAATCTGCTGTTTCATTATCTAAATGTTTATACTAAAGGGAATTTTACCTCATATACAAAGAAACCAAGGGTTAACTAGAGACAAATATAAATGTAAGGTTAGACAGAGAATACAACTTCTGCGAAAATGTTAGGAATTTTTCTCACAGGGATCTTGGAGAGGTTGTCACTGAACTCTGGACTTTTTATCTAAGACAAAACTAAAGGCAAAGAAAAAGAAAGTTCAGTGGACCTTCAGGCCATTCTATTGACCTCTTTGCTTAAAAGAGGCTAATTTTTAAAACAGGGTATTACCAAAAGCATCAGAAGCATGATTTGAACCCTAGGACTTAGGAATTCAGAGCCAACTTCCTTTCCCTATAGCAGCTGCCTCCAGTTAAGGGTAAGCCAAAGTTTTGGTCAAAACTTCTTTGCTCACATACACATTAATTTTCCCCAAAATGTAAATCATTGCCAGGGATCTGGGAAAGCCACCTTAAAATAGCATTCCAGAACACAAGACAGCAATATATTATTTAGGAATTATTTCTTGTTACTTTTTCCTAACAAAAGAAACAGCTGGGCTCACGATAACGGGAAGAATGGTTGTAATTGGAGACTTACTTTTTCATAGAGGGCTGTATTGAGATTAGCTAAAACTTGAAGCCCATAGAAGCATCTGTTATCTTGTCACAAATAGATTTATGCTCTCCAGTTTGTTCTTGCATGTTCCAAATGTTGCAAAATGTAAGATGGCCCTAAGAACATTGAAATTTAACAGACTTAAAGTTGTCAATTCCTCCTCTAAGTTCACAGTCACCACAGGTGACCAACAAAGGAACATGAATCCATTCATTTCAGATTTCATACCTATGAACCTTTTCTTGATGTCAAAATAAAGAAAATTCATTCACCTAGTGTAGTTATCATGCCCCACTGATGACATGACTCTGGCACCTCACAAAAGGTGAGAGAAAAATCCTAAAGCAAGTTTTCAAGGGTTTCAACAGCCTTAATGGTTTTATCTTGCTTTTCTACTATAAGAAAGATATCAAAGAAGCTGGATGTGTAGGATTCTGTTCTCTTAGGACTTATCTCCCTGTGTACAAAACTTTGAAGATATTGGACTATCTCTGGATATAGAAGTGATAGCATGCCAAGAAGATTCATGGTAAGGTGAATTAGATAATATTCAAAATAACTTTTTTATTTAAGGAAGAACAAAGGGAAATGGTTATATTTTCTATAAGAGACCAAATATTGCATTTCTTCTCCAGATCAGTTTGGAAGACAAGGCTAAGAAAAGCCTAATGAGTTATTACATGTCTATTTTACACTGTGCAACAAGTAAAGGAAAAGTGATACTTATCATGCTCTGGTTTATGTATTGTCCTTTGTTCTTTTTTATCAATCATTCTACAAATCCATTCTGTCCTCTCTCCTTTGATGTTCTCAGCTTCTTCCATAAGTTCAAATTGCTCTCAGATCTCTATGTCTAGCCCATTTCTCCTCTAGTCCTGCAGCACCTATTTCTCACAAGATTTGTTTCCCTGTATGCCACACCATCTCTACAACTTAGGTCAAATTTGAAATTAAAATATTCAATTCCTCAAGAAACATTTGTTGAGTGTCTGTTACGTGCTAGCCACTGTGTGAATCTTTCCCTCCTGCCAACTTCCCTATGTCTGTGGATAATATTTCCAGCCCTTCTTTTTCCCAGGGACCTAGGACTTTGAATCATCTTTGACTCCTTCCTGTCCATACCCCACTCCCCATCCAATCAGTTGCTGTCTAGTTAAGCCCATCTCTTATATCTTTTCTTTTATTGCCTACTTCTCCCCCTGCCCAACTTCTTTAATCATACTCTGATCACGTCTATTCTAGTGTGTTGTCCCCCATACCCTCCACCAATGTGCTGAGGGATGTCATTTAGATCTCCTGACATTGTAAGGATATCACCAGAGCGGATGGGCTGCATGTTGGTTAGGCAGTTGTGTGGCATAGTGGACAGAGTATTAGATCTGGAGTCAGGAAAGACTTGAGTTCGAAGCTGGCTTTATTCACTAGCTGTTCAACTCAGAGCAAGTTATTAACCTTGGCCTACCTCAGTTTCCTCAACTGTAAAAATGGGGATAACAGTACACCTACCTCACCATGTTATTGTGAGGATCAAATGAAATGCTATTTGTCAAACTGCCGCACACAGCATACCCTTAAGAAATGCCTATTCCCTACCCTTTCCCTGTCTTTTACTATATGACCAACATATATCCTTTTACCATCACATGAAAATATATCCCTAAGGATGTCTTTTATGTTACTTCTTCTGTGCAATTCTCCTTTAGGGATGTGAAATAGCCTATTCACACCTAGAATATGGCTTTTCATTGCCTTTTGGGTGACCTATTACTTCAAATATTTGGATAATATAGAATTCTGCTACATAGCCATGAAGTATCACTGGAAAAATGCTGATGTTAAAAAGGCAGGTCTTTGCTTCAGAGGAAAGTTTGGGATCATTAAAAGCAATGCATAATTTCCTAAATGTCATCCAAATTTCTCTTTCATATTCCTGTTTAGCTTGCAATTCTACTCACTGTCTATCCACAGTTCAATACACATAAACCCCCACATACATATTAATTTATGAACTGTATGACTCATCTATGAAACTACATATCATATAATTAGGCAAACAGGAGCATTAAAAAAGTGCTCCATCTATAGAGAATCCTATATCAAACTTCAAATTTCTTTAGGAAATGGTTTTCCTTTGTGCCACTATCCATTCCTCCACCCATTTCCCATTTTTTTCAATATCAGAATTTGTTTAATTACAATGCACACAAATATACTGAAAGTGCTAAACAGAAAACTATTATGTCAGTCAGTCAACTATTATTGAACTGCTGTATGATAGGTACTGTACTTAGCCCTTGGGATATAAAGAAAGACAAATGACAATTCCTACTGTCCAGGGGCTCACAGTTTAATGGAAGAGACAGCATGGAAAAAGCTAGGAACAAGCAGGATGTTTAAAGGATAAACTGGAGGCAATAAATAGTGGGAAGTCAATAGCATCAAAGGAGACTGAGAAAGACTTCTTGCCAAATGCTGAATTCTAACTGAGACTTGAAGGAAGCCAAGGAAGCTAGAAATTAGCAACAAAGAGGGAGAAAGTTCTGAGCATGGGAGATAGCTAATGGAAAAGCATGGAGTTGGGCAATGAAATGTTGCTTGTGAGGAATAGTGAGGAGACCAGAGTCACTTTATAGCGGAACATGGGGATAGGGGAGAGAAGACATAATACATAAGATCAATAGAAATTACTGGAAAGGTAGGAATTGGAGGTTATGATGAGAATGGATAACAGTTTCTGGGGTTGCAAGGCACAGGGAGAGGTGAACTGCCAACAATTTGTGATGTCTAAGGGAAGAGATAAACATAAACAACAGATTGTAATGCCTAAAGTGAAAGATAAAAATAGAACACATCAAAGTATACTTTATGGAATATTTGACTTTTTTGCATCGTACTTCAAAGGATCTGTAGATATTCAACATGTGAACAAAGGGTGGACATTTCAGACATAAGGACCAGCAGGGTCAAAGGCACGGAAGCAGTAAATTGAGATATTTTGCAAACAGCATAGCTTGAGTGGTACATAAATTATCTGGGTGCAAAGGGAAGAAATGAGTTTCAGTAGATAGGCTGACATGAGATTGTGGAAGACATTGAATTGACTTCACTTTCTCAGGGTCAGGATTGCTTTGAATCTCTTTGCCATTAGGCTCATATTCCCTTGTGTGAAAACAACAATGATTATAAACAGTATTTTTTAAAGACAGTATATATTTTAGATATAGACTTGTGAAAAGTCATAGAGGATCTGTGCCATGTCAATGTTTGTATTCCTCAGATCAAACATGGTGCCTTCACTATACTAGGTGCTTAATAAATGCTTATCCAATTAAATCTGGTGGTTCATTCTATGTTTCAACTTTGGAGCTTAATTCAAGAAAAACTTCATTTTATTAATGTCTCATTATACACCCTCAACATCTCATTCAGTTCTATGGCCTCACTGACCACATATTGAAGATGATTTATAAACTTATAAACACTTGTTTCCAATTTCCATAGAGCATTGTGTGCATGTATTTGGTTATGCGTTCATGTCTATATGTGTATATTGAGAGAGAGAGAGAGACAGAGAGAGAGAGAGAGAGAGAGAGAGAAAGAGTATGTAACAGCAAGCGCTTTGTATGGCTATAATGCAAATGCAGGAAGCTGGGAATGAAATATTAGAATAGGGTAGAGTTGTGAAAAATCTTGAATGTGAAATAGGATTTTTTTATTTGATCTTAGACATAAATGGGCAACTACTAGAGTTTGTTGAATGTGGGGGTGACATTAACAGACCTGTATTTTAAGGAAGCAACTGTGTGGAGGATGGGTTAGAGTCAGGGTAGCCATTAGACAGGGAGACTGTGGGACTCCATATGAGAGGTGATGAAATCCTAATTTGGAAGGATAACCATACGAGTGGGGTAGAGGAGATGAATTTGAGATGTGTTATTGAAAAAAATGGCAAGTGATTTGACATGTGAAGTGAATGAGATTAAGTGGTGAAAGATAATAGCAATGACAGTAATGGTTATGTGCCAGGTACTGAAGAGGTTTGGGGGAATGATATGGTTTAGGGGTGCTGCGACCCCAAGAATGCCAAGTAGAGTTGCCTGGAAAGAATTCACACACTCAAGCCTTCTCTTAGTCAAGTGGCAAAAAGTTTATTGTAATGCTTTAGCAAAAGCACACAAGGATCCTTAGGGAACCTGCAAGTTAGCGAGGATGGCGCTGGGGCTCATATAGGAAAGGGACAAGGGAAAGGATGTTAAGGATTCTAATTAGGTGATCGAGGGGTCCAGGTTTCTTTGGGATTATGGATGGGAAAATGGAGGGAGTTTCACAGAGATAACTTTGCTGATACCAGACATGGAAGCAGAAAAGACAACTTTTTTGTTCAGTTGCCAGAGACATGGGCTTTGGGCATCTGGTGTGAGGGAGAGTCCTTGGGCCAGCCAGGGCCAAAAATCACTTGGCTAGGCACCCCCTCTATGTTCCATTAAGAGAATGTGTTCTGTAACAAGAGAAGATTTTTCTCACAGAGCAGCGGTTTACTGGGAAATTTAGAGGCTTCCAGAGACATGATCTTAGGGCTGGGGAATGAGCATCCCATTAGTACTGTGCCAAGCATTTTATAATTATTATGTCATTTGATCCTTACCACAACCCTAGGATATATGTGCTATCATTATCCCCATTTAACAGATAAAGAAGCAGAGAAATAGAAGTTAAGGGACTTGCCGTAGATCATACAGCTAATGTATTCAGGACCTCCTGATTCCAGGCCCAGCACTCTATTTACTGAGCTACCTATCCCCAAAATTGATACCAAAGTTTGTGATACTAAAGGATGATAGAGCTCTAGAGAGCAATAGGGAAGTTTAGAAACTGGTCGAAGAAAGATAATGAGTTCCATTTTAGACTGGTTGAGTTGGAGATGTTCAGTTTCAAATATTCAATAGTTAGTTGGTAATATGAGGCCTGGATCTAAAGAAAGAAACTAGTATTGGATTTATAGATCTGGGTATCACTTGTAGAGAAATTACAATTGAATATTTTAGAGCTGATGAGGTCAAGAATAAATGTCAGAAGTGTGTTAGATGGAAGAGTTGAGGATGACTCAGCAGTTTAAATTTGAATAACAAAGTGTGTGCATGGGTGCCCTCCCCAGAAACAGATTGTTCACTATCCTAGTTGCCCATTAGTTTATCAATATTCTTCCTGAAATGAAGTGATGAGAGCTAATTGTAATATTCTAGTTGTGATCTAAATAAGGCAGGGTACAGTGCGGCTGTCACCTTCCTGGACACTCTCACTTTCATTATATAGCCTAAAATTACAATATCTTTCTTGGCTGTCATATCACATTGTTGACTCATATTAAATTTGCTGTTCATTTAAACTCCAAGCTCTTTTTTATACAAACTTCTATCCATCCATGCTTCACCTTCTTGTATATATGAACCTAATTTTGAACACAAGCATAAAACTTCATATTTATCATTATTAAGTTTTATCAAATTAAATTTGACCTCATTCTATCTTCTCAAAATCTCTTTGTATCTTGATATTACCATTCTGGATGCTAACTATTTTTTCCAGATTCATTCTTCTTAAAAAACTGATAAGCATGAATGACATATAAGTCTTACTTATTTAATATATATAATACTAATTTTTAAAAGTAGCATAGGGTAGAATACAGATCCCTGAGACATCCCACTAAAGACCTACTTCCAAATTAACTTTAAATCATTAGTGAGCATTCTTTGGCCATTCAACCAGTTCCTAATCTACCTAATGACACTGTTGTGTCCATTTATTGCTCATCTACATTATTAATATGAAACTTCTGATAAATGACAGATTGAGTGTTCATGTGTAAGTCAAGTTCCCTTTAATCATCTCAAAATTACAAGATATGTACTAAATAGAATTGATTAAAAAAAAAGACCACAGAAAGGGTGTTGATCATGGTGGAAAAAAATTCACAGAAAATTTGGTAGAAAGACAAGTGGAATGAATGAGTAAAAAAGATGACCTATTACAGTAGATAAAAACTATGGGAGCAAAAGAAGAGAACTCTTTAGAAAAATTGAATAATACTTCAATAAGAACTAGACCCCTTGAAATGAGAACAGAATGTCAACATGCACTCCAAAACTAGTTTTTAAATGAATTAAAAGATGTTTTTTAAAAAACCCAACAACCGCAAACTAGAGACATTAAAAGAGAATACTGAAAACAAACAGAATTGATGTTGGAAAAGCTTAATAAAACAGTGGATGCTGAAAATACTACTAGTAGAGAAGGAACATAAGTGCTGAGATAAAATAAATATAGTTATCAAAAGACAACAAAATTATAAACTCTCCTGAGGTCTTGACAACTCATAGAAATTGACCTTGAAAAAAATGAGTAATTTGAAAATATTATATTCCTAAAAAGTTCAATTATGTAAAGAGATTGAATACCATATTCCAGAAAATCATATGAGGAATTCCAGAAGTATTGGAAACAGAGAACATACCATAGTTCAGTAAAATCCACAAGATGTCACTAGAGAAGAATTCCTGCTTAAATCAGATTGAAATATAGTTGCCATGTTCCTGAGCAACTGATTAGAAGAAAGAAGATTGCATCCAGTAAGGCTATGAAATAACACCAATACAAATCAATACAGGACTTTTCAATGATGTTTAGGAATGAGATATAATAAGCAGAGGGTTCTGGTTTGTACTCTATGATAATGTCTTTCATGAAAAAAAAGATGGCTTCCAGCATTGCCAGAGACTTTCAATATTTTTTTCTAAGAAAACCAGGGCCCTTGACATGCAGATTCAAGTAAAGAAAAGACAAAATCAGTGTGCCTCTATGGTATAAAATAATTATATGATGGTATAATATATATATTTATAGTGGATAGGAAGAAAAAAGCCTATTATCCATTGGAAGTTATGCCATTTGAAGATCATTGAAAGAACAAAGAGAAAGATTACTTTCATGGGGTAATCTCATATATTTAATTTATTGATAAGTTCTGACTTGTCTGTGTTTGTAGAAGGAGTTTCTTATTCTGAGAACTTCCTATACTGAGGAAATCACTGGTTTAGTCTTTATTCCTATCAGTAAAAGTAGAATCCAAGGGCTGGTTGAAGGTCATGGAAATATTTGTTTATTAGGCAAATTTGCAGTGATCCTTTAGTGAGAATAGAAGTTGTTATTCAGTCACCCATACAGGGTACATTGTTGGAATGTAAGTAACATGTGTTTCATAAGAGTGATGGCTTGCCTTGTAGATATTATTCTTCCTTTGTTATTTATGCTTCATTCCTACATATGTTAATATGGGATGACAAATTTATATGTATATCTATTTGTATAATATATATGCACACACACATACAAACACATGCACACATTATAGTTAGAGTTGACCTAAATATCTGGCTGGGAAGGGGTGAGAATTAGGGAGAGAGACAGTGTATCTCTAAATGAGAGTGGCAACTGGAATGAGATTGTTTTAAGGAAAAAAAAAGTTGCCATTACCTGGTACTGATTTTTGGCAATGTAGTATTAATTATTTTTTAAATTTATTTTTTGTTTCCAACATTCACTTACAAAAGATTTATAGTCTGAAATTTTCTCCCCATTTCTCCCATTGCCTTTCCCCAGACAACATGCATTCTGATTACCCCTTCACCCAATCTACCCTCCCTTCTATCATCTTCCCATTTTCACTTATCCCCTTCTCTTCCACTTCCCTGTAGGGATAAGATAGATTTCTACACCTCATTGCCCATATATCTTATTTCCCAACTGCATATAATAACATTTTCTTAACATTCATTTTAAAAACTTTGAGTTCCACATTCTCTCCCTTCCTCCCTCCCTACTTTCATTGAGAAGGTAAGCAATCTGAGGTAGGTTATACATGTGTAGTCATGCAAAATACTTCCATAACTGTCATGTTGTGAAAGACTAACTAATATAATAGGAATATATAATTATATATATATATATATATATATATATATAAAATTATAACTAATATAATGAAAATAAAATGACAGTCTAACCTTAAAGTTGGTCTAAGTGGAAGATAATTGCAGAATAGATGAAAATTTAGAACCCAACAATTTGCTACATACCAAGAATATTATTAAAATGTAAAGGCACCTAAAGAGTTAAAGTGTGGGCCTGGAATGAAAATTGTTTGAGTGAGGGAGGGCTGTGCAGGTCACTAGCCTCACTTCTCTAGAGCCATCTAAATCCACTGACCAGATGTTCATCAGGATGACTGAAGATGACCCAAGATGAAGGAATTGGAGTTGAGTGACTTGTCCAAGGTCACACAGTTAGTGAGTGTCAAGTGTCTGAGGTGAGAGTATAAGAAGATAAAATGGCTTAGAAATCCCTTCTACCTGTGAAGTCTGACACCTTTATACTTAGAGTCCTAGACAGATTAAGAGCATACTTAGAGTTTAAGTGACTCCTACAAGGTCATACAAACTCTCAGTGATAGAGGTCTTCTTGGCTTACAAGACAGTGATTAACCACAATGCCATGATTACCTCTCTTTTCAGACATGGCAACATTCAAGACAGGCAAGCATGAAAGCTACATCATGTGGAAAGGCACCAAAGATATGAAACAAAATGAAAATATTAGAAAGATCTCTGACTTTATCACTGTGGTAAACTCTGTTTAAAAACATTCAATTCATCTATGATTTAGTAAATAATTGCTAGTTAGTTGGATGAGGTACCTATAGGTTAAGGACTTGTCCAAGGTCACACTTAAAGTGAAACAGTGTCAATATAAAAATATATACACTCAGAATACCCCATTTAAATACTTAAAGAAAAAGCCAGCTGCAAACTAAATAGACATAATGAATACAGAAGTAATTGTAGGAGGCTCTAAAGTAGGGAGAATGCACAATGAATGAAGAGGAAATTAAGAAAATTATCAGAAACTCATATCCCCAATTACATGCCAACAAAAGTAAAAACAAATGAAATGTATGAATTTCTTTAAAATAAAATATTCAGATGCACAAAACAGGAAATAGAGAATCTAAACAACCCAATTTCAGAAAGAAAAAATAAATGAATGTCATAAGTGAACTCCAGGAGATGTAGAGGAGTGTGGCTACTGGATCAGACAAATTTACATAAGAATTTTATCAAGCATTAAAGGACTAAGAATCTTCAAAAATAATTGAGAAAGAGTATATTAACTTTTTATATCATACCAATGTCCTTCTGGTAACCAAACTAGGGGTTGAGACAAGGGGTATAGCCTGGTGGTATTCAGCAAATTAACTGGAACAAAAACAAAATCTTTAAATTTATTGACATGATAAACTTTACAATTTTACATCTTTGATATTTTTCTAATACTCGCCTACTTTTCATTGTAATCACTTATTTTGCATAATATGGCATGACATTTATAAAATTTTAACACATTCTTTAATTCTTTACTAGTAAGTAGATAAGTTTGTATTTACTTTCCTCTAGCATCATTCTAATGAATATTGAAAGTTCTTGGAAGACTTGGAAGTATTGGTGAGAAGCAGAAGTGTCTTGTGGTATGATTGTCAGTGGAGGGGTCATGGAAGCGCATTCAAGTCAAATAAAGGTATGTATCAGAGAGAAAGAGAGGACATCGGAAAGAGGATCCCACCTGGTATTTTATGGAACTGTACTTAGTAAGACAAATTGTAAGGTGACTAAGTAGCAGTCTTACCAAAACACACACACACACACACACACACACACACACACACACTCTCACACACACACACACACACACACACACACACACACACACAATTGTCCCAATGAGGCTTGAATTCTATCATTCATAATATTTTACTTACTGAACTCTGTTTTAATCAGTTGGTGATACTACTTGGCATTCTCTTTCCTCAGTGTGGTTATTCCCCAGGGCTCTTTCCTGTGTTCTCTTCACTTTTCCCTCTCTACTGTCTTATTTGCTGATCTCTTTGATTCTCATGAGTTCATTTATTACCTCTGTGTAGATCATTTCCAGATCAAGGAATCAAAGAAAGAATACTATCATTGCATAAGATAAATGTGAGACTGATAATAAAAGTAAAAATGATGCCTCACTGGGCAAATGTTTTTTTCTTTCTTTTTTCCCTTCTGTTTTCTCTTTCAATTAGATTGAGTTTTGGAATAAAAGTATAGAATCAAAAAAGAATAATACAAAATTTGAATCCTGAGATAAGTAGGGAGTTAGTAAGGATATGTCTCTGCCTTTGATGAGTTTATCTGCCCACAATTACATCAGAGTTCAGAAAATACTCATAGATGATGTTGTTATTGAGCATCTGTCAAAGGGTGCTCAAAACACAGAGTTCATCAAGAAAACTAAAAACAGTGGAATTCATTACTCAGTTAGCAATAGGAATCAATCAACAAGTATTACCTAGTTAGCTATCAAAGCTAAAATGGAGGAGTTTCAACATTATCTTTATACTTGTCATCTGTGTGACCTTGGACAAGTCAATTCAGAAAAAAGAGAAGGGAGATAGGAAAGAAGGAAAGAAAGAAGGAAGGAAGAAAAGAAAGAAAGAAAGAGAAAGAAAGAGAGAAGGAAAGAAGAAAGGAAAGAAAGAAAGCAAGAAAGAAAGAAAGAAAAGAAAGAAAGAAAAGAAAAAGAAAGAAATGGGTCATAGAGAAAAGAAAAGGTAACAAAGGATTCTCAGAGAAAGGCAAATTTCCCTAATTTCAGAAAAAGAAAGAGAATAGCCTTGACTTATATCCCTAATAAAAACATTCCTAAGAATAGGACAAAGCACTTCATCATCATCATCATCATCATCATCATCTCCCTCTCCCTCCCCCTCTCTTTTCTGATAGCTTCTGGTAGAAGCTCCCCTATTATCTAACTAACTAGTTATAGAGGTAAGTGGGTGCTCTCATCTGCATCTCAGAGAGCAGTTTGTGAGTGAAGTTAGATGGCTCCACAAACCAAGACTGATATGATGCTCTTAAGGTTTCCCTCTACAAGACAAACAGCTGGCTTAGGGAGTGCCGTGGGAAAAGCCTTAGATTAGGATTCAAAAAATCTGGGTTTGAATTCTAATTTCTAATTTCACTTGCTTCTGTGACCTTGGACAAATCATAATCTTCCTGGAACTCAATTTCCTTAATTATTAAATGATAGTGTTGTTTGAGTTACACTAGAGTTCCTTCCAGTTTTTAGTCCTCGATCTATAAGAAACTCGCTTTAGGACCTCATTTACCAGGGTATACAGACAAGATGAAACATGGCTGAGGAACTGTATGAAACTTCTCATCCCAGCCACAGCACCTTGTATTCCCACAGACAGAACAAGAATTTTCTGTGAGGGTGATGTTTTTTGAGCTCCATAATATAGAAGCAAAAGTATTCTACAATAACATTTCTGTATCGTGAATATGTTATTGAGTGACTTCAGACGATGGTAGTAGCAACAAGTTCCAGGAGAGCAAGCAGAAAGGAATTGAACCAGTCTGTTTATTAGTATATTGTTTTCCAGTAAATAGTTGGGAGTGAAGGAGCAGGTATTGGTTCACTTATAGATATAACCACTATGCTAAAATATACAATACTCTAATTACCTCCTTAGTACCAACAGCAGTTCCTGAGTGTAGGATCTGAACTCAGGGATGCTGTCAATACTACATCATTGCCTGAGACACTGGCATCAACATCCATTCATAGAATTATGGAATTTTAGAATTAGAAGGAACCTTACCATAGTCTAATCCATCCCTGAAAAATAATCTCCACCTTAAGAAGCCTGATATAGGGTCATCTAGACTCTACTTGAAATTCTTCAGTGAAGGGAAAAGTCTAGGGGAAATCTTCCAAGCCAGCCCAATTGAATAACTCTTATTGTTAGGGAGATTTTCTTGACACCAAACCTAAATTTTCCTTTCTGAAACTTCTTTCCATCATTTCTGATTCTTCCTATTGGAATGAAACTAAGTAAATTTAATCCTTTTTCAGCATTATGGCTCCTCAAATATGTAAATATGTTTCCTCAGGCTAAAACATCACCAATGGATCAAACCAACTCAAGGCTTATGCCATCCTGTTTGCCCTCTTCTGGACACTTTCCAACTTGTCAATGTTTTTCCTAAAGTGAGGTGCCAGAACTAAATATAATGCTCTAGATGTAGTGTAACCAAGACAGAGTACAGAAGGTCTTCTACTTCCATATTCTGTAGCTATGCCTTTCTTCCTGCAGTCTCAAATTGGTATAGATCATGTAACCTCACAGTCCACTAAAACCTCCAAAATGTTTTCAGATCAAGTGTCTATCTAACCTTGACTTCCCCATCTTGTAAGTCTGAGCAAATTTTTAAATTTAAGATTTTACATTTATTTCCATAAATTTAATGTTATTATAGTAATTCATTCAATCATTAATTCAATAAGTTTTTTCTGTTTAATTTTATTTTTAATTTATGGAATAAAGCAATCATTTCCACAGCATAGTATAAAAAGATGATTTCACATGGCATTGCAAATCTGTTATGTACAATTTGCTATTCCTTTTAAATATATATATATATACATACACATTTATACATACATACACACATATACATTTATGCATATAGGTGTATACATATATACATACATACATACACACACACACATGCTTTTACTAAGTACCTGCTATTGCCCAGTATTGTGCTAGGTGTTGAGGATAAAGCAATCACAAAAAAAAGTCTTACAGCACTTGTACATTTTTGTCTAAGCACAATTTTGGTGGTAAGCAGCATATGAGCATTTAAGTAAATACAAAGAACATATATAAATACAAACACATAACGCAAAATTTGCCAAAAGATTTTTACAAATACAAAAATAAACAATTAATGCAATGTAATCACAGTGAGGTGAGACATTGTGTGCTCATCCTTCATTGCCAAAGAAGACCATGCCATCAGAGAAGTAACGATAAGACTTACACTTCATTTTGTTTTGAGTGAGGGAGGGCTGTGTAGATCACCAGTCTCACTTCTCCTCCAGAGTCATCTGAAACCAGTGACCAGATATTCATCAGGATGACTGGAGATGACCCAGGATGACCCAGGCAGTTGGGGTTAAGTGACTTGCCCAAGGTCACACAGCAAGTGAGTGTCAAGTGTCTGAGGTGAGATTTGAACTCAGGTCCTCCTGACTCCTTCACTGGTGCTCCATCCACTGCACCACCTAGCTGCCCCTATGGGTGAGACATTAGCTATTTGGGGAATCAGGGCTGATCTTTATATGCAAAGATTTATTTGAGAAATGTCTTGGAGGTAAATAAGAGAGTCCAAGGGACAGAGGCAAGTAGGAGTTGTGTATTCTAGGTTTAAGAAAGAATCTATGCAAGACTGAGTGTGAAAATGAGCTATAGAGTGTCATGTACAAGGAACAGAAGTTAGGCTAGAAATGGAATCCTATGGCAAATGCTTGGCAATAGGAGAGTTAGCAAGATGCAGATTTCTTGTCACACTGTGGCATAACTTTATCCCTTCAGCTATAGTTATCCTCTCTTGGCACTGATCTTTTTTCTCCAAGACACATTCTTTTAAGGAAATCTCTCCATAAGAAGCTGTTTCCTGACACTCCAGCTTAGAATTCTCATTCTCTTGGAAACTATTTAGTTTGGGGCTTCATATCTAGGAACCCTCAAGGTTGACAAAGGATCTTCTCGGGCAGGATTTGTTCAGGCTCTTGGCAACTTTGCAATGTTCATCTGAAAGAACTCTATCAATGCTTTGGCTACTTGGGAATTGTTAATCCATCCTCAAGAACTCTATGACATGTGCTGAGACAAGGAAACAAAAAGATCCACAGTAATAGAAACTTGAGGCCTAGGACCTCAGGTCACCTGGACAAACACATACATCTCCCTAGGTGCACCTCCTTAGAGGTGCTATTATAAGAATGCTCTTTGTCAGAGATGTGTCTTCTCTTTCCCCTATAGTAAGTTCAGATTCAATTCAATGTTCCAAATGATTAAGATCCTTTCAGATCCCAACCACATCATCTACTGGATTAGCTATCACTCCTAGCTTTGTATTATTTGGAAATTTGATAAGCACTGCCTCTATACTACTTTCAAAGTCATTGAAAAAGAAATTCAATAGCATGCGGCCAAGCACACATACTTGTGACACTCTACTGAAATCTCTCGGCCAACTTGACATTCAACCATTAATAAGGATTATAGTTCAGATCCAATTTTAATCTACTGGATCTAAATAGTACTGAATTACATCTCTCCATTACCCCCCTCATAGGAATGTCTTTACATACTTGATCAAACACTTTGACAAGATTTAGGTAGACTTTATCTAGAATATTCCCCTGATCTACCAATTAACCCTGAAAAAACATGGTACTAAGATTAATCTGTCATGACATGTTCTTGATGAAGACTTCTGTGATCATCACTTTGTGACTACATCCTGGTTTAGCTGTTGACTAAAGGGACCTCTTTAATGATTCATTTTACAATTTTTCCGGAATTAAAATCATGCCTATGGTTTATAAACGCTATTTCCTTCTGTTGTTCTTTTTCAATGAGACAATATTATTTCTTCTTTAATCCCTTGGGTCTTCTTTCATTTTTCATGATCTTTCAGATATCACCAACTGTGGCTCAGCAGTCATTCATAGTTTTTTTAGTACTCAGGGATAAAGTTGATCTGAGCCTGAGGTAACTTGAATTAATCATGGTATCCCCTTTGATGTCTTTACTTATCTCAGATATTAACTCTCTAGTAGCCATTTTTGATCTCTCTTTGCTAATTCAAACAAAATAGTTGTAAGATAAAAATTGAGCAGCTTCAACTTTTTTTTCCTGTTGCTAGCTGTCATCTTCCAATCCTCTTTCTAAACTCACCTCGCATTGTTGCTATGGGGCTCCAAAGAGGTATTATACAGGAAAGTATTATGTCCTTTCAAATAAAAATCATATGAGCAACCAGGGCAAGGCATTAAATAGAGATTCATTTTATCTATCTCTAAAATAGGGAAATAATAGTCACACTGCACTGTGACTTTATTGAGGAGGGAGAGTGACATGATTGAATTTGCATTTTAGGAAAATTACTTTAATGACTGGAGGATGGCTTGGAGTAGGGAGAATCTTAAACCAGGCAAATTCATAACAGGCTATTTTAATAATCAAGGCCTGAGGTGATAAAGGCCTTCACTAGAGTGGTCACAGTGTCAGAGGAGAAAAGGAGGAAGTATCGAAGAGATTTTAGAAGACAGATGAAATTGTCAGACCTTAGCTTGGATGTGGGGATGAGAGACAACAAGGAATCCATGATGATTCTTGGTTTTAAGCCCAAGGGACCAGGAGAATAGTGTTGCCCTCTACAGTAATTTGGAAGATGGGGTGGGAGGAGGGATTGGGAGAAAGCTAAGGAGTTCCCTTTTTGACATACCGAGGATGTCTACAGTTTGAAATGTCTGAAAAGCAGTAGGACGTAAAAGACGAGAGGTCAGCAGGGATTTTGGAGCAGGAATGGCATTTTTGATAATTAGCAGCATAAAGATGCTAATTAAATCTCTGGGAGCAGATGAGATCACCAAGTGAAATTAGTGTTGTGTTTATCCTTTGTTCTGGAAGAGTACCATGACATCAAGATGATGACATGACTTGCAGTTGACTTTGATTTGAGTGAGGGAGGGCTGGGCAAGGTCCCCAGCCTCACTTTCTCCTCCAGAGACATCTGGGACCAGTGTCCTGATACTCATCAGTACAACTGAAGATGACCCAGGATGCAATGGGGGACCTTGACCGTTTTAGGCTGTCTTCTCAGATTCTCACTTTAAAGGAGATACACTCAATCAATTGGCCTCTTTCAATAGTTACTCAATTAACAGTTACTTAATAAAAGAAAAAAAATAACCAAAATATCAAACTGGGAGGGGAAGACCCTCAGAGTTTCTGGGTAAAAGAGGAACAGTTACTATTTAGTGATTACATTCACCCTGTGCTAGGTGAATGGGGACATGGTGTCCAATCTACAAGCTCCAGAGTGAATTGGGCTTCTGGCTTGTTCTTTGAGCAAGAGAAGAGAGCACAAAACAGACCCTAGAACATACGCCTATGACTAGAGGACAAGATCTGAGGGAAGATCCAGAAACAGAGACAGAGAAGGAGTATTCAGATAGGTAGGAAAATAATCAGGAGAGAGTGATGTTCCAAAAAGCTTTATAAAACAAAAAAGAGTATCAGGGAGGAGAGGGTGATCAACAGTGTCAAGGGCTTCAGAGAGGTCAAGGTGAACCAGGTTTGAGAAAAAGCTGTTGTCCCTGGTAACTAAGAGATCATTAATAACTTTGGAGAGAGCACTTTCAATGGAATGATAAACTTGCAAACCAGAAGGTAAAGGTAAGGAAGAAGGTGAGAGCCAAGTATTGGCACCTATTGTAAAAAGCCTTATTAAACAGTTGAGCTACAAAGGACAGAAGAGATATAGGATGACAGCAGGAATGCAGGGATGAAGTGAGGGTTTTTTCCCCACAATATGGGAGACATGGGATATGTTTGTAGGTGGTAGTAAATACTACAGTGGACAATCTATTGGAGAAGAATGGATAAAATGGAATTACTTAAGCAAGTAGGATGATAAGCTTTGGTAAGAAAACTAGAATTACAAGGGAAGTAATGCGAATTTTCTGTATAAATGCAGTTACTCCTATTGTTAATATAATGCAATGTGGTTTTATGATAACCTTGAAAAATAAGTGGATTTTTCCCTTCTTGTGCTCTCTGTTGGTTGAGAAATTCTTCCTTCTAACTGTCTGCTGATTCCCCACCTTACCCAATGGCATAAAGTCTCATTTTAAAGCACTCACCTCCTTTTATGGAATGGAACCTACTACAAAGTTTATGTATTCCACTGCAAATAAATAAAATTTAATTTTTAGGAACTATGTTTAAGTTTCATTATTAGTTGTATGTCTAGTTTACAAAACCTGGAGAGCAGTGTTTTTAGTGGACTTCCATTATCATAACAAAGTATTATTGAAACAACAAAGGCTTTTCTTTTTCTAATTTATGGTACTTTTGAACAGTTGCTTCTGATTTGCAAATATTACGCAAAGCACATTACTTGGATTGGCAGTGTAAGTCAAGAAAGCACTCTTTAGATCTCCTTTACTCAGAGGACTTTAATGCAGCCTTGGTGCCATCTACAATTGGTTCTGGAATCACTAGTTTTTATGTGTTTCTTTTTCATCTTTTGCCAAGAGGCAAACAAATACTCAACCTTTCATGTGCCTGAAAAAAATGTACATGAGATAGGGGCAAAAGGAAATAAGGCATTGTTTCCTTAGCATTGCAAAAATAGTCACTTATTTTATTTTACATCAAATAAACTGCAGTGGTTGGGGCTTATAAAACTTTTGCCACTGAAAATATTTGAGGTTGTTGACCCCTATAAGAATTTTACTGTTGTGCTTTGAAAAAGCATTTAAATTTGACTTTATAGGGGTTGGAACTGCATCAGAATGTTGCTGAAGGCACTTGATCAATATTCCAGATATAATATAATATATCCTGAGAATAATATGCTTCATTTGTTCATTTACTTAATTTAATAAACAGTTTAAGTAACTGCTCTGAACAGAGAACTGAGATAGAGTTTCTGAGAAAATAATAAAAACAAACTTAATGGGAAGAGGTTTTTAAAAGTTTGTATAGTAGAGAGTCTCTAACCTCATGTAGCTTACTGTCCCACAGACAGTTACGGAAATGGAAAATGACAATGCATATTTTTGCATAATAAGGACTTAAGACTGGGTTAAGTAAAATGCTGTCTTAGGCCACATAGAGCTATGACTGACTAGGAAGATCGAGAAGACAGATCATGGAATAGACAGAATTGGTTCTGGGCCATAAAGAGTGTTGAGGACGTCGCTGAACAGTGTCGGGATAATAAAATGGCAATATTACCAGTTCATTTACATTTTAATGCTTTTAATCAAACAGAGGGATACAATACAGAATTCAGTGAAATAATAACAAAATTGATTTGGAGAAACAATTCATCTATAAAATGGAGAAAACAATAGCACCAAACTTATACAATTGTCATGAAGCTGACATGAGTTAATATAAGTACCATATTACATATGTTAAATATAAAACATATGGAACATTACATATGTTATACATGTGTATAAAGATACACGCATTTTGTAAACCTTAAAATTTATAAGAATGCTAGCTTTATTGTTTGTTTTATTCTAAGATAAGATATAAAATCTCCTATTTGGTATTCAAAACCCTTTCTTATCTGGCACATTCTTACCTTTCCATTCTTCTTGCATCTTCTATGTACTCTGTCATCCAGTGACACCAGCCTGCTTGCTGTTTTTCAAGCAAGATACTCCATCTGCTGACATGGATATTTTCACTGGTTGTCCACCACACCTGGAATGTCCACCCCTTTTATTTTCTGCCTCCTGTCTTCTCTTACCTCCTGACTGTCTCAAGTCCTAGGTAAAATCTCATCCTCACCAAAAAAACTCTCTGGATTCCCCTTAGTGAAATCTTTCCTAATCCTTGATGCTATTGCCTTCCATTCTATTGATTACCACCAGTTTATCTTATCATTACCTTATTTGTAGACTTTTATTGGTACCCAGTCTTTGCCATTAGACTGCAAACTCTTTGAGAACAGGGGTTGTCTTTTTTTGGATTTTCTTTGTAACTCCAGTGCTTAGAACAGTAGGTAATTAATAATGCTTATTAATAATAAATTATATCACATTTATTATATCATTATATATAAAAAATTAATAATAAATCAAAAGGGAAATAACAAAAATGTTAGCATTAAGGGGGACTAGCTCTTCTAGCTTTTAAACTATATTATAAAATGAAAATCATCAAAATCATTTGGCAATGGTTAAAAAATAAAAAAGTAGCATGTCTGAAGATAAGCCAAGGTAACAAAAAAGGGGAACTCAGAAGAGTTCATACAACATTCCCCTCCAAACAACTTTAAAAAATGCCTCAAATTAATGCTGGACTGAAAAAAGGTCAGAGTGACACATTCTTCTAGTTGAAGACAACTCAAGAGGTTGGAAGGAAAGATCTATAACACAAGAGTTGAGGCTGATCTAGGGCTCACATGGATGAAACACCAATGATGGAACTAGGTGGGACTGGGAAGCAGCAAGTAGATTCCAGAACTTTCAAGCTAGAGTCAGTAGGGAGACCTGACAACTCAATCAGAAAAAGATTACATAGGACTTGTGTGTTAGCACTTGACAACACCACTGTTTATATCCAGTTCTGGGTCACAGTTCAAGGGCAGAGAAGAGCCCTTTCAGCTGAGAGGGAGCAGGGACCCTGAGCAGCAGTATCGACTGTAATCCCAAAGGATGAAGGCTCATTCCCGGGTAAGGATCAGGGCCCTGATCAGGAAAGGAGGGACCATGCCTCTCTTCAGATCACACCACCGTATAATAATTGAAAACTTTCAAACCCCTAGAACTAGCTCTGAAATTAGCAGTCCAAAAGAACCAAAAACCAAAAAAACCTCAAGGTTGAGATAGTGCAGCCAAATGCAGAAAAGCAAAAAATATTAAGTGCACTCTTTTCAGACCATAATACAATAAAAAATATAGACAATAAAAGATTGTGCAAGTAGAGTTTAAAACTAATTGGGAACTAAATAATCTAATCCTAAAGAATGAGTGGGTCAAAAAAACAAATCATGGAAATAATCAATAATTTCTTTAAAGAGAATGACAGCATTGAGACCATAGACTTAAATCTGTGGGATACAGCCAAAACAGTACATAATGGAAAATTGGTATCTCTGAACATGCATATTACTAAAAGGGAAAAAGAGTAGATCAGTGAATCAGACATACAACTTAAAAAAAAAACTTTAGGAAAAGAACCAAGTAAAAATTCCCCAACCACAAAAAATGGAAATCCTGAAAATAAAAGAAGAGATTAATAAAATTGAAAGTAAAAAGCAAAACCATTGAATTAATAAATAAAACTAAAAGCTGGTTTTATGAAAAAAATCAAATAGATAAACAACTAAGTTGATTTTAAAAAGAATACTAAATTTTCAGTAACAAAAATGAAAGTGGGGAATTCATTAACAATGAAGATTAAATTAAAGATATAATTAGAAGTTATTTTGCCAAAGTCTGTGCCAGTAAAACTGACAAGCTAAGTGAAATAGATAAATATTTACCAAATGTGGTGTGTGTGTGTGTGTGTGTGTACTGCTCATATTAACAAAAGAGAAAAAAAATTAAACGACTCATCTTAGAAAAAAGACTTTGAACAACCCATCAAAGAGTTGTCTAAGAAAAAAATCCCCAGGACCAGATGGATTTACAAGTGAATCCCACCAAACATTTGAGGAAAAAATATTTCCAATACTATATTAACTATTTGAAAAAATAGATATTACCAAATTCCTTTCATGACATAAAAATGGTTTTGAAACCTAAACCAGAGAAAGAAAGAACAGAGAAAGAAAACCAAAAATCTATTTTTCTAATGAATATCAATGCAAAATTTTTAATAAAATGCTATCAAGGAGATTACCAAAAATATATCACAAGGATCACATACTAAGACCAAATGTGATTTATACCAGGAATCCAAGACTGGTTCAGTGTTAGGAAAACTAACAGCATAATTGACCATTTCAATAACAAAAAAAGTCATATAATTTTATCACTCAGTGCAGAAAAAGCTTTTGAAAGTATGCAACACCTATTTCTATTAAACAAACAAACATTAGAATGTATAGAAATAAAGGGAACCTTTCTTAAAATGATAAGTAGTGCCTAGTTAAAGCTAAGAGAAAACATTATTAGTAATGGAGATAAAGTTGAAGCCTATGAACAGGATAACAAAATACTTTTCACACAAATAAACACAGATCTACACTACTGGACAAATATTAATTGCTCATGGGAAGATCAAGTCATTATAATATTTAAAAAAGATAGTTCTGCCTAAATTAATTTGCTTATTCAATGACAAAATAAAAAAAATACATTACCTTATAATAAATGCATTATCTTATAAATACATTAATACAAATATATTATCTTATAGAGGTAGAAAAATAATGGCAAAATTCATCTGAAAGAATGAAAGGTCTAGAATATCAAGGATATCAATAAAAAATTCGAAGGAAGGCAGCATAGCAGTACCAGATTTCAAGCTATGTTACAAAGCAGTAATCATCAAAACAATCTGGTATTGGCTAAGAAACAGAGTGATAGATCAGTGGAATAGATGAGGTGCACAATACACAACACTAAATTACTATAGTAATCTAGTATTAACCCACAGATCCCAGCTTTTGGGGTAAAAGCTCACCGTTTGACAAAAATTGCTGAGAAAAGCAGTTTGGAAGCCACTAGACATAGATCAACATTTGACACCATATGTTCAAGAAAAGACCAAAATTGATAAACGATTTAGACATAAAGGATTATATCATAAGTAAATTAGAGGAGCATGAGAAACTGTACCTCTAAGATCTATGGACAAGTGAAGAGTTTACGACCAGAGATAAAGAGGGTCACAGAAAATGAGATGGACATTTTTATTACATGAAATTAAACAGTTTCTGCAGAAAAATAAACAAAATAATCCAGCCAAAATTACAAGAAAATCAGGAGACTGGGAAAAATTTATATATAGCACAGTGACTTTGTCTGGGAATGGCCTCATTTCTTAAATATAAAGGAAAGTGAGCTCTCCCTTTCTCTCTCTCTCTCTCTCTCTCTCTCTCTCTCTCTCGCTCAGTGTGTTTGTGTGTGTGTGTGTGTGTGTGTGTGTATGTGTGTGTGTGTATGCCATCCCTCAATCGATAAATGTTTAAAGGGCAAATGTTGGAGTTTTCAGAAGTAGAAATCAAAGCTATCAAATAGTCAGATGGAAAACATGGTCTAAATCACTACTGATTAGAGAAATTCAAATAAAAGAACTCAAAAATATCACCTCACATCTGTTAAACTGTCTACTATGGCAGAAAAGAAAAAAAATAAATGCCAGAGGGGGTTGGAAAAATTGGGACACTAAAGCATTGTTGATGGAGTTGTGAACTAGTCCAACTATTCTAGAGAGCAATTTGGAATGATGCCCAAGGCTATTAAACTTGGCATACCCTTTTTCCCAGTGAAGCCACTCTTTTGTCTATATCTCAAAGAGATCTGAGAAAAGGGAAAAAGAGCTATTCGTACAAAAATATTTATAGAAGTTCTTTTTGTGGTGGCAAAAAATTTGAAATCAAGAGGATGTCCATTAGTTGGGGAAAGCTAAACAAATTGTGGTATATGATTGTGATAGAATACTATTTTTGCTATAAGAAATGATGAGCATGATTGTTTCAGAAAAATCTAGGCAGACATATCAAGTGACACAAAATCATGAGAGCATAACCATGAGAATATTATACATAGTAATAGCAATATTGTAAAGATGATCAATTGTGAAAGACTGCTACTCTAATCAAGACAGTGGTCCAAGGCAATTATTTTGACCTTGACAAGCATCAACATAAATCATCTCTTTAAATCAAAAAATTAAAGGGAAATTGTTTTTAGCATCTTGAATCTCCTTTCATTTATATACATCTTGAGATTTTTTAAAGTGTATT
Source organism: Potorous gilbertii (assembly GCA_028658325.1). Lineage (NCBI taxonomy): Eukaryota > Metazoa > Chordata > Mammalia > Diprotodontia > Potoroidae > Potorous > Potorous gilbertii. The sequence continues at coordinate 428,603,346 of CM053771.1, forward strand.
TTAAATTTAATTGGGTAATTCCAACATTACTTATCTATCTCTGTTTCTTTAGTTCCTCCCTTATCTTCTGTTTATATGTTTTAAATTTCAATTTCATTTCTCCTCCTCACGACTTCACACCTCCCTAACCCTCAGCCCAAATTAAAAGCCGTTCATTGTTAACAAATATCAAAAGTAAAGCTAAACAAATTTGTGAATTGATTGTGTCTGAAAATGCATATCTCATTCTGGACATCTAGTCTATCCCCAATCTGCCAAGAAATGGGAAGCATGATTCGTTATGAGTCTTGTGGAGTCCTGATTGATTGTTACATAGATTATAGTTTTAGTCTTTGAAAATTGTTTTCCTTTACAATATTATGCTTATTTTATAAATTATTCTCAGTTCTATTCAGTTCTTTTTGTATTCAAAGCAAGTAGTAATCCCTGTCCCTCATATCAAAGGAATCCTTCTAAGTACTGTAGAAACCATATTATCTACTGGAGACCTCTTCCATGGTTCTAGGATGGCTTTTTCTGAAAACCCATCCCATGTAGGTTAAAAGGAAAGGCATTAAAGCTGTCCTTGAGATATAACTGTCTCAAGAATCTAAATCTTGGGTTTTCTTATCACCTAAGGTCATAAAAACCCCCTCCTATGTAAATGTAGTTCAGACTTCTTGAACGTTGCAAGTTCTACAGGATTCATCAAAAAACAATTGTCTGTCTCACGTTTTTATATGGAAGTGCTATATTCCTGATGAGCATAATTTCTCTGCTATGGCTAAGTAAACTTCCTTTGATTAACAGTTGAATGACCTATGACCATCTCATTTCATTCTTATGAGAGGATATAATAGAGTCATAATTATTGCACAATGAATGTCTCAGGGGTGGAAGCAAGATGGTGTAGAGAGTGAGGACAACTACTTACCTAAGCTCTTAGGCAAACTCCTTCAGATACCTCTAAAAAGAGAATCTAACTGGATTTTGGAGGGGCAGACTATGGCAGATTCACAACCCAGGACAGACTGCAAGGTCAACAAGAAGGATCTGTTCCATGGGGCTGGAGGAGCACATGGCACACAGGCTGTAGCAGCATCGTCCCCGACATGGCAGGGCCAGCAGGAAGTTGCAGGCTCTCAGAGGCACCACTCCCACTTTGGAATCTTGGACACATAAGCCCAGGATGAGAGTCGAGTGGAACCAAACAAGTGAAAGTCACAGAGCTCCAGGTATCTGCAGCAGCAGCTCCTGCGACTATCAGCCCATAGATTAAATGTCTCTAAGTCACCTACTTCAAGTTCTGGGAGGCAAGATGATGGAGTGATTGGTAAATGTTCTCCCCTTCCCTCTGTTGACCTTGAAAGGATCATAAAATATTTTCCCAGAAAAATCCTGGAGCAGTGGGATCAGCAGAAGGGACAAATGGCCTCTTAGCATGAGAGGCTAGGAAGATCACCATGGAGGGTCCTTCTTGCTATGGCTGCAGGGAACTAGTGCAGGATCAGAGTTGTCTCAGACAGCCCCATCTCAGCAAACTGGGAGAAGATCCTAAGCCCTGGTGAAGCCTGCACCAACATGAGGACCCAAGGCATACCTCAGCACTCCATGGGAATCAGGAAGACACTAGCACAGACAGGACCACCAACCAACCCACACTTAACACAGATAGCCCCAGTACAACTTTGGGGAAACCCAGAAAGTCTTCCCCTGGCCTCTGCTTTCTCACACCAGTCAGCTCAGCACCAGGTAAGCTGTAGCATCTTAGCTTCTAACTGAAAGAACCAGAGGCCACAACATACAAAGCCTCAAGTTCAAGGCACAAGAAGTGTGGAACAGAGCCCCTTGTGCCCTATAAGCAGATATCTACCTCAAAAGCCAGGGAAAAGATGATCATCATCATCATCATGAGAAAGAAGCAAAGCAGAAAAGAAAAGACCATAGAATAGACAAGGACCAAAACACAAATAGCAAAGAGGTCAGCATTCAGACTGTACTCCCACCTGAAATCTCAGAAGGGAATATGAACTGGTTGCAAGCAAAAAGAGAGCTCTTGGAAGAGTTAAAGAAGGATTTTAAAAACCAAATGAGAGACATAGATGAAAAACTGGTCAATGATTTTAAAAATATGGAAAAAGAATCCACTGAAGAGAACAGCTCCTTCAAAAGGAAAAATGGACAAATAGAAAAGGAAGTACAAAAATTAACTTGAGAAAATAACTCCTTAAAGGAACATTTGGACAGATGGAAAAGGAGATGCAAAAGTTACCTGAAAAAAAAATATTAAAAATTAGAATTGGGCAAGTAGAGGCTAATGACTCTTTGAGACATCAAGAATCAGTCAAAAACAAAATCTACAGATTAAAAAGATAGAAGAAAATGCAAAATATTCTAATTGGAAAAACAACTGACCTAGAAAATAGAACCAGGAGAGAAAATCTAAGAATTATTGGTCTTCCAGAAAACCATGATGAAAAAAAGAGCCTGGACAATATCTTCCAAGAAATCATCAAGGAAAACTGGCTGGAAGTCCTAGATCCAGAGGATAAAGTAGCCATCAAAAGAAGTCACTGTTCACCTCCCAAAAGGGACCTCAAACTAAAAATACCAAGGAATATCGTTGCCAAATTCCAGAACTACCAAGTAAATGAGAAAATACTATAGGCAGCTAGAAAGAAACCATTCAGCTATCAAGGATCTACAGTCAGGATCACACAGGATGTTGTAGGTTCTGTATTAAAAGACAGAAGAAATAGGAACACGATAATCCATAAGGCAAAGGAACTGGGACCACAACCAAGGATCAATTACCTAGCAAGGTTTAGCACAATATTTCAGACAAGGAGATGGATATTCAATGAAATAAGAGATTTTCAGACCTTCCTGATGAAAAGGCCAGAGCTCAATAGAAAATTCAATCTTCAAACAAAAGTCTCAAGAGATGCATAAAAAGTTAAACAAGGGGAAAAAAACTTGTTATTCAATATGGGCATACTGTTGGTATCCCTAGGAGGGAAGATACTTGTTAATATTGAAAATTTTATTTATCATGCTACATAAAAGGAATCTACATAGAGAGGGGGAATGTGTATAAAGTAAATGATGTCATGATAAAAATGTGATTTAAGTGTTCAAAGGGATTGTAAGAGGACATGCTAAAAGGAGGAGGCAGAAAATGGCAAATTACATCCCGGGAAGAGGCACAAAATTGTATTACAGTAGAGGAAAAGACGGAAGGGAGATGAGCACTGTTTGACATTTACTCTCATCTGATTGGGTTCAAGGAGGGAACAACAAACTCAGTTAAGTATAAAAATATAACTAGCTCTATAGGCAGTAGGAGGGAAAGGAGGAAGGAAAAGGGAGGGAAGAATTGCTAAGGGTAAAGGGGAGTAAAAGGGAGGCGGGCTGAAAGAAGGAAGGAAAGGCTGAGGGAGGTGGTACTCAAAAATCAAAACTCTATTGTGGAGGGGAAGGGAGAAGGGAGAACTAAAAAGCACAAACAGGGGGAAAGAAGATGGAGGGAAAGATAGTACCTATCTGTGAATGTGAATGGTATGAACTCTCCCATAAAACAGAGATGGATAACAGAATGAACTAAAAACCATAACCCAACAATATGTTGTTTACAAAAAACACATTTGAAATGGGAGGATACACACAGGGTAAAGGTAAAAGGTTGGAGCAGAATATATTGTACATCATTTGATGTAAAAAAAGGCAGGAGTAAGCAATCCTAATCTCAGACAAAGCAAAAGCAGAAATAGATCTAATCAAAAGAGATAAGGAAGGAAACTATATCCTGCTAAAAGGCATCATAGACAACGAAGAGGTATCATGACTAAACTTACATGCTCCAAGTGGTATGGTATAGCATCCAAATTCTTAGAGAAGAAGTTAAGGGAGTTACAGGAAGAAACAGCAAAACTATAGTAGTGGATGACCTCAACCTCCCCCTCTCTGAACTTGATAAATCTAACCTCAAAAAAAAAACAAGAAAAAAGTTAAGGAGGTGAATAAAACTCTGGATAATGTAGATAGGATACATCTCTGGAGAAAATTGACTGGGGATAGACAGGAATATACCTTTTTCTTAACAGTACATGGTACATATACAAAAAACTGACCATGTTCTGGGTCATAAAAACCTCACAATCTAGTGCAGAAAGACAGAGATAGTCAATGTATCCTTCTCAGATAACAATGCAACAAAAATTATATGTAATCAAAGGCCTTGGAAATAGAAATAAAAAATTAATTAGAAACTAAATAATCTAATCTTGAAGAATGAGTGTGTTAAACAATAAATCATAGAAACAATCAAAAACCTCATTCAAGAGTATGACAATAATGAGACAACCTACCAAATATTATGGAATACTACAAAAAGCAGTTCTTAGGGGAAGTTTTATATCTTTGAATGCCTACATGAATAAAATAGAGAAAGAGGAGATCGATGAATTGGGTGAGCAGTAAAAAAAGCTAGAAAAAGAACAAATTGAAAATCCCCAAGTGAATACCAAATTAGAAATACTGAAAACCAAAAGAGAGATTTATAAAAGGGAAATTAAGAAAATTATTGAACTAATAAATAAAACTAAGATTTTATAAAAAAAACAATAAAATTGGTAAACTTTTGATCAATTTGATTAAAAAAAGAAAGAAGAAAATCAATTTACCAATATAAAAAATGAAAGGAGTGAACTCACCTCCAATGAGGAGAAAATTAAAACAATAATTAGAAATTACTATGTCCAAGTTTATGTCCATAAATTCACCAATCTAAATGAGATGGATGATTATTTTTAAAAAATAAAAGTTGCCCAGACTAAGAGAAGAGGAATTTGAATACTTAAAAAAAACCCATCTCAGAAAAAGAAATTGAAGAAGCAATCAATGAACTCCCTAGGAAAAAATATCCAGGGCCAGATGGATTTACAAGTGAATTCTGTCCAACTTTTAAAGAACAGTTAATTCCAATACTATATAGACTACTTGGGAAAATTGAGGAAGAAGTTTTCCCAAATTCTTTCTATGATACAAACATGTTTCTGATACCTAAACCAGGAAGAGCTAAAGCAGAGAAAGAAAATTAAAGATCAATTTCTCTAATGAACATATATGCAAGATTTTTAAATAAGATTTTAACTAAAAAAATACAGCAACTTATCATGAGAATAACACATTATGATCAGGTAGGATTTATACCAGGAATGCAGGACTGGTTCAATGTTAAGAAAACTATTAGCCTTATCAATCATATCAACAACAAAACTAGCAGAAAACACATAATTATCTCAATAGATGCAGAAAAAGCTTTTGACAAAATACAACACCCATTCCTATTGAAAACACTGGAGAAAGTAAGAATAAATGGAACTTTCCACAATGTAATAAGCAGTATCTACCTAAAAACCTTCAGCAAGCATTATATGCAATGAGGATAAGCTAGATGCATTTCCATTAAAATCAGGGGTGAAACAAGAATGTCCATTATCACCACTATTATTCAATATAGAACTAGAAATGTTAGCTGTAGCAATTACAGAAGATAAAGAAATTGAAAGAATTATAATAGGCAAAGAAGAATCTAGGTTATCACTCTTTGCAAATGATATGATGATATACTTAGAGAATGCTAGAGAACAAAGTAAAATCCTACTTGAAATAATAAACAATTCTGGCAAAATTGCAGGTTACAAAATAAATCTGCACAAATCTTCTGCATTTCTATATATTAGTAACAAAGCTCAACAGCAAGAGATAGAAAGAGAGATCCCTTTTAAAGTTAAGGTACACAATACATAATATTTGATAGTTTACCTGCCAAAACAAACTCAGGGACTATATGAACACAATTACAAAATACTTTTTGCACAAATGGAGTCACATCTAAGTAAGTGGATATACATCATTTGCTTGTGGGTAGGCCAAGCCAATATAATAAAAATGACAATTCTACCCAAAGTAATTTACTTATTCAGTGCCATAACAATCAAACTATCAGATAATTATCTTCTAGAGCTAGAAAAAATAATATCAAAATTCATCTGGAGGAACAAAACATCCAAAATATCAAAGGAACTAATGAAAAAAAATGCGAGGGATAGTGTCTTAGCCCTACCAGATCTCATGCTGTATTATAAAGCAACAATTATCAAAATCACTTGGGACTAGCTAAGCAAAAGAGGGGTAGACAAGTGGAATAGATTAGGTACTCAAGACAGTAGTCAATCAATAAAGCAATCTACTGTTTGATAAACTCAAGAACCCCAACTTTTAGGATAAGAGCTCACTTTTCGACAAAAATTGCTGGGAAAACTGTTTAACAGTGTGGTGGAAACTGGGTATAAACCAGTGACTGACACCATACACAAGGATAAAGTCCAAATGGGTACAGGATCTAGGTATAAAGATTGATACTACAAACAATTTAGTGGAGCAAGAAATAATGTATTTATCAGATTTATGGAGAATGGAGAAATTTTTGACTAAACAATATAGAAAACATTATGAAGTGCAAAATGGATCGTTTTGATTACATTAATTTGAAAAGTTTTTGCATAATCAAACCAATACAACCAAAATTAGAAGGGAAGCAGAAAATTGGGAAAGAATTTTTGTAACTAGTTTCTGTGATAAAGGCCTCATTTCTAAAATGTGTAGAGAACTGTGTCAAATGTACAAGAATACAAGTTATTCCCCAATTGATAAATGGTCCAAGGATATAAACATTCAATTTTCAGGGGAAGAAATTCAAGCTGTCTATAGTCACATGAAAAAATGCTGTAAATTACTATTGATTAGAGAGATGCAAATCAAAACAACTCTTAAGTACCACATCACACCTATCAGGTTGGCTAACATGACAAAACAGGTAGATGATAAATGTTGGAGGAAGATATGAGGGAGCTGGAACTCTAATTCATTATTGATGGAGCTGATTCAACCATTCTGGAGAGCTATTTGAGACTATGCCCAAAGAGCTACAAAATGTGCATACCCTTTGATCCAGCAATAATGCTTTTAGGACTGTATTCACAAGAGATCAGAAAAAATGGGAAAGGGTCCTACATGTACAAAAATATTTATAGCAGCTCTCTTTGTGGTGGCTAAAAACTGGAAATGAAGGGGATGCCCTTCACTTGGGGGATGACTGAATAAATTGTAGTATATGAATGTAATGGAATACTATTGTGCTATAAGAAATGATGAACAGGAATACTTCAGAGAGGCCTGGAAAGACTTATATGAACTGATGCTGAGCAGAAGAAGCAGAACCAGGAGAGTTTTGTACACAGCAACAACCAAGTGTGTGAGGAATTTTTCTGGTAGACTTAGTACTTCATTGCAATGCAAGGACTTAAAAAATTCCCAATGTACTGGAGTCAAAATGCCTTCCACATTCCAAGAAAGAATTATGGAATTTGATCTCAGAATGAAACAGTTCATTTTCTTTTATATTATTTTTTGTTTTGTTTTATGATTTCTCCCTATCCTTTTAATTCTTCTATGCAATATGAGTAACGTGAAAATATATTTAATAGGAATGTATGTGTAAAACCTATTTAAAATTGTATGCCATCACTGGGAGGGAGAGAGAAGGGAAAGGGGAAGAAAGAGGAAGAAGTAAAAAATATCTAAGATAGGTGGAAGTGATTGTGGAACACTGAAAAGAAATGAAATAATTCAATTTTTAAAAAGGAAAAAAATGAATGCCTCTAAATCTGTTCTTTCATTATTTCTTTTCTTTCTTCTTTTTATTAAAATGCTGCTCAAAGCTTTTTAGTTTCTCTTGAGTGCAAGGTATATACGTTACTGGTTACTGGGGGTGTTGGAAGGGACATGGTTGATTCGGATAGCAAAAACAAACGAACAGTGCTTTTTTTTGGTGTTTTGCTTCTGTTTTCTTTTAAACACACATACACACACACACAATACAACTCAACTACTTTTGCATTCAAGCAACCTGTCTAATCTAAGGGAATAGGTTGGTGAGTGAAGAGGGAGAGGAGAAGAAAGGAATAATTGAGCTCTAATGCTTAGCACACTTTTGAAGGGGAGCACGAACCAGAAAGGAGGGTGATGGTAGTCACGGAGAAGGCCCAGTGCTAGTTTTGCCTGGATGGTTAGCATGACAATTCCTCATGGCCTCCTGAACCAAGTTACAGGTGATCATGCCATGAGCAACCTGGAAAGTTCCTGAGTGTTTTGAGGATTCTGTTATAGTTGTCATGAACAGAAGCTTGTCCACCAGTGGGCTGGGTCTGATTTGGATAATAGAGAATCATTTCCTCAGACTACTCATACTTCCTAGTACAGACTACTCCTACTTCCTACAGACTACAGGAGCTGTTACTGGAAGAGGAAACTTCCATAAAAGTCATAGGTTGCTAGGAGCGAACCAGTGAACAGTATCGCTGCCGTGTTGTTTGTTCTTTTTGTGATAATGTAAACCTCTGTGGTGGCTCCTGAATAACCCCTTTCAGGCAGTGGACTGTAGTGGACAGTCACAGGTGACCTGGCTAGAGAGAAAGGAGCATCAGGTCATGGAGCCCATTTGTAAAGGAGATCACAGGAAGAAACTCCACAGCAATGAAAATATGAGAGTTCTTTGGGATTGACCCCCTCCCCCTTCACTATTTCTTATGGCACAAAAATATTCCATTATATTTGATGCCATTATTTGTTTAACCTTTCTCAAACAATCAGCATCCTTTTTGTTGTTCATTTCTGTGATGATAAATGTTTCATATAAATACTTTTGTGCATATGAGTCATGTTTCTTGGACACCAACTGAATTCTTTTTTCAGATGCCATTTATTAATTGTAATTTTATTGCATTTTGGCCTGTAAAATAAATATATAACATTTCTGGATTTCTGGTTTCTTTTATAAGGTTTTCATGGTATAGAACGGATTCAATTTTGGCAAAGGCATTAGAGATTCCTGAGAACTCTATTCCAATTTAGTAATCATCATAGATTTATGATATCTAACTTTAAAAAAATTGTTTTTAATTTTTTCCTTGTTCATCTTTTTTGAAAGACTTGTCTAGGTCTGTGATCCCAAACTATTATGGTTTGGCTATCTATTATTTCTAGTTCTTCAGTTTTTCATTTACATTCTTAGATACTATAACAGCATTGATATTTTTCCTTGCCTATGTTGCTTTAAATGTATTGTGGTTTCCCTGTTTATCTGTTTTAACCAAGTCTATTTTTTATGGTTTCCTTGTATGAATGTTTCTTTTTTTTAGTTTTCCTGGAGCATAATAAATTCTACATCATCCAGTCATTTTAAATTAGCATGAATCTTTATGCTTTCAGGGTGTTTCCTATAAACAATATATTATCGAATTTTTCTTTGTAATCTATTCTATCCTCCTCCATTTTATGCAGTTTCTTTCTGTTTTTGTGTCACAGTTATGATTGTGTATTTCCTCCTTTATACACTTTTATACTTTTTTCTCTCTATTTTTTTTCCTGTTTTCTACTTAACGAAGAAGAAAAAGGTGGTGAAGGGTAAAGAATGCAATCTATACTATTAACTCGTAATGGAAATACAATGCTTCCACTCCACTGGCCTTCTTCCTTCTTGGCTAAACTCTGATCACAAGTTTTTCCCCCCTTTTTCCCTTTTATGCTTCATCTAAAGTTGAAGTTTGTTTTAATCCTAGCTCTTCTTCCCCTGACTTCCCCTGACCTTTCCCTTTACAGACCACTCTTTCTTCTACCTACCCCTGTTTCCTATTTGAATATCTATATGTGAATATACTCACCCATCCTTTGGTCAAGGGAGATAAAAATGAGATTCAAGTGATACTTTCTTCTTTAACTCCATTTCTCCATGTTTTGTCCTCTTGAGTACCTCACTAACACAAAATAAGGAGTTTTTTCCCCCTTTTATCTGATTTGTTTCTTCATGTGCTCCTTTTCCCCTTATTTGTTTTGGTCTCCAAATAAACTGGCCAAAAGCAATAGTAACAACAAACCTTCATTCTTCTCCTATTAAGTTTTCTCTGTTATCTTTGAAAATGTTAAAGTTCTGAAAGTGCTTGCTGTCCTTTCTTCTCACTTCAAATATAAGGACTTCATTATAATTTACTTCTATTAACTCAGATATTTCTGTTTACTTTTGTGTATGCATTTTAGAGTCTCTACTCAGTTCTAGTCTTACTGCTAGAAATACTTGAAAATCCTTTATTCTAATAGATCTTCATTTCCTTCTCTGGTTATACTTACTATATGTTTTTCTTGGTTGTAAGTCTTTCTCTTTTGCCTTTGGAATATTTTATTTCAAGTTTCCCTCTTTTAAAATAATAGTTGCCAAGGCATCTGTCATCCTGAAAGTCATTCCTTGGAGTCTGAACTCTTTCTTTCTGGATGCTTGTCATATTTTTTTTTCCTTTGGAATGGAGACTCTGGGTTTTAGTTGTAATATTATACTTGTTTTCATTTTTGGGTTTCTTTTATGAAGTTTCTAGTATATCCCTTCTCCTTTTTGTTTTGCCTTCTGGTCATTTCTTGATTTTCATAGTATCACAGGTTTCTGTTTGGTGATGATTTTCAAGGATTCTAAGCATTCTTAAATTATCTTTCCTTGACCTTTTTTGTAGGTCATTGTTTGTGATAGCATGTGCTTTATGTTTTCATGTATTTTTTCTATCTTTTGACTTTTCTTTAATCTTTCTTCTTGTTTCTTGAATTTTTTTAAAGTACTGATTAGTCCATTCAAATTTTCAGTGAACTTACAACATGGGTGATATTTTCTATCTTTTTCTCAAAACTATGTATCATTTTTTCAATGTTTTTCCCTTAAAAATAAAATTTGAGGTTTTCTGGGGGTAGAGCCCAGATGGTGAAGCAGAGAAAATGCTCAGCAGAGATTTTCCCGACATTTCCCTCCAAATAACATTAAAATAACAACCTGTACTAGAGTTACAGAGTTAACAAAAGGTCAGAATGAGAAATGCTTCCATTCTAAGACAACATAGGAGGTTAGAAAGATGGAGGTTTGCCCATAGCCTACATGGATGAAACAGAAGTGGGGGTATTAGATGGTGATGACAGAAATATTAGCATCTTTGGAAGTTCTCAAGCTTGAGGTGATCATACCACTTTGGAAGCACTGGAAACTCCCCAAATCCCAGAAATCGCAATGAGAAAATGTCTGAAGATTGAGACAGTGCCTGCTTACCTGCATACTGGCAAAAGAAGCCAATATTAACATAAATTTCCAAATTAAAAAAAAAAATAGAAGTAAGGTGGAAAATTGATTTAAGAACAACAACAGCAACAACAAAAAGAACCTGACCATAAAAATTTACTATCCTGACAAGGGAGATCAAGACACAAACTTGACAGAAGATAAGGAAGTCAAACCTGATACAAGCAACCACTCAAAGTAAAATATCAATTGAATATAAGCCCAACAAGAATTCTTAGGAGAGCTAAAACTAATTGTTAAGACCAGATAAGAGTGGTAGAAGAAAAAATAGGTAAAGAAATGAAAGTAAAGGAAGACAATTATGAGAAGATAATAGCTTGGTGAAAGAGGCTTAATGGAAAAAGAAATATACAAATTCATTGATGAAAATAACTCTTAAAAAACAGAGTTACAAAAGTCAAATACAAAGAGTTACAAAAGCTCACTAGAAAAAAAATCGTTCTTTAAAAATTGCAATCGGGCAAGTGGAAACTGATAACTCCCTGATATATCAAGAAATAATAGAACAAAGTGAAAAAATTGGCAAAAATTTGAAAGAAATGTGGACCATCTCATTGGAAAAGTATCTGAACTAGAAAATAGTTTGAGGAGAAATAATCTAAAATTTATTGGATTATCTGAAATTCATCATCAAAGAAAGAGCCTAGACATCAAACCTAAAAAATTGTCAAGTAAAACAGCTTTTACAATAGAGTGGAAGAGGGGGTAGATGAAAGGAAATAATTGAGCCTTACTCTCATGGGATTTGGCTTGAGGAGGGAATAATACACACTCAATTGGATATGGAAATCTATTTTATCTCGCAGGAAAGCAAGGAGGAAGGGGATAGGAGAAGGAAGATAATAGAAGGGACAGCAAATTGGGGAAAGGGATAATCCGAAGCAGACACTATTGTGGTAGGACAGGTCAAGGGAGAGAATGGAATAAATGAAGGGCAAGATAGGATAGAGGGAAATGTGGTTAGTCTTTTGCAATTTAAATAATATTGAAGTGCTTTGCATTGTAACACATGTATGAACTATATTGAATTGCTTGTTTTCTCAATGAGGGTGGGTGGAGAGGGAGGATGGAATATGGAGAGAATATGGAACTCTAAGCTTTAAGAATGAATGTTAAAATTTATTTTAGTATCCAATTGGAAATTAAGCTATACAGGCAATGGCATATAGAATTCTCTTTTGCCCTACAGGAAAACAGAGAGGAAAGGAGATGGAAGAAGGGTAGGTAATAGAAGGGAGGACAGATTGGAGGAAGGGGTTGATGTGGTGCATGCTGTCCTGGGGTGGGGGTAGGGATAAAATTCTGAATTCAAATTCTTGTGGAAGTAAATGTTAAGAACTAAAAAATAAATGAACTATATGTTTAAAAAAACCCCACAAATTTATTAACCATAGGTTAATTTTATTTTTTTAAAGAAGAAAACCAAATCACCAGTATCAGATAACTGACAATCTGAATGAAATGGATGAATATTTACAAAAATATTAACTGCCCAGATTAATAGAAAAAAAGAAATAGAATATTTAAATAACCCTATCTTGTAAAAATAAATTAAATAAGGTATCAATAGCCCCCTAAGAAAAATTCCCAGGACCAAAGGGCTTTACAATGAATTCTATCAAATATTTAAAAAGCAAATAATACCAATGTTATATGAACTATTTGAAAAAATAATTAAAAGTCTAATTCCTTTTATGAAACAATTATGATTTATTCAACATTTCTCCATTTGCTGTAACTGATGGCTCATTATGCTAGGGGAAGTCATCATGTGGTTGGGTAGGCACACTTCTAACTCACCTACAGATTTGAGACTAGTCAGTTGCCCTTCACCTGCCTTGGCCCATCTGCTGGAATTATTTACTGGGTGTGGCCACTGCTCATGCTACACAGTCTTGGAACCAGAGGCAAGAGTTGGGTGGCAGGTAGACACCAAAGGTGGAAAGCAGATCTGAAAGGAGCTTGACAACCCTCTCACTAGAGATATTAGTCTTCTCTGAACATCTTTATACCCCAATCTAAATTCCTACTGATTAGAAAAATGTAAATTAAACAACTCTGAGATAATATCTCATACCTGTCAGACTAGCTAACACAACAGGAAAGAAAAACGATAGATGCTAAAGCAGATGCGTAAAAAATTGGGACACTAATGTAATGTTGGTACAATTGTGGACTAGTCCAATCATTCTGGAGAACAATTTGGATGACCAAAGGCTGTAAAACTGCGCATATCTTTTGAGCCTGCAATAGCACAATGAGGTCTGTCTTCCAGAGACTAAAGAATTAAAAAACAAAAAAGATCTATTTGTAAAACAATATTTATACCGGTCCTTTCTGTGGTGGCAAAGAATTGGAATTTGGGTAGATGCCCATCAATTAAGGAATGACTGAATTGTATTTTTTTTCTTTTGCAACATGGGTAATTTGGAAATGTTTTACATTCACAGGTTTGCATTCACATGTATAATTGATATCAAAGTGCTTGCTTTCTCAAGGAGAAGGGATGCCCAGAAGGGAGGAATGTACTTAGAACTTCAATTTTAAAAAGAGATCATTAATTTTTTACATTAATTTGAAAACATTTAATGAAATAAATAGATTTTAAAAATAAAATTTCATTTTTAACCACTTCATCTATTTTATCTTGTGTAAATGCCATATTTTTCTTGGAAGTGTTACTTATATTGGTTAAGGAGTTTCTTTTTTATCATTGTATTTCTCATTTTTTCTTAAGTCAGTATTTATTGTTTTTTATATTTATATTTTCTATTCATTTCCAGTCTCAGGTTTTACACTGGGGCTTTGTGTGAGGGTTAGTCTCTACCCTTTCCTGTACTCTTGAATGGTGTTCAGAGATCCCTGTTTGCTTCTATCCCTTCTGTAGTCTGGGCACTGCCGCTATTGCAGCTGCTTTTCTAAATGGGGTGACTAGTATTACCTACACTTTGTCTCACTATCTGACTTCTATCTTAATCTTTTGGTGGTCAACTGAGATTGCTGGCATAATCTTTTCTCCCTCTCTCTTTCTTCTTATATAATCCCCTATCAAGAATTGATTGCTAACACTCTTTGTGGTGGCCAAAAACTAGAAATCAAGGGGATGCCCATCAACTGGAGAATGGCTGAATAAATTGTGGTATATGAATGTAATGGAATACTATTGTGCTATAAGAAATGATGAATGGGAAGACTTCAGAGAGGCCTGGAAAAACTTATATGAGCTGATGCTGAGAGAAAAGAGCTGAACCAGGAGAACTTTATACCCAGGAACAATCACAGTGTGCAAGGAATTTTTTCTGATAAATTTAGAACTTCATAGCAATGCAAGGACTTAAAAAAAATTCCCAATAGTTTCTTAAGGCAAAATGCCTTCCACATCCAGAGAATAAACTGTGGAATTCGATCACAGAATGTAGCAGATCATTCTCTTTTGTATTAAGTTTTGGTTTGTTTTACAATTTCTCCCATTCATTTTAATTCCTCTATGGAACATGACTAAGGTGAAAATGTGTTTAATAGGAAGGTATGTGCAGAACCTATATAAAATTGTATGCTGACTCAGGGAGGGAGATGGGAAAAAGAATGGAAGAAGGGGGAGGGAGAGGGAAAAAATCCAGGTTATATGGCAGTGATTGTAGACCATTGAAAACAAATAAAGTGAAAAATTAAAAAAAAAGAATTGATTGCTAGTTCTGCCATGATCCTGATAAGCTACAGATAAATGTTATTAGATTAAAGTATTAGGTTTACTGCAAAACTCTGCAGTATAAGTACCCATTCCCTGAATTGTC
This sequence comes from Potorous gilbertii, assembly GCA_028658325.1. Lineage (NCBI taxonomy): Eukaryota > Metazoa > Chordata > Mammalia > Diprotodontia > Potoroidae > Potorous > Potorous gilbertii. The sequence goes on from CM053771.1 coordinate 428,618,352, forward strand.
CTTTTCTCTTGCTATGACTCTTAGTAGTATGCTGTACTGCTTTGTACTCTTCAAGAGATCCCAGTGTTAAATTTTCATTGCAAGCAATTTTATACCTCAGAAATCAGCAAATGCTGCAAATCAGAGTCAATTTATAATTTAAAACATTTTTCTAGACTTAAGAAAGTGGTGGAGAAATATTAATCATGGGGATCTAACCTAAAAGTATGTGTGTATGCATGTGTGTTTGTGTGTATGTGTGTGTATGTAATATTTTTTTTCTGGAGATCCTGTCATTAAACATTTAAAAGAATACCACTACTCTTAGTGCTTCAAGGAGTGCATAGACAGACCTTTTCTTTTTTGGGTAGTTCCCTATGTAGTCAGGTTTTTTCACCCATTCTGTTCTTACAGACCAGGATCAGGTTCTGCCATGAGGCTGCCCAGTTCAAGAGTTCATTTACTCATTGGGAGCTGCAGAAAACTTCAGATTGCTCACCACAAAATAAATACATTGCTGATGAACCAAAGAAAGGGTGAAGATTAATGAACTCCTATGAATTTTGGGAAGGGTGACAAGTGCCACCTGCTGGTAGCCATGGAGATGTGTAGGGAAAATGGTGGTGGGTGATACATACTTAACACTTTCTCTATGCTGACTGGTCTTTGGGGAAATGTTATTTATTGACAAGCAGCAGTGTTTTTCATGAGCTATGATGACTCAAGTTCTATTGGTTTCCTTAAGAAAACTTTCTTCCCTGGGCTTTGCTTGTAAAAGTGTTGATGACAATACCTTAAGTGATGTTATATGGTAATGACTTCCAAATTTTCTGAGTGGCGACCATGAGCATGAGATGTTAGATAGCTCTCTAAATGTTAACTATGCCTTTTAAGGAATATGATAGCCTCTAATATGAAAGATACATAAATAAAATATTGTTAGCAATTTTGAGTGAATGACATATCTGCATGGTTCATTGAGAGGTAGGGACAAACAGGTAACAATGAGAGTAGAACTAGAAACTTAATTTAGAGATTCAGTTTGGCCAAGGGGAGATACAAATTTTGAAGCAAATGCCTACCAGGGAATATTTATTAATAGTGTAAGGAGGTCTTTGTTTGTATATCACTACAGGGAGCAGTGCTGTGTGAGAGACAGCTGCTCAGGAAACTAGCCAATTGGGGGAAGGAGGGTACAAAAGCAACATGGTAGAATGCCAAGTGGAAGATCAGGAACTGCCTACATGTTACTCTGTCCAGGACAAGAGGCCTTGGACCAGCTCTGGGTATCATTGATAACAAAGCCAAATCCTATTATCCCAGGGAAATTTTTTCTTGGTTGTCTCCCTCTATTTTTATCTTAATTGCTTGGTCTGTTTTGTTTCATTCTAAAGGTCACCTTTTCTTCTTTCTTTAATCTATATAATACCTTGCCAACTCTGACTTACCTTTTTAGCATATGGACAAAATATGGAATAATAGACTTTTTGAGCCATAGAAAAACAGGAACCATGAAAAGCAATGTTAGATTCCCAGAATCATTCTGCATCAGCAATTAATTAGTAAATCTAATTCCAGGGCCTGAGCTGAAATATCCTTGTTAAGAACATGAGCACAGAGATATGATATATTCATTTCTAACACATTACAAATATAAGGAAAACACTGCCAAATATAAAGAAGACTGCAAAATGTAAATGCTCTATTTGTATGCCTATATTTATAATTCAATTTTTGTCAAATTGTAGTTATTCATGCTATATGACCTGAAGATTTTTGATCTTGATTATGTAACCTATATACATATATAGCCAACATCTGATTAAGAAGAATTGGAGTGGACAGTACAATGAAAGATAACTTGGAGGATGTTTTTAGATACTTTGGCATCTGGGTATTTTATTGATTGATTGATACAAAAATCGTGAGTACTGGCTGTGTTCTAGCCATGGAGAGATATACTGAGATCATAGCATAGTGGAAAGAATACTGAATGTGTTGTAAGAAGATCTAGTCAAAACATCAGCTTGGCCATTTTCTAGCTACATGACCTTAGGAATGATTAGTTAAGTTCTCTGGACCTCAATATCCTCATATGTGAAAAAGAGAACTAGTAATATTTTCACTACTTTGATCCCAGGGTTCTCATTATGAAATTGGCTTATGAACCTTGAAATGTCACATCATATAACTTATCATCTCTGACTTACAAGAAAAAAATGGACTTAGAGTTACAATACCTGGTTTTAAATCCTAGCTCTAACACTTAATTGTTTTAGCACATTGGAAAAATAATTCCCATCTCTGTGACTCTTTCTATAGGTGTATTCTATATCTGTATCTATATCTATCTATATCTGTATATCTATATCTACATCTGTATATTTGGGGGTGGGCTGGTAGTATTGCCAGAAGAGTATGGTCATAGATCACACGCAAAATGGAAATAATACTCATGTTACCTATTTTTCTTGGTAGCTCCAGGGATCAAATGAGATAATGTAACTAAAATATTTTGTAAAACTTAGAGTTCTATATAAGCATAAACTATATGCCCTTGATCTTAAGGAGTTAAAAATGTAATGAAGAATAGAAGACATATTCTAAAGTAACAAAAAATAACAAAACATTATTAAATGCCATTAACAGTGCAAAACAAAATTCTTCTAATAATTAAGTCAAGGAAGACATCATTTTGAGCTAGAAGAATCCAGGAAATCTTCCTGAAGGAGGTGATATTTGAAATGTTCAGACTCTCAGTAAGTGGGAATGAGGAAGACATGCAGTCTAGGACTAAAGAACAACACAAAAAAAGCAAACACAGACAAGTTATTATAGAATATTAAAAGCACATTAAAACCCCTTCGAAATTCAGAGGGGGCACTCTGAAAGACCCATTGAGAGTCATCAAATGTGATTCAGTTTAGTGTCAATGAGGAGGTCCAATGACCTCTTATTACTCCACATCTTTAACTGTGCCAGTATTTTGTATAATATTATTGTTGCATTATACTCAAACCTGATATTCAGTTCTGAATTTTTCTTCTTGACCCTGACCCTGATCCTTGATCTGGTCTATTTGGCATCTTGTCAGCTTTTTTGTATAACTGATGTCCCAAATTCTACTTTCTAAGCATTCCTAGACTCCAAGAGAGGCAGGGGGAAAGTTTCCTTAGCTCCAGAGGGCTTCTGCCTCCCTTATACTTTAAAATACCCTCATCTATCATCTATCATTGCCTTACCATCAGAGACACCTTATCACGGGGGCCCTTTGCTTCCACTAGTAACCTTTATTGATAGTCAGTTTTTGTTGTCTGTTAACTGTAGGATACCTGGCTGCACCTCGAGACATGAGATATAGCAATGGTATCAAACTCAAGAAGCAAAGACTACATAGTGATCCCTTCTGGCCATATGTTGACTTAGAAAGCCAGAAATTAACATTAGCTATATTCTATTATATTTTAATTTATTGTGTCAGATAGATCCCTCCTGTTTAACACTGATGATACAGAGAACAGTAGGGAAGTAGTCCTCTCAGTCTAAATTTTCGAGTCCATACAGGGAAGTAAGAAGAAATAACAGCTGGAAGTAGATTGAGAAGGGTTTGGAATGTCAGATGAAGAAGTTTCAACTTTATTCAGTAGACAAAGGGGGATCATTGAAGGGTTTTTAATCAGTGGAGTACTGTAATCAAAGTAAGGGTCATCATTTCTCTTGTTTTCATGAAAAGCACCATATTTCCCCATCTAAGCATATAAAGCGTGCAGGCACTTATAAGAAGCCATGAGGTGTTAGAGAAAGCATGGTGCCCTAGGGTCAGGAGAGGCTGACTTTAAATCCACATCATCACACATACTGCTTAGGTGACCATGGGCACATGGCTTCTTGTATGATCTGTCACATGGGAAGAATAGTGCCTTCCATACTTACCTACCTGTGTATTATAAAGACCAAGTGAGATAGTACATTTTAGTCATTTCAAAATGTTAAAGTTCTGTATGCCATCTATTATTAGTTACCATTGTGATTGAGGTTACATTGAGTTTAAAACAACAACAACCTGTCTCTTTGAATTTATGTAAATGCCTATTGTTATAATTCTTGGGTGATTTATATTTTCTCTGACTGTCCATGGTATTAGTCTGCAAATTTTTGAAAAGTTTGATCAAATTTAGTTAGGACATTTTGAGTTATGCTGAATATGAAAACATATTTTTTAAACTTTAAAAACAGAGCTATTTTCTGTTGATGTTGTTTCTGGAGAACAACTTCAGTGAACTTTAAAAGTTGAAACTTTCCATATGTCTAGTCTTTCCTGTCAAAGATCTTCAGGATATTTTGGGAGGAAAAAAAATCCACCAAAATAAAAAATGTATAAGTTGTTTGGAAAAAGTGGTTTTTTTTCCTCATGCATATGAAATGGCCAGATGTTTTTCACTTGAGAGGAAACTTTTCCTTCTTAGGCAACTGTTCTATCCCTTACCTATATGTTATTAATTGTGCAAATGGCCCATGTCGTCCATCTCTCACTCCCTTACCTTTTGAAAAATTGAATTATTCATCCAGTGTCATCTCTAAAATGTTAAATTATTTTATCTCTAAAGTCTCTTTGAGTTCTAAAAATTCAATTATTCTTTTTTCTTCATTGCGTAGAATGATTTATTGTCAAGTATATTTTTATAACCACTAAGTTCCTTGGACTTTAGAGCTAGAAGGGAGCTCATAAATCATCTATTCATTCAATCCTCTCATTTTATAGATGAACAAACTGAGGTGTAGATATGTGAAGTAGATAGACTAGTTACAGAAAGGGGCTAGTGGAGAAATCAGGGGTAAAATCCAGGTTGCTGGATTCCTACGAGAGTGCTCACCTGTTTCTTTTATACCATTCTGCATACACACACATACACACATATACACACATACATTTACATATATACATATACATACATTCTACATATATATATATACATGTAGAAACAAAGTAAAGAAAAAATTCATCTGATACTGATTATTAATTTATTTTACTATCTATAGAATCAGTCTTAGTAAGGTCATGTTAAGTGTAAAAGGTAATTTTATTTGTCTATGTTGGAATCTGTGCCTAGGGTTTCTACCAGTCAAATGTTAAAGTGTTTATTGAATGACTGCTATGTGACAGGTATTGCAATAGGCACAAGGGAATATAAAGAATGAAACAATTTTTACTCCCAAAGAGTTTATATTCTTTTGAGGGATACAAAAAGAACGTATGTAAAGATTTTGAAGAAATATCCAAATCTCAAACTGTTCTAAAGCAGAGGTATTAAACATGCTCTGAATCAGATAAAAATGTATTTGGAAAAAATCACAAAATATATAAAAATACAATAGCACACATGATGTTAACATGTAGTTTCCTAAGTCAACATGTGTCTGCAGGGAAACTTTAGTGGTCCTCATTTCTATTTGAGTTTGATACCACTTTTCTAAAGCATCAATCATCCAAACTACCTAGTATTGAGTAAAAGAATAGAAAATTTGATCACTAGGAGAAAATAAAACAGATAAGGGAGAATCATAAACAATGGAACTCTGAAAGCATAGATTACAAGGAAAGAACTACCCATATGATGCCCTAACCCTAACCCTAATGCTAACCCTAAAGAACTTCAGGGAACATTAAAAAGCATTCTGCCCAAAGTTAGGTTTAGACAATATCATATGCGAAATACCACAATAAGTTAAAAATGGATTTGTGGCCCGAATCATTTCACAAAAATGTTATAGAAGAACCACCATATGCCTTTCATGTCTATGAACCTGGGATGAATTCTCAACCAAATGCAACATAGAGGCAATCATAAAAGATAAAAAAATTACATGAAAGCAAAAGCTTTTGCATAAAAATGAATGTCACTAATAAGAAGAGAAGCATGAAAATGGGAAAATATTTGCATCCAATATCTCTAATAAAGGTCTTTTATCAAAGATATCTAGAGAGCTAACAGAAGGGAAAATCAGTTTTACAAAATTTAAGTGATCAAAGGATGTGAACAATGAAAAGAAGAATTGCAAAATGGTAGTGAATGTGACAGAATGCTCCAAATCACCAACAAAAGTGTAACCACAGCAACCTTGAGATTTCACTTCCCACCTAGAAAATCAGGAAAGGCAATAAAAGATGGGAATAGTTAATGTTTTGGGGAGGCATGTTTAAGGAGAACTCTAATGCATTGTTGGTCAATCTGTGAATTAGAATAATAATTCTGCAATGAATTTGGAATTATGCAAAGAATGAGACTCAAATGTCCGTATGTTTTGACCTATAGATTCCACTACTAGGCATATTCCTCAAGGAGGTCATTAGTAGAGGAAGGAAGGAAGGAAAAAAAGAAGGGAGGGAGGGAGGAAGGAGAAAGGAAGAAACAAAGGAAGGAAAGAAGGAAGAATTTAAAAAAGGAAAGAGAGAGAAAGAAAAAAGAAGGAAAGAAAGAAAGTTACAAAGGAAGGAATAAAGAGGTCCATGTATAATAAAATATTTTTAGCAAATTTTTTGTGGTATCAGAGAATTGGAAACAAAATAGATGTCCACTGAGTGGGTAATAACCAAGCAAGTTGAAGTATGTGAATATAATGAAATATTACTGTACTGTGATAAGTAATGAAAATAATAAATATAGAATATCATGAAAACACTTACATAACCTGATGAAAAGTAAAGAAACAAAGTCAGAAAACCAGCATAAAAAGTGACTCCTCTTTCTATGTTTCCATGAAACCAGTCAAGCCTGGTTCTTCTACTTGTCTGACCACTATTTCTCAGTCTATTTTTTTTCTAAATCTTCATCTAGATCATGCCTACCAAAGGTAGATGTCCCTCAGGATTTTATTCTGGATCCTCTTCTTCTGTATTTCACTGGGGGCTCTTATCACTTCCCTTGGATTCAATTATCACCTCTATGACAAAGATTCTCAGATCAACTCATCCAACTCTAAGTTTTCTCCTAATCTATGAACTTACATCTCTGACATCTCTAATTGGATGTCCTTTATACAGCTTAAACATGTCCAAAAACTGACTTTCTTATCTTCCCTTTCTGAATCCTTCTGCGTTTTTAGCTTCCTTATTACTTTCAAGGGTACTACGAGCTTTCCATTCACCCAGGCTTAAAACCTAAATATCATGCTAGATTCTTCTCCCTCCCTCCCCACCCCACCCCACCTCCTTCTCTCTGTCTTTCTCTATCTGTCTGTATGTTTGTCTGTCTCGTTCTCAATTTCCCCATATTCAATCTGTTGCCAAGGCCTTCATAACATTTCTTTTATACACTCCTTTCTCTCTTCTGACAAGGCCACAACCCAGGTGCAGGCCCTCATCATCTCAAGTCTAAACTATTGCAAATAATTTCCTGGTGGGTCTCCCTACCTAGTCTTCCCTTATTCCAGTCCATTCTTCAATCAACTGTCCAATTAATCTTCTTAAAACATAAGATTGAAGATGTCACCTACCCTCCTTATTCATTCAATTCTAGTGGCTTCCTATCACCAACTCTGTTTGGCATTCAAAGTACTTCAAAAACTGACCCCTACTACCATTCCAGTCTTCTTACACCCTCTTTTGTATTCTGCCATCCAGTGGCATTAGCTTCCTTGGTGTTCCTCAAATAAGACACTCCATTTCCCAACCCAAGGCATTTTTACTGGTTGGCCATCATCCCCGAAATTCTCTTCTTCCTCATCTCTGTCTCCTAACTTCTTTGGCTTTCTTCAAGTCTCTGTCGAATCCTACTTTATACAAGAAATATTTCCTTATCCCACTTACTTCTATCATCTTCCCTTTGAGATTATCTCCAACTTATCTTTTATATATCTTGTTTGAACATAGTTGTTTTCATGTTTTCAATTCCATTAGACTATGAGTCCCTTAAGGGATCCACCGCCTTTTTTGTATCCCCAGCACTTTGTATTGTGCCTGGTACATCATAGCAGCTTAGAAATTCTTGTTGACTCACTGAAAAACAACCCCAATACAACCAAAACTGAATGTTGCAAAAACATAAAGAATAAGTGTGGCCTCAAAGAAAAGATATGAAAGAGCACTTTTCTTCTTCCTTTGCAAAAAATTGTGTTTGTGTGTGTTGTCTGTATGTATGTGTGTGTGTAACATTGTCTAACAGGCTTTTTGTTAATGCATTGATAACTTTTGCTGAATTAAAAAGCATCTTTGCTCTAAGGGACAGAGCAAAGGGAGTGATATAGGCAGAAATCTAGGTGTTGTAAAAGCAAAGAAAGTAATGAAATATATTACTATGTGAATAGAGAAAATAAATATCAAGTAATTAAATACACTAACAGTGGGGGAAAGGAAGACTGAGACAGGGAAAGGCTCTACCTATATAGTAAGAACAGAAGAGTCATTGTAGCTGGAGAAAGAAAATAACTCCTTAAGTAAAAGTGCATCCAGTGAATTCAAAATTTCTTCAAGAGCAAGTGTAAAAGTAATGGTCAAGTCCAAATAATTTGTTTAATCCATTGAATAACTGTTAAACTTGGTGAATTCGGATGACTAGTTTATGAGGTCTCCTATTACCTTCTCCTGAAGAGGAGTTAAAGCCTGCAAGAGGACCCAGCCTATTTTCATTGGGATATATACCCCTTAGTAAAACAGCCTGAATGTTAGCATTGATTTTCCTTGGTAGAATTCTTTAGGGGATCTCACCCAGCAGGATCCGGGGAGAAGGAAGGGCTGTTTACTGCAGGCCATAACTTATTGTTGTATTCGTTCTGATAATTGTTCCCTTTTCTGTTGTGACTCGCAAAAATTGGCTTCACCTCCAACTGTTCAATACTCATAAGCATTCCTTGTAAAAAACTGCCAAGCCAAAAAGCTTTATTGCACTAATTTCAACACAATGTACTCTCTCATCTTGAGGCTTAAACCTACAAATGGAACTAATGTTCTACAACTCATAATAGAATTTTGTGAAATTCACTTAAGTGGCGATCTTCACACCACATCTCAATCTGTGAATAGTTACGGCATGAGGATCCTGTGTCGCTTCATATTGTACCACCAATGCTTACCCTTTTAATTTTTTATTGTGAGCAACCAAATAAGATTTGTTATGTAATTATTATAGGCCAACTGGCAGTTAGGTGATGAAAGGATTAGCGTGCTGGGTGTGAAGTCAGGGTGACTCATCTTCATGAGTTCAAATCTGGATTCAGATACTTACTAGGTGTATGGCCCTGGAGAAATCACTTTACCCTGTTTGGTTGATTTTCCTCATCTCTAAAATGAGTTGGAGAAGGAAATGCCAAACCACTCCAGTATCTCTACCAAGAAAGCCCCACATGGGGTCATAGAGAGTTAGACATGACTGAATAATGACTTAGCATCAGTAAATTATGTGCCAGGTGCCATGTTGATCAACTGGAGATACAAATACAAAAATGAAAACCTCCGTGCCCTCAAGCGGTTTAAATTCTATTCTAAATTCGAAATCATTTTACTTGGCCAAAATACATTTATGGTTTCAATGCTTAAATATGTTTTTCCTTCATTTCAATTAATATCTTCCCCTCATTGTCAAAGCTCAGCTGATTAATATGTGTGTCCTTGTAGTTTTTTAAATATTATAACTTTTCTGTATCAAATAAGTCAGTAGAGACTTAGAGCTGAATATTATCTCATCTACTTTTTTATTTGAAGCATGCCCTTTCTTGGACCACTTAAACGGTATAATGGAATGTTCTCTTCTCAACTTACTACCTGTGTGACATATGGAAGCCACTAAACTGAAGCCCGGAGGCCTCAGTTTTTCATTTGAGAGTGTTGGACAAGATAACCTTTAAGGTCTTTTCCAACTCTATTTCTATGACTCTATGATACTCTTCCAGTTCAGAATTAGAGATTATGTCTAATACATGAATATTAATCCATAATCATAAATACAATAGAAGTTCACTTTTATGATAGGTCATAATACAGCATGCTTTTTTTGATCTCCCACAGATGTAAGACACTCCTACCCCAACCCCATTCTCTTGTCTATTCTTCCTGATTTTGTCCAAATATATGTTTATGTATGTATATATTTATTCATAAATAGGGAACTATATATATATTTATACATATATAAGTATTTGTATATGTATATATGTTTGTGTGTATATACACATAAACATACACACACACACACACAAATATTTTCCCCAAGCTAGACTATTAATTAATGAAGGGTGGAGACTCTTTCACTTAGTTTCTATGACCAATTATTTAACATAATGTCTGGAACATAGTAAGTGCTTAATAAGTGATTGTTTATTGATTGATCTAGTAATCTCCCCTAAAATGCACACATAAAATGAACCATACAATTTTATACCACAAGGGAAATATGACTCCTAGAAGATTAACGTGTACCTTAGCTCTCATCATCACCTGACACTCCATGACCTTGAACTTAACATTTTTGTCCTTTCTATGTCTGCCACTGAGTTACTCCTCCTGGACTCCTTCTTTATCCTTATGGTGTCTCTTACCCATTTCCTAGTCTAATGTTCTTGTTCACTTCCTTCCATCACATTTGTGAAGCAATTTAAGAAGTTATAGAGCTAATAAATAATTGTGTTTGTCCTTTGATGCCAAAGAAGACCATGCCATCAGAAAAATGATGACGTGACTTGCACTTGACTTTGTTTTGAGTGAGGGAAGGTTGTGCGAGCTCACCAGCCTCATTTCTCCTCCAGAGCCATTTGAATCTAAATATTCATCAGGATGACTGGAGATGACCCAGGATACACTGGGAGACCTTGGCCTCTTTAGGGCAAGGGTGCAGAACTAATAAATAAAAATATGTATAGAATGTTTTAAACATACACACACATTTGTGTCTAATGGCAGACATCTCTAGAAAGGTGGAAAGGGAAGAAAAAAGGGGAAAAAGTTGCATGATAACTTTATTACATATCAAGGAATAGCAAGTTGTACATAAATTTTCAGTTTCATGTGCAATCATCTTTTTTTCTGTTCTACTATGTTGTGGAAATGCCTATTTTATGTCTTATTTTCAGAAGTTTTAAAAAAAGTGTTACTGTCCTGAACCCATGAATTATCCTTTTTCCTCTTTTCTTCCCTGCTCTTCTGCATATTTTGCTTTTACTTTTTCATTCTCTGGTCCCCATCACCATGCGCTCATCTGACTTTTCCTTCTACTCCTACAGCCACCTTCTAATGATGAGTTCTTCCTGAAATTTTCATTTTGAGGAAGGTCACAGACAAATCACTTATCCTTCTCTGTTTCTTTCTACATCTCCCAATGTGGGTGCCACTATTTTTTCAGTTTCCTTTTCTCTTTGAGAGCAAAGGCTGTTTTTTTGCTTGCATTTGTATTTCCAGTTCTGAGCATGTAGTGAGCAATTAATAAATGCTCATTAGCTTGACTGTTTTGTTCTAAACACTGCTGGAGAAAGGTTATATAAACCTAATGCTACAGGTGTTCTGTTTATATTTGTGATATCTAATCTCAACTGACTCCTAACTGCTGTGAAGAAATCCTTTCATTCATATCTCATTGATTCCCTGTATCACATGTACCACAGTAGTTCTGTACTTTCTTCTTTCTTTTCAAGTCCATAACTATGTCCCTTCCCAGCAGCTAACTTAAACTCAATCTATCAATCAAAAGTCATTTATTAATCACCTGCTATGTGCTAGGTATTATGTTAAGCTGTTACAAAGACAAAAAATATAACAGCTAATGTCCTCAAGGAGCTTACATTTTAACCTGGGACACAACACGTAGACAGATAGGTATATTCAGGAAACGTATTAAAGAGACATGAGGTAAATTTGGAGGGAAATATATTAGAGGAGATCAAAGATACCAAGAGGTGACTATGAGGAGAGAAAGCAACCCAGGCATAGGGGGCAGTAAGTACTAAGGCACAGTAATGGGAGGTGGTGTCTCATGTGTGCAGTACAACAAGTAGATCATTGTGACTACCCAATAAAGGAACACCAAGGGAGTAATGTGTAAGAAGCCTGGAAAGATAGGAAGGGGCCAAGTTGCAAATAACTTTATATGGTTAAAGAGAGCACTTTTATTTTTGATCCCAGGGGCTATAAGGAATCACAGGAGTTTATTGCCTTGTGGGTAGGAGTATGTGACCTGGCCAGATATTTGCTTTAGGAAAATCCATGACAGCTATGTGGAAGATGTCTTGGAATGGTGATAGACGTGAGGTAGGGATATCAAACAGGGAACTACAAGAAGATTGAGGATATCTGTTCTGAGCTTTTACATCAGCCCTCACCTCTTTCCCCTCCAGATTTTAGAACTTATTTGTTCATTGTGCCCATTAACTCTTCCTCGCCCTTTAGTTTCAGTCTTCAAGGATGAGGCAGTTCTCCATCTAATGTCAGTAAGGTGGTACAGTGCTGGATGGAGTTCAGGAGTCAGGAAGATCTGAGTACAAACTGGACCTCAGATACTAATGACCCCTACCTGCCTCCGTTTCTCTGTTTAAAAAGAGATAATATTTATAGCAGACTCTGAAGCTCTATATAAATGCTAGTATTTGTGGTTGTTATCAGCACTATTATTTGTCTATGCTGACCCTTTGACTTCATTTCGTTCCCGTCGTCTTCCCATTTCTTCCATAGTTTTGCTCTACAAGTTTGTCCTCTAGTATCATCTCAAACTCCTGATTCTCAAGCTAGGTCACCAGTCTTTGCCCAATTTTATTCTGAACAATGATGAAGAAAGACATAATTCCAGCAGTTATGAAAAGAAAAAAGATAGGATTACAGCTTGAGTAAGTGGGAGACAAAATTACTTTTTTTGGGATTTGAAAGATGTGAGCATTTTTAAGGCAACTGTTTAAGGTCATCTATCACTTTGATAGTCTGGTGACAGTTATAGACCAATTCCCAGAATGTTTTGTTTTTAAATGCATGAAACAAACTACATATGATTACAAAGGAAATCAAAGATTAATGAAAATAATGAAGGATATGTTTGTTTGTTTATTGGTTTTTTCCCCATTCAAGTTCACATTCAGTGGACCACAGATTAAGAAGCTGAGATGAGGAAAAGGAGAAAATAAAGGGAAAGATGAAAGAAAAGATAAAGAAAGACAGTAGGGTAGGATGTGGAGTGAACAAAACCACTGAGTAAGGGTGGGATTAATGGCACAGAAGGAGTCTAGAAAGAATAGCCCCTTCAAAGAGGATGGGTGAAGATATGTAGAAATCTGAAGGCAAGCAATGGTGCAGTTGAAGGAATCTTTCATGCTGGGTTTGAAATCTTCCTTAACTTGCCTCCAAGAATTTTTAATTTCCTTTCAAAGTTCAGGTCAGGTAATACTAATTTCCTCTTGCTTATAATATTTTTTCTCTCTCCTAATTTTATCTTGTTTTTACTTATGTACATGTATGTTTGCTATATTCCCTGGCAAAACAGTTTCCCAAAAGAAGGAATAGGTCTAGGTTTTTTTATGGTTATCTCTCTGTAATGGCAATTTAAATGGGAAGATCTTTCCCATTCATTAATAGGCCCATGTGACATACATAAATCACATAGAAGCCTAAGTCACATGTTATGGGAAGGGCTTGCTGAAACAGGTGGAACAAAAAGGGTAGAGGAGAGGGTAGGGGAAGTTAATCAGGCTAGTCAGATCTGGGAAGGACACAGGCAAGCAGGCACAGGTTGGGATGACTGACAATGGTCCTGGCTGCATTTTTTTTCTTTAGAAATATTTTTGTATATATATTTATGTATATACAAAATTATTCAAAATAAATACAAGATAACATTTTTTTGGCGGGGGAGACAGCATCTGGGAAGATAAGGAAATGACTCACTTAGAAGGAAATATTTGAGTTAAACTTTGAAGGAAATTAGGGAGTCTATGGGGCAATAGGCAAGCAAGTATTATCTTCTAGGCCCATTGTATGTGAGAAACAGTAGGAAGGTATGGCTGCTTATATAGTCTAGCTTCCACTGCAAGTTCCCTCCTAGCTTTCTTGGATGTTCAAAATATTAGCATAATAGAGTGAGATGTTTAGTAATGTGATGACTAAGGAGGAAAGAAGAAGAAAAGTTAAAAAGGGAAATGGAAGAGCTAAAGAATAGATTGACAGAATCAAAGAAGATGGCTAGGCTGGAAAAATATCATGGAGTTGAGGAGAGGATCAGTAATGAAAAAAAGAAAGAAGGAAAAAGGAAATTAGGAGGGGGAAAGAAGTAGATAGCCTTCTAAAAATAGGGTGATAATGGTGGGAAACTGCCAGAGTTAAAAAAAAAAACTAGCTTTCCCTTTTCCTTTTTCCTAAAAATGTAAAAAATAGTAAATGAAATGTAATAGTAAGTTTTCAGATATATAAGGAACAAAGAACCAAGGTTTTACCACATTACATGGAAGAATTATTTTTAGTTAAAACAAGCTAATGTAGCAGGATATATTATAAACTAATCAGACTTTTCTGTTATTTGCTTATTTTTGACATTCTTTTCTTTATAATTTTTGAGTTCCAAATTTTCTCCCCACCTTACCCTTCCCCACCCACTGAGAAGGGAATCAAAATGATATCAATTAATTCTACATGTGAAATGATGCAAAACATATTTGCAAATTAGCTATATTGCAAAAAGAAAAAGTAAGAAAATCATATGTCAATTTGCATTAAAACTTTATTATTTCTCTCTCTGGGAATGGATAACATTTTTTGCATCATGAGTCATTTGGAATTGTATTGATCATTGTATTGACGAAGCAACCCAGTCTTTTACAGCTGATAGTTATTCTATCATGACTGTTACTTTATACAATATCTCCCATATCTTCTATTTTCAATTGGCATCAGTTCATATAGGTCTTGCCATGTTTATTCTGAAACCACTCAACCCATCATTTCTTGTAGCACAACAATACTTCATCACAATCATGTGCTACAAAATGGTTTAGTCATTCCCTAATTGATAAGCATCTCCTTGATTTTCAATTTTTTGCATAGACAAAAAGAGCTGCTATGAATATTTTTGTACATATAGATCTTTTTCCATTTGTTTTATCTCTTTGCGATACAATTCTAGTAGTGGTATTACTACACCAAAAGGTATGCTGTTTTATAAGTCCTTTGGAAATAATTCCAATTATTTTCCAGAATGGTTGGATCAATTTTTAACTCTGCTAATGGTACATGACCGTACCTATTTTTCCTCAATCACTCCAGAATTTGTAATTTGCTAAGCCTGAAGTGACACCTCAGAGTTGTTTAATTTACATTTCTCTAATCAGTAGTGATTTAGAGTGCTTTTTCAAATGACTATTGTGGGTCACTCAGTTCCCTCAATCTGCATGCCACTTTAGAAATAGTTTTGATTTCTTTTTCTGAAAACTGCTTGTTCATATCCTTTGATCATTTATCAAATAAGGAATGATTCTTATTTTTATAAATTTGACTTAGTTCCCTATTTATATGAGAAATGAGGCCTTTATCAGAGAAACTTACTATAAAATTTTTTGATAGTACTACATTATATATAGCACTTTTTAGCAAAATGTAGTTTCCCCAATTATCCCTTTTAAATAGGTCTATTTTTGTTTTTGATTTGTCTGAGATCATGATTGCAACACCTGCCTATTTTACTTTAGTTGAAGTTTAATAGATTCTGCTTCAGCCCCTTATTTTAGCTAAGTTTGTTCCTTTGTGTTTCAAGTGTGCCTCTTGTACCCAAGATATTGTGGGATTCTGGTTACTAATCCATTCTGCTATTTAATTCCATTTTATAGGTCAGTTCATCCCATTCATATTCATAGTTATGATGTTTAACCATGTATTTCTCTCCATCTCATTTTCTTCCACTTATTCTTTTTTTCTCTTTTTATCCTGTCCCTCTTCAAAAGTCTGTTTTGCTTTAGACTATTGTCTGCCATAATTTATCCTCTCATTTATTGCCCCTTCTATTTCCCTTATCCCTTTCTGCTCCTATTTCCCTATTGGATAAGCGAATTCTGTACCCAAATGAGTGTGTATATCTATCTGTCTCTCTACCTATATTCTTCTCTCTTTGAATCAATTCCAAGATTTCCTTCCATACTCCTCCAATTTTTCCTTCCACAGCTCTTCAATGCTCACATACCATGAGGGTAAGCAAAGTAGGATCTTTTGCTGTTTTTTGGTTTAGTATAATCAAGTATCTCTGATTGAATTTTGCCTTTATCAATCAAGCATCTTTACTAGAAGTAAAGGAAAGAAACAAGAGTTCCTTTCACTAGAAACAGTGAAAATTATTTGTTAATTATTTTAATGTGATTAAAGATCTTCCCCACCCATTAATAGACATGCCCAATAAGGAGATTTTGATTAAGGCAGATTTGTGGGAAAACCCAAACCTTTGTTAATGAGGCACTTGTTCTCAAGGGTTGAAATGCCCTTTGGCTCTAAAAAAGGTATGAATACTCAGAGTTGATATTTTACTTAGCGGCTTACTGGAAGTGTTTGTTTGGTCAAAGGAGAACTCTGGGAAGCTGCTAAAGGAGCCCCTTGACTTTGAAAACTCAGACATCTAAGCTTCCCTTTCTGGTAACTATGATCAGACAGTTGGACCTGTCTATTGAACTCAGGCAGAGGAAACCATGTCTGTTGATCTTTGATTTTTCTGTATTTTCTTTGAAGCTCAGGGTGCTAACTCCCCTGAACTAGGTGAATGATATATGTGGTAGGTTAAAGTGATTGTTAACCTCTTGAAGTTGTTTTCCTTTTATGAATGCAGATCTTGTTGGCCTTGTATCTAATTACTCTTTTACTTTGAGACTTTGTTTGTAGCTATTTCCACATTGTTGTCTTTTTCTAAGTTTATACCTTGCTCTTTTCTGTTGCAGTAGTAGCTTTTTGTGGTCAAGTTCATTTTCCCAACCTATTTCTTGACTTTGAACTCTATTTTAAAGTTGGGCTCTGTTCACTGGCAAATTGGAAGGCATTGTTTCAAGCTTTAGATTTTTTCTTCCAACTGTGTTCAGAGCTAATTTTGGTGGTCTTCAAGTTGTCACTGCTTCAGATAGGTTGTGATCCTAGGATAAATATGGTCACTGTTCTTCTTGTATGCAATCTTGTTTTTATCCAGAAATATGCTGCTCCCTCATGATGGCAAGTACAAGCACTTCTCTCTGCCCCATAACTGTTACCAGGGCCCCTGCTCCCTTGTGACTGACCACAAGCATTCCTCTCCACCCTGGAACCATGACCTAGAACAATATTTGAGAAACAGAGTTGCCAATGAGTGCCAGGTGAACCCAAATCAGATAAGAGTCACCTGGAATCTCTTTGTGACTAGTTTCTCAATCTTTTTATCATCACTATGCTGAGAGCTCTTGAAACTGCTGCTGCTGTCTTACCAACCCCTGTGCCCACTGGTGGTGTTTCTGCTATGTTCCAGGTCTGCTCTCAGCTCTTCTGTTGACTTCCTAAGTTGTTTTAGACAGGAAAAAAAATTATCACTGAATTTTTGTTGGCTCTGCTACTTCACAATTTGATATGAGGAGTTATTTTAAAGTTGTTTGGAGGGGAATTGTTGGCAGAGTTCAGCTGAGTTGCTGCCTATATGTCACTATCTTTGATGTACTTCCAGACTTATTTTCCAAGTATTTTATTTCTTTAAATAGCATCGTATTGTATATCTGTTTATGTGTGATATTCACACACAGCATACTGCATTATATTCTTTGTGTGTATATGTATACAAATGTTAATTTCCTTGCTAGGAAATAAACTTAGGGAGGGATAATGAAAGGAAGTATTAATGTGATATTTTAAAAAAAATTCTCATTCCCCAAAATCAATATAGCATTCTGCAAAGTCAAAAATGAAACAAATTGTGTAATATCACTGATCTTCAAATGGCAAAAAAGTTTACATATTCAATATATTTAGAAATTTCACATTAAACTGAATTGTTCAATTTGATCTTTATTCTGCTCCCAATAATAACCCTGCTACTACTTCTCTGGATATAATTCATAAGCATATTAGTGGATTTTTTAAAATGCTGTATAAAACATGCTATATATTTTGCTGTATAAAATATACCAGTAACCTTTTGAATCTAATTTCTCCTTCAGCTAATGTTCTTCAGGGAAGATCACTCAGATTTTTATTTTTCCTTTAATTTCTTTTCTCTTGGGCTTTTATTTAAATCATTGTTTAACACCAATTTAAGTCTCCTATCTTATCATCATTTTTCAAGAATCTTAAGCATTCCAGTCTACTGAAATGCCCACTAAGATACCATGTAGTTAATTTATGCCCAGGGAGAATAAATCAAATAAGCATCTTATAATTTTATTGTCTCTTTCTCTTAGGATTGAATATCGTGCCTCCTCAGTGATGGTTTGCAAAGTCAATTTCTATTGTAGAGCTATATTTATCATCATTCAGGAAGGACTCTTGCTTGCCCTGGGGTAGGCATATGCAGTGATTCAGTATAGTAAATGAATTGGTTCTGTTTTGGTGAATAAAAGAAGCTCTAAAATGATTCCCCTCCTGGTTACTTACTGTAAACATCTAAATGTTAAGGTACAGGATTATAGGTTCACAGATAGAGAATCAGAAGGGACTTTCAAAAGTCATTTTAGCCAACTCTTTCATTTTACAGATGAAGGAATTGAGGACTAGGGATTTATGTGAATTGTCCAAGGTCACACAGATAGTGTCCTACCTAGGATTCAACACTATGTCTTCTGACTCCAGGGCCAATACATTTTCCATTGTACTGTGCTGCCTCAACCAATGATGTGTTGATATGTGTGACGGAAAATTGAAAGATCTGATCAGTACTAGCCACTGCCTCAAACCTCAGTGGAAGCACACTGAAAAGTTTGATTAATGACAGCTAGCATAGATAATGTGACTTTGACTCACCCAATCTTTGATGTCAGCTAACTGTAGATTTACCCTCACAGGGGAGAGTTTTTATTTTTGTTTTGCAGGCATTTTCCTATAAGCATGAAATAGATTGCTTTTCTACAAGTTAGTAAGTTTAAGATTCATGTAGGACTGATCAGGGGAGGAAGGAGATAAAGGACTTGAAGGACTTGCCTTGTTAAGAAGACTAAAGTTCAATTCCTGCCTAGTCCTGTGAGCAGCGAATGACTTCATGCCTTATTCAAATCTCTAAGACTTGAAGTTAGCCAAAGAGTTGCAGATCTGTATGGGGGAGCGGTTTTCCATATGTGGATTTAACTGCTTCAGTGAAATCATAGCTTGAGTTGAGGGGAATGGGATGGTAAGAGAGGGTGGAAATATATCTGTTTGTATCTGAGAGAGAATGACCAGTGTATAAGACAAAATAACCTCTCTCTTCCCCCATTGGCATTCTCATAAGGACGTCTCAGATTTACGTGGCACATTTAGGTTTCTAATGAGCTCCACATATATGATCTCACTTGTTACATACTGATATTGTTGCAATTATTATCTTTTACAGATGGGTAAACTGAGACATAAGTGGCTTACCCAGAGCTGCAAACTCATTAAGCTTAATTCTAAGGTGGTATTTGAACTCATTTTCCAGGCTCCAAGTTCAGTACTTTAAGTCTATTTTCTACATTAATTACTAGAAGAAGATAGAGTCTTAGTTGCGTACACTTTGTTTATAAGTTGCTGGTCCTGCCTGTAAGACAGTCAAAGGAGGACACTCGTTATTTCTCCCTTTCCCCTATACTCTCTGCCGTGAGCATGAATCTTATTTAAGGCAATGGGGCCTTCATACAGCTAAAGTTTAAAAGAAGGCAGAGATGAGGAAAGAAGAAATTCTTCCTACCTCTGAAAGCCATATAGTCGCTATGTCAATGAATGACCAGTGGAAAAAGGGAACAAGAATACGGAATAAACTATGAGGCTACTTAAGGTAAACTGGATGATGCTGATAGAAATAGTCAATAAGCTGGCATTAGAATCTGCAGCAGTCTTCAGTGTCACAAAGCTGGCCAAAATTTAAAGATCCGATCTCTCAAAAGAAGAAAGATTTGAGGAAAGACTATTTTGGGATTTCTAGATGCATAACACCTTTTAAAACATTTCCATCATTTAGACACTCATACAACTTAAACTAGGGCTTTGGAACATTAACCTACATGCTTCTTGTAGCCCCACTAATGGCTTTATGTAACATAAATGCAAATTTTCCAGTGTACTGCAGTGAACATTGTTAGGGCACAAAAATTATGTGCTTTTCAAATGAGATTTCAAGATAACTGGTGTTGATGAGGCAGAAAGGTACTGAAAGGTTACAGAAGGAAATTCTCAGGATAGTAAAAGTTTTGCATAGATGTGGGTGGGTTGGGGGGGTAGGTAGATTTTAGACAATGAAAATGACTCCTGGTGTGCTTTGGTCTGTTTTCACATCTTTACAGTAGAAGTTCCTAGAGGGTAAAGCACCTAGATTAGAACCTGTCACTAATTTTGGGTTTTCTTGTGTAACGAAGGGCTCAAGTTCTATTGCATATCCTCATTGGCAGAAACTGACTGCATAATGTCCTCCTACCTGTGTGAGGGTTGGAGTTGACAAGAGATGAAGAGCAGAGAGGTTCTCTTCTTCTGATTTCCAGTTTCAAAAGAGAAGACTCACAGTCCTAATTTCTACTGAGGGAGGGGATCTTGGATGTAGAGAAAGATTCTGGGAAGAAGTAGACACATAGAGAGCCTAATATGTTGAGCATATCCTTGTTCCAAGCTTAACGTTCTACAGACTTGGAGAAATTGTTCCTTAGATGAAATATGGGACTCTTTTTCTCTTGGTTGAGCTGAGATATCTCACTCCTAGTGGGAGAATTCATTCACTCTGTATTTTGTCTGGTGTATTCTCATCTACATAACTTCTCTGATTTCTATTTTATGGGTTTGGATAAATGTTTTCATTTGCTTTTCTTTGTGAAACTGGCATTTTGTGGGAAGGGAATTAAGACCTGAAAATGTAATTTTGGGAAATTCTTCCCTGATATGAGATAGCTATTAGGAGTTCAGCATGAATAAAAAATTAATTATCCTATACCAACAGTATTTATGGGGGGTGGATAGATATAATTCTATCCTAATACCTCTTCTCTCTGAGAATAACTGTGTAGCCAGCCTTATGGCATCAATTTCCTACTTCCTTTCCTGGCAGGAATCTAAGTCTCTCTTAGAAAGGGTTGCAAAGAGGAAATTCTAGAGATTCATGCCTCCTTGTGAGTCACATCTTCATAAATCCATGTGGAAAAAACAACCCACTTGAGCCACACACACCCTATACCTGTAATTATGGCTGTCATGACATAATGGTCTTTCTCATATTCTTCCCTTGTAAAGAGATACACATAAAGCTCGAGAACTCAGAATAGTAGTAAAAATTAGACATCTTAACGGGAGTCTGTGGAATATTTTCATATAAAAAGCTCTTAAAATTCTGGTGATACATTGAATATATTTTAAAGGAGATCCGCATATGCCCATTTTCTAATAGATCAATGGACAACAATGATTGAGAGGAGGCAGAAATTGCTACCAGAGATAGTAGAAAGGGAAATAGATTAAAAACCTCAGTAAATAGTAAAGCAATAAGGTAAAGTTGATACAAAGGCTTTGACCAATTCAGAACCAGAGGATCTTAACATTTTAGATTTGAAAGAGACAATAGTTGTCATTTGGTCTAACCTCTCATCCAGTGCAACAAGTCCTATATAACATCCTCTGTAAATGCTTAAATATCTTCAATAAATAGGGCTTTCACTAACCCATAGAGCAGCAATATTTTTTTTTTAATTTCAAAGAAGTCCTACAAAGGATAATTAAAGTAGCAAGTATGGAAAGGAGCCAAAAACATTTGCAGTTCATCTTAGGGACACCAGCGATGACATATGACTGAGGATAGGAGAGAGAAAACAAATGAGGAAAATAAAAGATGGGTTAGTTAAATATATATGTGCAGTAGAAAACTCTATATAGATATCAGAAATAGCATTCACTGGGAACAAAACTGAAAAAACAAATCGGAAATAATATGAGAAAGGTTCCACAGCATATTAAGTTGCCATATTTGTAGCTCTCACAAGTTGATCAGCATGCTAGTCAGTTCCTGTCTGGAGTTTTCCAGCCCCTTCTAGGTATAAAGTGCTATAGTAGGCCAAGTAACACTCAGGAAAAGAACCAGTAGAAAAAACTATAAAAAAAAAATTAAAAGCCTGTCCATAAGTTTAAGGGCTAAAAAAAGTTGGTGGAAAGATCTGTAAAATGCATAACTTCCAAAAGAATTTTACAGAAATAATCTACTTCTCCCCTTCTGGCTCTGCAGGGGCCTAGCATTTTTTTCCAGAGTCACAGATGGGAGAAAATAGTACCTGACTAGTGCTACAGGCAGAAGAAACCAATTGTCTCACTTTCCCATAAAACCATGCAATTCGTCCTTTCCATATTTATTACTTCCTGGCTTCTGACCTCCTAGTCAGACAGATATTAAGAGTAAAAAGAAGAGAAAAAAATAATTGTAACAAACATTAAGTTAAATCATTGAGAAGGAAAGATAGACCTATACATATTTTTTAACCTGGTATTCAAAGCCCTCAAAAATGACCCTAACCAACCTTTGTTTCCTTATCTCCCATTATTTTTCCAAAATATAAAAATCATTTGGGATAAAGTTAAATGATTTTACTAAACCCAGACAGAGGCAGCTAGGTGGTACAGAGAGACTAGAGCACTGCACTTGGAATCAGGGAGACTAATCTTTCTGACTTCAAATCCAGTCTCAGACACTTACTTATATATGATCCTGGGCAAGTCACATAACCCAGTTTGCCTCAGTTACTCATCTGTAAAATGAGCTGGAGAAAGAAATAGTAAACCACTATAGTAACTTTGCAAAGAAAACTCCAAATGGAGTCAGGAAGGGTGGAACGCATGGAAACTAATGCCCTGAAAACAATTTGCCTTTTTCAGCAGTAGCTATTTCCGCTCAATTCATTCCAATCTCATGAAATGTCCTTCTTCTTTCTATTTATATCTTGCTCATTTTTAAGACCTAGTTCAATTAACACCTGCTTCCTTACAACTTCTTTGACTATCTAAGCACCAAATGATCTTACGTTAGAGAACTCTATAAGTATTTGCCATCTGTAGCACATATTTGTCATTTATGAGAGAAAAGCACTTAATTTCCTTTGGTCTTCATTTGTAAAATGAAGGGGTTGGATTAGAATGGTCTCTGCAATTCTTTCTAGCGGTTAAGGGAAGAAAATAATTTTAATAATCAGAAAAGAGTAAGCTGAACATTAATAAACTGGAGATACAAGTTCAGAGGTGAGGGATGGGAAATAGATACCAGAGGATAACAAGAAGTCAAATTTGGATTAAATATGGTGTCCATGGAATGGAATAATAGGAAACGAATTTAGGAGAGTGGATTCGAGTCAAATTGTTGAAGGTTCTCAAATATCTTAAAGAGGATTTTCTGTTATATTTTAGAGACAGTAGGAAACCTCTGAAGGTTATTGAGCAAGAGAGAAATATCATAGACTTCTGTCTCGGGAATATCATCTTGATAGCTTTGTAGAGTGTGAGTGTCAATCCATGAAATAATTAAAAACATGTAATGGCTTTTAGTTTCATGAAGTCCTCTCATAATTCTGTGTATTAACCCAAATGACAGGGAGAGATGTAAACAGATTTTAGATTTTGGTATGATGTTATCTAAATGTGGGATCCTTAGACAATGACTAAAGAATAGATACACTGAAGAAATTAATCATATACATTTTTATTCTCTGGATAGAAGTCAAACTAGAAGATAAAAGGAAGACAGCTAAATGAAAGGATAGCTAACTGCCTTTTCTAGAGGGAGGCACGTAAAGAAGTTGGCAGAGCTGGTTTTATCATTTATCAGAAGAGAACAAAACATCATTTCATTTCACACACACACACAGACACACACAAACTTGGGTATTTTAATGATTATAATTTTTATGATAAACAAATGCAAAAAGGTTACCATCAAAATAATTGCAGTTTAGATGAAAACATCTCTGTAGAGGATGAAGTATAGAGAAATAAATGATTATAAGGAGGACAGTAAAATATGCTGAAAAACATGGTTTAGAAGAAATAAATAGAAATAAATAAAGGAGACCAAATGATTATGGATATACAGAGTTCTCACATCAGATCTTCCCTAAGAAGAAAGTAAAGAGATACAAACTATGGTAGAAATTGAATAACATTTTAAAAAGAGAAATTAATTATATCTTGTCAACTATTTATTGATGTAGCAGTTACTTCCAAATCACTTGCCTTTGTATGATGAAAACTTGTCAGAGCAAAGAGTAAAAAGAAATATGAATTTTAAAAATACAAATTCAAAATTATGATGTGTATGTAACACTGAAATTTAAAAAGTTGATTCTACAAAAGTAGGAAAGGGATAAAATAATAGACATTGATACAGTTTTTACTTAATCTTCTCACACTTGAAATATTCAATTTATCATTTTTTGAGTTTTAAGCCTTTCATCATTAAAAATCAGTTAAATACAAATGAGCTCAGGGACTGATACATCCTCCCTCAAAACCTCAGTCATCTGGCAGTCTTCTAAGTGATCTTTTTAACTAGTGTGTCTTTGGATACTGTTTCTTCACACTTAAATTTTATCTATATTTTTAATGAATAAAAGTTCTTTTTTTGCCCCTCCATTTGAAAATGCATAACTTTTATCCTTTAGGAGTTTTTTAAACATATTTATTTATAAATTGCAATTAATTTTCTGCTCTTTTTTGGAAGTCAATTCACTCATAACTTATCCGAAGACTTTACATGTAAATTTGTAATAGGGGTTTTTTTCTGCAACCAAATTTCTTTTCTTCTTTTATAAGGAAAATCTTCCTAAAAATTGAAGTGGTCCAAAAGTGAAGTGGGTCACCTTATCAACAGTGTATTAGCATCTCTCAATTGAGATCTTTAAACAAAGTTGGATTAACAATTTTTGTGGGTACCACAGAATTATGGAATTTGAGAATTTGAAGAACCTCAGGAACCAGTCCAAATCACAGCCGAAATGAATCGCTGGCAAAATATATACTACAAGTGATTATCCAATCCTTTATGATGGACAGCCACTACACTTCAAAGCAGTTCATTATATTTTTTGTTTTAGTTGTTAAAAAAAATTTCTTGATATCAAGCCCATAATTTCCTCTTTGCAAATTTTTACCATTGATTTAGTTTTGTCCTCTTGGGATAAAGAAACAGGTGCAATCTCATTTCTATATAATAGTCCTTCCACTACTGAAAGAAACAATCATGTCCTCTTTGCATCCTATCTTTTCTTCTGTGGGCTTTGAATCCCTAACAGGTTCAACCAAGCTTCATATGATATAGAATGAAAGTCCTTGTTGGCCTTGACGCTCTGTTGATGTCCTTCCTCAAATGGTGACTAAAATTGAACACAAATCCCATGGTGTATTGGTGTATTGGAGAGGAGAGTATTCTTCTTATTATTTTAGATTCAGAAGGAATAGAAGGTTTTGATGATACTTACTCCTCTGAGATTCTGTAAATCTCAGATCTGTCCTGTAAACATATAAATAAAATCTACTCATCTTACCTTCAATGCCAGCAATCACAGTTTGTGCTATATTTATTTATACGTCATGCTGTGGAACGTGTATGTTCACTTTAAAAGGAACCAACTCCCACGTGAGGGAACAATGGGGACAGCTCATTCCTGTTGCTTTCCACATTCTGTTTTCATTAACTTTTCAGTCAGCATCTCTTATCAGAAAACAATGATTTGATAAAATTCTTTCTTTTTTCTCTGTCACCTAGTCCTAGGTAGAGAAGAATGCTCTTCATGTGTTGTCACTGCTTCCCAAACAATCAATCTCTTTTTCTTATGCATAATGTTTTTTTTTAGCTGAAGTGCCAGACTTTACTTTTATCCTTCAGTCTTTCTAGAACTGACCTATCTAGCCCAGGGGTGTCTAAGGTGTAGGCTAGCCTACATGTTAGGTAGCCTAAGGTGGCTGCCTGAAGTTGTAGGATTTTATGGACTTGGATGGGAAAAAAGTCTTTTTTCTCCCACTTTTAATTAAAAATAATTGGTTTCTTTTGTAATCCTATGCCATTTATTTTATGCACTTAAAAACAGTATTGAGAAGGGGTCTATTGGCTTTACCACACTGCCAAAGAGGTCTGTGATGAAGAAAAAAGCTTAAGAGCGTCTGGTCTAGTCTATTGATCTTTGGGATCCCAACTTTGTTTTGTATTATCAAAGTTGATCCTTCTAGTTTTGTGACCTCTTCAGATTTTAAGCATGTCATATATTTCTAGCCTTTATGACTGAACTGCCACCAAGGAGATATTTATCAGGTTTCCAAAGAAAGTTTAGCCCTAAATTGACCCTAGGGAAAATTTTAGATCCTCAGTAACAGACCATTTATGCTTTCTGGGCCTGAATGTAAACCTAGTTTCTAGATTTCTTTTCAATGTTTTGACAAATGAAGGATGTAAGCTCTCGGTAGGCAACTTCATTGATCCAGTTGGACAGCATGGACACAGTGTTCCATAAATATTCACGGTTTCCAGCTCCCTGAGTGGGATTGGCAGGTGTGTGTGTGTGTGTGTGTGTGTGTGTGTGTGTGTGTGTGTGTTGGGGGTGTGTATGTGAGAAATCTGTGTCTCACAAATGAACCAGAAGGCCTGAAGTCATAAGATCATAAAGTTGGAAAGGACCTTAGAAGTCCAGACATCTCATTTTACAGATGAAGTACTAGAATCCTAGAGAAGTTAAATGACATTCCTAGGGTCACACAGCTAAGAGATATTCAAGGCAGGACTGGAATCCAGGTTCTCTTGATTTTAAGTGCTGTACTCTCTATCTACAATGTCATACTCCTGCTCTATATAGAGGGAGGCAGAAGAAGGGAAACTTACTTGTCTTTATATATTCAAGTGTGACATAGGGGGAAACTTGTTGGATTTGTAGACAGAAAACCTGAATTTGAGTCTTCACTGCCACAAACTAGTTGTGTAAACTTAAACTTAAAGGTTAAATTATAACTTCTCTTACCCAATCTCTAAAATGTAAGGATTAAATAAGACTTGGTCTAACTGAATCTATGACCCTCTAACTTCACTATCTGACTAAGTGCTGCTATGCTCTCCTGCTGCTTCTCATTAATACTGAATAAAACAAGCTAAGATATTTGTTCTTCCTGGCCTAATAATCTCTTTAAAAAAGCCAATATGGAATCAGTGTAACAGAACATATCCCAGAATCAATGGAATTGGAGACCATTATCTCTTACAAGGTTCCTCTGTTCCATTGTTAGAATCTCTTCATTAGCCCTTTCCTGTTTGTGTTGATCCATTGGCAATTGGATGTTGGAAAAATCTAAACAATGACATCAAAGGCTTTGAGGTAAAAATGTGTCATCAAAGGTTACCCCAGTCACTAAATTTTCACTCCAGGGTTATACAAATTTGGCTCAGAAAACTTGTTCCTCAGCGACCTCTTTCCAGTGTTGTCTCTCTTGGCAATTAAAGCAGCTTAACCTCTAAGGCCATGAAAGGTGAAAATGTAACTCCATCACAGCTTGAATGAAATGTGTATAGGAATTTAAGTATATTATGGCCCCAGAGTAATAAAGGAAACCTTAAAATTAACGACTATGCAGTGAATTGGGGGAAAGGTCCACTGGGAAAGCAATTTATTTGACCTAAAAGTTGGTTTAGCTAGAAGGAATACATCTACCCTCAGGTCCCAGTCTTACATAGATCATAGTGTGAATGTCATCATCAACTAAGTTGGCCTCTGTCCAACTCACTTTTCTGGACCTGTCCACAATTCCTACTAATTTTTCACTCACATGTAGTCCAGGCCACAAACATGAAAGGGCTCATCAGTTGGGGAGAAAAAATATCAATGACATCAAATAAAATTAATAATACTAATGACAGGCGAAATTTATATAAAATACATGTATTATCTTTTTTTGCTTCTCACTATAACCCTGTGTATTTTTGTATAATGTGTTAATGTATTTTTGCTTAAGGGAAGATCTTTCCCATCCTTTAATAGATCCATGTGGCTTGCTTAAGTCACATGGATGTCTGAGTCACATGAGTCTAAGTCACATGGAAGTGGTAGAGTAGGAAGGGTAGAACAAGAAGCATGGCTAGAACAGAACTGAGAGGAAATTGGTCAGAGAAGTCTGTACTGAGGGAGAGAGAGAGAAAACAGGAAGCTGACTGGAATGAGTGGAGAGCTTGTTTGTGATTTGTTTAAGGAGCTGGTTTGTGGGAAGTCTACAGAGGGAAGGCTTGGGAATGGGCCTCTGCATTGTTATTGTGTGGAGATTTCCTTGTTACTATGATGGATTTGGCTTTTTGGTGTTGGGATTTGTCTTTCTAAATAAATGTCCATGTGGACAGTCTGTTGTATTTTGCAATTCAGAACTATGCCTGCGTATTCATGGCCACCCAGAGGTACTGTGAATATCGCATTGGCATTACACTCTGTGAATCAGGTACTATTGTTATACACATTTAATAAATGAGGAAACAGAAGATGAGAAAAGTTAAGTGACTTGCAGGGTCACATAGCAAGTAAATAAATGTCTGAGGTGAGATGCAAACCCAACTCTTTTTTAAAGTAAAGGGCTCTATGTATTATGTAACACTGCTTTCTTAGCACATACTATGGATGAACACAGACAGATCTACAAAGTATTTTGGAAATCTCTACCCACCTAACTGGGTTAAGGTCCTAGAGAAAGGGATAGGTAGCCAGGGAAAGGATTTTCTCCCTCCTCTTTTTTCACATTTGACAGACCAGGGACTTGGTGCACAAAAATCCTACAGGATTTGAAGTAGGGGAGTTATTTTCTTTCTGTTTTTAGAGTTCACTCAACCAAAATTCACAGAAATTGGGGAAAAAATCTATAATGGTGGAAGATTATTTTAGTGTTATATATTACTGGTCAGAAAAAGTAAGCTCTTTTTTTAACCTAGACTCTTTATTTTGATGGCATAACTCATATTTAATAATATAAGGCTTGTATATTATCTGACAATCTTCACAATAACCTTATGAGGTAAGTACTGCAGACATAATTATTTGTATCACTTCCATTTTAAAGATTAGGACATTGAGGTACTGAAGCGGAAGTGACTTATCAGTGAACACATAGTTATGAAGTATTTGAGATACAATTCAAATCTAGGTCTCTCTAGCTCTCTGTTCACTAGAAGTCCAGCATGCTTTTCACTACACAGTACAATATTTCTGTGATTTATGATCCAAACCTATTTAGAGTTTGGAGTCTCGATAGGCAGAATTAAAAGAAAGAAGGAAGAAAGGAAAGAGGAAGGAAAAAGAAAGAGAAAGAAACAGAGAGAAAGAAGGAAGGAAAAAGAAAAAAAGAAATAGAAAGAAAGAAAGGAACAAAGAAAAAAGGAAAGAAAGAGAAATTGAAAAACTATGCTTTGGTCTGTATTTAGGTTCCATCACTTCTTTTTCTGAGAATGGATAGCATTTTTCATCATGAGTCCTTTGGGATCGTCTTGGATCATTGTATTGCTGACAGTAGATAAGTTATTCATAGTTGTTCATCATACAATATTGCTGTTACTGTGTACAGTGTACTCCTGGTTCTACTCACTTAATTCTGAATTGGTTCATGTAAATCCTTCCAGATTTTTCTGAAATCAGTTTTCTCATCATTTCTTATAGCACAGTAATATTCCATCACAATCACATACCACAACTTGTTCAGCTATTCCCCAATTGTTTGCTACCTCTAGTGCTTATCATAGGCCTGGTACATGGCAAACAATAAATATTCGTGGAGTTGACTTGTGGTTTGCATTGTCAGAAAGATTTCTCACATTGATGACACCATAGATTCACCCATTTTCTCAGTTACAAAGATTAAGATCCATACAACTTGGGCCCAGTTTGCCATCTTGTTAGCCTTTCAATATTTCACATCCATCGTGAGGGTATATGTGCATAGGGTATTTGAAGTAGAGATGTACAGAATAATAATTTATGGTTAGTAAAAGAGAATTTTGAAAGGTGGAACAGTCTTCTCAGTCTTGTTGTTTCTCTTACCTCTCTCTAACATTAGACGACAGAGATTTTGCAAAACATTTTTTCAAAATTTAATAGATATTCCTGTGCCTGAAGAAGTTATCATAGAATTACAGGTTAGAGGTGGATGAAGCATTAGATACTGACACCCACATTTTATAGATAAGGGAACTGAAGCCCAAAGAGTTTAAATGAGGTAGGAAGTATGTAGGGCAGCATTTGAATACAGCTGTTACTGACTTCCAGTTTAGTGCTCTATCTGCTATACAACTCTGCCACTCTAATGGTAAATGTGAATAATTTAGACAAATTTGCGTAAAAGTAAAGGCAGACAGTAAATCAGTCAAATCATTCCACTCCTTTTAAAGTAAGAGTCAAGATGTTAAGTCCTGATGCCTTATTGGTATGAAAACAAAAATACATTTTTATATTGAATCTTTTAATATGATTATGGATTAAATGTTGAAAGGAAGGAAGGAAGAAAGGAAGAAAGGAAGAAAGGAAGCAAGGAAGAAAGGAAGGAAGGAAGAAGGAAAGAAAGAAAGAAAGCAAAGAAAGAAAGAAAAAAAAGAAAAACTTATCAATGGAAGTTATTTTGCACAGGAATTCTTTTCTGCCCAAAACTTGTTCATGCTGGGTAGATCGTCTCATAGACTGAGAGATCTGAGTGCCAAGTAAAGTAGAAGAGAGACTCTTCTAGCTAAACTTTTCAGAAGGAATTGGTTGGAGGTGGGGAGAAGCAGATCCTAGGCCTTAGTCTCGGTCTCCTTTCATTTCCACTTCCACTGGAGAAGAACCTTGTGAGATTTCAAAGGTCAAAGGTATTTAGACTTATCATCTTCCCATCTGTATCCTAGCAGTGTCCTCCAAAAGATCTTTGCAATGAAGCTAAGAACAGACTAGACACAGATCCAAAGCTCTACGAAGAGCTCATTATGGAAAAAAGGAAATCACCACTGCACGGTACCTGGAAATGTATCTTTTGGACTCCAGAGAAAGAATTTGCATGCTCTCTGTAAACTTGAATCCACTTTTCTCTAGATTCTGTAAGTAAGTCTGGGAGAGTGTGTCAAAACAAACTTTTGGAGAAATGTTTTGCACCAATTTGCTTACTATCCCACATCCGTAAATACTCCATTCTAAAAATGAATTCCTGGCTGACTGATACCAACTGATAGTCATGGCAGGAAGCACGGTGGGAGCTAGAATTAGACAAATCCCTCAGAAATGTCCCTAGGATCTTTGGAGATGTGTGATCAAACTTGAAGTATCCAACCTGCCAGAGCAGTGGGGGTAGGGAAAATAACTACATAACATATGCTCCTTTAGGGGGGAAAATGCATGAATTCATTCAGAGTGAAGTAAACACAACTGAATGAACAACAGATACAGTGACCATAATAACATCAAGGAAAATAGCACTAACAAGAATCAGACAAATCAATGCAGTGAGCAATGGTTCTAGAAGTTTGATGAGGAGGCATACCTCTTTTATCAGTACAGAGACCATAGTTTACAGGTGTGGAATGAAGCATTATGTTGTCACACATGATCAATTGTTGGTTTGTGTTGCTTAACTGCACTCCTTTGTTGTGAGAGGGAAATGGCAACAACATTTTTTTTTAAGCATCAATAAAACATTTAAAAGAAAAACACACGCACATAAACCAAAATATCTGCTCCTGAACTCAAGGATTTATCAATATTCATTATTAAGAAATACAGCAACTTCTAACTTGGGTAACATGTTGTTTAATATCCCTTAAAAATTGGAGAGATTTTCCATTTTACCTGTCAGAATAAAGAACAAAAAAATGTGTTTTTTTTGATGTTAAGGCTTTTATGAAGACTAATATAGGAGGAAAATAAAAAAACAGTGCCAGAGAATTCACATACATGCCCATGCACACAGACCTAACGTATCAATGCCCCCCTTTTTAATCCCTGTTCTGTTGCATTTTCATTTTAGGAAATATTTCCCAATTGCATTTTAATGACAAAACTCAGGAGTTTTATGGTCTGTCTAACATTTTTGAACTACAAAATGGAAAGCTACATGTGTAGATTAGGTATAGATTAAAAAAGGCTTAATAAGAGATATTTAATAATGTTATTTAACAATAATAATTTTAAAATTAATTTCTACATTCAAATGTTGTATAGATAAAGGACAATGATAAATCACCTCTATATTTTTTCCTCTTTTCCATTTTTGGTGAATTAACAATTCAGAGCATATATTTTAATCATCTTTGTGTTTTTCTTTTTAATTGATTTATTTTTAAGTCTTCGTATATTTTTAATTCCAAATTTTCTCCTTTCTGTACACCCCTCCTCAACCCATTGTGAAAGAAAGTAGTATATCAGTTATATCTGTGAAATCATGAAAAATATAATTCCATGTTAGCTATGTCAAAAAAAAACCCAAGAAAAGTAAAATAAGAAAATTATACTTCAATTTGTCCTTAGAGCTCATCAGTTCTCTTTCTGGAGGTCAATAGTATTTTTCACCATGAGTCCTTTGGAACTGCTTTGAATCATTTTATTTATGAGAGTAGCTAAGTCTTTTCTAGCAGATTATCATTACAATGTTGCCGTTATTATGTCCAGTGATCTCCTGGTTCTGTTCATTTCACTTTGTGTTAGTTAGTATAGGTCTTCACATGTTTTTCTGAAGCCATTCTTTACCACCACAAAAAGATTTGCTACAAATATTTTTGTACATATAGGTCTTTTTCCTTTGATCTCTTTATGGTCGGGATTTAGTACTGGTGATGTATGCGCAGTTTTATAGGCTGTTGGCGATTGTTCTAGATTCATCTCCAAAACAGTTGAACCAGTTCACAACTCCACCAACAATTTGTTAATGCACCTATTGTCCCTCACCCCCTTCAGCATTTGTCATTTCTAAGAGGTGTGAGGTGGCACCTCGGAATTATTTTAATTTACTTTTCTCTTACTAGTATTGATTTAGAGTCTATTTTTTTCATATGACTATAGATAGTTTTGTTTTCTTTTTCTGAAAATTGCATGTTCATTTAAACACTTACCAAGAGGAGAGTAGCTCCAATTGATATATATGTATACACACATATATGTATATACACATGCACACATACACACATATATGTATACACACACCTGTGTATGTATATATACGCATACACACATATATACATACATACATATATATGTATATGTGTGTATACATATATATATATATATATATATATATATATATATATCCAAATTGCTTTTCAGTTTTCTCAACAATTTTTGTCAAATGGTGAATTCTTAACCCCAAAGCTGAGATCTTTGTGTTTATGAAACAATGAACTACTATAGTCATTTACTAACATATATTATGTACCTGGGGTGTAAGTTCAATAACGGCTGCCAAGTCCTTTTCAGGTCTACTTTACACGTCTGGTGTATCCATCGGCCTCTCAATTCTCCCCTGTGGCTCCAAGAAGCTGTAGCATGGGCAGTGAGTGACCACATTCTGGTAAGTCATTTTCAGCAAATGTGCTAAAAGGAGATTGAGGGTAACCAAGGATAACCAACCTCAAATCAGTCAGTGAGCTAGTGGGGAGGGGCTCTACTCCAAACATGTAAAGACTCCCCTGGCAGAATAGGTAGATGTGAATAATTTCTTCCAATGAGCCATGAAGGTGGAAGAAACAGGAGCTGTGGAACCCTCAGTGATTGGCTACACATTGAAAATGCCAAGGTCATCCACTGCATCCTGAGCCATCACTGGCCTTCACTTTTGTCTTGACACAATGACTCGGCAAGATAGAGCGGTGAGGCTGGTGACTCCAGGTAACTTTACTTCAGTTAAATCCATTTTATATGTGAGTCAAAAGACATCACTGATATTATGTTAGCATTTTTACCTACCTTTAAGTTTT
Source organism: Potorous gilbertii (assembly GCA_028658325.1). Lineage (NCBI taxonomy): Eukaryota > Metazoa > Chordata > Mammalia > Diprotodontia > Potoroidae > Potorous > Potorous gilbertii. The sequence goes on from CM053771.1 coordinate 428,652,350, forward strand.
ATGGTGATGGGCAAGTGATGAAATAGCATATTTCAGATATACTAAGATCTATCGTTGTAACCCTGCACACAGGCAGCCCAGAGCACAGGGAAATCTTCTCATTGGACTGAAGCTGCAGTGGAGATTTGGCAGCTCCCTGGGTGTCTGAGCAGTCTTTCTAAAGGACTGTCCTATTTACCTCCTGATGTGTAAAAGGGGCTGGAAAAGGCACCTTAGAAACTGTTGGCTTTACTTAACCTAATCTTGGCCACTTTACTGTGGCAGGTGGGAATCCTACCTTGTGGTTAAAATACACCAAAATGTACAAAAATTTTTGCAAAGATGATTCTGTTTACCACTGGTACATGGAATGTGTATATGGTTGTGAAACACATGAAATCTAGTAGACCCAAAAGATGAATAGTTCTTGTTACTAGAAAACTTAGCATCCAAATAGCAGTCCTGAGTGAAGCGAGAATGGCCAATAAGGGCCAGTTTATCAAAATTGGAGCTGCATACACATTTTTATGGAGTGGTTGTCATAATAAAGTATACTTATGAGGTTGATATAGGTTTTACAATCAAAACTAATTTAGTCAACAAGCTTGTATGCCTCCCAAAAGGAGTGAGGGACAGACTCATGAAAATGTGATTATCACTTGTAGGAAAGTACCTTGCCACCTTTATGAGTGTATGCTCCCACCATAATGAACTCTGATGAGGTCAAAGAATATTTTTTTTCCTGAAGACATGGAGAACCTCATGGACAAGTTTGTAATTCTGGGTTATGTTAAGGCTACAGTAGACACAGACTAACGGTCATGGCAGGGAGTCCTGAGTGAGGAGTAGAGTAGGAAATAGCCACAGCAATAGTCACTTACTACTGAAGACTTGTGCTTTCTCATTTCTAACATAGTCTTCTTTTTACCTAAATAAAACTTCGTGGATGAACCCTCAAAGCAAACATTGACATTTAATGGACCACAACATTTTCCATTAATATTAATAAGATTAATATTAATTACAATAAAATTAATTAAAATTAATATTAATAAAAACTATTAATATAGTCTATATCATTGTAAGGAGTAGATACAGATAGACTGTGACAGTGATGCATGTGATGTGTGACTCATAGCACTGGGCTGATCATAGACTTATTCTCTTGAAACTAAATATTTACATTAAACAAAAGTGGTGGCCCCAAGGCAAGATGACCACCAGAAGACTTCATGTCCACAGATTAGAGCGCTTCTCAAAGTGTAAACAGTTTGTTGATAGTTCAGAGGTTAAACTGAGTCGAGACATGGTTGGCAACAGTGGAGCAGAAAAAGAATGGGTAACTGTTAGAGACTTGGTGTTCATCTACTCATCTGGGCCAGAACATTGCTGAAAAGATTCTTGCTAGAGTCCTCCTTCATGGGCTGAGCCTTCACCTGGAAGATCATCATCAACCCGAAAGTCAGTGTGGCTTCAGAAAGACCTCTCACACAGTGGTTGGAAGTTATGCAAGCACATTCTTCAGGTCTCTCTGAAGAACTTTGGAATTGAACATGACAAATTGGAGAAACTGACACTGGACATGGGCATGGAATGTCCATATTAAAGAAGGAGTTATCTTCCATGAGCAAAGCACAATTGTAGTAGCTCAAAAGAAAAGTGCGTATAGTCCCTGGGTTTGTCTTGACAAGTAGACTTCCAAGTATACTTGGATATTGTATATACTTGTATATATACTTCCAAGTATTTTGTGTGCAGGTACTTGAAAAGGATTTCCATTTTGGTGCTTAATTGGGAGTATTTTATTTTATTCTTTTTCTTTTTCTAGGTTCCGTTGCTCTTGTTGTTGCATGTCCAATTCATTGAACTGCTTTCTCTATCTTTTAATGGTTAAATATACATTTATCTTTATCTATATCATTTAGAGATATAAATTTTCCCCTGAGTACTGCTTTGGTTGTCTCCCACTAAATTTGGAATATTGTTTTATCATTCTCTTTAATGAAATTATTGATCATTTTTATGATTTGTTCTTTGATCCACTCATTCTTTAGGATTAGATTATTTAATTTCCAAATAATATTAATCTATGTTTACATGACTTTTATTGAATGTAATTTTTATTTCATTATGGTCTGTAAAGGGTACATATAATATTTCTACTTTTCTGCAATGGTTGTGAAGTTTTTATGTCCTAATATATGGTCACTTTTTGTAGAGATGCTATGCACAGCAGAGGAAAAGGTATACTCCTTTCTATTATCATTCATTTTTCTCCAGATGTTTATCATATCTAAATTTCTGGAATGGTATTCATCTCCTCAACTTCTTTCCTATTTATTTTATAGTAAGCTGTATCTAGCTTAGAAAGGGGAAGTTTGAATTCCCTACTAGTATAGGTTTACTGTCTTTTCCTCCTGTAATTCATATAGCTTTCCTTTAAGAATTTGTATACTATGACATTTGGTGCATCTATGTGTAGCATTGACATTATTTTGTTGTGTATGGTTTATTTTAGGTACAAGTAGTTTCCCTGTTGGTCTATTTTAGTTAGATCTTTTGATTTGCCTGAGATCATGATTTTGTGTTTTTTTTTTGTTTTGTTTTTTGCTTCATTTGAAGCATAATAGATTTTGCTGCAGCCTGTATTTTAACTCTGTGTGTAAGTCTCTTTATTTCAAGTGTGTTTCTTGTAAACAACATATTGTTGGATTTTCGTTTCTAATCCATTCACTTTCATTTCATGGCTGAGTTCATCCCATAAACATCCATGGTTCTGTTTACTAAGTGTGCATTTCCCTCCATCCTATTTTCTTCTGTTTTTCCTCTTTTTATTCTTTCTCTCTTCTAAAGTCTGTCTTGTTTCTAATCATTGTCTTCCTTTTTGCACCCTCCTCTTATCACCCCCCCCCCCTTTTCTCTTGTCTCCTTCCTCTCCTGCTTGCCTGTTGGATAAAATCGATTTTTATATTTGTGTGTGTGTGTGTGTGTGTACTTTTTTTGAACCAATTAGATGAGAGCAAAGTTCAAGCATTCCTTGTTTACACCCCCCCAGTTCTTCCTTGCTTGCCTCTTTTATATGAAATAATTTCCTTTCTATTACCAGGGCATCCCTCTTTCTTATCCATCCATTTGTTTTTACATTATCCCACATAATCAACCCATGGTTGCTCTCAATGTAGACTCTTTTTAATTGTGATAAAATTCTTAGGAGTTACATGTATCATCTTCCCATGTATTAAAGTAAATATTTTAACCAAATTGAATTCCTTATGATTTCTCTTTTATTTTTTTTATTGATTTTTAGTTTTCAATACTCATTTACAGTGTGCATTCTGATTATCCCTTCCCCAACTCTGCCCTCCCTTCTATCACACCCCTCCTTTCTCTTTTCCCCATCTCCTCTGTTTTCGTGTAGGGCAAGATGATTTCTATACCCCATTACCTGTATATCTTATTTCCCCGTAGCATGTAAAAACAATTTTTAACATTCATTTTTAAAATTTGGTGTTCCAACTTCTCTCCCTCCCCACTCAGCCCCACTGAGAAGGCAAGCAATTTGATATATGTTATACATGTGTAGTTATGCAAAAGACTTCCATAAAAGTCATGTTGTGAAAGACTCACTATATTTTCCTCCATCCTATCCTGCCCCCCATTTATTCTATTCTCTCTTTTGATCCTATCCCTCCTCAAAAGGTTTTACTTCTAATTACTTCCTCCTCCCATTTCCCTTCCCTTCTATCATCCCCTCATTCCCCACTTCTCCCCTACTTTCCTGTAGTATAAGATAGATTTTCATAGCAAATTGAACATGCATGTTACTCCCTCCTAAACCAAATATGATTAGAATAAGGTTCACTTTTTCCCTCTCATCTCATCCTTCTTCACCTCCTTTGAAATGAGTAAAAACCAGAAAAAGAATTAGACTGTAGAATCTTACCTTGGTGACAAGAAAGACCAAAATATGCAAACAGAAGACAAAGTCAAAGCTCCTCTATCCAAGGCCTCCAAGAAAAATATGAATTGATCTTGGACCATTGAAGAGCTCAAAAAGGGTTTTTAAAATGAAGTAAGAGAAGTAGAGCAAAAATTGGGAAGAGAAATGAGTGAGGCAAGAAAATCATGAAAAATGCGTCAACTGCTTGCTAAAGGAGACCCAAAAAATGCTGATGAAAGTAACACTTTAAAAAATAAACTAACCCATATGACAAAAGAGATCCAAAAAGCCAATGAGGAGAAGAATGCCTTTAAAAAAGAAGAATTGGCCAGATGGAAAAGGAGATCCAAAAACTCACTGAAGAAAATAATTTCTTAAAGATGGGAACAACTTTTGGACCTCCTTTTCCATCTGGCCAATTCTACCTGTAGTGTGGGTGTGGGGTGTACCGTCAGATGCCCCATCCCCCCACAATCTGTGAAGCCTAAAGCTCTAGAAACAGTGGCTACAGCTGCTCCTGCTCCTGCTGTGGCTGCTGTGGGTTCCTACCTTCTTTGCCCCCAAACCTTTCCTGCCTCTCTGGGGCTGGAGCTGGGCCACTCTACTCTCTCACACAGGTCCCACAGGTTTTTTCCATTGATCTTCCAATTTTTCCTCAGGAATTTGGGGTTGTGAAGTCTGGAAACCACCACAGGTGTAAGAGATTCAGTCCCCCCAAGGCCTGTTCAGGTCCTCTCTGTGCCAGCCAGGCCCACAATGAACTGTGCTCTACTGCCAGTGTGGAATGTAGACGTTTCCTAGTAACCTTCCAGGTTGTCTTGGGCTGGAGATTTGCTTCACTCCATCATTCTGTGGGTTCTGCAGGGACAGAATTTGTTTAGTCATTTTTTACAGGTATTTGGCTGGGCTTGGGGGCAGCGCTGTAGAAAGTCCATGCTATTACTCCACCATTTTACCTCTGTCCCCTATGATTTCTCTTTTCATGTTTACCTTTTTTGCTTCTTTTGAGTCTTTTATTAGAAAGCAAAAATTTCTATTCAACTCTGGTCTTTCAAGAAGTAATGCTGGAATGGCCTCTCATTAAATATCCATTTAATTAAATTTCATTAAATATCCATTTTTGGATTATACTTAGTTTTTCTTGGTGGGCTATTTTTGGTTTTAATTCACCTCTTTTGGCTTCTAGAATACCTTATTCCAAAGCTTCCCTTTTTTAATGTGAAAGTTGCTAAATCTTTTGTGATCCTGACTGTGAATTCACAATATTTGAATGGATTCTTTTTAGCTAGTAGCAATATTTTCTTCTTGACCTGGAGACTCTGGAATTCATGTATCATATTGCTGTGAGCTTTCAATTTGGTGTTTTATTTTGAGGAGTGGAACAGTGTAACCTTTCGATTTCTATTTTGTCCCCTGGATCTATGATATTTGGGTTGCTTTCCTTGATCATTTCTTGAAACATGATGTCTAGTTATTTTTTTGTTTGTTTGTTTTATTGTTTTGTTTTTAATAGTGACTTTAAGGTCCAATAATTCTTGAGTCATCTAACTTTTATCTATTTTCCTGTTTATTTTTTTCTGATCAGATATTTCACATTTTCTTCCACTATTTTTCATCCTGTTGACTTTGTTTTATCATTTCTTGATGTCTTAGAGGGTTATTAATTTTCACTTCTCCCATTGTAGTTTTTATAGAATTATTTTCCTCAGTGTCTATTTATAACTCTTTTTTTCATTTGTCCATTTCTGCTTTTTAAGGGAGTCTTTCATTCAGTGATTTTTGCACTTCTTTCTATCAATTGAACAATTATTTTTAAGATATTTTCTTCAGTATTTTTTTGTGCCTCTTTATCAAGTGGTTAATTCTCTTTTCATAACTTTCTTTCATTGCCCTCATTTCTATTCCAAGTTTTCCCTTCCTCAATCTTATTTCTTCCTTTATCCAATCCAGAAATTCTTGCTGGATGTGTGTGTGTGTGTATGTGTGTGTGTGTGTTTCCAATTAGCATTTTTCTTTGAGGTTTAGCTTATAGCTATTTTCACATAGTTGTCTTCTTAGTTATGAACTTGGTCTTTCCTGCCACCATAGTAGCTTTTAACGATCAAATTATTTTTGTTGTTTTTGTTTCCTCACTTTTTTCTTCCTATTTCTTGACTTTAAATCTCTTGTTAAAAGAAGAGGGTGGGGTAGAGCCAAGATGGCGGAGTAGAAAGACTCACCTATGCTAGGTCCAAAGCCACAGCCCATGGATTTCCTCTAAAAAGAACTCCCAACAAATTCTGGGACAGTGGAAGCTACGCAGCAACACAGAGAAGAAGATTTCTGTTCCAGAGAGCCCTGAAAAACTGATCCCAAAGGCCCATCACGCCCTAGACGGGAGCGGAGCCCTCCCCCAGACCCGGCTGCGTGGCACCGAGAGGAGCGAGCAGATCCAAGCAGGCGTCAGGGACGGAATCTCCAGAGGCCACGAAGGTCCCTCCACCCACAGACTCACAGGTCAGTGAGAGAGATGGGCTGAGACGGGAGCGGGTGTCTCTGGGACTCGGGCCCCCTCGGGAGGCGGCTGCAGCGGGAGGCCAAAGGCTCCCGGAGCAGGCGGCCAGAGGCTCCCAGAGCAGGCAGGAGCTCAGCAGCAGCTCCATTACAAAAGGTCTCTGCATAAACCACCTGAGGGAACTGAACCTGGGAGGCGGCCCTGCCCCCACCTGAGCACCAGCAGATAAGCTCCCATTGAATAGTAGCCAGGCCTCCCTCCAAAAGCCCTGAGGCTGAGGAGCAGCATTTGAATCTCAGACCCCAAGCACTAGCTGGGTAGACCTAGGTCAGGGTTGGAGAGGACTC
>CM053771.1:428659609-428686781 GCA_028658325.1 Potorous gilbertii
GAAGAGAGGGCAGATTGGTGATATGGGTAATTAGAATGTTCAGTGTATTGGGGAGGGGGGAGGGGACAAATGGGGAGAAAATTTAGGAACCCAAAATCTTGTGAAAATGAATGTAAAAAAGTTAAATAAATAAATTTATTAAAAAGAAAAAAAGAAAAAAGAAAAAAAAGAAAAAAGCTTTTTACTTAATCAAAATTATCAATTTAAAAAAAAAAAAGGAGTGGGCTTGGCATAGTTCCAAGTGAGGAACCAATCTCCCAAGTTTTAAGCATTTTCTTCTGTTTTCAGACCTAGTCCTGGGAATTTCCATATTTTCTGTTCTTCCAAAATGGTGTGATCCAGGCAGAAGCATAATCACTGCTTTCCTGATCTAGACTCTGATCTTTTGCTAAGAAGGTCCATTCATCCCCTGACGTATAAGTGCTAGTGCTGTGACCAGGTCTCCTGCTCACCTGTGGTCCTAAGTGCTCGTGCTCCTCTCTGCCCTGGAACTGCATATGGGTGATAGAGCTCCAAAACAGCACCAGGTCCTGTACCTGAGTGATCCCAAACAGCACCAGGTCCTGTACCTGAGTGATAACAAAGGCTACCCATAATCTCTTTCTGACCAGTTGTCCAAACCCCCTTACTATGTCTGGGCTGACAGTTCTGGAAGCAGTTGTTTTGGCTACTATAACTGTCCCAAGGCTCACCTCTTGTGTTGTCACTGCTTGCTCCAGGCTTGCTTCCACCTAGGTGTCCAAACCTCTTCTATCAATGTCCTAAGTTGTCTTGGGATGGAAAAAAAAAATCTCACCATGACCTTTTGTTGACTCTGCTGCTCTAGAATTTGATCTGAAGCATTATTTTGAAGTTATATGGAGGGGGATGTTGGGAGAGGTCAGTCAAGTTGCTTCTTGTTTTCTGTCATCTTGGTTCCAATTCCCTCTATCCCCCTTTTTTTGCATCCCATTTAACTAAAAAACTTTATTTCAATAATTGAGATTCCTTTGTGAGTTGAATTTTTTTCTTACGTAAGGTGCAAAATTTTTAGAAGCCTGGTGCTTTTAGTAAATTAAACCTCTCTAACTTCAAACAAAAGTGATAAATATTAGCATGTATTGGTCACACCAAGTTCCTCTGCCATATGTAGTAGTAGTTGCCTTCCCTAAGTATACTTTTCTAGGGGTTCTAATCAGCTAATGGAATAAATAAATCCATGCTGACTTAATTTGTTTGTTTATTTGTTTTTGAAGCAAATTCAGTCATGAACTGTTTATGGGAAAGACATTACACTGCATAGTTGCTTTGAGGAATATGGAGCTAAATAAAAAACACTTCTTGCCTTCAAAGTGTCTACAATCTAAATATATAAATAATGAAAAGATTCTTGGTGAAATAGCAGTTCAGGACATGAAGAAATTGACACTTCAGTTTTGTTCTGAAGGAAGTGAGGGATTTGAAAAGGTAGCAGTGAAAAGGGAATGAATCCCAAGCATTGAGGACAGCCAGTGTAAAAATTTATTAGATGAACCCAGGATTTAATTTCGTTAAAAGGGAAAAGACAAAGTCAAAAAGCTGAGGGAAATCCCTAACGAGATAGCTCACATGGATTCAATTATCATCTGTCTTTATGCTGATGAATTTCAAATCTAATTATCCAGCTCTACTTTTTATTTTAACCCATAGGTTCTCACTTACAACTGCCTGTTGGACATCTGGAACTGAATGACCTATAAACTTGCTATCTTTCCTCTCACTCTGCTTCTTTTCCATATACACCTTTTTTATTACTGTGGAAGGTCCTAGTATCTTCCTAGGACCCAATCTGGAAACCTTGATATTAAAATTGACTCCTAACTCTCTCTCATCACTCACAACATATTTGATCTGTTGGCACATATCAGCCGTTTAACCTTTAAAACAACTCTAACCAGTCTGGGACTGGTCTTTATTGCTTCAAACCCAGACTGTTGCAGTAGCCGACTCATTTACTTCCCTCCCTCGAGTTTCTCTCCCTAATACTTCTAGAATCAAATAAGAAAACTTTTGGTATTTAATTTTCTTGATAACCTGTCCCCCTTCCCCACTTTCTAATTTTCTTATATCTTATTCACTCTCCATGTGCTCAGTGATTGAGCATCACTGGACTTGCTGTATCTCCTTACACAAGGCATTCTCTTTCCCAACTCTGCATATGGATTGTCCCATATGCCCCAAATCTCTCCTTCCTAATTTCCACCTTATGGCTGTCCTAAATTCCTTCAATTCTTAAAGTCCCACATTCTGTGAGATATTTCCATACCTTTTAATGCTATTTTCTTCCCTCTGTTAATATCATTTTTGTTCATAGTTGTTTTAATGTTTCCCATTATTCTGGGAACTCCTTGAGAGTAGGGATTGTCTTTTGCCTTTATTTATATCTCCAGGATTCAGCACAGTACCTGGCACATAGTAAGTATTTAATAAATGCTTGTTATTTATATGTATTTTGTATATACTTGTATATGTGCATATTGTCAAATTAATCTTATTAAAGAGCAAGATGTACTATGTCACCTTCTTCTCTCATTCAGTTCCTTTCAAAGACTTCCTATTACCTACATGAGTGAATATAAAATCTTCTATTTGGAATTCAAAGCTCTTTAGAACCTTTCACTCCTTAACACCTTCTAATAGAAACCATAGGATATTGGAATAGATTTCATTATTGGGCTGATGTGGGTGTTTCTTCCACTAATATAGTTCATATTCAACCTTGCCTTCTCCTTTTCCATGTGTCATTCTATTATTTCTTCATGCAGTCTATTGTCTACATTATCCATCTGATGACTGGCTCACCTGTTTTTCTTTTTGTAGCTATTCCTCTGTTAGCTGATGTCTTTCAGGGTACTTATTCTATATGGCATTATTAGAATATAAGATCCTTGAGGGTAGGGGTCACATTGTATCCCTAGAAATTGACACAATGTCTGCCATACATAGTGAGCAGTTAATAAACATTTATTAATTGATTAATAATTTTGTCAGGACAGTGTTGGAGTCATCTCCTTCTGTCTCAAGAGAGTCCATTGTTAACATTTCAGTGTGACCCTTTACATCTCAGAAACAGGCAAACACTACAAATCAGACCTTGATTTATTGTTTTGTTGGTTTTCTGTACTTAAGAAAATGATGAAAAATGTTAATAATGTTGTTTAAACAAAATATTTCTTGTGTATTTCTTTCAAAGAGCTGACTGTTAAATATTTACCAGCATATCTCTGATTACATAAGATCATAGATTAAGAGTTAGAAAGAATCTCCTTTTTAGTCCATTTAATTCAACTCCATCATTTTACGTATTAGCAAACATCAATCCAGAGCAGGTTGTATAACTTGCGTAAGGTCACACAAATAGCAAGTGGAAGAATGGGATTTTAACCCACAATCTCTGATGCTAAATTCAGCATTTTTGCTGTACTATGTTGGAACTTGCTTATACTCACCATGTAGATTTTGGTTGTTCTTTGAGACATCTCTGTTTTCTGGAATTATTTTATGTAGTAAATCATTAACACATTAACTGAGGTTACTTTATCCCATTAACTCAACATCATAGAGTAATAGTCTCAAGTCTAGCACAGGCTTGGGCATGTCAATTCATCCATTTATGCCTCAGTTTTCTTACATGGAAAACACTGGTTTGGAGAAATTAAGTCAGGAAGATTTGAGTTTGAATTGCTTCTCAGATACTAATTAGCTGTATCATCCTGGACAAGCGACATCAGACTCACAGGGAGGATCGTTTGGATTCTGAGAACTGCAAGGACTGGATGCAAGTGCTTTGCCAAACCTTAAAGTATACTTGCTATCATTATTTTATGTTATACCAAAGAATGTCACAGAATCAAAACTGCCTTCTCTACTGTGTAGAAATAAGTAGTATAGCTATGAAGTTGGATTTGGGTTGAATAGCCCTATTGGTTATAATCTCAGAAGCATGCGAAATGTGACTTCACAGAAGATGACTGACAGTTTCTTAGGCTCTGGATTACCTACCTGATGAAGTGAATGAACACAATATTCTAAACACCCAAAGCTCCTCTTTCAGCATGACCAGATCTCACCAGCACAGACACTAACTTCTAAACAATCTGATATAGAAAATCCATAAATGAGACTAATTCATTATTAAAACCATATTTACTAAGATTGTACAACTGCCAAATTTGAGGGTTCTGGCTGTCATGAAGTTTGATCACAGCAAATGTGTTTTTAATCACTTCGTTTTCAGTGTATGATAACTGTCCTGTCTAATCTATATAAATGTTGGCACTTAATTCTCAGTGTAGTAAAACATTTAATTTGTGGCGCACTGAGACATTTTTCTTGCCCTGTATTTTGATAAGGTCTGAGGACTCTGGCTACATGCTAATAATATCCAAGGCTTAGACTAGGCAAAATTGTGAATGTGATAGAGTTTGTCTTTATCACAGTTACCCTCCCTGCCTTTGTGATGCTCTCTTTTCCTCCTCTGACCAGATTGCACACGCAGAGCGCTCTCTTGCCATCTATCCTCTGGATGACTGACCTCTCCACTGTGATACCTCCTTAACTTAGGGATTTCTCTTGGCTTTTTGACTTCCTCTCTTCCCCTTTAATAAAATTAAATCCTGGCTTCATTTAATAAAAAAATAATTTCAGTGAATTTTATAGTTAGCCAAGATCATTTCCACCTAAAACATAATGACCAGTTACAATATATACCCACAGAAGTGCTTTAGGGAACTAAGTCCATAGGTCACATTGGGAGATATTTGTGCTTGGGAGAGGCTTTCAGCATCACACACTCCTATCTCCTTAAATTACATTACATAGCCAGCTGCTTCTCTCTCTTTCTCTCTCTCTCTCTCTCTCTCTCTCTCTCTCTCTCTCTCTCTCTCTCTCTCTCTCTCTGTCTCTGTCTCTCTCTGTCTCCCCCTGTCTCTCTCTCTGTCTCTATCTCTGTCTCCCTCTGTCTCTCTCTCTCTCTCCCTCTCTCCCTCCCTCCCTCCAGTCCTCCCTCTCTCCCTTTCTCCCTCTCTCTGTCTCTCTCTCTCTTTGTCTTTCTCTCTATTTCTCTGTCTCTATCTCTGTCTCTCTGTCTCTATCTCTCTGTCTCCCTCTGTCTCTCTGTCTCTCTCTCTCTGTGTCTCTCTGTGTGTCTCTGTCTGTCTGTCTCTTCCCCCCCCCCCACTCTAGTATCCTATTGGCCTAAAGGGGCAGCTAGGTGGCACAGTGGATAGAGTGCTTGGTCTGGAGTCAGGAAGACATCTTTCTGAGTTCAAATCTAGCCTCAGACAGTTATTAACTGTGTGACCCTGGACAAAATACTTAATCCTGTTTCCCTCAGTTTCCTCATCTATAAAATGATATGGAGGAGGAAATGCCAAACTCCTCTAGTATCTTTGTCCAGAAAACCCCAAACGGAGTCACGAAGCGTCAGGCATGACTGAAACAATTGAACACCAACATTGTTCCTAAATCTATACATTTGCATAAAAATTGAAAAAAATAAAGTTACCTATCCATTAGCTGATTAGATCACAGATATTGTAGAGACTGAATATCTAGATATCTGCCTGCATCTTTTTGTTTCTCTCCAAACATTTGGGCAGCATCTCAACCCACTCTGTGTTCCTCCATCCCTTTGCAGTCAGAGGCATGACTGTTCATTTGTTGCTTAGATTTAACATTTCCTGACAGCATACCCTAATGCAAAACAGAAGAATATGTAGCCTTGGAGTCTCATGCTCTTGACAAGAATTCATTTGAGGGGTTGAAAGATGAGGAAATGCTCTAGTTATCTGGGATCATTTTACAGAAGGAAAACTAACTTGTGAAATAGTAAAATGGATGAGATGCCTTTTCATTCTCATTAGTGATAAGTATATGGAGTAAGTGCTGAAAGGGTGGATAATGAACATCTTTCTAGTTTGAAAGAGTTTGTGACTAGTCATAATGAGGAAAACTTGAGCCATTTGTTTCTTTTTTATTATTTCATTAGCAAATAGTAGTGACTATGTCTCAAGAATTAATTTTTTTTCTTGCCAAGGGCAGGAGAAAACAGTGGTTTCTGATGAAATGTCTAGCCTTGCAGACTGCTTAAACATTCGTGTCGTCCTGACTAAAGTTTGAGAAGATAGGTGTTATAGCTCAGCGATGCACCCACAGCTACTGGGGTTTGTAACTATGGTTACAGGTGCCGTTCAAGCTCCAATCTGGCTCTTTCATGGTAATTTTAGCGGTATTAGCCACAGGGTTGAGTGAATAATTTTTAAAATGCCCAGAAAAAGGCTAATCTCAAACCATTAGAATTTAGGGAAGAGGGCCAGGGTACATGAGCCTGGGGTATCTGACTTAGTAGTGTTTTTTTTATATGAATGTGAAAGAATACTAGGCTTCTTCTGGGGCCTGCATACCTGTCTATGTACCGTATACTGGCCTGCCCTCCCCCAGTTTCTGTTCTTTTGTAGAGCTAGAGGTGATTTTAGTAATGCTGTGCCCTGGCAAAACATATTGTTGAAATTAAGTAAAAATATTCATTGCAGAAACAGAGAGAAGCACCTAATGAAACATTGGCCACCAAGAAATATTATAAATCTAGTGTATTGACAAGATCAATAGACATTGTCTATAATGAGATACGTATGGATGAGTTGCTAATGTCATAATTGATTTTAATAGAAAAATAAAAAATGTTATTGCTATTGAAAATACTTTCATTTTAATGACAATTTTCTTTTTCTTTCCTTCAGCTTAGATCGGTAGCTGCATATATAGAAATTTAAATACTATGTTATTTTGGTAGAATTGTTGCCAGGCCTTCAGAGGCCTCAAACTGAATTAAAAATATTCAGAAACCCGGGGGATAGAGAAAAGGAAAAAAACCAGAATGACTGGAAATAAATATTGCAGGGACACCATGTCTTTGCTGAGATGATATTGTAGGATTTGACTTGCCATAATATCCAGAACAGATAATAGTTAAAGACATTCCTGAAACTTGGTAACGTTTTGCATTATTATATTAGTTTCTTAAATGGAAGGAACCATATCCTGTATTTCTTATCTCCTGTGGTACCTTGCATATAAAACAATTCAATAAATATCTAATGAGTGAATGAGAAGATGGTTTGGGGAAGTCATGGTTTAATTGAAAGAAGAATAAATTAGGTGAAAAACTAGATGTTCATGCCCCAGCCTACTTAAGGAAAGTCATTCATCCTCTATGCATTTTGCTTTCTTCATTTGGGTCAGGAGTTCTTAACATGTGGTCCATGGATAAAATTTAAAAGAACTCTGAACTTGGATTGAAAAACAATTACATTTTTTGTTTTCATTATAATTGTTTATCTCTGTGTGATTTTATGTTTTATATTTTATAGATTTAAAATATTTTTCTAAGAAAACATCCATAGGATTCAGCAGACTGCCAAAGAAAGGGGCCCATGACTGAAAAATGGTTAAAAGTCCCTACTATAGGGAATCTTTAAGGTCTTTCTTGACTCTACCATCTTTTCTGTTAATCACTATTAAAACTCCACTTTGATGTTTCTGGTATGTTGGGGGTAGCCTTGGATTCTTGAAGTCTATGCCAGTGGAATGAAACATGAAGTGTTATACTAAGCTTAAATACTTATGAACACTATTCTGAGTTGTGTATCTCTTACTTAAGGAGGAATCTAGCTCAGGTTAGACAGGATAATTACCAGAACGTAGTGAGTAGATGATATATAATTTATGGCTACAGAAACACATGAATGTTGTTTATTAAAGCAGCAATCTTACTCCCTAGAACGATTTCTCACTCTGATGGAATTAAAGACCTTTTGAATGAAATGTGAAGGAAGAAGATAAAAAATGAACCAGAAGCGTAAGTTTGGAAATGGTCAGAGATGAACACAAGTGATCCTTATTTACTTGATGAGGTTCATCAGGCTATTTTTGGTGGAAACCAAGACATGTTAAGGAAATTTATCAACACAAAAATAGGTCTCATTAAAACCTGGATTGGGAAAAACCATAAGTTTTCATTCAAATAAGCCTGCAATTTTTATAAGTTCAGATATAACTAAAAGCCTGGTTCTGAGACTTTGCTATTGCTGTCATCCTGGGGTGACCTCAGTGGTAGTAATTAACACTACGTGATCCTCTTTGAATATGCTTTTTCTATTACTTTCTAGAAGCTGTACTATAATTGCGGCTGCTAATGGAGTTAAGAATTGGAGGATCTAGGCCAGGCAAGGGCTTTTGTAGTGAATATTATGGTCCAGGGACCTCTATGTGTTACCTCAGCTAGTATCTCATGACCAAATGATAAATTTGAGAAAAAAACACATTTAGCAAAATACTGAAACACAGAAAAACAGGAGTTAGGTTAATCTCTTCCTTGTTCAACACCATGTTTTTCATCACCATGTTCTTCCCTGGGTCAAAAGACTGAGAACAGAAGATCCCAGTTCTGACCCTTAGTACTTTTATGACCTTGGATAAGCAATTTAGCCTCCTTGGTTCTCAGTTGCCACATCTATAAAATAAGGGGTGACCTTATAAAATATAAAATATTTTAAAATAGGTGACCTTTGAAGTCCCTTCTTCTACTTCCAGATATATGATACTGGAAATGAATGTTCATTTCCTATGAGATTAAAGTTCATACTTATTTCTAGTTTTGGAGTAATCTCCCGAGTAGCAGCCAAAATCACAGAGATGGCCAACCTGGCCTTTTAGGTTTTCACCCAGGCCAGTGTCAGTTGATCAGAAAATCAGGGAGTGAGGTTTTAAGGCCAAGTATTGGGAATAAGTTCATTACCTCTGGAAATTGAATTAACTTTTTCCATGCTTATTCCTGAGAGAATCTGGCACATTAAGATGTGTCGGATAGTCTAACAAACTATGCCTACGTAAATACTCTTCCTTAAAAACACAAACAAAAGCCACCCCAAACTAAAACAAAATGCTTAAGACAAATCACCTACTTCTAGTCCATTCTTATCAAAATTTAAATTTTCCCTGAGTACATCAAAATATAATCAACTTAGTCAAAGCAGTTTATCAGTTTAAATTTGTAATTATTATAGCATTGACCGAAGTCACCAGTTGTTTTGGTCCATGTAGACATAACCTCAAAATGGTCCTTAAAGTATTATGATGCTGGAAGTGAAATAATTCTAAGAGATGTAATATACCTAGCTGTAGCATATCTGTGCCCTTGCATTGAGCTACCTGCTTTTTCCTGAATCACAAATTGAGATAAAATAAATACTATCCATATTCTGCTCTGATGGATGAGTGAATTGATCTCATTACATTGTTTTCCTTAGCAACATGTTTTTTAGGTTAGCAATACAGAATGAGTGAATCATTCTTGACGTGCTCTTCCCTACAAACATGTTTACATTAGTTCAATATTCATTGTGATACAAACTAGAAGCATGCTGTGCATATGATGAGTTTCAGTACCACACAAGTAGCCATATTTACTTAATTCAGGAGATAGCACAGTCATTTTCCACTTAGACATCTCCAAAGTAAATGAAAAGACATTCTTCTTATTTTTACAGCTGTGAGCCTATAGTAGTAATCTTTTGCCTGGTTGTGCTTTAGTTATGTTATTGTGTGTTGTAGGTATTTATGGTGTTGCTGGTGGCAATGGGAAGTTATTTTTTTTTGTCGTGGTTGTTGCTTTTTGGCATAAAGCATGTAAGTGGTTCTGACATTCCATTACCTTGTTTTTGATGTAACCATTTCTCATTTTTTCAGTGGAATCAGGAAGAATATTTTATCTTGTGTACTATTTTAAAATCTCTCCTTCCATACATTCAAGTTGTGTACTACCAATAGAGAATGAAACACCTGCAGGACATTTTTTATAGGCTTGTGAGGTATTGTGTCTAAAATATTCATTAACTTAAAGCTAACTTGAAAATAGACCTATCTCAACATAACTAGATGAGATATTTGGACAACAGGAACACAGCACTGGACAGAACTTCAGAGGCTTTCTTTCCACTGGGATTGATGCTACTAGAGCTGTGGTGGCAAACTCAAATAGAAATATTCTTGTTGGTGAATGTTAATTTAGAAAACCTTAAATTGTCATTACTTATGTGGTATATTTTTGGACGGCTGCTTGGTGGCACAGAGGATAGTTTCATCTTTCTGTGTTCCTGTCTGTCCCCAGACACTTACTAGCTGTGTAACCCTGGGCAAGTTACTTCATCCTGTTTGCCTGTTTGCCTCAGCTACTCAACTATAAAAATGACATGGAAAAGGAAAATGGCAAACCACTTCAGTATCTCTGTCAGCAAACCCCGAAATGGGGCCACAAAGCGTTGGACACTACAGAAACAACTGAATAATAGCATTAAATTTTTACTTTTTTTGTCAAATATTTCCCAATTATAATGCAACCTGTCTCAGGCCACACTTTTGAGTTTTGTAGTCTAACTAGAACCAGTCTGATATCTTTCTACTAGGGTTTGTGATCAAAGCCTTCAACAACGAAGAATCATCTTCCTCTCACAGTGAGGAAACAGAATAAGAGACATGGTGTATAGAGAGACCTTGATTTGTATCCCAGATCTGCTCTTTTTTATATGTCTGTCCTTAGACAAATCATGAACTCTGTCTGGATCTAAGTTTCCTCATATGCAAAATGGGAGGATTAGACTAAATCATCTCTGAGGTCCAGTCCAACTCTGAATCCTCTGCACAGGCAATTTTGCAACCCTATTATAAATGAAAGAACCTGTTCTTTCCACTTTGAATGACTCAGGTCTAATGGCTTGACTTGGTCTGTTTCTTCTGTTTGCTTTAACAATGCTTTATGTGCTTTCTTATTAGCTGTTAAGTCTATATTTCATTAATGCTATTTAAAAAAAATTATAGGCATGGTATCCCGGAACAAAAAAATTTCTCAATTTGTCATTTTTTAATTGCAAATGCTTTTTATAGACACAACAATATTGTTATTTTCATCATTAGTATTAATAATGGCATTTTAATGAATGCTGGCAGTGCACTGAAAGCTGTATAGAATAATCAAAGAGGTATCATTCTTTGCTAGCCAGAATAAAACTGAGGAAGAAATGAGTTCTGGCTTCCATCTAGGTCAAGAAAATACCTTTGTTTTCCTCATAGGTGAAGAACCTAGACCACAAGAGACTTGAAAGTTCAAAGGAATTGTAGAGATCATGAAGCCACTGCCATTGTTTTACAGACGAAGAAAGTAAATCTATCAGATTACGTGACTTGCCTAAGGTCACATAAATAAGATGATAAGGAAGAACGTGAAACCAGGTCTTTTCATTCTCAAGGGCAGCTAAATTGTGCAGTGGATAGAGGGCCAAGCCTGAAATTAGGAAGATGAGTCTTTCTGAGCTCAAATCTGACCTCAGGCACTTACTAGTATGACCCTGGGTAAGTAAGCTGGGTCAGTCACTTAACCCTGTTTGCCTCAGTTTCCTCATCTCCAAAGTGAGCTGGAGAAAACAATGGGCAAACCACTCTAGTACCTTTGCCAAGAAAACCCCAAACAATCAGACATGACTGAAATCACTGAACTAAAAAACTTCTCATTCTGAGTGTAGTACCTTTTCTAGTATATGACCCTGTTTCTCACACTTCTACATTCATACTATTTATTCAAACAGGGTGAAAATAACTAGCTCTTCACAAGATCTATGTTTCCAGTTCTGCGTAGCATTTATGCTCTGGGTCAGTATGTATACAGAGTTTGTTATATTGTAAAGGTCTTCTGCAGGGATGAAGAAGGCATGACACAATATTTTGAAGTACGCAGGACATGTACTTCTCCTGGTCCCACCTTTAACTGCATCTTAGGGTATCATATGTCTTTATCAATCAATAAAGTCTGGGTCTTATATATTGGTTGTGGCAATCATTTTGAGTAGCTCAGTAATTCTAAGAAGTTAACATCCTTGCTAGAGTTCTTCCACTGTGCCTAGTACCTTGCTGTTCATAAAGTAACCATTAAATAAGTATTACTGACTGAGTGGTTCTTGGATCGTTATTGCATTTATATTTTTAAAAATAATCTTAATTCATATTTTTTTCTTTTTACATTGGCTAAATTTGTCCTGGTAACCATCCTCCCTTCAACCCCACACGCTTTAGAAAGCCATCCCATATAGCAAATAATATTACCTTTTTTTGAAAAACAAAGGAAAAATAAGCAAAACTGATCAATATATATCAAAAAAGTCAGAAAATAAATGCAAGGTACATTCTGGGGATGAGGTGGCACAGTGGATAGAGTGCCAAATCTGGAGTCAGAAAGACCTGAGTTCAAATTTGACCTCAGACACTTACTAGCTACATGAGCCTGAATAAGTCACTTAACCCTTTTTGCCTTGGTGTCCTCAGCTGTAAAATGATCTGGAGGAGGAAATGGCAAACCACTTTAGTATCAGTCAACAAAACAAAATGAAACAAATAAACACAACAAAAACAACAAGAAACAATGGGTTATGAAGAGTTGGACATGACTGAACAACAATGAACCATACCAGTAGCTTCTGTGTGAGTTCATGTCTCTTCTCTGGAGACAGGCTTGTTCTTTGTCATTTTGCAGTTTCATTTTATAATTTATTTTGTCCTTTCCATTTACATCATTGCAAAGACTGCACATATTATTTTCTTGACTTTGTTGACTGTGCACTGCAGTGGTTCATCTAAGTCATGCCATGTTTCTCTATTCATTTGTCATTTCTTACAGTGTTATAAAACTCCAGTACATTTATGTGCCATAAGTTGTTTAGCCATTCCCCAATCTATGAGCTTTGTTCATTTCATTGGTATTGCCAATAGTCAGTCATGTACAGCAGTTGAAATTGCTACCAATGTGATCTTGGACAAATCCCATCAACATCCTAGCTAACATCTCCAAACTATGCCTCTTGCCATCCTCTCCACCTCCTGCCCAAAGGAATTTTAGTCTCTGTCCCTAGAACTACTCTGGGTTTTAATAGGTGACCTTATATACTATGACCCCAGAATTCAGCTTCTACATCATTTCTTAGTCATCAGCTCCAAACCGGGAAGACCCCACCCATCACTTTCCCAATATCATTTCATGAGTTGTTTTCCTCCATTAGTATATGTAAACTCCATGAAAGGAAAGTCTGTTTGGTTTGCTTGTATTTGTATCCATAGTGCTTGGTACGTGTAATAACTGCTTAATACAATTCTCTCTCTCTCTCTCTCTCTCTCTCTCTCTCTCTCTCTCTCTCTCTCTCTCTCTCTCTCTTTGTCTGTCTTCTTTCTGTTCACCTCCCTTACCCTCACTTTCCCCATTCTATAAGATGAAAATGTTGGAATAGAGGGCCTTTCCAACTCTAAATAGTATGACAATGATGTGATGGTATTATTTTGAGTAGGAAAAAAAAACACAAAAGTAAAAAAAAAGAAAGCAGAGAGGATAAAAAAACCTTTTATAATGGTCACTAATGTCTGAGTCAGTATCATGGCTATGAAAATGGAGAAGAAACTCAAACTATAATGTTGGAACTTGGCTAAGGCCTAGATGTTTACCATAAAAGAAAAATTGAGAAGGATGATGATATAGAGAGAAAAATAATAAACTTAATTCGAAATATATTTCATTGTGGTTGTTAGCAACACAGCTAATGGAGATGCCATATAAATACTAGGAAAGAGTCATAGTGATAGATACCTTTACTTGACATTCAGTACTATGTAATTTGGCCCCAGTCTGAGTATTTTCTTATGCCACATACCTTTACTTAGACTTTTTCCACTTCCTGAAATGCCTTCCCCACTTTTTTCCACTTAAGTAAATTCTACTTATTCACCAAAGGCCTTCTTTAATTAATATAGTCTATAGTAAACTCTCCCTCCTCTGAACCAATGTGACACTGATCATTTGTGCCCCATCATCTGACACCTAGGTAACAATAAAGATAGCAGATGATGATAGATTTTTATACATCCTGCTACCCCAATTAGCATGTGGGTATAGAAGGCCTCACCTCCATCCTCTAACTCTTGGAATCTCTTTAGATATCTTTTTTTCTCTCTCCCAACTCACCTTTCCTCTTTTATTTTGCCTCCCCTTTGTACGTAGTAGGTAAACAATAGATTTTTTTCCATTTTTTATTTAAAATTATAAGGTCATTTTTGGATATGTACTTACTAGGAATGACCCATATGTTGTCTGACAGTCCAAGAAGCTCACATTGATAAGCAATAAGAATGCATTCCCAAAGAGTCAGCAAAGTGTGTGATCTTTGTCTGTTGCATTTAATTCAACAAATATTTATTGAATACTTATTATAGTTAAGATTCTGAACTGTTTTCTTTGTCTCAGTTTACTTATCTGAACAGTAAAAGGTTTGGAAAAATTCTAAAATTCTGTGATATATATATTTATATATATATATATATAATATTTGTGTATATTATACACACACAAACACACACACACATACACATGCATATATATGTCCACAAAAATGTGGAGAAATTAGTGAATACCAAAATCATAAATGACAATTGAGTTGGTATGGCATAGTAGATAGAAAGTTAGCCTTGCAATCTGGATATTAGGTTCCAGTTTTGCCTCTCACACATACTACTATAGTTATTTTTCTAACCACAGACAAATGACTTATCATTTCAGTGTCCTATGTGATTCTCTCTAAGCTTTGAGTTTCAAGCAAGTTGCCCATCTGCATCAGTGGAAAAAGCTTTCTCTTCACTGATGAAATTACAGCTTAGGATCCTACCCCCAAAAAAGTAATAGAGAGACATTTAACTATATGTAAATTTCAATTTTCCAAATAATAAAATCTATATTCAAGTGCGTGGACCTTTAATATTTATAGAGCACTTTCTTTAAAACAATTTGATGGATCATGTAGTATAAACATTTTTATCCCCATCTTACTGAAGGGAAAATGAGGCTGAGGAAAGTGATACATCCAAGCTGGCATAATTAGCCATAAGTGGAGTTGGAACTCAAACCCAAATTTTCTGATTCTAAGTTACCTTCCCAACGTACCATTATTTCAGACGACTATGTCCTATAATGTTCTCAGTACATTTTAAGTCAATTCAAGAAGCCTTTATTAAAGACCTACAATTTACCAGGGACTATTATAACCTCTGAGCAGTACAAAAACAAAATGAAAAACATTTCCTTGCCATTAATAAGCTTACTGTCTGAAAACAATCATTGAAATATTGGTGCAGCCAAGCATTAACCTCAAATAGATACTAATTTGGAGCAGAGATGTTCATATTCCATATTTGTTTGCCAGGGTTAAGGCTTTCAAGTGTTGTAAAAATAATGGGGACATTAGTGAAAGAAGACATATTTCCTTGGTCTCATTAGCTTTCAACTTATTATCTACCTCTCTTCTCTTTCTAATCTATCCCTACCTATCTGCTTCCATGACACTAATTACTGCACCCACTAGATGTTTTGAAATAAGGTTTATTTCGAGACAAGTACCACAAAAAGGTTTATAATAGGAAGAAAGGAACTTGGAATGTTCATCTTATAAAGTGTTTACATGCATTATACCCCCTCTTATTCATAAGAGAATCCAAGGTCATCATCTATTTCCTGCCACTATGGCACAGATGCTGTCACAAGGTTACATCTGGGAATGTGGAAACAGTTACTTCATTCTAATATACTTCGAAAACCATAATAGAGTGCTTTCTATAAAAATGTTCCATGCAAAATTAGTATCAATTAATGTTATTGTGCCATTATTTACCTTGCATTAAAGGGTCATATCAGAAATATGGTTTCATGACTTCATTGTATTAGAAAAAAAAGTAACTAGGTAGCAAAGGTATTCTTATTCCAAGGCAGATAACTATTAAGACCTTACCTGAAGTGTTCTGTAAATTGTCCTTCTTTAAAATCCTGTCTTATCTTTGACAGTTTGTCTTAATATAAAATCCTGAGGGGGCAGAGACTAAGCCCCAGGGCACAGAAGGGTGAACACTGTGTCTAGTGAATTCAATTCTATAGTGGATGATATTTTTTTCTACCTTGGGCTTCAATAATGGTATTTTTTTGTGCACTCAAATATACCAATGGTAGTTGACATCTGTCAGTCAGTCAGTCAAGATTTGTGTTAGCCACTTGCCAATCACAAAAAATTGAAAATGAGGGCATCTGGATGAATGCTGCTGAATCATAGACTTCACCATAATGGGATATTTCAGACTTTCAGGCTCACCAACAAGAAAGAAGATATCCTGATTGGCTAGTATTAGTAGAAACACTGCATGGGTAGTTCTATTTATACACACCTTCTCCTATAATCAGGGTTTTAAAATGTATTGCCCAAATAACTAGAATTTTTTACCCAAATTCCAGGAAGTGTTTAGACAGCTATATCCTGTAAGGTAACCTAAAAAGAAATTTCTAATTACAAAGAGGTGACCTAAGTAGGAATAAGATGACTTCATTCAATTAAAATGAAAGAGCATTTATTTAGGTTAACAAATATGAATATTGGGGGACAATATATTCACCAGTATATAGACTGATTAAGCTGGTTAATTATGTCCCTAGTGAGAAAGTATGGGCCAGGGAGATAATCCATTCTAATAAAACATTTAATGAGAAGAATAATTCATTAATCCAGGACCAGTGTCATTTTGACTGCCTTGACTAGTGTCATTTCTGGCATTTATAGATCCCTGTCCATTTTCTGATTCTACTTCTACTTCTCCTGCTTTCTTCAGGTATCTCTGACCCAAAACTATTGATCCCACCCACAACTTTTGACAAAATAATGAATCATAATTATTCCAAAATTCCTTTCTTACACATTCCCCTTCCCCCAACAGTTCTCCAGTACATGGCTCCCACAGTTAGTGTCTTGGCCCCCTGATGTGCATGAATCTCTCTATGATTAGAACTACCTTTATTTTGGCTGCACTATCTGATTTTAAGGAGCATAAGTGTGACATTTGCTGTCACATTACTTCTTCAGTTTTGGAAATGCCAACTTCAGGGAATAGCGTTCATCCTTAAAAAATGTTAATCTTCCAATTTTGGTGCTTTAGTACTCACTAGCAATAACATGCCATATCTCTGGAATCAAGGAATCAGAAAAGAACTCAGGGGCATCTGGTCCTAACACTTCCCTGATACAGGCATTCTGCTGACCAAAACTCTAATAAATATTTATATTGCTGCTGTTGTTATGTTTGTCCTTTGTTCTCAAAGAGAACCATGACATCAAGATGATGAAGTGACTTGCAGTTGACTTTGATTTAAATGGGGGAGAGCTGCGCAAGGTCACCAACCTCACTTTCTCCTCCTGAGCCATCTGGGTCCAGTGGCCTGACGCTTATCAGGATGACTGGAAATGGACCAGGATGCGATGTGACACCCCAACCCTTTCAAGCTAATTCTCACTTTGAGTGAGATACACCCAATCAATGAATAGGCTTCTTTACATTACTCAAGAGATGGCCCCTTTAATAAAAAAAAAATCAGACTGGGTGTGGAAGACCCTCAAGATTCCTGGGTAAAAGGGAAATAATTACTATTTAGTAACTGCATTCACTCTGTGCTATGTGGGTGGGGACTTGTCCAGTCTATGAGCTCCAGAGTGAATTGGGTTAAGGCTTGTTCTTTGAGCAAGAAATGTAGCCAGTAAATCCAAAGGAGAAAAGGCAGCTGTTGGCCATGGAGTGTACCTTCCCTTGCGTAGAACACTAGAGGTGAGGCAAGGCAAGGTGAGGCAGGGAGAGGTGAGGAGAGGTGCTACTCACTCACAGGTTGTGTAAGGTCACCAAACTCACTTCTTTCTCCTGAACTGTATCAAGGCCACTTGCAATTGTACTTCTCATAAGCTTTGCTGTTCCCAAACTCCAAAATGCACCCCAATCACTGGACTTCCAGTAGCAATACCCTCTTCTGACCTTTTGAAACTCAAAGTCATAGGCTAATCCATTCCATCTCCAATATTCCTTCATCTAAAGCACAAAAGAAAGGAAACTAGAAGCACTAGCAAGACCTTGTGTTCATGATTTCATGAGAATTAAGGTGAGGAGACAGATATCTAGCAGTGCAAGGCAACCTATTTCCTGCTATTACTCTTCATTTCCAAGACATATAACAGTCTTGATCATCACCAGGAAAGACACTCGCGCCTCCCTCCAGGAGCATTCCATATGCATGGACAGTTACAGCTAAGCAGCCAATTGAAGAGGCAAGTTCTTCACCACATGTGCAACCAACTAGAAACAGTCAGACTTGTACATAATCCGAAGTAAAGATCAGGGTCCTTCATGACACATTATTAGAAACCAAGGACTGAACTCTCATTGACCAGTCCTGCCATTACAAATATGAAATGAACAAAAAAAAAATTTTAAAAAGATTATTAGTACAGCTAAAAGTAGAGTTGTGCTGAGCTGCAAGTGTGTACAGCAGAAGGCCTGTATTCAGACCTCAGATACTCACTCATTGTGTGACCCTAGGCAAGTCATTTACCCTCTGTTTGCCTCAGTTTCTTCATCTGTAAAAAGGAGCTTAATAATGACACCTACATCCCATGTTGTTGAGAGGATGAAGTGAAATAATAATTTTAAAGCACTTAGCACGGTACCTGACAGATAGTAAGAACTATATAATGTTAACTATTATTATTCACTGTTACTAGATAATCGATCTGGTTGACTAGACCAACCCTAAAAACATCACCAGTTATTCAGTTTGGAAGGATGTCATTAGTGGAGTGCCCCAGAATCTGTGATTATTTATAGATTAATAGATGGCAAAAAACAAGAAAGGATAACTAACATGAAAGATAAAAGATCAAAAGGGGCTACAACATCAGTTCAATTTAGAAAAATCTTATAATTGTATACAAATATCAACTTTGCATTTATAAAGGAAAAGGATGACTTCTTATTCATCAGAATTTTCATTAGCTATTCATCAGGAAAAAAATTTCCAGTGGAATGTATTTAGCAGAATGATTTTGGCAGGTGAAAAAGTGAATATGATTTTAGAGTGAATTAAAAGAAGATGCCAAGAACTAGGGAGATTATCTTCTTGTACTTGGGCCTGGTCAGATCACATCAAGAGTCCTATGTTCCATGTAGGGACACCACACTTTAGGAAAGATACTGATGAACTTGGAGTAACAAAAGGAATGAAACTAGCATTTTGATGGGACTGACAATGGTATAAAACTAGTTTAATGTGGTTCTTGAACACATGCAGTCTCTTCAGATTGCTGAGATGGACTGTGTTTAGGCCTTTGAAGACCTGCTTCTGAGGGAATTTTTAATGACTGAAGTATGCATGAACATTCTATAACTTGCTCCACTTGACCTGTCTTTCTCAACCTCTCTGGTGACCATAAAAATGGGCATTTCCCGATCTCTATTTGGGGCAAATATTAGTCATTACATATATATAAGGCATTCATTTTGTTTTATTGGTTTTGTTTTAGTTACATTACTATAGTCATTGTATGTATTTTCCCTATTTCTTATTTCATCTTATATCATTTTGTTCCAGTATTGCTATTTTCCTCTATATTTCTCATGTTCAGTGTTTGTTATGGTACAATAATATCACATTCCATTCACATATCACAATTTTCCCAGACATTTCCCAATTGCTGGGCACCTACTTTGCTTTCATTTCTGAGCTCCTGCAAGTTTATTCTTATCTATCTACCTATATATCCCTATGTAAAAACTGTTTTTGTCCATGATTTCTTTTAACATCCACTATAGGAATCTGGGTCAAAGTATATGAATATACTTATATATCCACTTATCTTAAGTAACTTTCCAAAATAGTTAGGCCAGTTCACATTCCTATGAGCAGTGCATGTGTTCATATTTCCCTACAGTGTTTTCTACATTTATTGTTTTTTTATTTGGGCCAATGTGTTTGATATGAAAACTCAAATTTATTTTATTTATATTTATGTTACTATTACAGATTTGGAAAATTTTTCATATGCTCATTAATTTTTGTAATTTCTCTTTTGAAAACTCCATATCTTTTGACAATTTATTTATTGGGGAATGCCTCTTGGTCTTAAATATTTCTGTTTCTAATCTGGATGTCTCAGATGCTGGACTTTCATCAGAATTATATGGTGCAGCATATGTTCTCAGTTGAATATCTTTTTAGTCTAGTTGTATTGATTTTGTTTGCACAAAAGCTTCTGAGTTTTACATATAATGGGATAAAACTCACTTGGGAAAAAAGTCCTGTTTCTAAAAAGGGGTAATGATGTGTGATCTGAAGAGAGAACTTCCCCAATATGGAATCAAAAGCAGTCATGCAGAGTCATCCACTCATCAGCTGTGCCAACTCTGGAAGTTAACTTGGTGGGGTGAATACTGTGAAGACTTCATGAGGTCTGAGACTGTTGTCTTCTAATACTGATGCAATACAGATGAGAGTATTCCCTGAGATGCTGTGTGGAAATGTTTGTGCTTGTGTCCTATAACTTTGCAGTAAATATCTCCTTGTAAAAGCTAACATATTGATTGGTTAAATAGAACTGAGTTGTTAGCCACTGATTTTAACAAAGGGACAATGCCAAAATGAGAGCTCAAGACAATAGCATTAGAGAAAGTCAACCTACTGTTCCTCTAGAAGCCTGAGGGAGAGACAATTTGGACCTCACTATGGGAGAGTCATTTTGGCTTCTCTACCTATGGGGGCAGGAATAAATACAGTCTTGACTTGTCTATATGATGATTTAATTTTTCACAGAATAGAGAAACCAATGTGGAGGAAATCTGTTCTGAATCTGAGCCTTACCACCAAGGGACAACAGGTTACTCAGTGGAAATAATAAATGCTTCAGGGGGTTGAGGGAGTGATTATTTCTTTTTAGAATTTTTCATAGTGAAGACAAGAAATGTACAGTAGATTCTAGGAAAGCAGATTTTAAAAAGATTCAGAGGAAGAATCAATTAAAATTCTACAGGGGAAGTCATTCTGTAAGATAGAAATATTTAAAACATTAAATACTGAAGCCACAAAAGTAAGTAGTTCCAGTAAGGAAGAAAAATGAGAGTGTCCAAATAGGTAGAATATATGAAAGAGAACTCACCAACTAACATCGGGAGAGAGAGAGAGAGAGAGAGAGAGAGAGAGAGAGAGAGAGAGAGAGAGAGAAGGAGGGAGGGAGAGAGGGAGAGACAGAGAGAGACAGAGAGAGAAGGAGGGAGGAAAAGAAGCAGAAAGAGAAACAGAGTCTGAGAGAGACAGTGAGACAGAGGCAGAGAAAGAGTAAAGTTGATAAGCTGACATTGAGCTAAGGTTGGTGTGGAAAACTAAGAACGATAACAGAGAAAATCAGAAAAAAAGAGGAGTATCAGAAAAAGACTAGGACCACTGTTCAATATAGATGAGATAAGGACCACTGAAAACTGAGAGATGACTGAACAGCTTAATTCATTTTATGTTTCTGTTTTCTCTGACAAGGAAAATGACCTTTGGTCTGAAAAGGTTATTGGGTACCAACTTTGCTTCTATTTCTTTGCTAACAAAAGTTTGTTGTTACAAATATTTTGATATATCTATGGGACCTTTCTTATTTTTGACCTCCTTGGAGATCTAATACTATATGATCAACACCAGTCCCTACCAGAAAATTCTTAGACATTTCTATGTCACTTTTCTTAAATAGCTCCAAATTATTTTCCAGAATGATAGGATTAGTTCACAGTTGCAGCAGATGTTCATGTTTTCAAAATTTCTTTCAATCTTTCCACCTCTGGCTGCATCTCCCCTTTTATCGGTACCAATCTGATGAGTTTGAAGGAACAAAAGTGACTGATATGGTATTGCCACCCAAGATAAATAAGGAGAGAGTAAGAGAACATTTAGATGCCCTTGATGAATTCATTTTGCCTGGTCCAGATAAACCACACCCTCAGGAACTACAGGAACTGGCAGGTATCATTTCTGAGTCACTATGAGGGACATTTGGAATATCCTGATGAATAGAAATGGAATGATAGGATAAAAGAAGGGAAAATACCCCAGCTTTCAAAAAAAGAGAAGAGACTGGAATCTACCACCTCTAGATCAGTGAGTCTGACTTTAAAATTCCTGAGAAATTATGGGATAATTATTAAGGAGATGAATAATGAGCAGTCAGAGGAAGTAGTAACTAAAAAGCAAACAACAGCATCATCAAAAAAGAATTCATCCCAGATTAAATTTAATTCTTTTTTTTGTACAGCCATACTATATATAGATATTGTTTACCTAGATTTTTGCAATGTGTTTGATCAAATCTCCCATGCTGTTCTTAGGGGGAAAATGAAAAGATGTGGGCTAGCTATAAGTGCAATTAAATCTGTTGGGATCGATTGAATGACTATAAAAACAAAAGAGTAGTCTTTAATGACTCGATATCATCTTGGAAGGATAGCTCTAGTAGAATTTACTAGGCATGAATGCATACACTCATTAACTTCTTACTCTGTTGTAGGCACTGTGCTAAGTAGTTGGGATGCATATCCAGCAAGCAAGCTAGTCTTTGCTGTCAAGGAGTTTACATTTCATTCGGGGAAATATAAAAAGGAAGTGAAAAAAGAGGTGCCCACATTGGGTCATGATGTAGAAGAAACACAAAGGTAGAGTTTAGAAATGACTGGAAAGTGGCCTGATGGTTCAATTTGGGGCAAGTTATAATGAAAGGTCATCCATTAGAGCCCTGGGTACCAGAGACAGAGCTCAAATTCTGGAGGCGGGGGGGGGGGAAGAAGTTACCCAAGAATGCATGGTTGGAAAATGCCTAGGATCTATGCTTGGCACTGGAATATTTAATGTTTTCATCAGCAACTTAGATTAAATCATACATTTTATTTTTATCACTTATGGAAAAAAGCTGGGAGAGATAACTCACCCACTGGATGAGAGTGTATAGAGATTACAGCAAAAGAAAAGAAAAGAAAAGAAAAAAATTCCTCACAATTGGAGACTTCTCAAAGTGGAATGAGTGACCTTTGGAAGTAAGGATATCTTTCTCATTTGAGATCTTTAAGCAGAGGTTGGGAGTATGCAGTAGAGGACATTCTTGTTGAAGTCTGGGTTGGACTAGCAGACTTATCAAGTCTCTGCTAACTCTGAGTTTCTGTGGTCTTATAATACATATTTAAGAAGTGTACTGCTTGTGTACGTTTTGTGTTTTCACATGAGTCTTCCTAAATGCAGCTCACAGGAAGGTATAAAGGATCCTTTTATTCCTGCCAGGATGGACACAAGAGATTGGTGCCACAAAGCTAGACATTGCTTTCCTCAAGAAAAGGATAGATACCAGGCTAGAATTTCAAGTATATCTTGCTGGGCCACAAAATATTGTTAGTCATGGGAAAATATATATTTTTTTACATTCAAATTGCCCTGCTGACAATTATCCCTTAGCAGGGAAACAGTGCTTTCACCAATACATCCAAAGATTTTACTCTGTTCCCACAAAATGTCAGTTACACAAAGACACATAGTAGATAGCAAATACACCCATCTATCCAAGCAGAGAGTAAATAACAACTATTGAAATTAAACCAATTAGAATTATACCAGACAGTAAACAGTGTGAATGATGAGCTCTTCCAGTGGGAACAAGATATTTCAACTCCACCAGAAATGAGAGTCTCAGATCCCCATGTGGAAATTCCTGGAAATATCTATCTGGCCGGGGAGATGTATTTGACCGAGGTGCTGATTTCTCTACATGCAAGCTTCTTCCAGAAGTCTCTCTCCCTCCAGGAACTTCTCCTTTCTCAAAGATGGAAGCCAGAAGAACTAAGATTTTTTTTTCCCAAACTCTCAGCAACTCAAACAGGCACAGGTTATTGAATAATTGTTTTGACCAATAAGGAGAGGCTTATGAAAATGAACTTGAGTCCTAAATTACATATGAAAGTATCTCTTTGTGAAAAGAATCTACTTCAACAAGTTTAGCAAGTAGATCAATTAAAAACACTGCTACTTTCTCTGCTAATCTTTCATCTTTTTTCCTACTCAGTATCAACATGCTATGAATTTTCACTTGGATTCTGGATTGGTATTACAAGCTCAGCGTGGCTCTTCCTGCTTATTTCTCAAGGCTAATGGAAGAAGATCTGGATCTAGAATACAAGAACTCATCTTTGCCCTTTATTACTTGTATGACCTTCTGTAAAGCTTCCTGGACCTTGGCTTTCTCATCTGTGAATGAGCAGGTTGGATTGGATTCTTTTGTGTCCTTTCTGTTCTAATTAATTATATGGTCCTGTTATCTATAATGGTTTTTAGCAAGTATATCCAAGGCTAGCCCTTTGCTATATGTTAAAAAGACACCTAAGGATGAAATAAGAATGAAGAGAAGTAGAGTCTAAGTGAGGCTGGTTTTAAATTGAAGGTAATCTATTGTGAAAAAAACAGACAAAACAAACCTACCATGAAGGCATGCCAATGATACCCCTCAACTGTGTGGTACTCCAAACATTCCCTCGTGCTAGGAAGGTTCAATCATAAATAAACCCATCTTTTGCACTGGCTTTTTTATCAATATGATAAATAAATTTGGGCTAAATGGGTGGCGTGTCAAATCAAGTCAATGAGCATTTATTAAGTGCTTACTATGTGCCAAGCACTGGGGTCAGCCCACTTCAATACTTAGTACAGATTAGATATCTGCATTTTAATGGGACTTTCCATGCTTTACCCTTTAACTTATATAAAATTCAAAGTGTTGAAGCAGCTCAGGAGTGAAGATGGGCAAGAATTCTAGGTTTAGAATTAAGGAGACCTGGCTTCAAGTGCCATTTACTATGTGCCTTTGGATAAGTAACAACTTCTCTGTACCTGAGTTCCCTCATCTGTAAATTGAAAAGTTGTATGAGATGACCTCTAGAGTTTCTTCTAGTGCTATATCTATGATGCTATGTTATGAGCTCTGGGGTGGAATGGGGAAAGGAAAGGAAAGGGCCTTCAACCACTCATAGATAGATTTCTGTTCTACTTACTGATGACTTTCATGATTTCATCTTTATAGTCTGTTCCCTTACCAGACAGATGTCAGTTTCAAAGAAATGGAGAACATAAGGGTCATCTGCATCTCCAGAAAATTTTAACTTTTTGAAAACCAAAATAAGATTATTTCTTTTCTTATTTTAATAGACAGAATGCTGTAAGGGCATTATTATACAACTTAAGATTCTTTCACTAGGTGAAACTTGGTCAGTCATTATATACCTAATTAACAAAGGAGTTTATTCCATCTCCCTAGGACTTTATGATTATACTTTTGCCTAAAATGTTCCTAGGTTTTCAAATATTTTTGCATAAGCCTTATCTAATACCTTGATAACCCTTAAGGATGATTTTTGATTTTACTATTCAGGAAATTAAATTTCAGAGACTGTCCTTAGAAAAGAAGATATATAAAGAACTTCCATGATAAAAACCCTTATAAAGCAAAAAAGAAAAATTGCGAAGCAAAAATCTTGGAGCTATCTGATAATTCTGTTCCACTTAATGATCAGCTATGATTCCTGGGAACCCCATAATGAAGCAAACTCTCCTGACAGAGAGGTGATAGACTCTGAGGGCAGGATGAGATGTACATTTCCTGACAAGCCTTATTTGGTAATTAGCTTTGCTTGATTATAAATATTTGTTACAAGAGTTCTGATTTTGTTCTTTTTTAATGGGAAGGTATAGGAGGAAGAGAAAATATATTTTTGTTCCTTGAAAAATTTAATTAAATATTCTATAAGGTAGGTTAAGGAATATTATTGTCTCACCATAAAAGTGGATACTGATTCCCTATGAAATAAAGAGTTTTACTTGGAGTCACAGTAAGATGAGTCAGGTCAGAGATGTTAATAAAACTTAGTTCATCAGACTTTAAGACTAATGGGAAAAAGGAAAATACATATGCATGCAGACATACACACACACACATACATAATGGCACATGGGGAAATTATTTCAAAATGACATTCAGCTACTTTCTTGAAAATAAAATTCAAGTCAACTTGCATTTCAACTTCATTTTGAGCCTCTTCCTTCCCGTATTGTGGGGAAAAACAGGAAAGTATCTTCTTTGAAGATATAGGAAAGAATTGATGAAAGACCTTTAATTAAAAAAAAATTTTTTGGTGCATTAGTATGACATGGATAATATTAAAATTCAGTGAAAATAGTTTTTATGCCTCATTGGTCAAATGATTGTTCAACATCACTTAGCTATCTCTTTTAAAATGCCATACCTCATGGTGTTTCTGATTTAGAAATGAGATAGGACTATAAAGAGATTAAATTTGAAGAAAACATCTCAGAATCTACATGAAACAAAGTATATTTTCCATTTCAAAAGTGATATTTTGGATGGCTAAGTAGTGATTCCAATGATGCTGCCATTTTCTAAAACATCTTTTGAACTCCTGGAATTGTCTTTAGCTATTATTGTGAAAAATATCCTTATATTTGGGGATGGTTAGAGTCTAGTTTATAGTACTTCAGTCATGAGTAGGCATTACCACAAGATCTATCAAAATTAAGGGACTTCTTACTTCAAGATAAGTTTATTACCATTCAAGATCTTTTCAGTAGTGAAGCACTGTATTCGTCTTGTCACCAAAATAACATGAAAATACATGTATGTGGCCTTGGCTATACAGTTTTATTCAATGATATTCATAAGACTACCTGCTTCACAGTTGACTAGTCTTGGCTAGTTGACTGATCCCTTGATTCATGGCTCCCTTTAATTCCCTGATATGTGTTAATTCAATTCTACAAGAGTTACATCATATATGTACAATTACCCCTGATCTATAGTGTGAAGAAAGGCAGGAAAACTCTAATTATTTGTTTTGTGCTTGCTATTTATACAAGCTTCCTAGGGAAATCTTTGGACCTCAAACCTTGATTTCCATTATTAAAAATATTCTTCTATTTTTATTGGTGGTCATATAAGGCATTATCTTTCTTCCACATTACTAGTACTTTAAGATATTTTGACTTTTTATTAAGCATGAAAAAGTGAACAGCAAGGAGAAGTCACAAGGGACTTACCAAAGTTGAACTGTTTACATTCCTATATGGAAAGACAATATTTGTAACTCCTGAAATTTTTCAGTATCTGGGTAGTTGGTGGTATTACACACACAC
>CM053771.1:428687281-428728423 GCA_028658325.1 Potorous gilbertii
ACAAATGGGGAGAAAATTTTGGAACCCAAAATCTTGTGAAAATGAATGTAAAAAGTTAAATAAATGTATTTAAAAAAAAAAATAATAATATTGGTCAGCTAGGTGGTGCAAAGGATAGAGCACTGGACCTGGAGTTAGGATCACCTGAGTTCAAACCCAGCCTTACATATTTGTTAGCTGTGTGATCCTAGTCAAGTCACTTGCCCCTGTTTACCTCAGTTTCTTCATTTGTGAAATGGACTAGAGAAGGAAATGGCAAATCATGTCAACATCTCTCTCCTTAGCAGTATTTGCCTTTATCTAAACCATATTTGATACTTGTCCTATTTATGTAATTCTTGTTTTCTAATATCACTGAATATTTTACTCCTTGTTTTTCTTTATTACCCACTTCAGTCAAATAATTAAAAAAGAACATCCCTTATTTTAAAACTATGACCAAATGGTTAAGTGGTTTTTATGAGTGATCATCTTCTGAATGTCATTATGGAGTTTGTCATCATATTGCCTGTGTCCATAATACCTTTTAAAATTTTGTAGTTATAGATAATTAATAACCAAACATTAGTACTTTCCAAGTAAACAGGTAATGAAAATGGAAAGCAGTATATGCAATGAGGATTAGCTTAATGATATTAGATAACCAGAAACTGAATATGCCTTCGCAAGCAGTCAACAAGTATTTATGATTTGTTTACCTGTAAAAGATGATGCTTAGTGGTGTGAGGAATCTAGAAAAAATGAGTATACTATCTAATCAGCAGGATGACATATAAAAAATGAAAAGGTCAATAATTTTCTGTTTAATGATTTTAATCTTTACCATGAACTTTTTCTTCAAAGAAATTTATTTAATTTTCATAATTTTATTTGTATTTTACCCTCATTTCCAAATATTTCCAAATTATCTTCTTTCCTATCCAGAAGTTCTTCCTTAGAGTCAAGATTAGAAAAGAATGTGAAAAAAGCAATTAAACTAAACATAGTATTGACCACGTATGATGATTTATGCAACATTCCACTTCCATAAATCCTAATTCTACAATGCTAGGAGACGGTCACATTTTTCTCATTTCTTCTTGAGGTCCAAGATTGGTCATCATAATCATACAATATTCATGTTTTTTGTTTTTACCATTTTTATTTTGATTTATTGCGTGTATTTTTGTTGGTTTGCTTATTTTACTCTATCAGTTCATCTAACTCTTCCCATTCTTTTCTGTATTTCCCATATTCATCATTAAGGCCAGATGCATTTCTTAGATTCATGTAGGACAGTTTGATTAGTCATTCCAAAACCATTGTGTACCTATTTTGTTTTCACTTTATTGTTTCCACAAAAAGTCTGCTACAATGAATATTTTGGTGTATATAGGACTTTACATTCGGTCCTAAACTTGCTTGAGTTATATGTATACCACAGAGGAATCTCTGGATCCTAAAAGTTATGGATATTTTTGTCATATTAAAATTGCTTTCTAAAATAGTTGTATCAGTTTTTAGCTCCACTTAACAGTGTATTAATTTACCATCTCCTACTCGCTCTGATATTTGACTATTGCCATCATTTGTGATCTTTATTAATTTGTTGAGTATGATATGATGCCTTGTAGTCATTTTGATTTGTTTTTTTTTCCATTATTAGTATTTTGAAGCAGTCTTTTAAATGACTGTCACTAGTTTGTAGTTCTTTTTGAGAACTGTTAGATGGTGTAGTGGATAGAGTTCCAGACTTGGAGTCCAGAAGACCTGAGTTTGAATGCTCCCCCAGACACTCAATA
Source organism: Potorous gilbertii (assembly GCA_028658325.1). Lineage (NCBI taxonomy): Eukaryota > Metazoa > Chordata > Mammalia > Diprotodontia > Potoroidae > Potorous > Potorous gilbertii. The sequence continues at coordinate 428,689,063 of CM053771.1, forward strand.
GCTATGTCACCCTGGGTAAGTTAGTTAACTCTCTCAGCCTCAGTTTCTTCATCTAAAAAATAGGGATAGCAATCATACCTATCTCCTAGGATTTTTGTAGAGATCAAACGCTAGTTTTGAAGTGCTTTATAAATGCCAGTGATCTCCTTCATTTTATTACTACCAGATTGTGAGGCAGGTAGTGTGAATATTATTATATTTATTTTTCAGATGAAGAAATGTAGAGTTAAATAGGTTATACTTTGCTGATGATCATTCCTATCTTGCTACAGAGATTAAACAAGTAATGGTAGAGCTGAAATTCAAATCCAATGTTCTAGTCAATCTCTCCAAAATAAGACAGCACAACATAAATGCCGAACAAGTGCTTCAGTAAATAGTAAGTGCTATAGACATTTCACCTCAGATTGGAATGATCAAGGAGGAGTTGGTTTTTAAGCTGGGCTCTAGATGAATAGGATTTAACTAGGTAAGGAAAGAGAGTATAACAAGTAGGGAAACTGTCAAGAAGATAAGACTCTCCAAACTTATAGGAGCTGAGAGTACATTCTGAGGATTAATGGGAAGCAAATTAAAACAGATCTCAAAAAGCCAGTTTTTCTTTGATGTGGTAGAAAAGGAAGCCATTGTTAGTTGCTGAGTAAAGGATTTCTATGATAAATTTGCTGTGAGGTAAATTGAAATTTGAAGAAACTGGAAGAAAGTGAGTAGGAAGGAGTGTGTTGTCATCCAGATAGGAGATAACATTGAGAACAGAGCAAGGGTGGCATGTGAGAGACCTAGTAAAGAAAATAAATGATAGGTCTAAATGGATGATTTAATGCAGAGAAAAAAATCAAAGTTAACTCTAGAATTTCTTTCTAGTTCAAAAGACTAAAAAAACAATAGAAGGGAAATTGCTTGTGGGAGAAGAAAATTGTTTCAGTTTTGAATTTGTTGAGTTTGAGGTGAGAACTATCATAAATACAAATGATCAGGAGGAAGGTGGCAATATAGAATTGGAAAGCAGGTGAGAAATAAGGATTAGAGATTTGGATTAGCACATCATTATTTTAGATGTGATGGGGTTATCCTGAAAGGTGGTGAGTTTTAAGGTGAATTTAGAGAAAAAAGAGATGTGCAAGTTTACATCTGAGGAGAGAGCTGAAGAGGTAAGAAAAGGTAGTAGTTGAGGAAATGAAGTATTCAAGGCATTTTTCTCTTTTTCTTCCTTTTAAAAATATTTTGTTTATTTTTACACATGATCTGCCACTTTCCTTCCCCTCCCCCAAATTAAAAAAATGAAAAACCTTTAAACAAATGTATACATATATATGTGTATGTATATATATATATATGTGTGTGTGTGTGTGTGTGTGTGTGTGTGTGTGTGTGTGTGTGTGTATGTGTGTGTGTGTATGTATATGTGAAATTCAGAAGAAAAAATATCCTACAATTGTCTGTGTAGGAATCTGTATCTGAATCTTACTCTCCATTTTAAATTCATTTCTTCTGCCTGTTCTAAGTTCTCTCTTCTTAAGTCGCCTACATTACCACCTCCCCACTCTCTCCAAACAGAGGACCTTCCTTTTACTTTTAAAATTGAGACCATATATCCTTAACTCCCTCCCCTTCCTGACTGCGCACTTCACATCATTTCAGCATCATCTCTCATCCTGTCGTCATTGCTCAAATTTTGAAAGAAGAGGTGACTCTTCTTCTCAGTACCAGCTCCTATCTCGTGCCCTTGATGTCATCCCTTACTGCCTATTTTTCAAGCATTCTTTACCTCCCCTTTGAACCTTCTCTAGCCACTGAAAGAGTGAGAGAGACAGAGAAAGAGGTGAACATCTACTTTTATATTACATATAAGAACTTCCTAGTTTTTCATTGAGGTTTTATCATTTATTACTTTTTTTTTGCATTCCCAATTCACTGATTTGTTTGTTCTCTTTTTTGCTGATTAAAATATTTAGAGATAACACTTTCCCTTAAGAGACTGCTTATGTTGTATTCCCCAAATTTTCTTTTGTTATCTCTTTATTGTCATGATTTTCAAAGAAATTATCTGTTGTTTCTGTGGTTTGTTCTTTGACTAATTCTTTGTGATTATGCTATTTAGTCTCCAGTTAATTTTTAATTCTTTCTTCAGTCTTTTACTAACTATAAATGAGGGGCTGCTAGGTGGTTTCAGTGGATAAAGCACAAGTGCAGGAGTCAGGAGGATCTGAGTTCAAATCTCACCTCAGACACTCGACACTCACTAGCTAAGTGACCTTGGACAAGTCACTTAACCCCAAGTGGCTCATTCTGGGTCATCTCCAGTCATCCTGATGAATATTTGGTCACTGGAGTCAGACAACTCTGGAGGAGAAGTAAGGCAAGTGCAAGTCATGTCATTATTTCTCTGATGGCATGGTCTTCTTCGGCAACGAGGGACGAACACACACGTAGCCAACCACTCTTAAGCTGGGGTCTCCCTTAGACGACATCTCCTTTAAGAAAGAACCTGCTTGGGATCTTGTGTTACCCCCAGCCTTTACTCGATTTGGAGACAGTCTGAACAAATTCTTTCGAGATGACCTTTTACCCCAACATTTTGGGATGCCTCAAACCTCAACAGTGTGCATACGCCCTTCTTGCTCTCAAATGCTGAGGCTAAGACTTGGTCCCACATTCTGTAGAGATTTTCTGGCATCATAGGTGACAGTTTGGACCAGGCCTGCCTGGATGATAATCTGGTCCTTTCTTTTGTTATATTCTGACATTCTTTCTATATAATCTTAAAGTGGATAAAGGGACCTTTTGCTTCTTCTCTATGGTTTTCTACATCATTATCCTTTCTGGTGCATTTTTTGAGCATTATGAATTGTGCTTATAGAGAGTCTGGACTCCTCTATGGGGTATTTAGGTGGCACAGTGGTATGGCACAGGACTCTGGAGTTAGGAAGACCTGAGTTCAAATTTGACCTCAGACACTTACTAGTTGTGTGACCCTGTGTATCAGGAAACACTCTGACATACACAAGGGGGCCTGCTATCACAAGTTCTTTGATCCATTTTTCTAAAAGGAAAGACAACTTTTGAGGGGCTAACAATCTCTTTTAATCAAGCATCTATATCATTCACCTATTTAAAATCTCCTTTAATAAAGCACATATGTCATTTGCTTAGTTCAGGGAAAAATGTCAGCACCCTGAACTTCAGAGAAAATACAGAGAAATCAAAGATCAACAGACATGGTTTTTGTCTGACCATAAGCAATACATATATCACAAATCAACACACAGGTTCAACTGTCTGACCATCATTACCAGAAAAAGAAGTACTGACATCTGGGTTTTCTGGGGTGGTGCTCCTTAGTGGTTTCCTGGAGTCTCATCTGGCCAAACAAATAGTCAGTAAACCCCAAAGAAAAACCTCATCCTCAGAGTATTTATACATTTTTTTAGAGCCAGAGGACATCACAACCTTTGAGAATTAGCGCCTCATTAACAAAACTGCTTCCTACAAATCTTCCCAGGAGCATTAATATGTGAGGAAGATCTTCAATCACATTAAAATAATTAACAATACAAATACATATACTGTTTCTGGTTAAAGACACTCTTGTTTCTATACTTTACTGCTAGTAAAGACTCTTGGTTGATAAAGATTCAATCAGAGGTACTTTGTACTAAAACAAAAACAGCAACAGATAGCATTGTGTTTGGCCAAGTCACTTAACTCTGTTTATCTCAGTTTCCTCATTTGTAAAGTAAGCAGGTAAAGGAAGTAGCAAACCACTCTATCATCTCTGAAGAAAATCTCAAATGGGGTCACAAAGAGTTGGACATGACTGAAATAACTGAACAACAGACTCTTCCACATACTAACATAACTGGCTCTCCTCTTATTCATCCACTCACTCTATTAGCTACACTCAGGCCACCACCTTCATCTCCCCTGCCCCTGCCCCCCTGGACTGGATTCTACCCCTGGTATCTCCAGCTTTGATAGAAGTACTTTTGCCTTATCCTACTTCTATCCAGCCCTCCATGAGACTTTCAGGTCACTTTCATACCTTGCCAACATGGTTTATTTTTCCTACTTTGCCAGCTTCCCTTAAGGTATTCTTTTTTTTATCTTTACAATGTCAGGTTCACGAAATCAGAGACTTTCTTTCTTGCTTCTATCTGTAATGTCAACATTTAGCACAGCAGCTATCTTGGACCAATTGCTTAATAAATTCTATATCTATTGATACACTTTCTCAGGAACACTAGCCACCCATTAGATGAGCAGGACACTTTCAAATGGAGTGAATTGTGCCACAGTCACAATTGGTCTTAGCACCCTTCTCCTCTTTCTTCTCCTTCCCAGTTATTTAGAAGAAAGCCTCTAAAGTGTGACCTCTTTAAAGTTAATAGTTTTTCTCCCACATTTTACTTTATTCTCTGCCTCTCTCTTTCTCTCCTCTCTATCTCTCTCTGTCCCCATCTCCTGTCCCCCCAACCCCTTGACCACATACTCTTATCAGTAAACTTAGAATACTAACTGACCCTGGATCATAACTATGCCCTTAAAAAGTGAAAATCCCCTGGACCTGGGGTCAGGAAGACCGGAGCTCAAACTGTTGCTGGATATCCCTGGGCAGGTCACTTAACCTCTATCTGCCTTCTTTTCCTCATATGTAAAATGGGAATTATAGCATCTCTCCCTTAGGATTGTTGTCAAGATAAAATGGGATACAAATCTGTGAAGTGTTTGGCAAACCTTAAGCTAATGTAAATGCGAGCCACCATTGGGGTTGGTGCTATGGTGGCTGCCGGTCAGGCTTCCCGATGCTTGGGTTGTGTTTCGGGATCAAATAAGACAGCAATTGCTTAGCACAGTGCCTAGTCCACAACAAGCCTATTATTTTATTGTCATTATGAATTATTATAACTCTTACCTATGCCTGAACTATTCGACCACCTATTAGGTTGTTGAATTTCTACTTGTTCTTTAAAACCAAACTCATGGTTAGCTCTTTTATGAAATGTTTCATGTGTTTATTCTTGAACTAGAGAGGGAGGGATGGAGCAAGTGAGGGAGGAGGAGGGAGGAAAGGAGAGAGAGAGAAAGAGAGAGAGAGAGAGAGAGAGAGAGAGAGTCAAAGATAGAATCAGAGAGAACAAAAAAGGGACAGAGAGAAACACACCAAAAAGACAATGTTTTGTCTGTTTTTATTTTGTGTTGCATTCACTTACTAGAAAATAAGTTTCAATTAAAAATTATTTTCCTGTTGGGAATACCTAGTCCCTAGCAATCTTAAACAAATGTATTTCTGAATACATAAAGGGAAAAAAATTTTTTTCTCTTTCTCCAAAAATGCAAATATTGCTCTAACATCCCTTTAGGCTAGAGGGAGACTTGAGTGGTTTATTTTGCAACAAAATAAGGGAAAGTCTATATTTACTTCTAACAGCCTCAGTTTCCTCATCTGTAATGAAGAGCTTGTAATCATATTTTATGCTCTACTCTGATTTTTGAATGTATTTTTCTTGTTAGATAGCTCCATGTTTCCAACACTACCATTTGTCTATTCTGTTTCTAAGCTTATTTGCTCATTATAACTAGACACTTCAACATTCAGACTATTTGTGTTTGTATGTGTGTGTTAGTGTGTGAGTGTGGTTCAGGGTGGAACTAGATTTTCATGTCTCATGTTGGAGAGTATTATAACTCTGAACTAATTTACTGTTAACTGTTCCCTCCTACAGGGAATTCATTATTTTTGCTATTTCTATGTTTAAAACTAGGACACTTACTGCCCCCTCACACTTGTGATGACAGCTGTTACAAGTAGATTAATGGGAATTTTCAGGCAGACCTTGCCAAAGAGATCAGAGAGTTATGTCATGTACGGTGGAAATGGGTAAACTGAGAATTAATTCAACAGTCCATGTACCAAGGCAGTCTCTCAGAGATCAGACAGGTTTGAGGATGAGAAGTTGAAAGTCTGGATGATGCTTCACCACAGTAGGCCCTGCTTTCTGCCAAAATAAGTAACATACTAAGTAGTAGCCTTTCTGACCCAACCAGAGAGAGAGAAAGAGAGGACCTGTGCTCTTATGAACAGACGACTTCCGTGTTACCCTCTTCTCATTCCCTTGCTAATAGCAAGGGAGAACAAAAAAGAAAGGCCAGGTCTCTAGCTGATTATCTTGGTCACTCCTCCTGTTTACAGCTGGGTTCCTCTGACATTGTCAAAACTGGGAGATGGCTAACTGCTCTTGCAAAACAAATTGTTAACTCCATTATCAGCTGCAGAATAAGAGACAGAATGCACAATCGATACAGTAGTGCCCTAGTCTTCATTCTCCATTTCACACCTTGAAAATAACTATTTGCTGGAGTCACCTAATCAATCAACAAGCATTGATTCAGTGCCTCCTATGGGCCAGAGGCCTGTGGTCATAAAAGGTAAAAATGAAACAGCCCTTGTCCTTGGGGAGTTTACTTTTTTTTGCGGGGAGGAGAGGGATTTGACACCATGGTGTCCCAAAAATCTTTTAGGACACCATGTATACAGGTCTGTATAAAGTCCAAAATTTCTTAAACTATGAGTGGAAATCAGGAAAAATTAAGCAACAGTAAAAAGTTCCTAAAAGCATGATAACCAAAAATTAATTAAAAATCAATCAGATAACAAATCTGAGGTGTTCCTGGCACTGCTTGCCTGTGTTGCTTTGCACAACTTTACTGCAGGCTTAGTTCTGGACACAAGCATACACGCTTTGCATTGTGCATGCCTTCATGCCCTGCAATGCCAAGGAATGCCAGTGAAATGCAAAAAGAGGTGGCCAGTGAAAAAGGTTTAAAATCCCTGGATAAATTTTATGGAAAATGGGCATTTTGGAGACAGAAAGCACCAGAAGCAGCAGGATTAGGAAAGGCTGCATGTTAGAAAATGTTTCTTGGGTTGAATCTTGGAAGTTTGTATTAGGAACTTTGTCATTAGACACTGAAAAAGCCATCCTTCAGAATCTAAATGATGGAGAGAAAATGCTTTTATATTTTCTTTGTATTTTGATAGTGAACTTTCAAACCATTAAAAGCAGACTGAGGAGGGGGCAAAGTCACTATTATAACAAAACAATTTTAGTTTTTCCCCTGTTTGTGTAGTGAATATTATTTGAACAAAAGAAGATACCTTGTATGGTTACAGAAATACTCACCCTAAAGCCTTAGCAAAACAGATGTTCCATTAGCCTGGATGGTCTTCCTAGTTTTGTGTCAAGGTTACTGATTTTAAAAACAACCAAAAAACAAAAAAAAACCTAGCAGTATGGAAAAGTAAAATGGGGTCATTCACCACACCCATTGGAATGATGCTGGGTTCACAGAAGGTAAAAATGAGGACACTTGATCAATTTTTCCTACCCATTTCAGTCTCTCCTTTTGGTGGCAAATACATCTCTAAATGAATGATTATGTGGTAACTCAAGTGTCTGTACTAAAGAGGTGAAGAGGAAAGCCACAAATAAAATGTATGCGTCCAAAAGAGATTTATTAAAGGGTGCTTTTTAAAAAAACCTTTATAGCTGGCTGCTGAGAGAAATACAGTGATGTTGGTTTCTAAATCTGCATTGAGATTGGGTCAGAATGTCACCTTACTAGATAGAAGTAATTTGGCAACTCCAAAGAAACATTTCCAGCTTTGCCTTTTTATGGGGAAAAAGCTCCATTTCTGTTATGTATTAGAAATGATCCCTCCTTTTCAGGAATTCCAGATGGTGATTGAGAGGGAGCAAGGAGTTATCTGCTACCTCTGTTTCCATAGCTACTCTATGGGATCTTTAAGCCCAGTCATTGATGGAAGGAGATGAGGAGCTTGGCTAACACAGAAGATACGGAAAGTTTTATCTGTGATGCCAGGTGCTAGGATCCATGTGAGTCAAAATGGGCATTTTATCTGCAAGGTAATTGTAAAAAAGGGGGAGACATTTTTAGGGTGTTTTTGGAACTAAAGCAAAATTAATCCAGGTTACATGCAAATTATCTCATAAATCAATAGACAAGAGTTTATCAAGCAATTACTATATCCTAGGCACTGTGCAAAGTAATGGAGATATAATGTTAAAACACACACATGAACCGAGATGGCAGAGAAAAGATAGTGACTCACCTGAGCTCTCCCCCAAACCCCTCTGAACACCTTTAAATAATGCCATAAAACAATTCCTGGAGCAACAGAACCCAAAAAAAGACAGAATGGAATAATTTTCGAGCCAAAGACAACTTAGAAGGTAGGCAGGAAAGGTCTGTCACACTGTGTTGAGAGTGGAACATAGTTCAGCAGAGACTGTGCCAGCACAAACCCAGCCCCATCAAACCAAGAGCAGGCCTTGGGAGCCACTGAATCTGTAGAAGCAGTAGGTACTATGAGGTTGAACAACTGATCAGAAGGAGATGACAATGATCTCATTGCTGATGCAGGGGGTAGGATTCTATTGATTTGTCCATACTCAGATCTAGATCACTGCCCTGAGCAGCAGTTCCATGCCAAGAAGGAGCATTAGCACACCAGAGTTTACAGGCCACAGTGGAGCAGGGACCCCCATCACAGTTCCCAGGGCAGGAAAGAATGCTTGTGGACATTGAGAAATCAGAGCACAGCCCAGGAGAGAAATAAACACGTCTCTGTAGATCATACCACCTTGGAAGAACTGGAAACCTACATGTCCATAGAAGTATTTTTGAAAACAGCTGAACAAAAATCTTAAAGCTTGAGACAGTGCACACTCCACCCTAGAAGCTCCACTTTAACAAAGAGATGAAAGTCAAGAAATAGACTGGAAAAAATGAGCAAACAACAGGAAAAAAAATCTGACCTTAAAAAGTTACTATGGTGAACAAGTAACATCAAAACACACTCAGAAAAAGGTAATAACAAAGTCAAAGCTCCTACATCCAAGACTCCAAGAAAAAATATGAATTGGTCTCAGACCATGGAAGGGCTCAAAAAGTCTTTTGAAAATCAAGTAAGAGAAAGAAAGAGGAAAAATTGGGAAGAGAAACAAGAGTGATGCAATAATACATGAAAAATGAGACAATAACTTGATAAAAGATAGACAAAAAATACTTTAAAAAATAACACCTTAAAAAACAGACTAGGCCAAATGGTAAAAGATGCACAGAAAATCAATGAGGAGGAGAATTCATTGAAAAGCAGAACTGGCTAAATGGAGAAAAGAGACACAAAAATTTACTAAAGAAATAAACTCTTTAAAAAGTAGAATTGGCCAAATGGAAAAAGAAATACAGGTGCTCACTGAAGAAAATAATTTCTTAACAATTAGAATGGAGCAAATGAAATTAATGACTTTATGAGAAATCAAAAAACAACAAAACAAAACCAATAGAGTGAAAAAATAGTAGACAATGTGAAGTATCTCATTGGAAAGATAACTGACTTGAGAAATAAATACAGGAAACAGAATTTGAAAATTGTTGGACTACCTGAAAGCCAGGATCAAAAAAAGAACCTAGACATCATTTTTCAAGAAATTATCAAGGAAAATTGCCCTGATAGTCTAGATCCAGAGGGTAAACTAGAAATTGAAAGATCCTACCAATCACTTCCTGAAAGAGATATCAAAATAAAAACTTCCAGGAATATTATAGCCAAATTTTAGAGCTCCCAGGTCAAGTAGAAAATATTGCAAGCAGTCAGAAAGAAACAATTCAAGTACTGTGGAGCAACAGTCAGGATAACACAAAATTTAGTAGTTTTTGCCTCAAAGGATCAGAGGGCCTGAAACATGATACTCCAGAGGGCAAAGAAACTAGGAATACAACCAAGAATTACCTACCCAGAGAATCTGAGTATAATCCTTTAGGGGGAAAAAAATAGATATTCAACAAAATAGAAGACATTCAAGTATTCTTGATGAAAAGGCCAGAGTTGAATGGAAAATTTTACTTTCAAATACAAAACTCAAGGGAAGTATAAAAAGGTAAACAAGAAAGAGAAATCACAAAGGACTTAACAAGATTAAACTATTTACATTCCTATATGGAAAGATGATACTTGGAGCTCATCAAAACTTTCTCGTTATTAGGGCAGTTAGAGTTTATATAGACAGAGGGCACAGGTATGATTTGAACATGAGAGGATGATATCTAAAAAAATAAATTAAGGGGTGAGAGAGGAATGTCCTGGGAGAAAGGGAAAGAGAAATGTAGCATGAGGCAAATTATCTCACATATAAGGCAAGGAAAAGATTTACAATAAAGAAGAAGATGGGGGAGGTAAGAGAGAGGGAGGTAAGAATTAACTCAAAGAGGAAATAATACATGCACTCAATTGGATATAGAAATTTATCTTACCCTACAGGAAAATAGTAGGAGAAGGGAATAAGTGGGGGAGATGATAGGAGAGAAGGCAGATTTCGGGAGTCAGAAGCAAAACATTTTGGGGGAGGGATGGGGTGAAAGGAGAGAGAGGATAGAATAAACAGAGAGGGAAATAGGATGGAAGGAAGTACAGTTAGCAATTGTAACTGTGACAAAAATTTAGAAGCAAGTTTCTTTGATAAAGGCCTAATTTCTCAAACCATATAGAGAATTGAGTCAAATTTATGAAAATAACAGTCATTCCCTATCTGATAAATGACCAAAACATATTACCAGTTTTCAGATGAAATAATCAAAGTTATCTGTAGCTATATGAAAATGCTCTAAATCATTGTTGATTGGAGAAATGAAAATTAAAACAATTCTGAGGTACTATTTCATACCTACTAGATTAGATAATATGACAGAAAAGGAAGATGACAGATGTTGGAGGGAATGTGGGAAAAAGGAGATACTAACGCACTGTTGGTGGAGTTGTGACCTGATTCAACCATTCTGTAGAGTGATTTGGAGCTATGACCATGCATAGGAACATGCATACCTTTTGACCTAACCACTAGGTGTGTGTCCAAAGAGAAATAAAGAAAGAAAAGGACCTATATATATGAAAATAGCATCTCTTCTGCTGGGAAAGGATGCAAAATGAGGGGTTGTCCATCAATTGATAAATAGTTGAACAAACTGTGGTTTGTGATTGTGATGGAATATTATTGTGCTATAAGAAATGATGAGCAGAATGCTCTCAGCAAAACCTGGAAAGATTTACAAAAGCTGATGCAAAGTGACATGTGCTGTGTAAAAAGTAACAGCAAAATTGTAAGGTGATCAGCTGTGAATGACTTAGCACTTGCAGCAATACAGTGATCCAAAGACAACTCCGAAGGACTTATGATGAAAAATGCTATCCATCCATCCCCAAGGAAAGATCTGACAGTGTCTGAATACAAATTGAGGCATACTCTTTTTTACTTCATTTTTCTTGAGGTTTTTTTGTCTATGTTTTCTTTCAAAACATAACTAATACGGAAATAGGTTTTACATGACTACACACATATAACCTATATTGGATTGCTTGCCTCCTCTATGAAGTGGTGAGGAGGGAGGAAAGGAGAGAATTTAAATTCATTTAAAAATAAATATTATACATTGTTTTTACATGTAACAGGGGAAAAAATAAAATACTAAACAAACAAAAAAATTAATGCAGCCAGAGGTGAAGAGGCATAATATTCTATACATGGGGGACAATCAGTAAAATAGTGGAAATTAGAGGTGAAAAACCTTTCAAGTGAGTGGAATTGTTCTCCCTAGTGAGAATTCAAAGGTCCTTCTGAAGTAATTATGTTTTGTCCCCTTGGAGATTTTACATAAGAATGCTAAAGACTCCATGGGGAAGAAAATAAATTCTCAATGCCCAAAGGTCTGATAAAGGTATTATATATTAATATAGGTAAGTATAAATGCTTATACATATATACATATATATGTACGTATATACAGACAAGCAATATAGAATCTTTTCATTCATTAGGCACAAAATCTGTCACAAGTTCATAAAGCATTACCATCTTGTTGTGAGGATTAAGTGAGATAATATTTGTAAAGCACTTAGCACAGTGCCTGGAACATAATTAGTGCTAGATAAAAGTTAGCATTGTTGTTGCACCTTCTAGACCTTGTGAAGAACTGGCATAGCCTTTAAGAACCTCCATATCAGGATAAACAAATAGGGTATCAATCAATGATTCAATCAATAAATACTCAATCAATAAACACCTACTATGTGCCAGGCACTATGCTAGGTACTAAGATTAAAAAGACCCAATTGAAGTAGTTCCCATCCGCGTTAATTTTACAACATAGCCTATGGAGAGAACATATACATATAGCCGGAAAAGCTCTCCTTAAGTATAGCCACATCTTTTACTCTTTTGGACCTGGCTCTTTCACGTAACATGCCCTAATTCCTCTGTGACAAGTGGTCCAGAGAAAGACCTCTATAATTTTATTATGACTCAAGATCCTTTCCTTTTCTAGAGGTAGCCGCATTGTGGAAGTAGGGAGGAGGGAAGGGTAACACATCTACTATTGTATATCTACAATGTGATAATATTAACTGACAGCTAGAAAAAATTTTCTTTTTTTAAATTAAATTCTATTTATTTACTTTTAGTTTTCAACATTCACTTTTATAAGATATTCACAATCAAAATTTTTACTTTTCTCCCCCTCCCTCTACTCCTTCCTCTCCAAGACAGCCTGCAATCTGATATAGGTTATACTTGTACAATCGTATTAAACATATTTCCACATTAGTCATGCTGTAAAGAAGAACTAGAAGCCAATGGCAATACTATAAGAAAGAAAAAAAAGCAACAAAACGAAGAGAAAAATAATATGCTTCCTCATTCAGACTCCATAGTTCTTTTTCTAGATAGGAACATCATTTTCCATCATGAGGCTGTTGGAATTGTCTCAGTTCCTTGCTTTTTGAGAAGAGCTAAGTCTATCAAAGTTAATCATCCTACACTGTTGTTGCAGAAAACATTTTCTTGAAAATAAGATAAAAGTAACAAAGATTAGAACATCAAACTTTCTCAGTATGAAGCAAACTTAGGAACAATCAAAGCATCACCATCCACACAGGCCGGGCCTGGGTCATTCCTACTCAATAATCCGTTCAATATCTGTCAGAGAGAATGGGCACACATAGAAACGTAGAAGGGAGAGAAATGAGTGAACACAACCTATGTGCTCAGGAGCAACACACTACTCTGTGGTATAGATCTTAACGTCTTTAAAACCTTTCAGGGGGAAAAAATATAACCTGTGAAGTTATTTCTCATTTAGGCCCTTCTTTACCACTCTCTTGCTTAAACAAAGAGCAGCTAAGTGGTGCAGTGGATAGAGCACCAGTGTAGGAGTCAGACCTGAGTTCAAATCTTACCTCAGACACTTGACACTCACTAGCTGTGTGACCTTGGGCAAGTCACTCAACCCCAAATGTCTCATCCTGGGTCATCTCCAGTTATCCTGATGAATATCTGGTCACTGGATTCAGGTGGCTCTGGAGAACAAGTGAGGCTGGTGATCTGCACAACCCTCCTTCACTCAAAAAACAAAGTCAAGTGCATGTCATGTCATCATTTCTCTGATGGCATAATCTTCTTTGGCAACAAAGGATAAACACACACACACACACACACACACACACACACACACACACACACACATACATCCTTGCTTAAACTGATGAAATAGTGACATGCCTTTTTAACTCACAATCACCCTTAAAAAGTTACTGGGAAAGTATTATAATATTATAATCACAAACCCTTTCCTTAATATAGAGATACTGCTATGGATTTCAGGTTTAGTCCCTGGGCAATACAAATGTGCCCAACCAGGGTTTGGATGAACAAGATTCCATTTCATCCAGTCAGCTTCAATCTTATGCCAATAGCAAAGCAGTTGTAAAGCTGATTTTCTCTCCTATTTCTCCTTCTTAAACCAGAAGGAGAAATAGAGAGCAGTAGCTCAAGGTATAACAGAGTTCAAGTCTTTTCTAATCAGTGGGCTGTCAGGCTTTTTGTTTTCAGCCAGTCTGCAAAGCAATGCTTCTCTCCCAATCATTAGGCACCAACTGCAGCACTTGAAATCAATGCTTTCTGCTTCTTTCCACTCTTCCACTAGCTATCTTAATTCAGTTCTCTCATAGCTAGCTACTTTGCTCCCTGTTCATGTTGTCTTTAACAACCTTAGGAGTAGTCATGAGGGCTTCTCAACAGATGTAAGTTTCCTGATGGTCAGTGACTCACTCTTCCCATGTAAACTAAAACTCAGGAAAACACACTTTTTTGACAGTTATGCAAGTAACAGCCTTTATTGAATGTTTCTATATTCTCCAAATGGTTGATTTACTGCTTTGTGAGTTTTAACGTCTTAAACTCTAAAAAGTCACATACAAATAAGCTAAGGGACCACAATCCCTTGCAGCCTTAGTCATTTTTCTATTGAAACAGGTCTTCTCAGACCATTCATTGCAAGTGCATTCTCCATTGAGTACCCGTAACATTCTGGAACTCTCTTCACGTTTTAATGGGAAAAGTGTGATTCTTTCACACATAGATATTTTATCAGTTTTTCATGCACAAAAGTTGCTTGTTTTTTTCACCCTACTCCTATCAACAACCAAACTGCACATCTGTGAAAAGGGTAGTATCTTATATATGTATATTCATACAAAATAGTTATGAAACAGAGACAAGATGTTTAAAGGGAAAGGTGCTAGTACCCAAGGCTAGTCAGAAAAGGACTCCTGTATAAAAGTGATACTTGACATGACAACTGAAGAGGAAGAAATGAAGAGAGAGTGAACTCTAGGTATGAGATAAACAGAGAATTCCTCTTCACATTAATTCCTACCCTGCCTATTTAACTTGTTCCAGAGGGAACTCAAGATCCTGTTTGCTGCTTGGTGGGATGTAGGATGGGAGTTCACAGAAAAGATGGAAATGGGAAATAATGGTATTTATTCTTCTTCCTTTTCCTGGACCAAGGACAATATTTTAAATTAACATGTAACAGTGATGAGTGCTTCTTCTAAAGACTAATAAAAAGAAAAGGAAGAAAGGAGCTATTTTAAAGGACAATGAAGAGGTGATAGAGATGAGATTAGCTACCCTCTTCAAATCACATCCATCTAGGCTTCAGTGGAGTTTATTTAAATTTTATTTTATGGAAAAGGCTATTTCAAATCTCTAGTCTCTTAAAGTTTTGAGTCAAGAAACCTGGCATTTTGATGCCAGTCCTGTGATCTGGCATTTTGAAAACTCAGTTACCTTGCAGTGAGAAGCTAGATTAACTTTTTGATATGCTCACTTGTGACTAATTATCAAATTTGTGACCTTAAAAGTTATGTTTCTTGTGTCTTTGTGGCTCCAAGAAGAAATGGTTTTGAAATATTTCCCAGTCACTAATATGTACAACAACCTTAGAGTCAATCCTGAATCCTATTCATACGTAAGGGAACTCCATTTCACTTTCTGTTCTTTTATCTTTAGGTAAAATTGGACAATTGGGTGGGCTACCTGGCCTTACTGAACCATGTACTCTATGCTAGAGATCTTTTTCCTTTAACTTACTCATAATTTTAACATTTAAAAGAATTTTAAACTACCCAATGGAACTGGGAATTAACTTTACTTTTTAAAGGCAATCTAGAACAGAAGTTCTTAACCTTTTTTGTGTGTAATATATCCCTTTGACAGTCTGGTAAAGCTGATGGTCTCTTTCATAAAATCATGTTTTCAAAGGCACAAAATGCACAGGAAATTAATTATATTGAAATGTAGCCATCAAAATAGAATAAGTTCAAATTTCAAAATTTAGGATTCCCTAAAAATTAAAAAAAAATAGTATGACAAAGACATGATCTCCTAGTCATATCACATTATACACTTATATATAAAAGAAATGTATTCTTAGATTACCTGGTTAAAATTAATTGATAAAAGACGTGTTGTATTTTAAATATATTTATTTCTTCAGGACTGCTCTCCATGAACTGTTACTATGATCTTAGCTCATATCTCCCCTTGCAAGAAATTTTTCCCAATCTTTTCTCCTCCTCCCTTCTGCTAGCTAGTATGTTCCTTTCATTTACACTCCATATATCTTGTATGCACACAATTATTTGTATGTTCTCTCCCTCCTTAGAAGGTGAGCTCCTTGAAGGCAGAGACTGTGTTTTTCCGCTCTCTGTATCTCTACTGCTTAGCCAAATATCTGACCCATAGTGAGTACTGAAAAAGTGCTTATTGATTCACTCAGTGATTTGGGCTGTGCAGAGAAAAGAATTCTTACTTCTAAGTACAGGAAGATCTGTGAGTTGAACTCTTCCAAAATATTGAAGAAACCTAGACTGGATAATGCTTGAACACTCTTAATTACTTGTGATTTCATTTGTGACAGTATTGCCATGAATGTTGGCAGATCATTCCCCCTTTGCTCCTTCACACACAGCTTCATGAGAGTTTGTGTCCCCCAAAAGTAGTGATCTGGCAGTCAAACTCTTGGTCATGAAACTTTTCAAGAATAAATACCCAAACATCAGACATCTAGTTTATTGTCAGACTTTTTTGGCTTGAGAAGAGTATGCAGAGTTGGGGTCTGTTTGGCAACCTTTGAGAAGTCCTATCACTACAAAGTATCAGGGCCAAACTTCAAAGGAGGAGGCAGAAGAGTGACAGAAGACAATTCATTAAGATAGGATATTTGATTGTCAAAAGGGTAGGGTTCCATCGATGCAAAACCGGAATTGATTTTTACCTACCTGTGCCTTAAGGTACAAAAATAGACCAGCTGCCTCTAAATGGGAGCAAACAGCTTGGTCGAAGCCACATCTCATTTATCTGATAACAACAGTGTGCTGTGCAGAAATCAGCTCGTGTGTGGTGTTCCATATGTGTAACACTTAAGATTAAAACCTGACAACTTTTTCTTCTTTCCATCCGTTCATTCTCACCTGCTCAAGCAGGACACCTATTGTGTTATTAATCATTCACTTCTTTTCTGGAGTATAGCAAGTGCCCCTCTTTCCAGTCTTCCTCCCTCCCCACACCCCAGCACACACACACACACACACACACACACACACACACACACACACACACACACACACACACATACATACAGAGGCTAAAACCTGTATGAGTTGAAATTGGATCCATGCTGCTCACCTGAGCATGTGCAGAAAACAAAACAAAATTAAAAAACCCAAAACACAAGAGGTTGTTTTCTCTGGCCAAAATAAACTGAATCTTTTCCTTAATCAATCAAAATGAATCACGCTGATGAACTTGGCAGGGACAAAAATCTGTCTGCCAGCTACAAGCAAGGCAAAATTTCATCCCTCATGCTTGGAGTGCTCTCCCTGCTCCAGTCTGACGACTAACCCCCCTGCCTTCCTTGGTGATTGTGCAACCTTTCCCCACTTCAATTCTGGGTCTGCCCCTGTGTTATTTCCTATTTATCCTGTCTATAGCTTGCATTGTATATATTTGTTTGTGTGTTGTTTTCTCCCGTTACATTGTAAGGTCCTTGAGGGGTGAGTCTATCTTTTGCTTCTTTTTGTATCTCCACCATTTAACAGATTGCTGGCACATTGTAGGTGCTTAATAAATGTATATCAATTGTTTGATTGATTCTCCCAGTCCAACCAAGAAAATGTTACCTCTCCTGTATGCTGGACAGCTTTATTTTTCATAATTCACTTTAACAAAGCTCAAAAGAAATTCTAAAAGCTTCAACTGTCTCATACAATGTTTACTGGATTTCCCTGCAGGAAGGCTAGTGCATTACAACATTCCAAAATAAGAGAAAAAATAAAATGGCCCAGCAAACTTTGATGACAAGGAGAAACAGTCACATTTGCAGGGAGTCATTTATAGCCATGCATGGTAGAAAGTCAGAGTTTTCAACAATTTACCCAAATTTTATTTTAACTAAATCTTTCTAGGAAGAAAAGGGTAGGGGTGGGGGTCTGATTTGGCTTGCATCAATGCTGCCTGTTTGGTTGGGTCAATTACTTCTATCCTCTTTCTATTTCAGAGCCAGACTTCAAATGTACTGTGAAGGAGCTGCTATTTGAACTGCAGGATGTACTTCGGCGGTGATTAGCCTTAGTGATCCCTCTCAGGCATGTGTGTGCATGAACATGCATAAAGGGAGAGTGTAGCCCACAGTTTCCTAAGTCTTGTAGCTGTAAGCCTCCAAATCATCTGTGCAATTCAGTCCATCGACTATAAATTGTTTTTCGTTACCATTTTAGGAATTAACTTCCATCTCTAGTTGACTTTCCTGAGAGACTCCCTTTAGGTTTTCCCTGGATTTTCTTAAAATAATCCAACTTTTTCACGTCACAAAAACCCCAAAACTAAGAAAATAATGTAATTAAATGAATAAAGAATGCTAGATCATTACATTGACTGGCAAATGTTTCAAAATAAGAGAAAGTGAAGCGGCCTAGTAACTCTAATGATAAGGGTTAACCGTCGTCACTGTAGGAGGTCATTTATAGCCGTACATAGTGGAAGGCCAGCGTTTTTGACCACTTTTTTGAATATCATTTTAGATCCTAATCCTTTCGGCAGGAAAAGACTAATCAACTCTTTGCTTGTGTGAACAAGTGAAAAACCCCTAACCCTGGAAGACACAAACTGCATACCTGATACAGGTTCCTGGTGCTCCCTCACCATGTTCATGTAGATTCCGGATCACTGGAAAACCTAAGAAAACCCACACAAATAATGTCGAGGCCCTTCTGATTTGGGGGATGCCCTGAGACCACACAAATCATCAAACCCTGTCCTACTGACCAGCCCTGCTGCTGTATGGAAGGAAGGGAGGTGGAAACACGTTTGCCCAACCAAAGCACTGTAGTATCCTCATTGAATATCCTTTCTATGTTATGAGTAAGTCAAACTCCTTTCATTAACTAGTGAATGACCTGCAATTATCTCAGTTTATTTTATTCCAACACAGAACCTCAACAGCCGGGGACTAGACTGAGTCAGTCGCTAAGTAAGTGTGATCAGAAGGTACTTACCAGGTCCATTTCTTACCACTGTGGTGGGAGGAGGAAGGACTCCTGCCCCAGTCCTTGGGGTGCCTAAGGCTTTGGAATGTTTCTTGAGGTGACATTGGTGGAAATTGTTGTCAGAGATCTGCTCCCACTGCAATGTTTATACCTCACTGGGATTTGTGTTCTTGTGCCTAGGGCCGAATTGGTTCTAGGAAGCATCTCTCCAGATGACCTTGCCCTTACTTGTTTCTTATACCCAGATCAACCTCCTGGGGAATATCAAGTCTCTCTCAGTGAGAGAACTTCTTGAGAGAGGAAGCACAACCACTGCATACCAATGCCCTGGGACAAACTCTTTGGCTCAGGAAGAAATTCCAAACTTTTAAGACAAATGGATAATGCACTTGGGCATTTGTTACAGGTGGACTATCTACTATTTCAATAGTAAGTCACTGGTATTAGAGCAACCCACTACTTTACTGGGTTATAAAGATCAAATGAAATAAAAAATGGAAAAATAATATGTAACTGCCTGGGAAGTACTATTTAAATGTCAGTTGTTATAGGGAAATGGAAAAAAAAGTCCTTGAGAGGTTTGAACAGGGGTGGGGAACCTGTGGCCTCGAGGCCACCTATGGCCTTGACTATTCAAAGACTGAATAATCAAAAGGCTGCACTTGAGGACCTAGAGAGCTCCATGTGGCCTTAAGGCCACAGGTTCCCCACCTCTAGAATCTTCCATTATAATCTCTATGTGGATAACAGAACTACAGCATGTGAAGTCACCTAACCCCAGAAATCTAGAGGTAGAGCTGTCTTCAGGGGTCATCAACTTTTACCCGTAAAAGGGTCTCCTTGTCAGCCAACTGAAGAGATGGCTATCCAATTTCTGTCCAAAGATCCCCACTGAACGGAAACTCTCTACCTCATGTACCACAATGTTCCATTTTTGGATGTCTTTAATAGCTAGGGAGTTTTTCTTATATCAAATCTAAATTTACCACTGTGAAGCTTTGTCCTATGATTCCAGGTTATGTCCTTCTTTCCCAGTGGTCTTCCTTTGAACCCTTTCCGGTAATCAATGAAACTCAAGCAGGTACATTGTTTTCTTCATCTTAAGCATTGGCTGTAGCAGATAGAAAATCAGCCATGATGTTGGGAAGATTTAGGAATGGTATTGGACAAAGAGTGATATCTCTATAATTGGAAGTCTTCCAAGGGTGGGGAACATGCAGACTTGAGGACACACATGGCCCCCTAGGTCCTCAAGTGCAGCTCTTTGAGTAAATCCAAACTTAACAGAACAAATCTATTTTGCCTTGAGTCCCCTCCCCATAGACTATTTCTAATACTAACTTCCTGGGTGATATGGACAAGTCTTTTAACCTTCTTGAACCTCAGTGATTCCATTTTAAAAATAAGGAGGTTGGATTAAACAGTCTCTGAGTTCCTCTTAGCTATAGATCTATGATACTATATTTCTATGAAGTTCCGCTTCAGAAGAACATTGGCTGTGTGATCCTGGGGAAATAATTTTACTTCTCAATACTCCAGGCCACTCTGTAAGACTCAAGTTAGAAAACAGTTTCAGATATGCATTGGTAGAGAAACCCATTGTGGAGTGATATACACCAAAAAGCAGGTGTGTGTATGTGTGTGTGTGTGTGTGTGTGTGTGTGTGTGTGTGTGTGTGTGTGTGCGTGGCAGGGCGGGGGGGGCGGGGTGTATTGTAAGTCAATATGCAGGTGACAGAGACTGTTATGTTTGTTTGGGTCCATAAAAATGATGTCCAAATAGGGTGAAAGATTGACAACAAATTTTGAAATTTTGTCATATTTCAAAGAGCCTCTCCCTCTTTTAGTCTTGACTCAAACAATAGGGGAAGGGGAAATTATTGGACATCAAAGAGAAAAATAACCCAACCAGAAGCATTTTCCTAAACAAACACCAAGACCAAGGAAGTGACTTCTCAACTATTTTTCAAAGGTGTAAAATTTATGCAGAAGGACAGGTCCCCTTGCTAACATTAATTTGACGAGCATCAAATATGCAGTCTGACTCCATCCATGGCTTTATATCTCAGTGCTTTAAGCAACAGCAAAGTGTTTCTTTGCTCTGGTGGTAGTAGCTTCTTTCATACCATCTGCTTTTCATGACAAAATATGACGATGGAAAAGTTTCGGTAGTTTTTAAGGATGCCCCTACTTTTATTTTCCTCTACTAATAACAAAAGTTAGCTGTAAAGAAGTAAACATTTAAAACAAAGAAACTCCTATTTTCTCATGCCCTATAGACATGCACATATTATCAGTGTTAGTATTAGGCACTCACAGAAACATGCCCATACCAAGTAATGTATCATTTTTTTTATCCAGTTGCAAGTCTGTAGCTAGTGCCTAATCTTGATATCCAGTTTCATAATCACAAGA
This sequence comes from Potorous gilbertii, assembly GCA_028658325.1. Classification (NCBI taxonomy): domain Eukaryota; kingdom Metazoa; phylum Chordata; class Mammalia; order Diprotodontia; family Potoroidae; genus Potorous; species Potorous gilbertii. Next base: position 428,710,438 of record CM053771.1, read on the forward strand.
CTTGTTTCCCACTCACCCCCAACATGTCATTATACATAAAATATATAATAAAAAAGGATAAAAAATCCTTTCTACCCATCTCCCTTTTGGTCAGCAGCACAGCTTATTGGACATTTTATTTCTACATGATTCCATAAAGACAGCTATGCATTACCAGGAAAATATATTTTCCAACACTGAAAGTCAATGATGTGAATAATAGGGACAGAAAAGCTCAGTGTAATATACGAACTCAGTCTTTGACCCAGATGTTTGTAACAATCAATAAACTGTATTTTTCACACATGCATATTATAAATATATATATACATGCATATATTTATAATGTGTATATATATGCATATATACTGTACATTTGTGTATATATATGTGTGTGCATATATATATATATATATATATATATTTATAGCTAATAAATAGAGAGATAGACAGATAGACAGACAGATTACCTTGAAGGCAAGGCATGCTTAGCTAGATTTATCAGGTATGATCTTTAATATGCCATATGGCAGCTTGGCTTTTCTGAGAAGCACAGCAAACGGAGTAGATGTAATGAAGTACACTGACCAGCACCAACACTGAAATTGATGCCACCCAGGGGAAACAAGGGCTTTCAAAGGAATTTTTCACCAGTGTCACTTGTGATACATGTCCAGGTAGTTCATTATGCCTCAATATGTTTTCAATCATGACCATGATCTCCACTTACCCCTGCCGTTCAGAGGAATCTCTAGACATTTCAGGAGGATGAGGAGGGGTGAAGGGAAGGGTGAGAAATAGAGGGCAATGTTGAGATTTGTCATGTTATCTCATGCAGCTTCTGCTTTTATCGGAACACTGTGCAGAAAATACAAACTAGGGGATTTGCAAAGGTTTTAAGGGCTATTATTCAAGTAAATGGGAAAGTGGTACTGATATGTTGTTTGGGAGAGTGGAGAAAACATCAGAGATTTTTCTTTCACTTGAAAGTAACTAGGCATGGATGTCTTTTCCTTATTAAAACATCATGCAATGCACACATAATGCGTTTATTGTTATGATTTATACCAACCTTTTCATTTCCTTTTCATTAACTTTGCTAGAGAATTTTGTCTTTATTTTAAAGGAGTTTAGGAACAGGAGCTGTGCAATATGAGCACAAAGTGCATCTCTGGACAGTTAAAATACAGATACACTTTCTGGGCAAACTATGCAGAGGGGACCTTTTATGGTTTAAGCATATTCTTTATGATTTCTTTTTTAGTAAATGTATCAGACTCCTGCTATGTCCAGGAAGAAGGAGCTGTTATTTTAAAAAACAGTCAACACATTCATTAGAAAAAAAAAAAAGACCTGGCAATTAGAGAGGCAAAATTAAAGAATACTACAACTGAAATGGGTCATAGCCATCGCTGTCTTAACTTTTCCTGTCTTCATCCTCCCTGACAAGTGGACAGCTAACCTCTGCTTAGCTTCTCTGACTCTGTCTGTCTGTCTGTCTCTTTTATGTGCTGTCTTCTTCCAATAAATTGGAAACGTGATGGCATATAGTAGATACAATATGTATTTATTGAATTAAAAGACTTCTAGTTTTGGAGAAAACAACCGCCTTTAAAGAAGTCTATTCCATCTTTGTATAGCCTGGATTACTGAGATCTTTTTTCTCCCTTATGTAGAGGTAAAATTTATTTTCCTGCAGTTTCAATACATTGCTTAGTCAGTTGACTAGCCCTTATTAAGTTTTACTATGTATCAGGTGGGGTAGCTAAGTTGAATACTGTGCCTGGCCTAGAGTTAGGAAGACCTGAGTTCAGATCCATCCTCAAATGCTTACTAGCTGTGTGATGCTGGAAAAGGTATTTAACCCTATCTGCCTCAGTTTCCTCATCTGTAAAATGAGCTAGAGAAGGAAATAGCAAACCACTCCAGTATCTTTGCCAAGAAAACCTCAGATGGGGTCACAAAGAGCCAGATATCAATGAAAATGACTGAACAACAAATGTATGAAGAATTGTGCTAAGCAATAGGGATCAAAGGAAAGTAAAAAAGATGGTCCATGACCTCAAGGGACTTGAATTCTGATGGGGCAGATGTACAAGATAGAAATAAGGAAATTAGTAGGAATCTCAGAGGGAAGCTCTCTCCACAAGCAGTGGAAAGGTCAAGAAAGGCTTGCAAAAGCAAAAGATGGGATTAGAGGTAAATGTTGAAGGAAGCTAGAGAAGCCAGGAAACAGAGGCTGAGGAAGCAGAGCATTCTATGAATGGGAGACAGTCAGTGCAAAGGCAGAGGTGGGAGGAGAGAAAAGATGGGAACAAGCATTTATTAAGACCCTACTATGTACCAGGCACTACGATAAGCACCTTACAAATTTGATCTCATTTAATGGAGTACTGTGTGTTAGGAACGGCAAGAAAGTCAGTGTGCTGGGTTGTAGAATATATAGGAGGGAGTAAAGTATAAAAAGATGAGAAATGTAGGAAGAGACAGCACTTTAAAGGGTTTTAAAACCAAACAGATCATTTTCAGTCAGTTAAGTGAGGAGATGACATAGTTAGACCTGTGCTTTAGGTAGATCACTTTAGCAATTGTGTGGATGGACCAGAGTGGGAATAGATTTTAGTCAGGGAGACCAACTAGAAGGCTATATTGCAATAGGTAAGGAATAGGGTGATGTAGACCTGTACCATGGGGGTCACTATGGAAAGAAGAGTAAAGATACAGTCTGGTCAGTACAGGGAACCTACGAGGTCCTTTGCCCTGATCTAATGTTCAAATGAAATTGATGTTTAATGCTTGTAAAAAATCAAAGTACTCATTAGTTTTTTTTATTTGTTTTTCATTGCCACATCATACTGATAATACTTATATAGTCTGCTAAAACCTTCAAGTGTTTTGTCATTTCATCTACTATCCAGGCGTAGCGTTTGATCTTACACTTGTACAAGTTGATTTTTTTAATGAAATTTGCATTTATTTTCATTCAGTTTCAGTCCACTCTGATTGTCTGTCCTAATTCTATTGGGATAATTCTTATCCCAATGAATTTCATGCCACCCACAGATTTGATAGTCATTCCACTTTCATTCAAGTCACTGAGAAAAATGCTGATGAAAAGAAGATTATGGGTGGAACCAAACAGCTCTTGTGGATTACAGAAGGAAAGGAAGTGTAATGGAAAGCATGCTTGATTTAGAGTCAGAAAGATATGAATTCCGATCTCAATTCTGCTATTTATTAATATATACCAGTGGACAAGTTGAATAATTTGTCTGGGCCTCCTTATCTTCATCTGTATAAAGGGAATGTTTGGACCAGAAACCCTTAAACGTCTATTTTGGCTCAATCTAAATGATCCCACAAAACTGAAACTTACACATGAATTCCAAAAAATAGAAAAAGTAAGTCAATCCAATAAAACAGACGAAAAAGAATGGAGAAGAGGTGAAATAAAACTCTTGCTGTCATCTATAATATTGACAAAATTTAAATAGGACTCAAATAATTTAAGGGGAGAATCTTGGGTAGTTGTCATTCAACTTTGTTGGTCAATCATTTGATAAATCAAGCATATTAGATAATGCCATTAAATTAATTAGCCAAATGGCATAGAAATCTTTAAAAAAAAGTTTCATGTTATTTTTAAGAGCACAAAATGTTCCATACAGTGGAGCTTCTCCATTAACTTTTTAATGCAGTTTTCTCATTTTAACAAGACCAATTCCATCAATAAAGATAGCATATTTGACAGAACACTTGTATCACTGTAGGCACCATCTTGTTTACCCTTTGAGCATTAAGAGAGATTGGAGTAGCAATATTTGCAGAAGAGCTGCTATGGTTTCAAGTTGACAAGCCATTAACTCTTCTGTCCCTTAAGCAACTAAAAAACAATTCACATGGAAATTTTACAATTAGATTTTTCCTTCCCACTTAGCCTTTTTACTGTTTATTGGTTTATCCTTCCCCTGAAACTCATAAATACTTTTCTAAGCATCATATATTTCAATGATGGACAATTAATTGCAAAATAATAAATCTGACATTCAGTTAAAATCATGTTTACATTTATTTTTAATAGTAATTGGTACTTATATGGCAGCAAATATGCTTGTGTTTATAAGCTAATGAATGATAAGTGAGACCATGTAGCTAGTTTTTCTAAGGCTGACAGAATCTTTAAGCCTATTTACATAATTTCTAGGATACTGAATTAGGGGAAAATTGATTTTGCTTTCTCTCTGTCTGTCTGTCTGTCTTTCTCTATCATAGAACTAGAAGGGTCCTTAAAAATATTTTATCACTTTATAACTGCATCTGATAGCTGAGAAGTTAAAAAACTTGTCCAAGTTGTCCAAGACAGAGTTGTAATTGGAAAAGGACTTCTACTAGAGGGAGGTGGATAATGCAGAGAGCATGAACCACACTAATTGAACTTTCTACCCACCTGACCACCTGCATGTGCTGACCTTTTCATCACGGAGTTCTGGCTCTGCCCTTGACTATGTTTCTTCCCCTAGAGTCTTTAGAAAATCTTTTGGACTTAGATAATCTAGCACTGAGCTCAGTTTGCCTACTCAGATCCTCCACTGCCTGGCCCTGTCCCACCCACTTCTCCTATAAGCAAAGACTGGCAAGTTCATCCTCCCTATGCTGTTCATCTTGTTTTTCTCTCCAAATGTAAAATTTCCTAATTATAGCTCTGACCAAAGAAGATCCCAGAAGAGTTCGTGGTATACTCCTGAGCAGATTATAGATATCCTGTACTCTAAGACTCTCTTTTCATTTCACCCAAGTGGAATAAAGCAAAAGAACATGATAAATATTTTACTAAAATGGAACAAGAGGGATTCCCCTCAGGAAGTCTTTATCATGGGACTAAAAAACTTCTTTCTTTTATCTTTATGTATTTTCTCCCTATAGTTTACGTAATTCAATAACTCATTTTTCAATCCTTTCTAAACTCTCTGTATTTGATATGCATTCCATCTCTGTTTTGATTTGAACTACTGAGAAAACTGTTGAAAAGAAGAAGATAAAAAATGGAACTCTAAAGAACTATGTAGATTATAGAAGGAAATTAGGCACTGTGGAGATTATACTAAATTTGGATTTCTCCCTTTTGGATCCAGGTAAGTGCTACTTTTGAGTCAGTCTGGGAAGGCTCTAAATAAATGCCACTCCTTTCTTTTCCTTCTTACAATTCTATATCTAACACTCCACAATTGATGAGTTGTTAAAAGTGTGTGTGTGTGTGTGTGTGTGTGTGTGTGTGTGTATGTGTGTGTGTGATGGACCCCTTTGGCAATCTGGGGAAACTTACGAACTCCTTCCTAGAATAATATTTTATACGCATAAACTAAAATAACTAAGATCATAAAGGCAATCAATTATATTGGAATGCATTTATCACACTATTTAAAGAAAAAGCTCACAATACCCCAGGTAACCACATGTTACCCCAAGTAACATGTGCTGTGCATCTTCATAAAGCAAAAGTATTACTACACTATACATGTAGCCTCATATAACTCAATCCAGTGTTATCTTTGACTTGAAAATGGAGCATGTCTGGGTATGTAAGAGCAGAACAGCAGCTGAATAGCTGTAGTAATTCTCCTATCCACAGAACATCTACTAGTGTGCTCCCTGGTAGGAGTCATGTCATACCTACTGTGAAAATGCATTCCTTTGCCACTGGTCACATCAGGCTACAAGCAGCTGGCTGATTGTTTCTCTCTCAAGTCAGGCATAAACCTTACTGCTTCAGGATAAAATGGACACAGGAAATTGTGTCTACCCTCTTTGTGGGAAGGAAGCATTATAAACAGCCTTCCTATACTTAAGGAGGAGACAAGAAGTAAGCCCATAGATTGGAAACATTAAAACTACATATCTATATATAAAATTTGCTAATTTAGAAAAATATAGGATGATGCCTACCACTGTTAGAATATCGTTTAAAATAGTTTATGGCTTGTCTACCTTGCTTCCCTTGTGTTGTTGAAAATGAAAATATTTTACTATAGTTTATTTGCAGGGAGGAGGAAATGATTTAGCAATTTCTTATAAGGTCATCTTCTAGAGAATCCAAAAATTTATAATACTTCACTTGCAAACTAAACTGCTTGAAATCAAGCTTTCCCAACTTCAGGGATAAGAAATTCACTTTGGCATTTTACTTATTTCTTTTTTCAACTTCCTGCTCATGCATTTTTATGGATCAGAAATATTGGTACAATATTAAAGGAGAGCAGACACTGAAACCTTACTTTTCTATGACCAAAATTGTATCCCACTTGGGTATATTCAATATGACAACACATTTAAATTTAAAAAGAATTTTAATGGAGAGTTTTATGGACCACCAAATGCAGTGTGATCTTCAGGACAATATATCCAAAAGAAAGACCTTTTTAGGAGATTCTAGTAGCTGCAAACACTTTCTGAGAATTTTGCATTTCAAACAATGTTTAAAACAGAACATAGTAATCTTTGCAAGGATGAAGTCAGACTTCACTTTTGAAAACAATTTTGTAATGTCAAGCTCTAAAATAGGTGCTTGACAGAGTGGCATGCTGTTTTTGTTTTATTTTGTTTAGTTTTGCTTTAAAAATGTGAAAAAGGCAATGCATTTTAATGAAATAAAAAGTGTGCATACACTTTAACACTATTTTTGTAATGTGTTTTTGTGTGTTCATATTACTAGATTGTGAACACCTTGAGCTCAAAGATTGTGCTTTATTCATCTTTGTCTTGCACTCTATACCCCTGTGCCTTGCTGTTCTAAAGAGCTTGCACTCCAATAAATCTTTGTTCAATTAATTAAATTTTTAAAATTATTTTTCAGTAGCACTGTTTTCTGCCAGTAAAGTAATTAACTTTCCAGTCATGTAGAAAGAATGTTCTTTGGCACTTTCTGATTTCTTCAGTCAGACCTAACTTTATCTTTTAATGTTATATATTGGTGAATGTGTACATTCTGTATCTGAAGTCCTCATTTGAAAGGACTGATAAACACTCTAGTAGAAGTGGACAAAACATGAGGCATTCTGGGATTGATAAGCAATTCAGTGGTTGAAATGGATAAAGTACTGGACTTGAATCAGGAAGACTCATCTTTATGAGTTCAAATCCGGCTTCAGAAACTTAGTAGCTGGGTGACTCTGGGTAAGTCACTTAACCTTGTTTGCCCTAGTTTCCTTATCTCTAAAATGAGCTAGAGAAGGAAATCACAACCACTCCAGTATTTTTGCTAAGAAAGCCCCAAATGGGGTCATGAAGAGTCAGATATGATTGAAAATCAACAGCAAAATTTGACCTTTGATATAATTAATCTATGAGATGAATATGCATGGATGTCTAATAATGAAATCACTCATATAATTATCTAGTCTGTCAAGAAGAGTTAGACACAACTGGAAAAAAAAATGCCTGAACAACAACAATTCTTGATTGTTTCCTTTCTCTTAAAATGGTTGGCATTTAAATTTTATAACCCCTTAATTTTTTCAGGAATTGAAACAAGCAAGTCTATCTCCCTCAAGTTGAGCTTCTTCCTGTGGATATTTGCTAAGATAATAGCAGTTGTATTGAGAGATGGAGAAAGGACAAAAAGTGAACCTGGTTCTAAAATTTGAAAGACCTTAATGCTTAGTGTACTTTTACACTCAAGTTTTGTTCCTATCATATCTATATCCATTTGGGTATCCATTGTCACTCAACAAGTATTGATTAAACTATTATTTTTGTTCAGGTATTATGATAAGTGCTGGGGATACAGAGAAAGCTAAAACCATGGTCCTCCTCTGCAAAGAGATCATATTCTAAGGGGGAAAACAACATGCATATAACTATCTAGCTATAACACACATATGCTCACACATACACACACACAGTGTCCCAAAAGTCTTAGTGGAATTTTAAGCCAGAGAAACCAGGACTCAAAGTAAAGGAGAGAATTCCAGTTTGAGGGAAAGCTAATTTAAACAGGAACAGTGTGGAGGTGGGATCTCATGTTTGAAAACTAGCAGTGAGACCAGTTTCAATGGATGGTAGAGTATGTGAAAGGAAGTAAAGTATAAGACAGGGATGGAGAACCTGTGGTTTTGAGGCCACATGTGGCCCTCTAGGTCCTCAAGTGCAGCTCTTTGACTGAATCCAAACTTCACAGAACAGTCTCTTTAACAAAAGGATTTGTTCTGTAAAACTTGAACTCAGCCAAAAGGTCACTCCCAAGGCAGCATATGTGGCCTTGAGGCTGTAGGTACCCCAAACTTGGTATAAGATAACTGAAAAAGAAAGAGTGGGACAGATATTGGAAAGTCTTAAAAGCCCTTCAGATGATTTCATACTTTATACTAAAGGTAATAGGGATTTAGTGGTTTATTGAAGGGGGTGAAATGAGACGGATACCATTGCCAGCCCTGTGGTTCAAGAAAACTGCTTAGGCAGCTAAGTGGAGGATGAAATAGAGTGAGGATAGCTTTGATTCAGGGAGACCAATCAGAAAACTGTTACAGTAGCCCAGGTATAAAGAACCTGTACAAGGGTGATGGTTGTGTGAATGAATGGAGAGAAGGTGACCTACGTGAGAAGTTTCTAAGGTAGGAAAGAAAGGACTTTGAAAGACATTGGATCTGAGGCATAGGGGTGAGTGTGAGTGAGGAATTGGGATGATACTGAAATTATAAACCTAGATGACTGGGAATATTATGATGCCCTTGACGTTAATAGAAATATTGGGAAGAGGGAAGGATTTTGGCAAAAAGATAATGAATTTCATTTTGGACATAGAGATCTGGGAATTGTCTGTATAGAGGTGATGAGTTGGTATATCAGGGTTGGTAAACCTGTGGCCCCAAGGTCACATGTGGCCTTCTTGATCCTTGGGGGCAGTCTTTTAACTTAGTCCAAGTTTCGCAGAACAAATTCTCTTCTTAAGGAGATTTTTTCTGTAAAATTTGCATTCAGTGAAAGGGTTCACTTGAGGACCTGGAGGACTACATGTGGTCTTGAGGCTGCAGTTTCCCCACCTCTGGTAGAGGTTGAAGAAAAGACAACCCATGATGAAATCTTGGGGACCAGTTAGTGCACCTGACCTGGATGAGGATTTAACCAAAGAGACTAAGGAATAATCAGATAGCTAGGGAGAGAACCAAGAGAGAGTCATATCATGAATTCAAGTGAAGAGAGAGTATCCAGGAGAAGAGGATTACTTATAAGCATTAAAGGATACAGTGAGGTCAAGAAAGATGAAGATTGAGGAAAGGCCATTACATTTTTTCAGAGATCACTGGCTACTTGAAGAGAAGTTTCCATTAAATGATAAGGTTGGAATCCAGAATGCAAAGTACTTTTTTTTACAAGGGAGTCAGAAGATAGGAAAAAGAGATGTCTTGTGTTATCTATAAATGGCTTTCTCAAGAGGTTTAGTCAAGGAGGCTAAGAGAGATATAGAACAATATTTAGTGTATATGGTAGGATTAAATAAGGGTTTTTAATAACTGCATGACCTGTAAAAGAGCTGAGTGTTGAGTATTGGAGATCAAGATGAGAACAGAAAACAGACGAGTGGCCAAAAGCAGAGATAAAATCTGTTACCTCAACTGTAAAAAGGATTGTGTTAAAAATTCCTACTGTCAATTACATCTCTGAAACACAGAATGAATTTCCTCATGGAAATACCATAAATAATTATTAAATTCACAGACATAAGAACAAAAGATTGTCTAGTACATAATGTATCTAAACAAAAGTACTGGGCTTTATTAACTACTTTGTTTTTTTAAAAAAAAAAATCTGTTTTTAAAATCACAATAATTTTCTCCAGTATCTTTCCCCCTCTGCACCCCAGAGAGTTAGCTACTACATATATTGTATTTGAAAAAAAAGAGGAAAAAATCAACACAATTGATAAATATATTGAACAAGTCCAAAAATGTGCAATGTGAAATATCTGCACACCTTTCTTCTCAATTACGGGATATGTGGAGTATATTCTCTCCTTTTTCTTTATTCAAGTCATGTTTAATTTTTATAATTTTGTTATATTTACTTTTTTCTTTTTGCTTGAGGTTGTTTTTTCCAATTACAATGTAGTCACAATATAAAGTTTTTTGGGTTGTACTTACTTCACTCTGCATCATTTTCTGTAGATATTTCCATGCTTCTCTGTATTCATAACATACATCATTTATTGCACCCCTGTAATAGACCATTATATTTATGTCCCACAATTTGATTAAGCATCTTTCAATTTGTGGAAATCTACTTTGTTTCCAATTCTTTGCCATCATGAAAAGTGTTGCCATAAATATTTTGGAGTCCATGGGTATTTTCTTGTTAATGATGGCTTCCTTGAGATTTAAGCCTATTAATGGAGTTTCTCGGTCAAAGAATATGGACCTTATAATTACTTGATTTAGATAATTCCACATTCCAAATAATAGTGGTGATAGAGAACATCTTTGATTCACTTTTTTGTTAAAGCTTCTAATGTATCCCTATTACACGTAATGTTTGTTTTTAGTTTTAAACAGATGTTTATGATATTTTTTAAAAAGTACCTCAGTGCCTCTATTTTGTAGAATTTTTAGCAAAAAAAAAAAAAAGAAAAAAGGGCTGTTCTTTTGTCAGAAAGTTGTCTGGACCTGTTGCGGTGATCATGTGGTTTTGAATGGTTTAATTTTTAATATTAGTCATACTGATTATGTTGCACAATCCTTGAAATCTCAGTTTAAATCATGGTCATAATGAATGATTTCTTGGAGGAAATTCTATTTGGCAGGATTTTGCTTAGAATTTTTGAGCCAATAGTCATTAATGATATTGACCTGTGGTTTTCCTTCTGTGTTTTATCTTCCCTTGCCCTCTACAGTTTTTCTTCTGTGTTTTATCTTTCCCTCATTTAGATATTGGAACTCTATTACATGAAAGGAATCTGGTGGGGTGATTTCTCAATTTTGAGAATAATTTGTGAAATATGGGTACTCATCATTCTTTTAAAATGTGATATAATTCCTGCTAAAAGAGTTCACCAGAGCCAGAAGTATGTTGTTTCCTTGTTTTCCCCTCCCACTCCCACTCCTTTGGTAGCTCCTTCACAGCTAGATATAATTCATTCTCAAAATTGGATTAATTAAGATCTCTGGCTGATCTTCTGATGGTTCTAGTAGTCTATATTTTTAAAGGTATCTATTTCTTTGTTTTCTTAGCATATAACTGCATAATACATTATTTTCTTAGTTTTGTTATTTCTTGCGGTTTTGTGATTCATTTTCTACGTTATTGATGTGATTTTCTATCCTGTTCTTTCTAATCAAATTATCTGAAGATTTAACAATTTTATTAGACTTTTCACAGTGTTAACATTTAGTTTTGTCATTTCTATGAGTTTTCTGGCTTTCGTTTTATCTATTTCCCCTTTAATTTTTAATATCTCCTCTTTTGTGCTTATTTTAAGTTGTCTATTTGTTGGTCTTCTAATTTTTAAATGCATATTTAGTTTGCTAATCCACTTTTTTCTATTTTCTTTATGTTTATTTGTAGCAATAGGACTTTTTCTTCTGAGAAATATTTTAGCTACATTCCAGAAATTTGTTATGTCCTTGCATCATTTTCTTTTTTTTTTCACATAATTATTGTTTCTGTGATTTGTTTGTTTTCTTTTTTTTTTTTTGACTCACTCATTATTTGGGATTTCATTGTTAAGTCATCATTTGGGTCTGTCTTTTGTTTTATGGTCTATGAACAAATGACTTTCATTATTTATTAGCTATTTTCATTACAATGTTATTTCTAAAGAAAATATACTGAAAGGTTCAACATGGGATGCGAGGTACCCAGTTCCCCTTGTAGAAATCCAAAAAGCAGATTGTAGAACTTTCTGAACTTCTCCCTGGAAACAAAGGGAGGAAGAACTCCTTTAGTAAGCTGTCCAAATTGTCTTCAGGGACTGAAAGACAAACAGGGACTGTGAAAATGGGGGTATTATTGGAAAGAAAATAGGGGACCACTCATGGTTAGGAACTCCAAATGTGATAAAGAGGTGAAGGTATTAAGAATAGGGCAGATCCTAGGAGTGGGAAGTTTCGGGAGTCCCTGGTGGGTCAAAATTGTCTTTTGTAGGGGAAGGCAAAGATGAAGTATGATTAGGACTGTAATAGCAAGGGTTTTTTAGGAGAGTAAAATCCTCGGCAGCAGAGGGCCCTGGAAGAGACTCCTCTTACTATGGTTTGCTTTAATTTGTTTTATTTGAACTGGTGATTTTATTGGTGTTAGGTACTCCAGGTAGGAAAACTCCCTCTGCCTTTGCTGTTCATCATCAGCTCTGCAATTTATAGTCTTAAAGAACTAGAGGCAACAAGAAACTGAGGAAACCATTCAACGCCACATAGCCAATAGGGGTAAAAAGTAGAGCTTGAGGCTAGCTCACCTTTATTTATGAGATTGCATCTCTACTCAGTGTATCACAATGTATCTCATTTTGAGGCTATATTACATACTATTTACGCTTCTTTAAAGAAATGATATGTGAGGTAGTCATTTGCAGGAGGATCTTTTCATATATAATTCAGACATTTATAATTCTGGGGCTCTGTGTGTGTGTGTGTGTGTGTGTGTGTGTGTATGATGTCTCCAATTAGAATGAGTCCTCTAAATATGGAGACTATATATTACATCTTTTATATTTCCCCTAGCTCATCACACTGTTTTCTACATAAGAACATAGATTTAGAACTGTAAAGGAACTTGGAGGCCATCTGGTCTAACCTAATTTTACCAATGAGGTAATTGAGAACATAAGAAGTTCAGTGACTTTCCCAATTTCACAGAAGCTGTCAATGACAACACCTCTGATTGTCAGCTTAGCACCATTTCCAATGTATCACATATCATAGGGATGGCACTAGATCTGTGATATCAGCAATATAGGCATCACCCAGAGGAGGGAAGTCCCTCTGAGATTTCCTCCAAGTCACTCTGTATTTTCATAACACTCTTTGCATGTTGTCTGCCCCATCAGAATGTGAGCTTGTGAGGAACTGGAGTTGTTGCTTTTATCGTTTATTCTCTTTTTTCCTTCCTTCCTTCCTTCCTTCCTTCCTTCCTTCCTTCCTTCCTTTCTTCCTTCCTTCCTTCCTTCCTTCCTTCCTTCCTTCCTTTCTTCCTTCCTTCCTTCCTTCCTTCCTTTCTTCTCATAGTGCCTGAAATACAGCAAGTGCTTTAAAAAATGTTTGTGACTTGACTTAAAATGCAAGTTGGCAGCTTTTCTGCAACTTAAAATTTTGAAGAGTTGTCTATTCTCCTGAGGGGTTAAGTGATTTGCCCAGGGTCACTCAATAAGAATGTGTCAGAGGCAGCACAAAACCTTAGTCTTTCTGGATTGAAATGGCATGCTCTCTATTTATTCTTCTATACCTATCTGCCACATGTACTTAAGAACTCTTTGTTGATTGCCTTTCCAAACTGAATGTAATTACATGTCATTCCTATATATATATATATATATATATATATATATATACACACACATATATATGTATATATATATGTGTGTGTATGCATATATGTATATAATATGTGTGTATATAATGTGTATACATAATATATATACACACATGTATTTATCATATACATGGTATTAGAGGGACTGATACTTTTGTAAAAGACCTTCAGTGTCGGGTTAGAAACTCCACATCCAGTTTGGGTGTGAAATTGTTTATGAATATGTTGGTCCATGCTCCCTCTCCAAAGATATTATAGCTGTGATTGAATTGTTGACTTTGTATTATTAATAGATCCTTGAGGTTCAAAATCTGCTAAATTGATGAATTGATAAGACATTTAAGTTTTAAAATGGAAATTGAACATTTAAGATAGTCTCTGATCAGAAGGCAAGCTATAATTTCCAGGTTAAGTCACTCATATGTCAAAATTATCTACTGTTATGAAAGGATTCACTCAAAAATCAAAGTAGGAAGCACCTATGGCATCCAGATACAATTCTTCAAATTGTACTATATTCTCAAATTGAATTCTCATGCAAATGTATATTATGCATTTTCCATACCTAAGCACTATTCCCAGTCAATAATTACTTCCATATTTACAAGTGGTGCTTACTCGATGAATCCATTAGGAAAATAGCTATTTGTGTTTGTTCATTAATAACAGTGGTAAAGAGACTAAATTTAAAAAAAATCTGTGAGATAACGATAGACAATATGGATATTTGACATGAGAGACCTCCATTTCATTCAGAAAGAATCAATATTTAACAACAACACAAAAACAGAGTATGCTTCTATGTAGAAGACAATGAAGGAGACAAAGCACCCAGGCAGTGCTGAGTCAGCAATTAACGGTTTTCTTTTTAGCCTCTGTATATGAGCAGGAGATCTAGTGCCCATACATCATGTAGCAGAGACAGAAAGTGGTTCAGAGCCAACCTTTGGATGCAATGCTCTATCAACAATCTACAAGCCATGTAGCAATTATAAACAGTGGTCTCCATGATTTGTGATCTTGAGTTTATAATAAATAACAGGCAATGAGTACTTTTACTACATTCTGGTTTGATTTTGCTCTTTGAAATTTTTATGCCTTTATCCTTATACACAGAAAAAATGGAGATATCGAATGTGTAAAGTAACCACATAATGTATTCCCAAGCTTTTATTCATGGTTTTCCTCTTTTCTACTTTTGAAGCTACTTGGAACATAATGGGGTAAGGTAGGCAAGTTGTAAACTTTTTAAAAAAATGATCCACAAGCATTTTGTGAGTACCTCCCATGTATCGGGCATTATGTGTAGTGATGGTAAAATAAAGACAAAAAAGGAAGTCATTCTTGCCTTAAATGTAAATAATATCAGGGCAAATAACGTGTATATGTACAAAACATATATAATGTCAGGGAGTCACTGAAGCTGAGAGGTTCAGAAAAGTTCTCATCTAGGCAGTGACTTTCAAATGCAAGTTTGAAGGTAGCTTGGACTTTTCAGGTAGAGGCCAGGAGAGAATGAATTTTGGTACAAGGAGCAGCTGTGTTAAGGTACAGATATTAGAGAAGGAACTCCCTCCAGGCCCATTTGACTAGAATATAGCATTTGAGGAAGTTAAGGTTTTGTTTTATTTTGTATTGAGTATGTGGGGGAATAATACTAAATAAATAAATAATTCTAATAGTTAATGTTTATACAGCAGTTATTATGTGCCAGGAACCATGCTAAACACTTCACAATTATCTCATTTGATTCTTGTAACAATGCTGGCAGGTAGATGCTATAGTTATCCCCATTTTATAGATGAGGAAATGGAGGGATATATCAGTTAAGTGACTTTCTAAGGATCACACAGCAAGTAAAGTTTTGAGGACAGATTTTAACTTGGGTCTTCCTAACTCCAGGCCCAGTCCTATATACACTGTACCACCTGTATATCTGTAGGCAACAGGGAAGAAGATAGTAGATAAATAGAGGTTTGATGATGAGAGAGTAGAATGATTAGGGCAGGCAATCCTCTAGAGGAAATGGAAGGGATGGGATTAAGCTTACAAGCTGAGAAATTGCTCTTGTGGGTGGTGGTGTTGTACCTTTTCATCAGAAATAGAAATAAAGAATATGTCAATGAGTTTTGGGAAGTAGAGGATAGGGTAAAAGAGATCTCATGGAAAATAGTCTTTGTTTCCTCTCCACATGAGGATGTGAGAACCTCTGTTGAGAGTAAAGAATATTAAGTAGCATGGTAAGTTTGAGAGATAAAAGGTTTGGACCTGATACTAAGGGATATGATAGTCAATTTAGGAAGAATTAAAGGATTGCTTTTTAAGAGTCAAGGCCCTATTGAAAATTAATAATTTAATTAGTGGTGGGTTTATTCAGCACTTTTGGAATATGTGGATAAGAATGGAATGGTTGAGTGGTGGAGTTTATTCAGAGTTGAAGTGGGGCAAGGCATAAGTGGCAAAAGCTCAAAATCAAAGTTTGAGTTTGAGAAAGGATGGTTGTTGTGCAGTCATTTTGGCTGTGTTGTCGTTGTTGGAAGAGGACCATGACATCAGCCAAATGATGACATGACTTGTAGTTGATTTGATTTGAGTGAGGAGGGCTGTGTAAGGTCACCAGCTTCACTTTCTCCTCCAGAGCCATCTGGATGCAGTGACCAGATATTCATCAGGATGACTGGGGACATGGCCCAGGATGCAATCGGAGACCCTGGCCCCTTTAGCTTAAGGCCCTTTCAGGTACTCACTTAGAGTGAGGTAATGTCCATTCAATTAATAGACCTCTTTAGGAAGTAGTCAACGGATGGTCCCTTTAATTAGACAAGCATACAAAAAAATTAAGCTAGGAGGGCAAGACTCTCAGGATTGTTGTTCCAAAAAGATGCACTCTAAGCCAGGAAGGTCCAAAAACCAGTTATTAATTAGAGCTTGGGCAGGGACCTATTATGGTCTTCATGACCCCATCTGGAGTTTGCATAGCAAAGATACTGGAGTAGTTTTCCATTTCCTTCTCCAGCTCATTTAACAGATGAGGAAACTGAGGCAAACAAGGTTAAATGACTTACTCAGGGTCACACAGTTAGTAAGTGTCTGAGGCCAGATTTGAACTCAGGAAGATGAGTCTTTCTGACTCCAGGTCTGGCAGTCTATTCACTGTTCCACCTAGCTAAGTTGATGCTAATTATAGCATCAAAACTGGGAAGGAAAAGAGCGAGACTCAGATTTTTGTTTCAGAAAGAAGATTTAGAAAATAAGGCCTGAGATTGGTAACAATAAGAAGTTCCAAGTGGCAAAATAAAAGATTAATGAGGAAATAGCATCAAAGAGACCAGGAGTGGTAGCAGAGGATTGAAATTAACTAAAGGAAGAAGCAAGAGTTGGCTGGCCATAGAATTGGAGTCTTTTGACTGAGCCTTGTAAATGCCAGATAAATGCCAAAAGGTGCTACTAGTTCACTTTAAGAGTTAAGGAAGAAGGATGATTGGTCAAATTGTAAAAATAACCACAATAATTATAGCTCATGTGTATATAGCGCATTAAAATTTTGAACACTATCTCCTTACCAGCACTTAGCAAAGTGCCTGGCACATAGTAGGTGCTTCATAAATGCTTATTGATTGATCCTTGTAATAATATTTATTTCTTCTTATTAATTATTAATCAATATAAGACCAATTTCCTAAGGTAGGTACTACTACTATATTTATTAAAAGATGGAAAAACTGAGGTTCTGAAAGGTTGTGACTTGTTCCAAGTCATCCATCTCCTAAGTTCCTGAGGTAGGATTAAAATGGAAACATTTTTACTCCAAATCCAGCACCCCATATTCCCATATAGAGAAGAATGGATAACTTTTCCTATCTATTCTACATTTCTCAGACCCTAAATGTGAGTTAAAAAATCAAACATAAAAGATTAATCTTTACAAAACTTTATTTTCATCATAATAGTTCCCTACTATAAGCATCTCATGATCTACATTACCCCAAGGATCAACTCTCCAATGCCTACAGATTAAAACCCAAGCTCTTTTAACCTGGCGTTCAAGCCATATCATGACCTATCCCCAAACTGCCTATCCAGTTAATTGTCCACTGCTTCCCCCAGGGACACACTCCTCTAGATAAACTTATCTGTTACTGACTATCTACTGCACTTTATTTCTTTACCTTATTCTTATTTCTGTACCTTAGTTTATGTTGTTTTCATTAGCTGGATTTGTATCTTTTCATTTGCCCAACCATATCTGTCCATCCAGTTCAAATGTCATCTCAACCATAATGTCTTTCTTGACCACTACAGGGCACAGTAATCTCACCCTCCTCCAAACTATGTTCAAATGGGCTCAGCTCAACTCAAGCATTTACAAAATGTGTATTCTAGGTACTTGCGGAGGGGTGGGGAAGGCTATATTTTGAGGAGTTTCTTTTCAGTAAGGGATATATATATATATATATATATATATATATATATATATATATATATATATATATATATA